>CM054063.1:109925212-110525212 GCA_028641055.1 Alopecurus myosuroides | reverse complement strand
GGAAGAAGACAAAGGGGACTTTCCCCATAACCCCCTGCCTTCTCGAGAAATTTACAAAGAGGTCCTTTTCTAAAACAAAACAGAACATAACACTAAGTTTTGAGGGCCTTTTTGGAAGAATAAAATTTGGCAAAAAAAATATTTGGAAAGCTCATCAAATTTCCAACCAAACCATTACTTGGTTTTCAAATTTTGAAACTGTTTTAAAATTCAAATTTGAAGTGCTCACTTTAAGTGATTTTTATGCAATGGCTATTAAAATTCAAATTCAAATTTGGTTCAAATTTTTCGTGCATGCTATGACATGAACACAGCACCTCACACCCTAATTTAGCAAATTTGGGATGTTACATTGGTCTCATTTAAAAAAATAGCTAGAACTAGCACTAAGACAGGACATCAATAGAAACAACTAAGACTTGGGATGGATATCGACTGAAAACAAATTGTGCTACCAGTTAACGTTGCCCCCCTTCTCCATGTCGTCCAGCGCTGCCACTGCGGCCCATTCAATGCTCGATACCGTGTCGTGGCAATTTCTCATGGCAGAGGGAAGGTGTATGTGTTTGCATGGGGAATCAAATGGCAACGGGCACGACACAACTAGGGTGGTCTCATGGCTTTCTGTGTGACCACCACCGCCAATCCATCATTCCCAGCGAGATTTTCATCCTACCACACCTTCAAGTGGTAGATCAATATTCACAAAAAATCAAACAATATAGGAAGAGTATTGATGGCATTGCAACTAGGATAAGGGTAAGGAGAATGAGGCTTGATCCTTTGCTTTAGAAGTTAGTTAACTCAGGCCCAAACTAATGAATTATGGTACATCTAAAGCTTTCCAATTTCCTAACTCTATATATGGAAAGGCCTACAAAGTAACTAGTGTCAGCTATCATTAAACAAAATTATTGTAGCAGGTATAGTAAAGCATTGTAGCTGCGATAATAAAGCTCCAGGGAGTTTCTTAGAAACAAAATAAAAAAGAGAGAGAAAAAATGAGCTTATTTGCTTAAAGCAAAACCAGACCGCAAAGCCCCCCATTTGCTTTTGATTTTCTACCAAGTACAGACTTTGTTCATTTTGTTTCACATTCTCATATAGACAATGTTGATAAAAACAATTTTGGTTAACTCAACAAAATTTCTGTCCGCATATGTCTAAGAGAATAAAGTTAATGTTTTAGTGTTTTACTTACACAATAAAATTAACATTATGACTTATATGAAATGACAGAGTGACCCCTTGAAACGCGGTAGCCATGTCGTCTCTCGGAAACCGAAACGAAGACACCAGTGTCGGGTCTTCTGAACAATACTTCGGGCCGTACTACCATCATCTGCTCGTAGAGCAGCATGAGCAAAGGGGCAATGATGGCGATGATCTTGACTATAATCCTATCGAGGATGAGCAAAGGAAGGAAGACGAGGAAATGGAGGATGTCGAGGAGCAAGGGGCCAGAGGCGAGGAAACCAGTGATAGTGGCGCCGCCGATGGCTCCGAGACCAGTAGCCAAGCAAAAAGGCGTCGGGAGCAGCGCCCTAACAAGGTCGTCACCGTCCGAGAACTATTCACGGTGGATGACGATGATGGTGTGTCTAGGGAGCCTAAAGGACGCGCGAAGGGTTGTGGCCTCCAAGTGGCAGCGATCCTTCTGGACATCGTGTACCTCAATGAAACAAACCTCTAATGTAAGTACAAAAAGCATTTGCGCTCTCAACTCATTTCGAGGATGCATGCACGATACGAGTTTCCTGCCGAGTACAATAACCAGGATCTCGAAGGTAATGTTGTGAACACCCATGCTATTGTCAGGTTCACCAAAGCCCTGAGCGGCTATAAAACTATGGTGAGGGAAATGCTTGCTAATGGTGACGACTTTGAAAAGATCCACGACCACTTTCTAAAGATTACACGAGAGGACTTTTATGCTTTCCTGGCCAATGAAGAGCTAGAGCACACCAAGAAGAACCGTCAGTGGGGAGTGGACATGAGAAACATGAACATTGGAGTCCACCGTCTGGGTTGTCATGGTTACGACGGCAAGGAGGAGAAATGGCAGAAGGAGGAACATGCCTATTTAGATGTCGTCATCGAGAACCCGTTTCACAAGTACTCCCACCCGGAGACGCGAAAATTTTTGAGGTCCCGGTACCATAAAGAAACCAATAGAGGGGATGTCGTCACGAACCCCAAGAAGGTGACTGGTGTCAAGTTGGTCACGGACTAGAAAGTGAAGAATTTTGAGGCACAACTGGTAAGAAATTTACCAGCTTTAGCTTAGTTAGATCATACTATCGTCAAGTCTATTAAATTCTAGTGTTAGCATTTCTTAATGCTTCATGTTACTTCTGCAGATAGCAGAACAAACGGCAGAAGCCGCCTCCTCGTCCCAGGCGTCAGCGTCGGCGTCGACGGGCAAGGTTCCATGGGACATTCCCCTTGTCAGGGCATTGAACAAGGTAAAGGACCTGCCACCGTTGAAAAGGCCGCATATGGGCCGTATGATCTCACATGGAGGAGGTCGCAAGCATGGTAACCATGGCTTCGTTGTGGCAACTACTAAAGAGGAGCGAATGGCGGCGGGATCATAGAAGAGGAGCCAACAGAGCCGGGAGACGAAGGAGCTGAGGGGCAAATTGGAGAAATTGGAAGCACCGATGGATGAGAAGGTCGATGATAGGGTGGCTACCACCTTAAATGAAATCATGTCTGGCATGATGCAGTCGTTAATGAACTATGTCGCCTCGGGCGGTCAAGGGCTGCTCCCGGTGATCAGTTTAGGCGGAAGCAACTCGTGCACCAGGGCAGCGCAGGATGCCGGTGCACCTCCACCTGTTATATTGGTGACTCCTGGTGCAGGAAATGGAGGTGCAAGGGCGGATTCGATGTCAACCCTGCCGGCTAGCAGCCCCTCCGTCACTCGCCCGCCCCCGGTCCGTCAAAATTAGCCGATCTTGACGCCCTCGTGGTAATTAATTAGGTGTCTCAAGCATCCACAAGTTAATTAGTTACTTCGTCACCACCCTCCCTGACCTACATGTTTTCTTATAAGAGTTGGAAGTGCCATACATATTGCTACTGACCGTTAACGATGAGTTGAAGGATGTGGCGAAGGGAACAATCGTTTGGCCAGCAAACCACCAATTCCACTATAAGGATATGTCCCATTACATGCATCGGGTTCGTGTGGATCGGGTTCTCCCGGGATGCGGAGATCTGTATCCTCCTTATCAACCCCCTGAAGCTGACAACAAGCTGAATATATCACAACTAAAGAATCAACTATTGGAATGGCCAAAGACACAAATTCGACTTGCCGCCACTTTAGCGTCGGCGGCAAGCCAAGACAAGGCCACTCCATTGGTTGCGTCGGTGCCGCCACCGACTGTTGATCCTTCCGAGCCTGTGATGCAACACCGCAACGACAATCCCCTCGATCAGTTCATCGCTGATTTCGATATGGAGCATCCTATGGCTGATGTAGATATGGACCAACCTCCTCGTGATTCACCCGACCACCGTGATCTCTCGGCGGGACAATCTGATTGCTTGAAGAAGAAGTTGTTCGGTTCTCAAGAAACTCCTGAGGAAGATGTCTCCATCACCGCTCCATCGAAAGCTTTTCTAAGCCAAAACACTTGCTATGGTGCGACACTTGGCGCGATAAGAGCAGGCGGCGGTGCTCCCCCGTGCTTGAAGGAGAGGAAGACAACCAGAAAACAAAAGCGGCCCCCGCCTCCGCCGGCTAGCCGCCTCGGGTTTTGGACAAGTTACCCAACCAGTGGCGCCGGCACCATATTCTGGGCGAGCCGATGCTACCGCCAGAGCTTGTCAAAATCTTGACCAGGAATACGAGGAGCGTGCATGATGGTGTTCTGCACATGGAGAAGGAACTTATGCAGTTGCGTTCTCCCTCATGCCCACTCCACGTGGTCAAGGTGCCCCTCGGCATGGGCTTTGTGAAAAAATACCCCGCATAGGTGTTCTTCCTCAGGTTTGATGACATGTTCAACATCTTCCAATTGAAACGGCTCGACCCAACCTTGGTGCACCTAGTAGCTCTCAAAATGGCACACGATATCATGGAAGAGAGAACTCCGGGTGTCGCGGTAATGGACCCCTACTACATGCGTGAAAGTGTCTTGGCCAACCCACGGGACCTAGTGATTTCCACGAAGCATATAGAGAAATTCTTGGTCCCGAATCATACTAAGGAAATCTTCCTCATGCCCTACTTTCCCGAGTAAGTTTTCGATCGACCAGTAGCCATCGTTACATTCTTTAGTACATTTACATCACTCTTTTGCATGTGTGAAGGTTAATCTGAGGATGATGGTTTGTTTTGCACAGAGACATGTATTGTGTCCTCTTAGTCATGTTCCCGCGGCATTCGCACGTTATTTATCTCGACTAGGGGAGTGTGAAGGAGAAGAGCTAGACCAACCTCTTGTATGTACTTGATATAGCTCTCACCGGATTTTCCACCAAGGCAGGCCCCCTCATGGTAAAGAAACAAACCAGCCGAGGATGCCTCACGGCACCCACACAACCAAGTATGCCTGCATGAAGCAGTTGCACCCTGAGAGTAGGATGGACGCCTGGTACGCCATCCTTCATATGAGAAAGTTCGTGAAGGATAAAAATGACCTCTAGTTGCCATCTGGTGTCCAAAAACGGGGCATCGATATGGTGAACGACCCTAGAGAGACGGTGAGAAATGAGTTTCGTCACATCCAGCGACAGATTGGCACAATAATCCCTCAAGATGTCGTCACTGTGGGTGGCCTGTTCTTCGTCGGCCATGTACGACTAACGAATGTCGAGATAGAACCCCGCTTAGAGGCATATGGTGACAGGAAGCCATTCAACACGCTAGAGGGCTACCGCCCCTTCCTGCCAAAGCCAAAACCTTAGAATAATTCTTTTTATTTCTCAACCGGCGTTCTATAAATATTTGTCATTCCTAAAATTCTCGTTGCATATAGTTACTTGTTTCATATATGAATTTGCGACTGGTGTATATTTTGTCTTGTGAAAATAGATGACGACGACTATGAAGCATGCCGGAGACAGGTCCACCGGTTCAGCGGCAACAGCCACAAAGAGTGCAACACCATGGTGGAGGAACAAGCTCGATACACGAGCTATCTAGAGAGAGACATATCTAGCGGGGGAGAGGAGAAGGAAGCAGATGAAGACCACATTTGTCATGATGATGCTCATCGTGTCCATGTTTCCGTTCTATCTCCTAGTATAGATTGATGTCTTCTTAGATAACTTTGTAACGAGACTTTGTATCCGACACTTTGTATTCGTGCGTGATCGATGTCTTAGCACTTCGTGTTCGATACTTTGTATATTCGCGTTCGATACTTTATATTCGCGTTCGATACTTTATATATTTGTGTTTTCGATTATGTATGCCTCCACGTCGTCTGCAATCTATCGATCTAACAATTGTCTATGTATTTATGTAACAGTATAAACTCTATATAAATACAATCTGTATTTTTTCCGACCAGCAAAAAATACCACCGGCGTGCAAAATGGATGTATCACCGGCGTAGTGGTTGTGTCGGTGCTAACCTACACTTACCCTCGGCGCAGTGGTCAGGCGCACCAGAGCTGAACTTACCCCCGGCGTGTCAAACGTGCGCGTCGGCGCTAACTGTACTACCCCCGGCGCACCAAACTTGCGCGCCTGCGGTACATGCTTACCAATAGCATGATCATCGCCGGCGGGATCCCTAAGCCTCATTCCATCCTCGAAGAATTATTCCGCCGCCGCTGCGGGGTGGAAAACACCCGAGAGAGAAAAACTCTCTAGCAGGGACAAATCTGCCGGGGAAATTCCTCTCCGGAGAGGGGAAATCACCGCCATCGTCACCGTCATCGCTTGGGGCATCATCAAGATCGTCATCATCATCGTCATCACCACCAGCACCATCACCCTCATTGACGAATATATGGATCCTGGACCCTGCGAATAAGGACACCCCCTCTCAGGCCCAAGGTTGAAGGCCCAAGAAGAGGAGCCCTTGGAATACTCCAGAAGGCCCACGTGAAGCCCACCTGCACTAACTTGCGGGTTAAGATAGGAAACATGTAACCGACTTAGTTAGAGTTCGAGTCCTCTCCGGGTAGGATTCGAGACCTGGCCACCTATATAAGGCCAGGAGAGCCCCCCGGGAGAGGACCAAGCAACACAACACCATCGAAGCCTTGAACTCGAGATCTTACTCTCGATTCGAGCATCATCATTGTAACCGATCTTTCCGTCAATACAGATCGACAAGAGGCAGGAGTAAGGGTTTTACCTCTACGAGGGCCCCGAACCTGGGTAAATCTCGCCCCCTGTCTAGCCGACGATTCCACCAGCGCTCATGACTTCTCCTAGTCGAAACCCGATAGGGTCACCTAAGGGATTTGTAGAGTTAGAGATTCAACAATTGGCGCTGACCATGGGGAGGACGGGCGCTGGATCACCGGCATCTTCGGCTTCATCGACAACGCACTCTCGTTGGAAACCATCGACTACGGCTCCGAACAATCCTATACGGATCGGATCTGTCGTGGTCACACCTCACTCGCCGGAATCGCGCCCGGTATTCGAGGATCTGGAGAAAAGCGTCACCTTGACGTTCGGGAGCCTAAAATTCGTGACTAACCGGGACGGAATCCTCCACTTCTCGGATGAATCGGAAACCGAATCTGGAGCTGTCGACTCACGCCGTCATATGGAGAAAAGTGGCGAGTCCATCCGCTTCAACGCCAACAACTACCATACCCTCTCGACAGAGGAACCATCAATAATTCGAAGAAACTTTCGACCTACGCCTAGGACGCACGAGCCTCGACTGGCTCAAGTCTGCATGGCAGGATCGGAACAAGCCTCGGAAACAGAACACAGCGCGACAGAGCGCAACATAATCGGCGTCTCACGGGAATCCTGGAACCGAGCAAAGGAAGCTATGCGAACGAGCAAGCCACCCGCATCCGGGGCCTCACACGAAGACATGGTTGCCTACCACAATCACCTAGTGAGAGCAGCCACGACTATCAAGGACGCTCGGATAGATCTGGCCCGCCGAAGAAGAGCGGCGGACGAATCAAGCCAAAGGCGAGCCGGGCTATCCATAACACCCTCGGTTGGAAACCGACCCGCGAGAAAGGGACACGCATCCACATCCAGGAAAAATGAGTCCCTAGCCGGAACCAGCAGATCAGTCACCCCTTCTCTCATGCGAGTCGATGACGATGGCAATGTCTACCCGCAAACTCCTGCTGCCGCGGTCCTAGCCGCAGCAACTTACATGCAGATGAACCAACCGACGGAAAGTGATCCTCGGGCGGAACAGTATAAACAAGTACGCAAGGGATTAGGGCTGGCGGCCGCAAGGCTCGCCGCTTATGATCGAAAGAAGGCCGCAGAGCAGCTGGAGAAGGAACAAGAGAAGGAGAAAGACAAGGATAGGGAATCATCCCGTAAACGCAAGAGTTCTTCGCCAAGAAGGGACAGGTCACCACGTCGTGGTCGAGGAAAAGAAGCACGGCGCCGTGATGACAGTCGAAGTAGCAGCGAAGGCAGTCCGAGAGACAAGAGCTCGCGGCATCATAGCAGCCGCTCGCAAAAGCGAAGCAAGGAGCCAAGGAAGGATACTGACCGCGACCGGCCAGAGTACGACGCGCGATCAGATCTCGCGCAAAAAGGGTGGATAAGGCGAGGGCTTCGCGATATCGCGAGTGCTCCTCGTCTGGCTCCTCGGATGACGAAACCTGCGGCGCTCTCTGCTTTGCCCACAGTATCCGCGAGGCGCCCCTACCCAAAAGATTCAAACTTAGCACGGAAGTAACAAAGTACGACGGATCACTCGAGCCCTCCCAATGGCTAAGCGATTACCTCACGGCTGTAAAATGCCAACGTGGGAATAAAAACACGGCTATGCAATACCTCAATTTGCATCTCACCGGCGCGGCTCGCAGTTGGCTGGAGAGACGACCAAAATCTTGCTACGCATCATGGGATGATCTGCACTGCGATTTCTGCAAAAAAATTCAGTCGACTTACAAGAGGCCAGCCACCATTGAAGAGCTGCGAGCATGCAAGCAGAAAAGTGGCGAATCCACCCGCGAGTACATCCAGCGATGGACTACGCTCAGGAATACCGCAGGAACCATTTCAGAAGAAGTAGCGATTGAAGCCTTCGCAAAAGGCGCCCGAAGAACGGCTTTCAGAGAAGAACTGGGCAGAGCCGCACCCAAAACTATTGGGGAGCTGATGAACATAGCCGAAAAATGGGCTAACGGAGAAGATGCGGTGCGCAATGAGAGGGCATCATCACCTGCACATGATGAAGATCGTCATAGTCGAAGGAAGAGGAGAAAATACTACGATCACGAAGACAGAGAGGAGTTGGTCGCAGCGGAATTCACGCGAGGCCGCGACTCCGGTCGCCGTGGGAATCGCGAGTGGAGACCAAAAGCTGAAGAAAAATCACCTGACGAAGACCTCGACGGATACTGCTCGCTACATCTATTTACAGATAAACGCACGGGCAAAACTAAGGCAACGCACCTTCTTAAGGATTGCCGAAAGTTTATCGATATCTCAGAAGCACTCGCAAGGAAAAGAGCTGCACACGCGCAAAATTACCCACCGCTTCCAGGAGGAGGCCACCAAGGATTCCAGCCGCCACCACCCCCACCTCCACCAGCAAATCCAAACATGGCATTAGCCGCGCTACCTGCACCGCCAGCTCAAAACTCCGGGGCCAACGCGTACCCGAATCCAGCAGGGCAACTCGCGATGATCCAGAAGGTATGTCCATCCCGCAGAGCTCAAAAGACTAACACAAGGCAATTGTGCATGGCAGTGCAGACACCGCCAACAAAAACAGAATACTTGAAGATGGCGGATCGGCCAATAACATTCTCGATGAAGGACCACCCGCCACGAGTCTATCGACCAGGACACGCCGCCCTTGTCATCCAACCACAAATTGGCAACTACGACTTGGCCCGCGTATTAATGGATGGTGGCAGTGGCATCAACATTATCTACGCGGATACACTCCGTCGGATGAACAGGAACTTGGACGGCCTCCAGGAATCAGAAACATTCTTCCACGGGATAGTTCCAGGAAAAGCAATCCGTCCACTCGGAACAATTAACCTAGAAGTTGTGCTGGGCACTAAGAGCAACTACAGAAGAGAATTCCTCGACTTCGAAGTTGTCGACTAGCCTTCGCAGTACCACGCCATTCTTGGTCGAACAGCGTTCGCCAGATTCATGGCAGTACCGCATTACGCCTACCTGAAGCTCAAATTACCTGGAGAACATGGCGTAATCACCATCGACGGAGATTTTCAGAAATCCAACAAATGCGACATTGAATTTAATGAGATCGCAAAATCTTTTGGGATGCAAGAAGAACTTCAAGAGCTGGCAGAAACCACGGATCACTCCGTGATGCCCCTCACGAAGAAAAACGCGCCTGAACTAGAGTTCAGCGCTAACAGCGACACTCGAAAGCATCAAGTGCACCCGACAGATTCTGCGAAGACAGCGCTGGTTTCCACCACCCTTCCGCAAGCATCGGAAAGCGCGCTCGTCGAACTCCTCCGTGAGTACTGGGAAAATTTTGCTTGGCAGCCATCAGATATGCCAGGAATACCCAGGGATTTTGCCGAGCACTCACTCTAAGTCTTTCCAGATGCCAAACCAATCAAACAAACTACTCGGCAATTTTCAGAACCCAAGCAGAAGGCGCTTGGAGAAGAAGTAAACAGGTTGCTAGCAGCAAAATTCATCAGGGAGATCAAGATATCCACTTGGTTAGCAAACCCGGTACTGGTCCCCAAAAAGAACACGGACATCCTTCGGGTATGCATCGACTACACGTCGTTAAACAAGCACTGCCCCAAAGACAACTTTCCCCTCCCGCGAATCGACCAGATCGTGGACTCTACGGCAGGCTGCCAACGCCTCTCTTTCCTGGATGCCTATTCGGGATATAATCAGATCCGGATGAAAAGAGAAGACGAAGAAAAGACAGCATTCATCACACCTCACGGTGTCTACTGCTACACGACAATGCCTTTCGGGCTCAAGAACGCAGGCGCAACATACCAGCGCTGCATGCAAAAATGCCTCGCCAAGCTCATTGGCAAGAACGTACAAGTGTACATTGACGACATAGTCATCAAGACTCGAGTTGAGAGCACACTCCTCGAGGATATTAGAGAAACATTTGATGCCCTCAACGCATACAGGATCAAGCTCAATCCGACAAAATGCGTTTTTGGCGTTCCAGCAGGGAAACTTCTCGGGTACCTGGTATCCGCCAGAGGCATCGAAGCCAGCCCAGAGAAAATACAAGCAATCTTGACAATGAAGGAGCCAACTAATCTACGCGGAGTCCAACAGCTTGCAGGGCGACTAGCCGCCCTGAGCAGGTTCATCGCACGATTGGGAGAGCAAGCGTTACCCTTCTACAAGCTGCTGAAGAAGACGGACAAATTCGAGTGGACACCGGAAGCTAAGCAAGCATTCGCGGACTTAAAGCGATCATTGCAAAGTAGGCGAGTCCTTGCAACACCGCAAGAAAGGGAGCCACTCTACTTGTACCTAGCCGCCACAAACCAGGTCATCAGCACAGCAATCGTAGTCAAACGACCTGAGGAGGGCAAAGCGTACGAAGTTCAGCGTCCAATCTATTACATCAGCGAAGTACTCTCGCCATGCAAACAACGATATCCTCATTGCCAGAAGCTCGCATACGGGGTGGTCCTTACAGCCCGAAAGCTCAAGCACTACTTCCAGGAACACGCCATCATGGTAGTTAATGATACATCACTCGGGACAATCATGAACAACCCCATGGCATCCGGAAGAATAGCCAAATGGAGCATCGAGTTGGGCGCCTGGGACATCACTTACGCAGGGCGCAACGCAGTCAAATCTCAGGTGCTCGTGGAATTCCTAAGCGAATGGACAGAACTACAAACGCCCGGGCCACCTGAGTACACGAGCAATTGGATAATGTATTTTGACGGGTCCAAAAGAAACGAAGGAGCAGGAGCTGGAATTGTCCTCATATCGCCACAGGGAGACAAACTGCAATACGTCCTGCGATTGGACTTTCCACCAGATGATCCAGCATCGAATAACGACGCAGAATATGAAGCCCTGTTGCATGGGATGAAGATGGCAGTCGCCTGCGGAGCTACTCGATTAATGATTTACGCCGACTCCAATCTCATTGTGCAGCAGACAATGAAAGAATGTGATGCAATTGCTGAAAACATGGTCGCGTATCGCAACATGTACAATCTACTCGAAGGAAGTTTCACAGGATGCGAGTTGAAGCACATTGCAAGATCAAGCAATGAAGAAACAGATAGGCTGGCAAACATGGGTTCCACAAATACACCCATACCACCAGGAATATATTTTGAACGGATGATCAAGCGATCGGTCAAAGTCAAGAAAGCTACAGGAACACCCGCAGCGTCAGAAACAGAGGTCAGCCCGCAAGTCGCCATTATCGAGCTTACCCATAATATATCACGACAGGTTTTTCTGGTCGAGCCAGTCTAGACGCAGAAATATCTCGACTACCTGATCAACAGACAGCTCCCGGCCGATCCACGCGAGGCTCGACAAATAGTGAGACGCAGCAAATCCTTTCGGGTAGTTAACGGAGAATTATACAAGCAAAGCATCTCGGGTATACTTCAGCGCTGCATCGCACCCGAAGACGGCAAAGAATTACTCCAGGACATCCACCAAGGAGACTGCGGACATCATGCTAGCTGGAAAACTATCATGGGAAAGGCTTTCCGAGCGGGATTCTACTGGCTAACAGCAGCTACCGATGCAAAGAACCTGGTCGAGCGATGCGATGCTTGCCAGCGATTCGCACCAAAACCACATACACCTGCTACGGAATTGCACATGATACCCATTGCCTGGCCCTTCGCACAATGGGGGCTGGACATGGTTGGACCACTACGCAAGTCCACACCTGGCGGATATACGCACTTGCTGGTTGCAGTCGACAAGTTCACAAAATGGATCGAGGCCATGCCAGTAACTTCGGCTAGCACCCAATGCGTCGTCAAATTCCTCGACTCCATTGTATGCAGATTTGGCGTGCCACACGACATCATTACAGACAATGGTACAAACTTCACAGCAAAAGAAACGCAACAGTTTTGCGAGGAAAAGGGCATCAACTTCAAGTTTGCTTCAGTTGCCCACCCGCAAACGAACGGTCAAGTCGAAAGATCCAACGGCTTAGTTTCGGCTGGCATCAAGAAACGTCTACTCGATCGTCTACACCCCGCCTCAGGACATTGGGAAGAAGAGCTACCCTCCGTACTATGGAGCCTCCGCACAACTCCAAACCGATCCACAAAATACACACCATTTTTCATGGTATACGGGGCAGAAGCAGTCCTACCCGAGGATGTTAGATTCAGCGCCCCACGAGTCGTGGCCTACAGCGAAGAAACCTCCAACAAGGCACTCGCGGAAGATATGGATGCACTCGACGAGATGCGGGACATCGCGCTCGCAAGATCCGCAGTATATCAGCAATCACTGCGAAACTATCACAGTCGCCGCATACGCCACAGAGCATTCGCGGTTGGAGATCTAGCGCTGCGGCTCAAGCAGAAGGAAGGACACAAGCTCGAGCCACCCTGGGAAGGACCCTTCCTCATACACGAAGTCATCCCAGGCGGAGCCTACAGGCTGAAGAATCCGTCGACTGGAGGAATCTATTCCAATCCTTGGAATATCGCACACCTCCGCAAATTTTATCCCTAGGATTACTTATTATCACAACAAATAAGGCTATACTAGCCACTCTTGTAGCTCGAATACATGACTTCTCAGTCATAGCAATAAAATACATGGTTTCTCAACCATATTGACTCGAAGATTATCTATTCTTACATGCTAAATAGTTACAGGTACACACCCCATAAACACACGGGGGCTAAGCCTACAACTAAGCATCACAAGAAAATTCATACACACAAGGTTACACATCTTATAAACAGTTTTTACAAGCTATACAGCATGATAGAATATACACATTCGACAATCAGTCATGGCGATAAGCATTCTCAGTCGTCAACACTCTCTCTACTTCTTCAGAGGTCAATCGAATGATCTTCTCCGCTGCAGGACGAACAACATCGTAATGCGGAGAAATATCATCGATTGGTCCATCTGGGAGGCTAGCTACGGAGTTAAAATCTACTTCAGGATGCCGTATTCGGACAAAGGAGAGAGCCACCACCGCGCCGCAAATCATCTGGTTGCGCACGCACTCGCGAATTTCTCCCTCCTGTCCCAAGAGCCCAAGGAGATACCTCCAATCTTCAGGACCCCTCTCAAGCGGGTAGAATGCAGCGTTTATCGCGATCAAGACCTCGTGAAAAGAACTCACGGGAACTTTTATCTGGGAGACACGGAACTTCAAAGTAGCTAACACAAAACCTCGGCTGCGATCAGACCAAAAATTGTTCGCATGAGGCCTTGAGCTGCCAGCTTCTTGAAGAATGTGGTTTTCCACCCACTGTTTTTCCTCCCTATCATCCGGTTTAACAACTGCAGAAAAGAGTACGTAATCAGATAAGGAAGCAAGACAAAGAAGACTTGGGGGCTGTATTACTTACACAACAGTTCCCTTGCAAGGGAAGCCAGCTCGTCCATCACAAACTGTTCGCGTTCAGTCGCCAGTTTTTGCTTGGACTTTGCCACATCGGCTACCCCACGCAACACTTTCAGTTTGCGCTCGCCATCAGCTACACGACCACGAAGACCCGCCAAAGACCCAACAGCTGCAACAAGTGGATCAGCTCGGGCAGCAAGTCCACCTGAGGATTCTGCGACAAATCCAGTAGCCTGGAAGAGTACAAGGAAAGAAGTAAGACGCCCTATTCGAAGTATTTCTAGTCGCACATTTGACGAATGCTCGGGGGCTACTCCCATCGGGAGAGAATGCACAAACTACCAGAAGCAATTTCCAGGCAAACATTTCGATTAAAGATAATACGGGAATACATCCCAAGGTTCATTACATTCAAAACGGAAAAGGAATACAAAACTACGAAGATACAGTGGTACTCCCGCTAGCGGCAGTCGCCCCTCCTGTGAGCCGAGCAAATAGCTCAGACAGCTTCCGAGCAAGGATGGCGGCTTGCTCGCCAAAACGAGAGAGCCGTACCTTTTTGCCCGTGGAGGGATCGACTGGAAGAGCCGAGTAGGCTTCCTCCAAACCGGTGACTCCATGCGCCAGCGCGAACTGGATCGCAGTCTTTGCGCCAGACTCCGACTGGGCGACCGCGTAGGCATCCAAGAGACTGCTCTTCGAAAAGATCTTCAGCAAGTCATCTAGCGCAGACGGAGGTGCAGCGTTGGCGAGGAAGCGACCGTGCAGTTGCGCCAACACATGAGTGGCATCACCAATCAAGGAGCAAACTCCTTCGGCGTGCCTCTTGAGTTGAGCAAGAGTGTCGGTTAGCACGTCTACCCGTTGGATCCCAGGGATCTCCAGAGGAACATCCAGAAGACCTGCAAAAGAAAAGAATATCAAGACCTGGCAAGTTCAACAAGATAAAAGATGAAATCGCGAGAGCTTAAATTGCTTACCCGCGAGACGCTCAACAAGGGGACGGAGGAATGTGACAAGGTCAGAATCGGCCTTATTGCCAGCATCCTCTTGATCCTTTAGAGCCTTCCGCGCATCCGCAAGTTGCCTTTCAAGATCCTCCGATCGCATGCGGGAGGTCTCCAATTCTTGTCAGATGGCCGCTAGATCAGCCCCCTGAGTGGTTACCCGCTCAGAGAGACTGCCCTTCTCGGATTCCGCGAATTCGAGTCGGGCTGCATAGAAACACTTGTCAGAAATCAAGAATTGAAGAAAAAATAGGAAGAAGAAAAGATGATAAGACTTACTCTTAAGGAGCTCGTTCTCAGACGAGAGTCGACTGCGGTCTGATCGAAGCGACTCACATTCTGACTCGGCAAGAATAACTCGGCGACCAATCGCCGCAAGAGAGTCAACAAGCGACTACAAAAATACAGAGATAGAAGAATTAGAAGATATAAACTGGAGCCTGTACCCGATTAAATTCAATCGACTACAGCCTCGGGGGCTACTCCCATCGGGAGCACTGCCGTGCACCCGATAAAATCAAGAAGAAGAAAAAGACAAAGCTTTGAGCCTGTAGCCGACCGCACGCGATCGACTACAGCCTCGGGGGCTACTCCCATCGGGAGCACTGTCGTGCACCCGATAAAAAGTTTATGACAAATGACAAAGTTTACCTGGCCCGTGGCGCGGGAGAGGGGATCCACGGAGCTGTCCGTCACTTCTTTCGAACCTGAAGTCCTGGCGGCAAAGCTGGGCGCCTCACGTTCCATAGTCGCCGCATGGGGGCTGCGCTGGGAGAATTCTGGACAGTGCCAGCAGTGGGAGTCTCACCCGCAGCTCCTGCTCTATTCCTCTTTTCGGGAGGAACAGAAGAAGCATACCTGCGAGGACTGATGGTTTGCAAACTGCAACAGATAAACATCAACATAGGTGCAAAGGAAAAAGTTCGACTAAAGGACAAGAAGAAGAACTTACTCATCATCTTCATCTTCATCCAGCAAATCCGCGTTCCAAGCGGGCGCGATCACTGGAAATGAAGGGGAAGGAGCGAGTGAGCGAAGTGGAGTCACGTTGATAGGAGCCTTCCCAGGCGATTCTTCCAAGGAGTTATCCTTGGAAGTAGCCTCGTTATCATCCACTCGACGACGCTTGTGGTGATGAAGGCCGCCATTCGAGCCCTCCGCATCATCCGAAGAATCGTCCTCGGAGCTCGAAGAAGCATCGGCTACACTGGTATCGGCTAAGCCGTCCAGGTGACTCGCCAATAACTCCGAGGCGTCCTCTCCCGCAACTGGCGGGTAGCAGTTCGCCAATGCTAAGCTCTACAAAGAAGGCAGAAGAAGGCAAGAAAAAATTCAGTCGACTAAAGCTCAAAGCAAAGAAGAAAATAATAGAAGACAGGAAGGGTAAACTAACCGCGGCTGGTGGAGGTTTCGAAGCGTCGAAGGCTTCGACTGTGCAGTCGGGGAACTTCTCCCCCACCTTCAAGCTAGTGATAGCCGCGATTTTCTTCTCGAACTCAACGTTCGAAAGCTCCTCGCGGCTCACTCGGCTAGGATCCTCAGCGCCTTGGTATTCCCACATGGTGGAAGGCCTTTGCTGCAGCGGTTGGATCCTGCGCTTCAGAAAAATACTCGCCAGGTGCAGCCCGTTGAGTACCACTCCGGCAGTTTGATCCCGGAGAGCGGACACCCTTGCGAGTAGGGGCGTGACAACTTGGGTTTCTTCGGCTGACAGCTTGTGCGCCCAGGACTCCCGCCTCTTCAAAATAGCGAACGGGTGGAATTCTACGATCCCACCCGAGCTGTTGTCGATGACGTAAAACCACTTTTTCCGCCAGCCTTGGGCGGAGTCGACGAAGTGCATGTTGAAGTAGCTGCTCTCCAGTCGCGCCTGGATCCCGAAGCCACCTGTGCGTAGCGGCTCGCCAGGCTCGGAGTCCACCCGCGATTTCTCGCGGAAGATGCGAACTTTGAAGAGGGCCTTCCAAAGCGCCCAATGAGGGCGAATGCCAAGGAAGCATTCGCAGAACACGATGAAGCACGATATGTGCTGCACCGCGTTCGGAGGAAGATCGTGAAGCTGTATGCCATAGACATACAGCAACCCGAGGAGGAAAGGATGGAGAGGGAAGAAAAGACCCCGAGACACGTGATCCGCGAAGACCACGCGCTCGTTCGACTGCGGGTTTGGTACCTCTTCTTTCTTCCCGAGGTGCACCCGCTTCTCAGATTCAGCCGGCAGCAGCCCCTCCCGCTGCATCTCTTTGATGCTCTTCGCGGTGGTGTTGGGCGAACGCCAGTCGCCAGCTCGAGGCGCAGGTTGCGCGGAAACTTCTCCGGTTGCAGAGGTGGCAGCGCCACGTCTTTTGCCTCCAGCCATGGTTGACAGCACGAGCTTGAGCGCGAGGAAGAAGATGGGCGCGAGGAAGGAGATGGATTGAAGACGAAGGCTGGGAAGTTTTTACCGTAGCGCTAAGTCCCGTATTTATACACGGAGCGAATCAGCCCCAGCCATTCGATGCGCTACGTGGCGCCTATCGCAGCCACCACATGTGAAGATGAAACGAGGAGATGGTGAAACGCTATTCCGTGCCACGATCTTAATAGAAGATCGTGCGCATTTACTGCACCGTTCACGTAAAAACCGGGAGCGGCGTCTCGTTTCCCGGTCAAAAAGCTGACTAGGTGGGCCAGCCCATCTGTTACCACTCCGTCACGTCCCATCGGGAGGAGAAAAGTGCGCCATGACGTCATGGCACGCATCATCAAGTTCAAGAACCTTCGAATGGAAAATTCAAACACGAAAACAGCTTCGTATGAAATTCCTTCGATTAAAGGCAATTCCTTTGCGAACAAATCATGGAGCAAGACCTCTTTAAAACAAGAGAACTACCCTATACACGAAAACTCTTTCGTACGGGCACAACAGTCCAAACATGAAAACTCTTTCATATGGGCATGACTCTCTTCAGTACGAAAATTCCTTCGATTGAATCTTAAACAATCACTCGGGTAGAAGAACCTACCTCCATTCACACATGATATTTTTACATCATAAAGACCTGGATTGTTCATCCGACTAGGCACATCCGGATGCCATATTCTTCGAATATGAAGGTAAGACCCAAAAAGATCTTTCTTAAGGGCCTGGAATCGCACTCGAAAGCTGCGTCCTCCGGTATGATTCCGTGTCAACAACACGAAGAAAAATCCTAGCGGACGCGCCGGGTACCCCTATAGGTTAAGTTCGACTAGATAAGTCCACAACGGCTCAGTCGCAACAATCACCTTATCGGGTTCGAGTCGGAGGTCTCGAATCTGTGTAGGCCAGGAATGTTTTTGCCCTAGTCGCAATTAATTGGCCCTGATCTCTCGGGAGAGCCAAGCTACTGTGCCGCATCCTTCTGCGATAAAAGCCGCAAAAACAGGCACCTATGCTGCTCGACACTCGAGCATGAAGACTCGTTGCACAGGGAACACACCCTTTAAAACAGAAAACAACCAAGCTGGTTATCCATAAGAAAGGCAGACCAAGAAAGGCTTGACCGTCTACTCGACTGGAAAAATCCCACTCGAGCAAACGCTCGGGGGCTACTGACGAATATATGGATCCTGGACCCTGCGAATAAGGACACCCCCTCTCAGGCCCAAGGTTGAAGGCCCAAGAAGAGGAGCCCTTGGAATACTCCAGAAGGCCCACGTGAAGCCCACCTGCACTAACTTGCGGGTTAAGATAGGAAACATGTAACCGACTTAGTTAGAGTTCGAGTCCTCTCCGGGTAGGATTCGAGACCTGGCCACCTATATAAGGCCAGGAGAGCCCCCCGGGAGAGGACCAAGCAACACAACACCATCGAAGCCTTGAACTCGAGATCTTACTCTCGATTCGAGCATCATCATTGTAACCGATCTTTCCATCAATACAGATCGACAAGAGGCAGGAGTAAGGGCTTTACCTCTACGAGGGCCCCGAACCTGGGTAAATCTCGCCCCCTGTCTAGCCGACGATTCCACCAGCGCTCATGACTTCTCCTAGTCGAAACCCGATAGGGTCACCTAAGGGATTTGTAGAGTTAGAGATTCGACACTCATCATCCACATTCATCTCGTTGTAACAATTAGGGGCCTCTATTGTTGTTTTGCATTAGATCTCTCTCCCCGTGTGGATTACTTGTTAGTAGTTGATGCTTGTGAGATTTATCGGTATTTGCACTTTATGACCAGATTGTTATCATCCATTATATCGCCTCTGATTATGGTCCATATGATGTGTTGCGAGTAGTTCGTGTTGTTCTTGCGGACATGGGAGAAGTCAAGTTGTTAGTAGTGAAGTAATGTTGAATAATATTAATGTTTGATATTTAAGTTGTGGTGTTATTCTTCTAGTGGTGTCATGTGAACGTCCACTACATGATACTTCACCATTTATGGGCCTAGGGGAATGCATCATGTATTTGGCTACTAATTATGGGGTTGCCGGAGTGACAGAAACCTAAACCCCCGTTAGGAAACCATTACACGAGGGAGCGTAGGATCCCGGAGTTTAAAGCTGTGGTTAGATTTATTTCTTAATTACTTTCTTGTAGTTGCGGATGCTTGCAAGGAGTACAATCACAAGTATGTATTAGTCTTGGATGGAACGGTACATTAGCATAGATTCACCCACATAAAACTTATCAAAACACCAAAGTTATTCAGCTGCATGGAACAAAAGCACTTGACAGAAACTTCCCATGTGTCCTCGAGAACATTATTTAATCATAAGTAAACTCACTGGCTTGTCCTTTGCTGAAGAAAGGATTGGGCCACTCGTTGCAATTATTACTAGTGCATTTTATTTACTCGCACTTTATTTATCTGCAATATCAAAAACCCCTACAAATTTGTTTTCCAGTATTTACAATTATTCCTTCATCGAAACTACTTGTCAACACCTTCTGCTCCTCGTTGGGTTCGACACTCTTATTTATCGAAAGTACTACGATACACCCCTATACTTGTGGGTCATCAAGACTATTTTCTGGCGACGTTGTCGGGGAGTGAAGCGTTATTGGGAAGTGGAATTGATAAAGGACGCTTCTGCTGTAAGTGTTGATTTTATTTCTGTCTACTGCTTTATTACACCATGTTTGGAACTCCTTTTGAGTCCCTATTTGCGGGCACTGCTGCCACTACTAGGGTAGTAAGTGACCCACTTCATGATGATATGGATCCCTATAAAATACCTATAAAGATTGTTAAACATGTTATGGATAACTGCTATTTAGGGGATGGAAATGTCCATCCTGGTGATCATTTGCTCGTTTTACATGAATTATGCGAGTTGTTCAAGTGTGCAGGTATTACAATGAGCCAAGTGAATAGGAAATTATTCTCTATATCATTGACAGGCTGAGCCTCTGAATGGTTCAAGCTGCTGAAAAATAGCCAGACTATTAAATGGGAGGAAATTGTACCTCTCTTTTATTCTAAATTCTATCCTCAAAGTGAAATCCATAGAGATCGGAATTATATATATAATTTTTGGCCTCATGACGGAGAGTGTGATGACCAAGTGTGACGCCCCGAGATCGGGCACTATGTAGATTTCGGCATTTCCACCCAAATCCGCATAATAACCGATTCCAGGTTGCCACTTGTGATAACATTACAACAGTTCACGAATAATCCACAACAACAACAGAAAAGGTATATACAAGACGACTCAAACGAGTCAAGAATACAACTAATACAATACAAAGATCCAAATGACAGCGGAAGAAACAACATAGTGTCCAAACTACGGACAAGATACAAATTGGACTAAGAGTCCTGAAGATAACCGATGGCGTCCAATCCCTGCCCAGGCCAAGCCGGAGGGATTCCCAAGCTAACGTCGTCAGACTTCAAACCTGTTGACTGCAATGTGGAATATGCAGCCACGAAATGGATTCGTGGGTCAGTACTATTAAGTACTGGCAAGTGGATAAACCATACTCACAAGATATCAGCGTAACCAATCATCACAAGATACAAATACTTTGGGTAGAACGGAAGGAAGGGATTATTGCAAAGAAGCGGCAGCGGACAGCACTAACAAACTAAAGAGACGCGCTACAACTTCCGGCTAAAAGAAAGGGGATAAGATAGCGCGACAAAACCAACTATAACTACTCACCAAACAATACCCATCCAGTGTTACCCCCTACTAAGGAAGCAACCCAAGGAAACTCATGCTGTTGATTAAGGTGACATTCATTTTTATGGTGGAGGTAATCTATATTACTAGTCAAGTTATCATTGTTAAGTGTAAATTGTCTGAGTACTTGTTAGCCAGCACTTTCACCAAGTCATCCATAACCGCGGACAACACGGCTTCTCGAGAAGATTAACCCTGCAGGGATGCACCAATTTGGCCGTACACGTAAGAATGACCCGCCAGATGGAAAGGCCCTTCCACCAAGCGAGGCACTCAACACAACCCAACTCTTCTTCGCATCAAGCCCAAAGAACCCCGTGCAATTGAGCGCACGGCTAATCAAGCCCCACGAAGAAAAGGGGACCCTCATAGCACTCTAAGAACGTGTCTCCCTAAATGCCGACTACAAAAGTTCCACCCTGGCGCCAAGGGTTCGCACCTGCATATGCATGCGGCAAATGGAAAACCCGAACTAAATGAGGCCATTTGGACGAGATGCGAATCGAATCAAAGTTGCGGGGGGCGCCCATACTCGCTTCCCACATGCGGTTAGTGCGCTCATCATGGATCGGAGGACAAGACCCTTTTCCTAATTAAGGTCGACACTAGCAGGCCTCAAAACCACGCCGGGCCTCCTGCCGGTGCCTTATCATCAAATTAATATTACCCAAAACATTAACATGTTGTTGATTAAGACAAGCCCAACTATCAACTAAACAGGTGATAGAACAAAAGGACAACAGGACTAGAGCGCAAACAAACCTAAGCATGCTAGTACGACACAGGCCAACATACAACAGGGTTATAGGTGTGGAGGTAAGGCAATATCGTGGCAGCAGGGTAAACATGTGATGGGATCGGAACACAAGCATCGAATCATAAGGCTAGCATAAGGACGACGGAAAGAATCGGTAACAAGTGATGAAAGGCAGCCATAGGCAACAAGTGAGTATACTTGCCTGAGATCCAGCAAGTAGAGGTACATCCGAAGAACTTGCCGTTGCTCACACCATCTCAACGTCCTATCCGCGAAGAAGCAACGAACTAGAACAAACACCGGATGCAACAATTACTTCTACGGCAAAAGATCCAGCATGATCAAGATATGGATGCATGACATGCGGGGATGCAACTTAACCAATTTAAGTTGAGACAAAATCCCAGCATTTAATTAGGAAGGTTTAAGTTATTTATCTAACCATCAATATTAAATGTTGTTTAGCATGGAAAACAAGTAATAGATGAGCTAAACCAAATTAAATGGAATAGGGACCAATTATATTAAATGCCCCAACACATACCATATGTTGATAACAAGTGAACATGCATAACCCTAGTAAAATGCAATATGGAAGATGCAAACAAAGGCATGGATGGCATGAACAGATTAATTGCATTTTTCTGGTATGAAAACATATTTTATTTGTTGGATTTGGAATTAAAATGAGCAAGTTATCAAATTAGCAATTTTAGATGCATTAAATAAATAATTATTTGTTTCCAGCAATTTAACTTATTTAAAACAGAAAACAAAGTTGATATTTGCAAAGTTCATGAAAAATGGGATGGAAAACATATTTTACATGTTGGAATTAGATTTGAATTGCCCAAGTTATGAATTTTGCAATTTAAAAGGTGTATTTAAAGTATTGAATTATTGCTCCAATTTTAATTAGGAAAAACAGTGAACAAATTGCATATTTGAAAAGTACAGGAAATTTGGAATGGAATACATATTTTACTTTTCAAAATTGGAGTTTAAATGAATTTGTTATGGACATTTGAATTTCAGGGACCTTGCTGTAATTTTCCAGGGACTTGGGTGTGAAGAGAAAATCCAGATCTGGATTCCAGATCCAGATTCACTCCGTGTACACAGCACAGAGGGGATGACAGGTGGGGCCGTGCCAACGTGGCGCTGGCGTGGCGCTGTGGTGGCTTGTGACGGGGCATCCAGGGCCCATGACAGGTGGGCCTGGGGCTCGCGCGCGCAGAAAAAGAAGAAAAGGGAGGCTTTGCTCCGGAAGGGGATCGAACCCTGGTCTGCCGGTGCGCGCACACAAGGCTTAGCCACTGGGCTACTGAACGAGTTGTGACAGAACAGGGTGCACAGGGAAGATCTAGTGTATGTACGCGTCCTAACTGACGAAACTGAAGAAAAGCTGCGGGTACTGCACGGGACGAAGGTCCAGCAACGACGATCGCCGGCATCGCTCGATGGCGGCCATCCAGAGCGAGAGGAGGAGGCAGAGAGGGTTGTCCAGAGATGGCGGATCACCTTGGGGGTGCCGGTGAAGTGGCCGGGCGCGGGGAAGACGGTGGCATGGTTGCAGTTGACGACGACGATGTACAGGCGTTCAACGGCGGAGGATATCGACGGCGCCGTCGACTCGGGCGTCCTCCGGCCGCGGCGTCTGCAGCAAAACAGCAGCCCGCACTCCCACGGTTCCATTCCCGCGACAAAGGAGGCTCGACGAGGTCCAGAGCAGCGGCGCCATCCTCTCCAAGGCCCGGCCATGGCAGCTCCGAGTTTTTTCAGAAATTCAGAGGAGAATTTGGGGAAGCACAGAGAAAAGGAAAAGAGGAGGGTGGCGGCGGAGATGGGGAAGAGAGGAGGAGGAGCTAGGGTTGTGGAGGAGGGGATTCGGAGGCGGCTTTAGAGGAGGGGGAAGGAGCAGGTGGGAGCCTGCAGGTGGGGGAGGTCCTCCCCTTCTCTGTCTCCGTACAGAGGTGGGTGACGACGGCAGAGGACAGGAGGTGGGCTGGGCCTTAAGGCCTGTGGGTCGTAGGTGGGCTCAGGCCTGCCTCCCCACTGTGCTTTTGTTATTTTTCTTTTTTTTTTTTTGTAGAAATAGAAAGGAGAAGAATTTAGAGAAGAAAACTTTAGGGTTTTATTCCCAAAATATTTTTAGTGGGTTAAACAAGTCAAAAGCCCAGTTGCACAAGTTTTATTTTTTTCAAGAATTCAAATTTATGTGTTTGTTTGAATTTAAAATTTGAATGCACTTATGTTTCCAATTAATGAATTATTTCAAATTGTCCAAGTTTTAATAATTGAAATTCAAGTTTATGGAAACAATTGAATTGTTTCTGTTTGTGACATGTTTTTGGAACATTGGAACTTGTTTGAATGTTTAAATTGGTTTGGAAACAAGGTGCAATGCATATGAGGCATGATGCAATGCAATGCAAAAAAGAAAAGAAAAACAACAACTAAATCTAATTGTGGAAAATCCCCCGGGTGTTACACCAAGCATGGGGGAGATTGAAGTTACTAATGCTCAAATGCCCCATTCATGAGCTCCCCAGTAATATCGTTATTAATAATTTCTATGCAAGGCTTCCTCTTCATGATAAGGATTTATTGGATGCTTCTTGTTCTGGATCATTTGCACGTATGAAAGATGAAGCTAAATGGGATCTTCTTGACCGTATTCAAGAAAACACTGAAGCATGGGAGAATGACAAAGGTAGAAAGTCAGGTATAAATTATGATTATGAATGCATTCAAACTTTTATGTCATCCGATGATTTTCATAATGTTAGTACTGCTTATGGTCTTGATTCTCGAGTTGTTGCAAACTTATATAAGGCTTTTGCTTCCTATTTTGATATTCCTAAGAAGGAATGGGACAAGTACCATGCACCTTATAAAGATATTGTTAATTGTGTTCCTGCTAGAGATATAGAAGTTCATAATGTTGATTCTATTATGCATGAACCTTATATTGAGAAAATGCCTTTCCCTGCTAAGGTAAAAGAACACTCTATGTTAGCTAGTGTGGTTAATAAAAGTGCAAGGAAACCTGTAGAACCCGAGGAACAAATAACTATAGAACCTACAGTAGCAATAGTAAAGGATCTTGTTTCTGAAAATCTAGAAGAGGGACATATTATATTTTGTGAAGATGCTTCTAATATTGTCTCTCATCCTAGTAAATCTAGGAAACCCAGTGTTCATGTGCTATCTATTAGGATAGGTGATCATTGCTATTATGGTTTGTGTGATATTGGTGCTAGTTCTAGTGCTATTCCTTATGAGCTTTATAAAGAAATCATGCATGAAATTGGTTCTTGTGAACTTGAAGACATTGATGTGATTATTCAACTTGCTAATATGGAAACTATTTCTCCAATTGGTATTGTTAGAGATGTGGAGGTCTTGTGTGGTAAAACTAAGTATCCTGCTGATTTTCTAGTGCTAGGCACTTCTACTAGTGATACTTGTCCTATTATATTTGGTAGACTTTTCTCAAACACTTGTGGTGCTGTTATTCATTGTAA
Source organism: Alopecurus myosuroides (assembly GCA_028641055.1). Taxonomy (NCBI): domain Eukaryota; kingdom Viridiplantae; phylum Streptophyta; class Magnoliopsida; order Poales; family Poaceae; genus Alopecurus; species Alopecurus myosuroides. The sequence continues at coordinate 110,500,073 of CM054063.1, read as the reverse complement.
AAAGGAGAAAAATCTTACAAAGTTTTATGGAGAGTCTTATGAATTTAATTTCTCCAAATTTTCTAAAGCACCTTATGAAGCTGAACTGCCTAATGAAAATTATAAAGTTGAACAATGGGAGAAACATGTTTTGTAAAGTTTTTTCACAGGAAATAGAGGAGCTGCACCAAGAGAGATCCAAGAGTGGTGAAAACCACAAGCTTGGGGATGTGGTGAACACCCCCCTGGACCAACACTCTTTTGGTTAGCACACGTCTACTTTCTGTTTTTCTAAGCAAAGCATTTATCGCAGAAACTTGAAGCGTCTAGTTTTTTTTTTAGTTTATTTGTGAGACCACCACCATAATTATCTTTATGAGAATCAGCTGCTAGAATAATGGGTTGAATTAACTTGGATTCTGTTATATTTATTGGGAAAGGGATGCTTTAGTTGATTATAAAAGCTACTTATAGTTGCATGATTTATATGCTGTTTTAGGTGTAGAAATTTGCAATAGTGTTGTCATGAGCTATCTCTTATTCATGTTTTTGATGTTAATTGTTAGTTTACTTAGTTTGTCATGAAATTAGTAGTTCTATGGACACTAATTCATGCATAGTAGCTGGTCAACTATCTCCCTCTTGCTAGCCAAAAAAGTAAAAATTCCAACAAGTATAAACTTGTTTCCAACACCCTTTTAGCCAAGTATTTCCAGTGAGTCCACCATATCTACCTATTAGCTTCAGAGCTATTCCGAGTATGTTCACCATGTTATAGTGTTATTTATGTTCTAAATTAAGATATTCACTTTATTAATTGTCATGAGCTGAATTTGGGATAGGACTCTCACGAACTTTTGAATGCACACCTTTACTTTTCATTGCACTTAATAAACATGACCCAATAACGGGAGCTAAAAGTTTTGCGTTTGACAAGTGTTTGGTTGGGAGCTAGCTATAAATGTGTATCACTCGAAATCTTTCAACATTGCACAAAAATTTACATTTGGTTGATATCATGTACTTTTGTTTTTGGACTCCTGCCATGCCGAAATGAAATAGAGGAATAGTAAGTTTTGATGAGTAAGTATATTTATGACTAGAGAAACGCATTGGGCCGCTAACCCAAGCCATGCTTGATCATGGTGGAAATTTACTTACATCTAGAGTAGACTCTACAAACACATCCTACAATAAAATAAGAAGCTATGCATATAGTGAATGAAATAAAAAAAGGATGATGAGTCTACTCCGTTTGTTCATCTTGTCATTGTGACATGGGCTGGTTTCCATGTCATGGGGCAAGAGGTACCTCTTTGCGGTTCTCTATGATGTCATTAACACTTATTATGATTGTACAAAGCTTATTAGGAATCTTAAGTTGAGTAATCATGGGGTAGGTTTTCACACTCACGGGGCATGAGGCATTCAACCAACACCTTGTCAATCACATTACTTCAACATTCACAATTTAAGATGCTAGTGATAAAGGGGCAATGAGAGTCTTAGACCAATGGATGCCACATTTCAATTAGTAATTTTAGTTGAATAATTTAGAGGCTAAATAAGACTTGATCATGTTTTACCTCTACTCAATTTTCTCCAAAGTGTCCACCATATTTTCTATTTTCCATTATGCTATTCTTTGACCAATATAGGATTTTATTTTTTATTTTGTGTATGCATTTGGTCCATAGTGCTTTTATTTCATTATACACTTTGTGAACTTTCATGAAGCATCTTTGCTTGCATATTTGATATTTCTTATAACATGAATTGTATGTTGCTACTCATCTACATTATGAATCATTTGATTATATGTAGCATGAATAATCTTCTTCCATGATTGTTTTAAAATGCAAAGTCCATGTTAGTTTTATCGCCTTCATACTCGAGGACGAGTATGGGTTAAGCTTGGGGATGTTGATGCATGTAAAATGCATACATGAACTTTGCATGTTATTACTTGTTTTCCCTACATATTAGCAACTTATATTCATGTTTTATAATGATTTGGGGGATTTTCTGAACAATCCCCCTTCTTTTGGTTCTAACTCTGTTTTCCAGAAAACGTACTTTTTAGTGTTTCAGACTTTCCGGGAGCTTCGGGACTCCAAAAAGGGCAAGGCCAAAGAGCACGGTTCAGAATTTTCGAGACGAAGACCATGGGCCAAAGTAGAGGGCCAAAAGGCCAACCAGGTGGAAAAGAGGACCCTCCATGCAGCCAGATTCCTTGGCCGCGTGTGGGGCCCCCTTTTTGCCCCCGTGGCTCCGATGCCGTCGATCTTTCTTCTCCCGAGTGTCTCGTGACCTAAAAACGACTATATAAAGGGTCCCCTGGCCTTTTCGAGAAGGGGCGGCGCCGAGAGACGAAACCACAAAACAGAGAGACAGAAGGCTGCCGCCGGAGAAGATCGAAGGGGGGAAACGCCGCCGGGATCACCCCCGGAGGGCTCCACCCCCTCCGGTGTGTTCATCATCAACGTCTACAGCAAGATCAGCTCCATCTCTCCACTGTAATCTCTTGGAAAACACGATGTATGATGCAATACTATATTCCCTTGATGTATTGTGTCTCCCCGTCTATGTTTGAGTAGTGAATTGTTCTTGGCAATGGTGAAATAGTTCGTTGATTGGTTGCATACAAGTTTGTTATCTTCTATGATTGTCTTTATGTACAATATATGAGTGCACGCATATGTTGGGGAATGCATGTAAGGTGATCACCGGTAGCATAATGGAGTGGTGGTGACTTGGGAGTGACAGTAACCTGAGACCGAGCCACAAAGTTAAGTTATTGGGGGATATATATAGGGGACCTTAGAACGTAAGGCTATGGTGGGACTTTATGTCTTAATCAATCTTGTGCAGTCATTTACTTGGCCACATGATCCATCATAAGGGGTTGTAGATCATTTACTTGACTATACCTATTCATGGCTCCTTCCTAGAATAAACAACTAAGACTAAAACATGTGCTTCACTAATTGTGACAACCACACGAACGAAACACCTATTGCTAGAACACTTGCTCCCTTGAGATACTTGAGATATTTGCTGCTTGCTACTTGTGAAACTTGCTTAGAAACTTGCTTTAGAAACTTGCTTTAGGATTACTTGCATTTTAAACTTGCTTCACTAGTTACTAGACAAACCACTCTCCACGTCACTTGCTTTTAATTAGTTAGTTCCTTTTAGTCAAACTTATTGCTTTGCATAAACAGCCATATAAGAGGGTTATAGGGCTTCAGAGAATAGATAGCTTACCTTCAGCTCCTCGTGGGTTCGACACTCAAATACTTATCGAAAGGTACTACAATTGATCTCCTGCACTTGGGAGTCATCACACGCTGGAGATAGAACTTCATATAAAGTTCTACAATCAGGTTTTTATTGGCCTACTCTCTTTAAAGATGCTAGAAATTTTGTTTTATCTTGTGATCAATGTCAAAGGGTTGGAAATATTTCTAGACGTAATGAAATTCCTATGAATTATTCTCTTGTTATTGAACCGTTTGATTGTTGGGGTTTTGACTTTATGGGTCCTTTCCCTCCTTCAAAAGGCTATACTCATATTCTTGTTGTTGTTGATTATGTTACTAAATGGGTAGAAGATATACCTACTAAAAGTGCTGATGGTGAAACCTCATTAAAAATGCTTAAAGATATTATTTTCCCTAGGTTTGGTGTACCTAAATATCTTATGACTGATGGGAGTTCTCATTTTATTCATGGTGGTTTTAGAAAAACCCTTGCTAAATATGATGTTAATCATAGAATTGCTTCACCCTATCATCCTCAAACTAGTGGGCAAGTAGAATTATCAAATCGAGAAATCAAATCTATCTTGCAACAGACTGTTAACAAATCTAGGAAAAACTGGGCTAAGATATTAAATGATGCTCTGTGGGCTTATAGAACTTCTTACAAAAATCCCATGGGCATGTCTCCTTATAAAATGGTTTATGGAAAAACTTGTCACTTGCCCCTAGAATTAGAACACAAAGCTTATTGGGCAGTGAAAGACCTAAATAGAGATTTTAAACTTGCTGGTGAGAAAAGGTTGCTTGACTTAAGTTCTCTAGATGAATGGAGGAGTGAAGCATATGAAAATTCTAAGCTCTTCAAAGAGAAAGTTAAAAGGTGACATGATAAGAGAATTATTAAAAGAGAATTTCATGTTGGTGAGAAAGTGCTATTGTATAGGTCTCGTCTAAGATTTTTTGCAGGAAAATTACTCTCGAGATGGGAAGGACCCTTTGTTATCGAAGAGGTATATCGTTCGGGGGCAATTAAAATTGTTTCCCTTGAAGACAACTCTTCACAAGTGGTGAATGGCCAAAGACTCAAGCATTATATCTCCGGAGATCCTTATAATGAAAATCTTGATTGTATTCAAGCCATGATCCCGGAGGAGTTTATTAGGAAGCATATTTCAGAAACTTCGAATCAGTTTTCAAATAGGTAACAGTTTTGGTAAGAAAATGTTAGCGAAACATCTTTCAACTTATATTTTTGCTGTTTTTAGAAAATATGAAAAACTATGAGCCGGAAACGAGAGGGAGACGGAGCCTGGAGGCTCCAGACCATAGGGTGGCGCAGGCCCACCTCTGGCCGCGCCAGCCCTAGGTGTGGGCGCCCCGGAGCCCCTCTCCGACTCATTTTCGACCTGGACTTTCCTTTCGTTATGAAACTTTTTGCTATATAATCCCCCGGACCCCCCGAGGTCCGTATATCGTTTTCTCGTCGTGTTTCTGTTTCGAGCTGTTTCTGCCGGGATCTGTTTTCTGTTTTAGAAGCATCATGGTCTCCGCCAACGACAACAAGGGGAAGGGACCCAAGGAAGATGATGTTCAAGACCCGAAGCCGGAGGAGGAGATCGAGAGTGGAGCTGAAGGAGATGTAGAAGAAAAACATCGAGTGCATCCACGCTCCACCATCGCAAGCATTGGGGTGGTGGCTAATCCCTTGAAGCTCAGGAGGAACGCGCGGATGAGCACTGGAGGGAAGGTTCCACGTTACTCACTGGCTTCAAAGACACCTGTTGCGGGCGTCAAGAACTACTTCCACACATTAATTCATGATTTTTAGAGCAAAAAGGTGCCCAATAAAGATTTGCCCTCTATGTGGGATATGAATCGTTCTAACCGTGCAGATGAAGGAAGCTCACAACCTAAGGAAGAGTGGGGGGAAAATCTTGGTGGCTGGGATTCAAAATCTGACAGGCATGCAAACTATGTTGATCGCAATACGGAGGTGATGCGTATGCTTTTGTTTGCTATTGAAGATCTGAAGAAATCCGTTGATAAGCTCATCGAGAAGGAACCACCACCACCGAAGAATTGATTCGTCATTGGTTTGTCATCCCCTCGACTTGTTCCAATCTTGGGGGGAGTGCCGCGGTATCACATCACTATCTTTTATCTGTTTACCTTTTCAGGAGTCATATCATGGGTAGAGAGGTTATCGTATATGATGGTTTGCAGTATGGAAGTGTCTCTCCCTAGTTGGTTATCGTTGTATCCGTTGGTGTGTGCCAGTTTGAAATATTAATTAGAAGTTTCATCATTTACTTTCTATGCACTTTATTTCAGTTTTCAAATTCTGTCATATGGTTTAGCTTGATATTAGTGTTTGGTATCACTCTAGAGATCATCAAGTTAATCTAGTTGGTTTTGGCAAACTTAGCTTGGGTCAGCAGAAATAATAATTTGAGTTGCTAGTATAAGAAAGAGGAATTTACCTATTAGCTCATAAACTTAGTATTCACAAGTTAAGATCGTTTGTGTTTTCAATGAAGATTGCATGATTGGTTTCATCATATGTATATTTGTTTGTTTTCCTTCAACTCTTATGCTTGCTACCCAGCCTTTCTAGCCAAAAACCCTGTAATGAGAGGGAATGCTTCTCGTGCATCCAAACCTGAAACCCAAAACCTTGCCATTCGTGTCCACCATACCTACCTACATGTGGTATTTCACCTCCACTCCAAGTAAATTGCTCATGTGCTACCTTTAAAACTTTCAAATTACTCATGTTTTGTGTTCCTGTTTTAGCTCATGAGGACGCAAATATAGAATCGTTTTCTCACTTGTTGATTGGACTCACACACCTGGACTAGTGGCTTCATCCGCTTATCCAAATGCTAGAAGAGCTGGCAGCGGGGTTCCCAGCCCCAAATAATAATACAAATTCTCTTCACTCTTTTTGCTCCTGATTTATCAGTCAAAGCATAATTGTGTAAACAAAAGAGAAAAAGGGATGACCTTCTACACCAGTTGCGTCCTTCTATGGGAGCCGCTCTTGTGAGTCTAGTTGGCTTGTGACGTACTATATTTTATGTTTTCCATTCGTTGAAATAAATATACACTTCTCAAAATTTAGACACTCCTCCACGGTTTGTGATTGTTGGCAGGAACCCGAGGATTCGGTTAGCCATGGTTTGTGTAAGATGGATGGGAGGAGTGTCATGCATTTTATACCTCTGTTTATTAAAATAAAAGCTCCAGCACATGAGTGGTCAATCATTCCCTTTGCGAAGGGCCTATCTTTTACTTTTATGTTGAGTCAGTAAACCCATTTCCTTCTGTCTCAAGCAAGCATTTGAGTTGTTGTGTTATCATCATTTATATGTTGATCTATTCAATCTTTTTTTCCATCCTTCTTTTTTTAGCCCATGCTTTATTATCTGAATGAATATTACTTTGAAAGCTATGAATCACTGAAAAAGAGTTGTTACAATTAAACATGTTAAGATCTACAATGTAAACCTTGTTATGAAGACTTCACCTAAGATAAGTATAATTTCATTAGATGTTCTCTGACCAAGAACGAAGTTTGCCATTACCAATTTTGATTCTCTCTTTTGTATCTTTGTTTGTGACTCCCTTTACTTGTTTCAAGTTAAGTTATATGAGAGGAAGTTGTTGTCTGTAATGATTGGTGCATAGGTAAATGTGATGCTTCTTGTTCGTATTTTATTTATCGAATCTTCACTCCATAAACCTGTGGTGATGTTTTCTGAGTTCAGTTTCGCTTGGGGACAAGCGAGTTCTAAGATTGGGGGGAGTTGATACGTCCATTTTGCATCACTATTTTATATCATAATTTTCTGTTATTCATCGATATATTTCATGTTATGATGCATCGCTTATGTTATTTTATCTTATTTTGCATGTTTTATAATTTTTGGAGAATAAACACCGGAACCACAAATCTCATGGAAAAAGCACCGCCGAGATACCATATTTCAGAAGATCATAAGAAGAAGGGGGACATCCGGGGGTTCCTAAAAGTCTCGAGGAGGAACACAACCAGAAGGGGAGCCAGAGGGGGGCCACTAGGGGCCCACACCTAGGGGTGGCGCACCCTCCCCCTGGCCACGCCACCTAGGGGTGTGGCCCCCTGGCCCACCTCCGGGGGGTCATCTTTGCCCCTGACCCCGAGGGAACCCTAAGCCTCATTCCATCCTCGAAGAACTATTCCGCCACCGCTGCGGGGCGGAAAACACCCGAGAGAGAAAAGCTCTCTGGCAGGGAGAAATCTGCCGGGGAAATTCCTCTCCGGAGAGGGGAAATCACCTCCATCGTCACCGTCATCGCTCCGGGCATCATCAAGATCGTCATCATCATCGTCATCACCACCAGCACCATCACCCTCATCATCCACCTTCATCTCGATGTAACAATTAGGGCCCTCTATCGTTGTTTTGCATTAGATCTCTCTCCCGGTGTGGATTACTTGTTAGTAGTCGATGCTTGTGAGATTTATCGGTGTTTGCACTTTATGACCAGATTGTTATCATCCATTGTATCACCTCTGATTATGATCCATATGATGTGTTGTGAGTAGTTCGTGTTGTTCTTGAGGACATTGGAGAAGTCAAGTTGTTAGTAGTGAAGTAATGTTGAATAATATTAAGGTTTGATATTTAAGTTGTGGTTTTATTCTTCTAGTGGTGTCATGTGAACGTCGACTACATGATACTTCACCATTTATGGGCCTAGGGGAATGCATCGTGTATTTGGCTACTAATTGTGGGTTGGCGGAGTGACAGAAACCTAAACCCCCGTTAGGAAACCATTGCACGAGGGAGCGTAGGATCCCGGAGTTTAAAGATGTGGTTAGATTTATTTCTTAATTACTTTCTTGTAGTTGCGGATGCTTGCAAGGGGTATAATCACAAGTATGTATTAGTCTTGGATGGGACGGTACATTAGCATAGATTCACCCACACAACACTTATCAAAACACCAAAGTTATTCAGTTGCATGGAACAAAAGCACTTTGACAGAAACCTCCCGTGTGTCCTCGAGAACGTTTGTTAATCATAAGTAAACTCACCGACTTGTCCTTTGCTGAAGGAAGGATTGGGCCACTCGCTGCAATTATTACTACTGCATTTTATTTACTCGCACTTTATTTATCTGCAATATCAAAAACCCCTACAAATCCATTTTCCAGTATTTACAGTTATTCCTTCATCGAAACTGCTTGTCAACACCTTCTACTCCTCTTTGGGTTCGACACTCTTATTTATCGAAAGTACTACGATACACCCCCTATACTTGTGGGTCATCACTCTATAAGGAAAAACACTAAGAACACTAGAACCCCAAACCTAGACCGAGCTAGAAGACTCAAAAGGAGAAAAAGAAACACAAAATCAAACACAAAAACAATAACTAGGGATGGAAATTGGTGATGATCTACGGCTATGGCAACAACTAAACCTATTTTTGTGGCATTTTCTGTATGGATAATAAAAACACTCGAAACTAAAGGTTAAAAAACAGCTCACCGAGTAAACCCAGTAATCTGATACCAAGATGATAATGGGATGCCCGATCTTTTCGATGAACTCACACAATGATAGATGATTGATAAATTGTGTCTCTCCACGAACTCTCCGGCTAATTCTTGATGCCAATAGCAGCAGCAACCAATCCCTTGGATATTCGCAAATCCACACACCTGCACGAGTAGCCACCGACTACTAGTGGTCCTGTATCAACTAATTCCCAATGCAACATCAGATAGCACGCAAAACTTGAAGTTGTATTACTTCCAGATGAATGCTTCAAGAAATCAAACAAGAGGTTCTAGGGTTTTAGATATAACATAGTCTAACCCTCCCAACTCGCAGGTTGGAGGTATTTAAGAGAGAGGGGGTGCGGCCAAAGGCTAATTCGCACCACCCCTTGGACCTAACTTGGGTTTGGACTCGAACATGAGTTGAACTCGGCTAAAGGGGTACAAACCGACCCATAACAAATAGGTTCGGCCAAGAGGCACGCAAACCCTTGTTTCCATCCATATGGGACACCCTAGGACATATCCTTGGTGCCCACATAAACCTCAATGCGCATTACTAATAATTGTGGGCTGGTACCCCCAAGGACATGTCCTTGATGCTTCCAACACCATCATGTTTAGCTCGTTGTTCCTCCTCCTTCCTTGTACTGCCATGATAATCTCCCTCCTTGTCTTCGACTATGTGTTGCACCATAACTCCATGCTCCTCTCCTCCAATAATGCTTGCGTTATTAATAACCTGAATCATACATAAGTGCATGGATTTAGGTAGTATAAAATTCTCTGACTAACAAACATCATATTCTAATAAGAGCGAATTCACCTGTTGTTCGAATAGCTTTGTTCTTGATCTTGTCATAGGTCTAATCCTCACTTCATTGGGTTTGTCTTGAACAACAACATCTTCAATTGGAGGAAGTGTAGAAAAACTAGGGAGCTTAGTCTTCATTAGGAACATTTCATCTCCGCTCGTCCTTTGGCCGCACTAACCCCATTTTATCACTTGTGTGTGTGTGTTCCATTTTTGTTTCCTCCACTAGGTTTGGTTCTTTTACTAACATTTCATTGTGGTTCATTTATATGTTTAACAACAAACTTTTCTTCCGATTTGTTGATTTTCTTTGCCACTTTCCTCACCCATTTGCCTTCCACATAAAGCGTGTGTGTTGTTGTTTGTGGTTTTCATTCGATCTTTTTGGACTCATTTTGGACATACCACCCTACACCTAGGCTCGTCCACTAGCCTCAATACGACCAAAAAAGGTAACGTTGGGTAAGTGAGACATCAATTCTTCATATCACACTTGTGTGTTTTTGAGATGGCTAGGGAATGAGTGTTCACAAGCCCGAGCTCGGAAGATGAAGGAAACCCGTTCTCCAACGACAACTACCACAACTTCGTCACCCACAATGACCATTTCCAACTCCGCCAACTTGTGAAAAACGGATTGGAGCGCTATGAGTGCCGAATCCAAGCGCAAGAGGCTCGATTGAATGAACAAATGGCATGAATCAACATCAACTTGGCTAACCTTGCGAACCGCCATGGGTCATCATCGTCCTCAAGGTCGAGACGTTCAAGCCAACAACCTCAAGATCATTACCAAGCTCGTTTCCATGATCACGACCCTAGAAGATGGTGGACAACAACAACAACAACAACCACCACCACCTCCTCCACCACAAGCTCCTCGACGAAATTGGTATGAAGATAGCTCGCCATCACCACCCCCTCGACACCGAAAAGGCCGTGGTGACCCTCTTCAAAATCACCCTCAATGACCGGACCTTCGATAACATCATCCACCACCTCCACAAGGTCCCGCTAATGGCTATGGTCACAATGACTTCGTGGATGGTGCTCGCCAACATCGAAGGCCACCAAGGCGCAATGCGCATCACCACCACAATGACCACCAAGAACAAGAACTTCCTCAACACCCTCGCAATGAACAAGAGAATCCTCAACAACACAACTGTGACAATGATGATAGTGAACGTTGTGAAGCACGACTACGCCGTCATCATCAACCACCTCCTAATGACCACCGGTGTCATCCTCCTCATCATGACCACCAACGCCAAGCCAATGAGGATGACCCATATGATCTTTCACCTCCTATCTATGATGAATACCAACCTGAGAGGCCCCATCAACAACATGAAGACAACAATATGAGTGCCCTTCGCTTCAACATCCCAAAATTCAATGGTGAAAATGACCCCAAAGAATATCTTGCTTGGGCTCTCAAGGTGGACAAGATATTCGGCATCCACAACTTTAGTGACAAGAAGATGGTTGCTATGGCATCTTTGGAGTTTGACGGCTATGCACTCTTATGGGGGGACCGTCTCCAAGATGAACGACTAAATAACCGGATTGCTCCCATTGCCACTTGGAATGAGATGAAGCAATTCATGAATGCTCGCTTTGTTCCTCCACACTACAAGTGCGACATCTTCAAAAAGCTTCAAGAGGTTAGACAAGGTTTGAAGTCGGTTGATGAGTACTACAAGGAGATGAAGACCTCTTTGATAGGAGCTCATGTGATGGAATCTCAAGAGAAAACAATGGCCCGCTTTCTCAATGGCCTCAACTACCCAATAAGGAAGATTGTCGAGTATCAACCATATGACAACATCGTTGCACTTGTCCATCAAGATCTCAAGGCCGAGCATCAAATTGCGGAAGACCTCAAGTACAACAAGCAAAAGGCTTACTTTGCATCAAGGCCTTCTTCTTTGTCTCCAATGACATAAGTAACAACACCGACCAACACCAAGAGCACCTCTAGAACTCCCAATGCTACCAACAAAAATCTGCAACCATTCAAGAAACAAGTGTCTCCTACCACCACCTCTAATGCTCCTCAAGTCAAATTGAGCACAATTACTTGCTTCAAATGTGGTGGAAGTGGACACAAATCTTTCGAGTGTTCCAACAAGATGATCACGATTGTCAACCAAGATGGTGAACGTGACTCCATAAGTGAAGGAGAATACTATGCCTTGCACCAAGTTGCTCTTAATTCCTTGGACGTGCAAAACGATGAAGAAGAGAGTGTCTATTGCGACGAGGACAAGAATCCATCGCTAGTGGTGACACAAGTTCTTACCACCTCTCCTCAAGATGAACATGACCAACGTTGCAACCTCTTTCAAACTAGAGTCGGCATCAATGGTAAAGCAATCAAGGTTATCATTGATGGAGGTAGTTGTCACAATTTGGCTAGCAAAGAGATTTGTGACAAACTCCAATTGAATTACAAGAAACACCCACACCCCTACCACGTCCAATGGCTTAGTGACTCCGACACCTTGAAGATTCAACACGTGGTCACCGTACACTTCAAGATTGCCCCCTATGAAGACACGGTTGAGTGTGACGTTGTGCCTATGACCGTGTGTCACCTTCTTCTTGGACGACCTTGGCAATATTACAAGAGTTCTATTCATGACGGACGCACCAACCACTGTAGCTTCAAGTGGAATAACAAGACATTTGTGCTCCGCCCAATGTCTCCTAGCCAAGTGATCACCGACAACGCCAAAACCCTTGCACGCAAACAAGAAGAGCTAAAATCTCGTGAGATGAGTGGTGAGAGCGTGATCCACCCAAAGAGAGCGAGATCCACAAGCCAAACATGAGTGGAAACATTACGGGTGCTCCCAAAGGCCTTGCCTTACTTGCCACCAAAAGAGAGATGCGAGAGTTACAAGATGACCCATCCATCCTTCACTCTGTCCTCATGTGCAAAGGAGAAGCACTTGAAACTAATGTCATAACAAGTTTTCCTCGCCCTTATTGCATCAATTTGAGGATGTGTTCCCCGACGAGCTACCCCCGGGTCTACCTCCCCTATGCATCATATAGCACCGCATTGACCACATTACGGGTGCACCACTTCCAAACCGTGCTCCCTACCGCACCAACCCCGAGGAGACTAAGGAGATTAAGAGGCAAATCCAAGAACTTCTTGAGAAAGGTTTCATCCGCAAATCTCTTAGCCCTTGTGCCATTCCGGTTATCCTTGTCCCTCAGCAATATGGTACTTCTCGCATGTGCATGGATTGTTGCCCTATCAATGCTATCACCGTTAGATATAGACATCCCATCCCTAGGCTCGATGATATGCTTGATGAATTAAGTGGTGCTACTATCTTTTCCAAAATTGATCTTAAAATTGGATATCACCAAATTTGCATGAGCATAGGTGACGAATGGAAAACAACTTTCAAAACAAAAATTGGTTTGTATGAATGGCTTGTCGTGCCCTTTGGTCTTTCGAATGCCCCTTCCACTTTCATGCATCTTATGAATGAAGTTTTGCGCTCTTTCATTGGAAAATTTGTCATGGTTTATTTTGATGACATCCTTATCTATAGCAAATCTTTGGAGGATCACCTTGATCATATTTCTCAAGTCTTGTTGGCTCTTCGCAAAGATTTTTTTTTTGCAAATCTTTTTGAATGCAATTTTTGCACCAACAAGCTTGTTTTCTTGGGTTTTTGTGATTTCCTCCAGTGGTATTGAAGTTGACGAGAAGAAAGTCGAGGAAATTAGAAATTGTCCTAACCCTACTTCCGTGGGTGAGATAAGACGTTTTCATGGTCTTGCCGGTTTCTATCGCCGTTTTGTGAAGGATTTTTCAACCATTGATTGCCCTTTAAATGAGCTTACTAGGAAGAATATATCGTTTGTTTGGGGGAAATGCTCACACTCAAGAAATGTTTGACCAAAGCACCTTTGCTTGTTTTGCTGGATTTTAAGAAAACTTTTGAGATCGAATGTGATGCTAGTGGAATAGGCATTGGTGGCGTTCTTATGCAAAATGGACGTCCCGTTGCATATCATAGTGAAAAATTAGATGGTGCTAGACTCAATTACCCAATTTATGACAGGAACTATTTGCTTTGGTTAGAGTCTTAGAAGTTTGGCAACACTATCTTTTGCCTAAATAATTTGTTATTCATTCTGATCATGATTCATTGAAATACTTGAAAAGTCAAGCTAATTTGAACAAAAGACATGCTAAATGGGTAGAATTCATAGAATCTTTTCCTTATGTCATTAATTGCAAGAAAGGTAAAGAAGATGTTGTATCGGATGCTTTGTCTCGTAAAGAGTGTCTTCTTACCCGCCTTGAAATCAATGTGATTGGTTTGGATGAGATCAAAGACTTATATTCTTCCGATGTTTTCTTTGGACCCATCTTCGAAAAATGCTTGCCCAATCGAGGTTTTGATGACTACTATCTTCACAAAGGGTTCTTGTTTAAGGCTAACAAATTGTGTATTCCGGAGTCCTCTCTTCGTTTGTTGTTATTGAAGAAATCACATGAAGGAGGTCTCATGGGACACTTTGGAAGGGACAAGACCCACGCCATGCTCTCCAACCACTACTATTTTCCTAAGATGAGGCACAAGGCTAAAAGACTCGTCAAGAGTTGTCCTACATGTCTCCGAGCTAAGTCTACTTCCAATCCTCATGGTCTTTACTTACCATTGCTTATACCACATACACCTTGGAGTGACATTAGCATGGACTTTGTGTTAGGACTACCACACACTAAAACAGACATGGACTCAATATTTCTCGTTGTTGATCGTTTCTCTAAGATGGCACATTTCATTCCTTGCAATAGAACAGACGATGCTTCACATGTCGCAAATTTGTTTTTCAGGGAAATTGTGCGTCTACATGGTGTGACCAAGTCAATTGTGTCGGATTGAGATGTCAATTTCACCTCCTGATTTTGGAAGACTTTGATGGCCAATCTTGGCGTCAAGCTACTTTTCTCCACCGCCTATCACCCACAAACGGATAGCAAAACCGAAGTGGTGAATCAAACGCTTTTTTCACTCCTACAGGCATTGATCAAGCCCAACCTAAATAATTGGGAGGAATGCATTCCCCATGCCTAGTTCGCCTACAACCGAGCATTTCACAAAGCTACTAAGAGAAGCCCCTTCGAGATCGTCTACGACTTCAACCCCAACACCGCTCTCGACATCCTACCTTTGCCTCTACGCAAGCAAGTCAACATGGACATTGACAAGTGCACCGACTACATCAAGAAGCTCCATGAATCCAGAAGATCTACACTTGAGAAGAATTCCAAGCACCGAGCATCCATGATGAACAACAACAAGAAGCCCATGGTGTTCCAAGAAGGTGACTTCATTTGGCTACACTTGCGCAAAGACCGTTTTCCACAAGAGCGCAACTCTAAGCTCAAGACAAGAGGCGATGGACCTTTCAAGATCATCAAGCGCATCAACAACAACGCATACAAGCTTGACTTACCGCAATACAAGTACCTTGTCCACAACTCCTTCAACGTCAGGGATCTCTCTCCCTTCCATGGATATCCAAGTGATGAGGAAGACCACGAGTCGAGGTCGACTTTTTTCAAGGGGGGAGATGATGCAACACACCCCCTTACACCAAGTGGACCTATGACAAGATCAAGAGCAAAGGCGATGCACGATAAGGTGAACTCACTCCTCTCCCACTATGTTTTCGATGACTTGGTGAATTGTGCGCTACCTCATGGAACCACCCTATGCGTGCTTAGGTTTGATCCCACATGGAGCCCCAAGACGATGCCCAAGACGATGCCCAAAAAGCTATGGAAGAAGTCCGAGAAGACGACATAGAAGAAGAAGAAGGGAGGAGAAAAACAGGGAGCCCGACCTCAAAACCCGGCACGACCGGCCCTCAGGTCGGACCCCCAATAGAGGGAACCGGCCTCCATCCCGGCCTCGGGCCGGCCTCCCTACGTGCCAGGCCGGGTGCCCTCCTGAAGGGGCCGGTCGCAGGCCCGTTCCCCTGCGAGCTAGGCCGGCCGCCATGCTGCTGCTCCCACCCGGCCTAACTTCTCGGACAGGCCGGTCTCCCAGGCCGGGTGCCCTGAAGACTGCGAGATTGAGGGGTTTTCTCCCCCTTTTCCATCCCACCTACCCCCTTGGCTATATAAGAACCCCCTTTGGCTAGATCTAGGGTTTAGAGATGAATTTAGACTTTTGAGCTTTGCTCTTGTACCCCTCTTGTGAGGCTACTCCTATGGTTTGTACCTAGGACCATATCAAGACTACTCCTATGATGTGTATTTAGGATAGTATCAAGATTCATCGGGTTTCCTATCCTTTCCCCTTGGGATTCAGTTAAGGACTTTCCAATCTTCCTCAACTAACCCTTGAGGTTCTATTGGTGTGGTGGACCGGCCACGGGTGTGAAGCGGTTTCCGAAAAGGTGAGTTCTGTTGGATCGATTGTTCCGTAGGCGGCTGTTGCGGCTTAGTTGACGGGAGATCGGGTCTTTCAGTTCTTGCTAGTTATCTCCCCTTCTTGACCCCCCTCTCGCCCCCTTGTGTTCTTTGTGTTCTTCGTTCGTTCTCCGTGTTCTTGGTCAATTCGTGAAGATCGGTCCACCCAAGAAGATTAACCCCTCCATCAAGGGCTCGTCAAATTACCCATCCTAGTCTCTATTTTTCTCGCTCCGCCCCCACATCCAGGTCACGGCATGGGACCTTCGCCACCCCACGCGCGAAATCGCCACCGATTTCTCGTCGCTGGCGATCAAATCCCGTGCCCCCAGCACGGATCTGCCACCACGAGGCCACTCAGAGCCGCGCTGGAGGAGCATCAGAAGTGATGTGTCCTCGCCGAAGTTGCGAGGTAGTGCTCCGCCCACCGGTACACAAACCACGGCATGTCGCCGCCGTCGTCGCTCCTCCGCCTCGAGGTGGAGGAGTCCGACCATAGCCACATGCTCCAGTACAGGGAGGGCAGCTCCTGCTTACTCCGCACGTCGTTGCCGGCGCCGAAGATCGAAGACGACGACGGGTTCGATGAGTACGACCAGACGTCCTTCCGCGACACCATTGGCCGCGAAGACTTCGTCCCCGACGAAGCCCTAGTCATTGCCATCGCCATGCTGCTAGAGCGCACCAAGCGCCACCGCCTTGCCATGGAACTCGACAACCTGCTGTTGGAGCGGGGCCTCCACCGCGAGCGCAAGCTCCAGGAAAAGAAGGCCGACTGGGAGCCCGAGAAGGAGAAGCAGAAGGCCATCTACGCCGACCTCATCTCCAACGACGAGTGACCGAGCTCCAACAATATCCCGCCCACTTAGGGTTTCAGTGAGCCGATTTTGGCCTCAGTTAGGGTTAGCGCGTCACCATTACATGTTGCTAGTTTAATTATCGTAGAATGCCATTTGTGAGTAGCTAAATCTTTGATGAACTCGACGAACTACTATGTAATCTATTTCTCGCGAAGCTTAACTTTAAAATATGCGGTTCCATCTTCGGTTTCTATTCTACGCAAAGCAAATGCGCATCTTTAAAAACTGGTTTGCAGCTGTTTTAAAGTTTTCTTTTACGGTTTTGCTATTTCTCACTCGAGTGAGAATTAAGTTAGAGCTCACTCAACTCAAATACCGTTAAATTTATATTGTGATTCGTGCGTGTTGTGAGTTGTACATGACTTGCAACTCATATTTTCTCTAGTTGCACATGAGTTGCACTAGGTTGCAACTGAGATTTTTCGGTGCACTAGAGTTATAAATGAAAATTTCTCAATTGCACATGGTTGCACATGAGTCAAAACCTACGCGGCACCGATGCGCGGTATCGGGCCGATACGGATACGGAAATACGACATTCTGAAAATGCGCCAATACGAGGATACTGTTTAATACCTTTAACATAATTAACATATAAATTTGGTAGGTAGAAACAAGCAACATAATAAACACTAGACCTTATTTCTTCCATGTTTGTATCTGGGAATCAATCAACTAGTTAAAATCTTAAAGAGAGATACAAAGAGTGGAGGAAGATGAATGCACCAAAGGGAGAGCCGGAGAGAAGGAGGAATCATGGAGTGTACATGCCAGCGTGGGCGTGGCTGGGTTGCCGGAGAGTGCGGGTGGCAGCATGATGGGTTCGACATGGCTGGGTCTCTGGCTTGCCACCGTGTCTAATGTTAGTTGTTGCTGGCAAGGGGGAGCCACGGGAACCGAGGCAAGGAGCTGTCAAGGGGAAGCCGGGGAGGCAGAGAGCTACTCGCCATTGGTTGCAGTTGCTGGCAAGGGGGAGGCAGGGAGCCGGTGAGGGAGAAGCCGGAGACAGCGAGTGGCTCGATTTGAGCGGCCACCCTGAGGAGTGAGGACGAGACGGCTATGTTTGGGAGAACGGAGATTCGATATGTGTATGCCTATGCGAGATGGAAGATTACGCAGGCCGGGTTGTATCCCGTTTAAGTCTGATACATATCAGATATCCAAGTGGTATCCTTAATTATTTTAAATGTTTTATTTATCGATATTCCCGCGATACGTATCAAAGAGGTATCGAACAAGAATCGGTATCACAATATCTGACACGGACACGGCCTCTAGACCTTGTATCGGTGCAGTGTAGGTCACAACTAGGATTTTACCGGTTACATATGAGTTGTAACTAAAATTTTCTTACTTAGATATGGATTACACGTGATTCATGCAACTGGATGAGGCACTCGAGTGAGCGCTAGTCATTCTCTTTCTTTTAAGCAGTCTGCCCATTTCGACTCGACCCGGCTCGCCTGCTATTCTTTTTTGTTTGTCTCCTACCTCCACCCCCGTGTTGCGAGATCTCCCAACTCCAATGGCGCCCGCTTCCTCTCGCTCCTCCTAAATCTAGACCCAAGCCAACCACCCAGTAGCGCCAGCGACCACGACCAGCGGCGGCCATGTCTACGGATCGAGAGAAGGAGCGGGAGGCGGAGCTGGAGGGCGCCATGTACACCAACTGCCTCCTCCTCGGCCTCGATCCCGCCGTCCTCGGGTCTCCCGCCGCCGCTGCCTCCCCTCGCCTCGGCCTCTTCCGCCACTCCAATCCGCGCCTCGGCGAGCAGCTCCTCTACTTCCTCCTATCATCCCTACGAGGCCCCGCACAGTCCGCCAAGGCACGCCACGCCACGCCACGAGCGCTCAAATCCTCCTCCTCACTCTCTCCCGTTCTTCATTATATTACACCCCCCCCCCCCCCCTTTGTAGATATTTCCGAGATAAGTTTCTGATTGTGATTCTCCCCTGTGCAGGACTTCGACAAGGTGTGGCCCATCTTTGATTCCGCGCAGTCCAGGGAGTTCCGCAAGGTGGGATTTTGCAGATTCGTTTAGCTTTTCTGATAATTGTGTGCACCCGAAGCGGCCTTGTTTTGACGTTGGGTTCCCTTGGTTGGTTAGATCGTACAAGGCATCATCAGCGAGCTGGAGCAGCAGGGGGCGCTGCCAAGGAGCAATTCCAGAGTTTCATCACTCGCCACCTGCTGCGGGCCGAGGTCAGTCCACATGGATGCCTCTATTTGGGTCGGTCAGAAATCTGCTAGTCCTGTTTGTGCTGCTTGTGCCGGAGTTCAATGTAGCTTATTTACATTTATCGAAACCTTATTATTAAGTTGCTGAAACTAGGTGCAACCATGCGACTTCTGAGTGTTTCTACCCAAGTACATGGTTTCTTGTAAATGCTAATTTGAAGATGAGAAGTGAATGCTGGTGCTTAATGCTCCTTTTCAAAATTTAAAAGGCTGAAAATTGTACTACCCACTGCGCTAGAAATGAGTCCCACAAGTTTCTTGACTTGGATAAATCACCTAGATAGCATGAAAAACATTATGAGAATCGAGCAATGCAATCAAACATGCACTGTTGCTCAATGTGCTAAATCCATAAGTCAGCTAAAGTACAAGGCACATGAAAACAGCGTGCTAGAGAAACACTAGACACTCCTGAAAACAGGAACCTTTAGACCTAACACTGTGTGCTGTGAACTGCTTCAGGCATTTTTCTGCGCCTAGCTCACATCACCTTACCACGTAGAGACATGCTTTTGGGTTTTCACTGCATTGAACTTCGTGTGCCTTTTGATGAGGCCATAGTGTTTCCATAATAGGTTTGGAACATCTGTTAACCAGTTTTATTGACATAAGTCAACTTTGCAAGTATTGTTTCAAGTGCCACATCGAAGGCCAGATCTCCATGATGATCTTTAAGATATCGGAAACATGACTACAGTATGTAACCACTTGGTTCTCTTTTTTAGGAAAAAACAGTCCAGTAGTAATCATTGATGTGAACACTGCTTGTAGATCAGCTGATCTGACAACTTGGTACATTTTCAAAATTGTCCTTGTAATAGTTTATACTCCCTACACTGATGCAGATTTGTTGAGCTTTTATGGCAACTCTCTGTACATGCCTTGAGGGAGGTCCACAGGAGAACATTTGCGGCTGATGTAGCATCAAATCCACTGCCAGCAGCACTCACAGATGTTTCTTATCTTCATGCGGCTGCATTACTGCCAGTAACCAAGGTAAAGATGTCTGTCTTAAATTTTCTGAGCTCTAGATTTATATTCTAGGCTTCTAGTGTACGTGACCCTTTCGTATGATTACTGCCAATCCTAATATGCTCATCATTTATAAAGAAAACACGAAGTCCTGGAAATTATTATCTGTACAGAACTTTCTAGTTTATATTGAGTATTTTGTTTAGTATGGTTCTGTAATGCTCGGTACTTTTGGCACCTCACGTGACGTACATTTCAATTTTTATATGCGACCAATAACGAGTATATAACAGACCATACTGCACTAAATCAGTCTTAGTTCTGGCTTTCAGGCTTTATGCACAAGCACAAGTCAGTTTAGTGAGGAAAAATTTATCTCTTCCTATCTTGAGCATTGCTAGATTATACTCCCCTTACAGAGCTGACTTCTTTGTTGATCCTGATGTCTTCCCTTATCTGTAAAAATGAGTTTGAGAAGTGGTTCCTAGGAAAATAAACGATGAGGCTTCTGTGAACATATCCTTCCCTGGGAAGATATATAATTCACAGAAGGGCCGTAAACACAACATATAATATGGATCTTGTACAAGAATCGGCCCCAATGAAACTTAGAAAGCCAGTAGGCTTATATAGCTGCTGTACTGATGGGTACGCAAATCACTTTTAGTTCCAGATTTAGGCGTTTGTCATTGACAAAGATTATGAATCCTGTTGCATTGAACTGCTTATAGACAATCAATTGTTTGGCTACCTGCTTCGTTCCCATCAATTTGTAAATGCACTCATCGTTTCATTGTAGTGTAAGATGAAAATGTGAGAGGACAGCCATTAGTCAACCTGATTTATTTACATTTAATTTGATTTATAAAGAAGAGCAACAGACCTTTTGTGGGTTCTTATCTGGAGCAGCTTAACAATTAAACACAGCACCACATAGCACATCACAGTTGAGCAACAACAAACTGAGGTTGATACCACAATTTATCCAAACGACAGGACCATCATTGTTACCAGTGAGGAAAAAATGTCTTATGTTTTTTTTCCTTGTAGTAGAACATCCTGTTTTGCGAGATTTTTTTTCTTTGTGAATTTATATTCTAGTTAACATTTAGTTATTGGATCTGCGTTAAATGTTTTATTGTGCATTGATGAGATGTTCTTAACAGGCAAGGATAGCTCTTGAGAGGCGTAAATTTCTAAAAAATGCAAATACTGCTGTTCAAAGGCAAACAACCTGGTCAAATTTGGCCCATGAAATGACAGCTGAATTCCGAAGTCTATGTGCCGAAGAGGTACACAATAAATTCTATACAGGTGATTCAGATAGTTATGTGTTACATCCGGTTTTCATTTCTGTCTGCATGTGGAGTTTTCAGGCATATCTGCAACAGGAGTTAGAGAAACTGCAAGATATGAGAAACAAAGCCAAGCTGGAGGGAGAACTGTGGGATGAACGTATCTCAAGCTCGTCTGGACAAAATTCACATTTGGTATCTAAGGCTACACGTTTGTGGGAATCAATATTGGTTCGCAAAGGTACAGAGAATTAAGTATCCTCACCAGACTATGTGTTTCTAGCATGTTCATAATATCCATATCATGCACACTCTAAATATTCATACCATGCATACTCATAAACTACTGGGCTATTTTTGTAGTAGTTTAATGTATCTTGTAAGCTGGGTTATTTGGCTAGTATCCTAAATTCTAAGTTACCCTTATACGCAATGAGAGCACATGAATACAGATACAGAGGTGCCACAGTATGGCTACTGGCCATTATATATTCGTTGAAAAATAAGGAAAGTAGAGAGGCTAGACGAGAGCAAGACACTGATATTTTCTGCTTGCCATGGCAGTGGAGTGGGCACAAGTCTACGTAATGTGCAGTGCGCACAACAGAACAGAGCTTCAATGGGCCACTCACCATAGAAGAAATCTAGAGGCAACAATATTGATATGCTCTTGTTTCCAGAAAGTGGAGCTGACTTGGCAGCTCAGGGTGTCAGCCATGATATGTATGGAGGAAGTGCAGATGAGGCTGTTGGAGAGGGCTGTCGCCTGCCGGACTTGCGTGTTGAGGAGGCAGTGCCAGGCAGATCAACGACTCAGTTTAGTAGGTAGGCAGGTAGGTACGGAGGGAGGAGATGGCCGGAAAGAGGGAGGCTATGATGGCAGGAGTAGGCCACATCAGTTTAGGCCTGAGTGTTGAGGCAACAGGTTGGAGAGTTGGAGAGGGTGGCAACGTAAGTCTTAGTCGAGCAGAGCAGAAGCAGGATTTTTTTGAGGAATTACGGGTTGCGATTTTGGATTGAAATTTGTTAATGGGCTTCGATTTGAGCTATGTAAGGACAAGTTATATGGAGTTTGCACTGGGAAGTATTGGCTGATATCAGGGGCTCTGAAATTAAAATCTACCGATACCATACTGATGCAGCACCTTGACGGAGTATCGGGATAGCCTAGCTTGTACTAGAATCTAAGCCTTATAAAGTGAGCTTACTCTTAAATAAACTCTCAGACGAATTTGTAGACTGATCTTCTAAGCCCGACTTGGGAAAAAAATTCTTATCTAGAAGCCATTCCAGAAAATGCTAGACCACAGTTTCTTGTTAGGGACTAGAGAAGGGTGCTGTGAGGCTGGTTTGGGCTTCATTTGGGGTTTAGGCTGATCTAGATTAAGATTGTGTTTGTGATAAGGAAAAAAAATCTAAATAACAAGGTATTTCTCAGAGGCATAGTTATATATTTCCACTTTAGGCAACATTCTTTGTTCTTGAAAGAGAGAAAAAGTTCTTACTCTCGTGGCTTTGTCACACAGCTTTCAAATGATGTTGTAATTCGTTATTGTCATGTCATCTTGGCAAATCAAGGATATTCCTCTGATAGAATGTTAGGGGCTACAGACTTATGGTGATGCTTCTTCTAGATAGTAATGGAAGTATTCTTGCAGGCCAGCATGAGGTTTTAGCTTCCGGGCCAATTGAAGATCTTATAGCACATCGTGAGCATAGGTGTGTCCCACTTTCTGTTAAACTTTACAATTTAATCTAAATATCCTCTGTTGTCATTATTTCACCTTGTTACACAAAATGCAATTCTTTTAGGTACCGTATATCTGGATCACAGTTGATAGCAGCAATGGATACAAGTTCAAGTGTTCCGCATTCAGAATTACTATCAGCTCGAGCTGGTGATCCGTCTACAATTTTGGACAAACAGGAGCAGATATCTCTATTCCAGGGAAAGGAAGAAACCCTTTCAAGATTAGATGATAGAAATGGGCGTGCCCAACAAACTGTTGACGTTGCTGAGATTCTTCGACGTTGGACTCACGCTTTGCAGCGTATTCATAAACAGTCTCTCCATTTGGTAGGCTATCGATTTATTTATTCAATCCCCGGAGCATGATCAAACTATCAGTTTTACCAAAGCTTGCATTCTAATATGATGCACTTATCTTAAATATTTATGTAAAATTCCATACATTGCTCCTGTGGAAGCATTGAATGCCAGTTTTCTATATTTGATTTATGTGTCAAGCACAGATGGTAAAGTAAGCACACGATTACTCCCTCGGTTCCTTAAAAGAAGTATAAATTTTGGTCAAAGTCAAACAATGTAAAGATTAAGTTTATAGATAAAGTATCAACATCTACAATGTCAAATCAATGTCATTAAATATATGATGAAATGTATTTTCATATTGTTATCTACATAGTTTTATAGTTGTCGATAGTTCTACAACGTAAGTGAAAGTTAATATTTATTGACTTAGAAAAAAATATATACCTTGTTTTGAGGAAGTATATGTTAAACAGACCACAGGACAGTACACATAGAACTAAATGGTCCATGGACTAGACAATATTAAGAAATAGGGACATTTAGTCTCCATTTGTTGGGCTTGGGCCATGTTGCAAGGCTATCAGTACGCATCGTGAGGTATTAGCAAGGTTTTCTTTCTTAAAAATGAAAAAATATCTGAGATATCACACGTGCATATTTCTGGTGGTTTATCGGTGACACATCTTACTGGATACTGGTATTGTGAGATCCTGAAGTATAGGTGCATCACACGTTCTGAACCAGTATTTGGATAACTAACCTGCAACCATGTGCTAATTTTATAGGCCAAAGCAAATGATGGCGAGGGGCCAGAATTACTCCGCAGTGCGTCTGATGGTGAAGCTAGTACCCATGCCGACTCATTAACTGCAACATTGGCCGAACATCGGCAGCATTTAGTCAGTATACAGGTAACTGCAACATCCTTACCAGGACGCATCTGGTTTGCAGATTTTACCAAGGATAATTTTATGTGGCATTTAATTGATTCTTTAATCTTTTGCCATTGTTTCCTCTTATAGGGCCTAATTAATCAACTCAAGGAAGCGATTCCAGCAATGCAGCAGTCAATAACTGAACTTTCAGAGGAAGTGAATAGTATACCTAGTAATCCAGTGGATCAAACAAACTCCAGACAATCATTGTCTGTGCAAAATGCAGGGTTTGGAAGATCAGAAGTAAGATACACCACATATTTGCTTGATTTTGCTGTTCGATGATTTACTTGTATTTTCTGATACTTGTTTCCCAGTATGGAAAAATGCAACTCATATTCTGGTTGTATATTTTTTTCGTCATACTATTATCATTCCTGGTTAGTGGTAGCCATATTTGTGTTTGGTTTGAGGGAGAGAGATGGCTGGGGTGATATGCTCACCTCTTTGGTGTGATGGTGAGAATACTCTCATGGCATGAGCTTTTGGCAACATAAATCAATCAAAGCATGTTAAGGGTAGTAAGAATTTCGAAAATTGTATATTTAGACCTCACCTCCCATTAGAACATACTAGCACAATGCCCGTGCTTTGCCACGGAATAAACGACAATTCCATTAATAGGTTTTGTCGTATGTCTAGGTTGTCGTGGTCGTGTCACACCCCGAAAATTTGCGAGCGGAGTAACGTAGTCGGGTGCTCGTCGAGGTGTGCTTAAATGAGTCGATTGGTGCCTAATGACAATCAGTACCGGTGTCGAAGTAGAAGCTAGCTGATAGGCTTATATCCAGTGTCGGGATGGTCTGGTGGTGCCGTTGGTAGTGCTGGGGATGGTTAGTGTTGTCCCGGGTATCCCGTTGTGGTCTGAAGGGCAACACCTTACTTCCAAGAGGTGGCGAGGAGCACTACGAGACGGTCGTAGAAATCGTGATGTGGCCGAAGTGCTCGAGAATGAATAATGACCCCAGCGAGAACTCCGACCGATGGTGCGCCGAGAGCCGCCGGAATACCCACGGACATGGGGTGGGGGACATCTCCCGCTCCCTATGGGGTCTTGTCGGGTACCTACCCGACTTGGAGTGGGTGATGCCCCATCGAGGCAAGAGGTGGTTTCGACCCTTGGACAACAACACATTTACACCACTTGGACTACGCGTGGCATGGCGACATGGATGGGGTTAGCGAGGCTGCGGCGTGCTCGACGACCAACGAACGGGAAACCCGGCCCACGACCGGCCGACATATAAATAAGCTTCTCGTATATTGTCATGGTTTAGCTCTCACTCATGCAGGTATACGGTAAACAGCTGCTAGCATCGTACTCACTTCATCACCTAGATAGGTTGGAACACGTAGGCAAGTAACAACACATGAATCGGTTGGGTACGTGTGAGTGAAGTGATGTTCGTTGCTTTTCCCTGGCTGCTAGCGGGTGGAGACAGGGAGTAACCGGTGGAGCGCGAATCGGATAGGAGATGGAGTACCACTGCCTGCTCGACCCGGATCTGGTTAGCGAGGGCGCAGCGCCGCTCCAGCCCCGTCCTCTAGCCGCTGAAGGTAGTGGATGGACTCACGGAGCGGTTCCTTTTTGAGCCTCCGCTGGCCACTGAAGGTAGAGGATGGACGGACGCAGTGGTTTTATTTCCAGCGATAGTCGCGTGCTTTATATCTCGAGTTTACCACATTATACTCGCGTGCGCTTCAATGGATATTTACTGGGCCGGCCCACACCAAACGATCACAATCGATCGGGCAAAGTCACGCTAGAAATCGATACTTGTTTAATTTTCGTGGATAATCCCTTAATGGTAGTACTAAAAATTGGATGGATAATTGAGTTAGTTGAGGTGGATATTGTTTGTTAGTGCATGCATGCGGTGTGTTAGTTAGTTTCGTGTGTATACGAGGAGAGAGAAGTGGAGTGGATATTGTTTGTTAGTGCGTGCATGTTAGTTAGTTCTCGTGTGTATACGAGGAGAGAGAAGTGGAGTGGCATTTATCCCGTAATTATTTAGATGTGTGACACCGCCTCACCGCCACTGTAACCTTAATAGTAAAGATGAACAACAAAAATTTCCATAGAACATATGAACAACAAAAATTTCCAATGTCACACTTCCATAATAACATGAGAAATTTTCAAATGGTTCATGTCATGGTTCCATATCAATATAGAGTATGTAGTAGTTCAAATATAAGTTCAATGCTTTGCTTAGCATCGAAAGCACAAGTCAAACATGGCATAAGCAATCACTCTTCATCATCGTTATGTTATGTCCCAAGATCATCAGCTTCAGGAAAGGTCTTCTTCACATAACTAGCGACCCAAACCATCTTCTGATCATTCTCGAACACTTGGAACGCCGTTGCTAAATTAGGATTATCAACCAAGTAGGCTTGACATAGTAATGGGCAAGGAAATCGAAACCAAAACGTGGGAGTGTTTTCATGCCATCCCAAAGACCCTCCGAGGAGTTTTTGTTAGTGCTAACAGTCTTCTCTATTGCAATGGCAAATCTTTTGCTACAAGCCAAGAGAGTTGCTTGTAGCCCCTCTTCTGCACTAGGATTAGTTTTGACCTTTTTGTTTGGGAGCCGATGACTCAC
Organism: Alopecurus myosuroides; assembly: GCA_028641055.1. Taxonomy (NCBI): domain Eukaryota; kingdom Viridiplantae; phylum Streptophyta; class Magnoliopsida; order Poales; family Poaceae; genus Alopecurus; species Alopecurus myosuroides. The sequence goes on along the minus strand of CM054063.1, from coordinate 110,473,052 downwards.
CATCATTGCGTGATTGGGTAACTTCAACATCCGGGGCATCTCCATTGTTAGCTACCTCTTCTTCAAGATCAGTAGCTAGAGGCTCATTTGAACCTCTTGCATATTGCCCCGTGGCCAAGCTTGAGCCATGGATAATAGCCATCTCGGCATAATGATCAATAGGCTTGTTAAGGAGAGGTGCATCTTCTTTGTGTGCCTTTAAAAAATATGAAAAGCACAATTTTAGCTATAGAAGAACTCATCTCAGCCACGTATAGGTATACAATGAATTATTGAGCAACATTTAGCCATAAAAGATGTGCATACCAAAAAACATTTCAGCAACATGTAGGCACAAGATGGATCATTCCAGCAAGTGTTGGGCACATTACAGCAACTATTCTACATAAAAGAACTCGTTTCAGCAACATATAGACACAAATAAACTCATTCCAGTAGTGCAAATGATACCTTCACATGGTTTGTGTAATGCTCATGGTCAAGAACAATCATATGTTGCTCTTCATCCCATCCTGCACCACTCAATTTCTTAAGCTGCAATATCTTTTGAAATTTCCTCCAATTCCTATTATGGTAGCGGATCTGATTTCCCGACAAGCTAAGCTGTAATGTTCATTCAAATCTTTGGCACACGCATTCATGTGTGATTGCTTGAACCCAGTACATGTTTTACTTTGTGCAATACCACATAGGTGAGCAAGCATGTACGCTGACATGATAGGTGTCCATGCAACTTGCTTAGACTCCATTTCCTACAACATTAGGCATAAAGAACACATGAAGAATGCAGATTAGGACGTAAAGATACCATTTCAGCATGTATTTGCTCACAAAGATACCATTTCAGCAAGTATTTGCACATACATAAATCATACCAGCAAGTATTTCCTGCAAAAAATTCATTTCAGCATCTAAGCAATATATCATTACAAATAAATTCAAGCAAATACAATAGTTCCAACAAAATAATTGACAGACTACCTACTCCCTCCGAACCGTAACAAGTGTCGTGAGATTCTAAGTAAACATGCACAGTTCGTAGGTGTACTTCCGACACTTATATAGGGAGTATTACATATTTTGTTGTTGCAAATAGTTAAGTCGGTCTGCAACTTCTTGCATAAAATTAACTGTGGTGGCATGTTCATGTGCTTGGTTGACGTTGAAGCATGGCTAATATTTCGCACCCATTCATCCTCGGGTATGACATATTCATCTATCCCATCATTTATCACCCAATTATGAATAGTGCAACAAGCTACAACAATGTCAACTTGAGTAGGAAAACGGAAGAATGGGGTGGCATCATCAAGGATTTTGAATCTTCTCTTGAGTAATGCACGTTCTACATCTGTTGGGAGAGAAGAATGCCTAAGGTTGTACAACTCCTTCTCGTCTTGCACGGGATTGTTTTCCCACTCATTTAAATGACATCTCACATTACGAAAGGTGGCAAGAATCCCGGTTTAGCATACAAGGGATATTCGATTATTTAGAGAAAACAAATAGTGTTGTTGACAAAACTTGATCTATGTAGTTTGTGTACTACCTTGTGGGACACGTAATATATAGTGAAAATGAAAAAAAAAATCAAGATCTAAACAAATCCATGCCTAAAAAATAAAAAAATGTGGTTGTCTCTCATACCTTAAAATATGGATCCCACTGGTGGTTCCCTTCTATTTTAGGTGAAATCTCCATTGAAGGCTTCCTAATTAGGTCATCTCGAAGCTCACCAATGGCACGGAGGACTCTTTTGAAAGAACGGCTAACACTTTCACCGGATCTACCAAAGTTGCCGCCAATTACTCTATTTCTAACATTGTGGCCAATGGTGTGCAAAAACATAGCTACTTGCTGCTCAATAGACATGGCTCTTTCCGTAGCCTAAGCATGTTCACAGAAGCTGTGTCATTCTTCCAAACTTTGTGCTCTAAGTACTATCTCCTCATTCTGTCCCTATCATCAATGGAGGCATATGTAATGGTTGCTCTTCTTTTTCTCTTTTTGATTGATTGACCAATGCCATCATGGAGATAAACATATGTGCCACGGCTGTAAAAATTAAAAACTTTTTCTTGCTGTCTATCTACAATGCAAAATTACACAATATATAACTTCAAAGCATAGCCACTACTAGCAGATTTCTCTGTCTTAAACCAAAACAGTGCTACCACCATGCGCATTTTCTGTCCGAAACACATTGTAATTCTGGGGAGAAAAATTACCTCAAGTCTTGATGCAAATAATCACCTTCAAATAATGTGTTCTGTCTTAGTACCTGTCCATGATATAGGCTGAAATTAGACTACAGAAACTAGAGAGAAAAATTGCTCTAGATTTACATCTACGGATCTATCTATCTAGTCTGCTTTCTATACTAATTAACTAGCTATCTAATCTAATACCAGTACACCACTGTGGGACGTGCACTGCCTTTTGTGCTAATTGGTACTTGGCTTTGCATCCACGGTGGGTCAGGGGTGCACATCGCATGGACGGTGCAGACCGGTGCCCCCGCGTGCACTGCAGCCTGATGACCAGCACGCAACTACCGTAGATGTAAAAACTGGCTACCACTAACCACCTGCTGGCTAGCCATCCAACCAAACACACCCTTAGTTTTCCTTCATATCGTGGGGGCTGTTTGGTTTGAGGAACGCCTCCATCTGGTATAATATGATTGTTGAAGTATGTGTTTGGTTGATCGTCAGTCGTCAATGAATGGACCATTGTTCCCTCTAAAGGAGGACGGACTTGTTCTTACATAGGGGCACTGCTCCAACCAAATGTACCATTGTTTCCTCATAGATAGTCACCACACAACACCTTTGCCGATGACGTTAATGCATTATTAAATCCATGGAGTCTCAGTTTGCAAAATGGTCTTTGTGCCTTTCTCTGTTTATTTATGCTTTCTAACTTCTTACTTTTAAGCAGGAAAGCAGCATTGAAGTTTCAGAGATGACTTCTAAGCTCTCTTCTACACACATCGACAAGGCTAGCAGTAGTCCTGCTCTAAAGCTACCTCCTTTGTTTAGTCTGACTCCAAGTTCTTCTGGAAAAGGAACAAAGACACAAAGACGTAATGCACTAGCACGCCAACCTAGCCAAGAAATTATGCCCGAAGAGAAAGCAATTGTCGTCCCTTCAACCAAAGATAAAGGAAACGGTTCAATGCATGGTATTCATACCTTAATACACAGGCTACTTCAGATTATTCTTTGCGTTGCTTCTTATTTTGCTGATTACAATCTGCTTTTGATGAATGGTGTTTCATGTGCTGCTCTATACTGTTTTTTGCAGAAAATGATGGTTGCTTTGCTCATGATATCAGACGTTCTGTTCGTGAAGCTGCTCTATCAAAGCCATTGAGCAACACGGAGAGTCCACAGGACAATGGTAGCGATGATGGTTCAGAGCACTTTTTCATCCCCCTATCGACAGGTGCATCAAGGAAGGATGTGGGTGCCATGGCAAATCGAAGAAAACAAAAAATAGGTCTATCATCATCACAGACAAAGTTACCCAAGAGCACAAGCGATCATTACGTCAGTTCTGAGAGCCCAATGCATACAACCCCAGCCCTGTCAAGTAAACGGAATGGCCATGGCGATCCAAGCACTGCTGCAGATTTCTTTGATCCAGTCAGTGGTCAATCATTTATGACGGACGATGCTCTTGATCAAGTATTCTCGCCACCACTTTTGTTGGATTCTTCATTGTTCCACGACACGTACGAGGACTTGCTTGGTAAGTCTTATCAAATTGCCTAAAGTAATTATTGTGTATGCTGTAACTACATGCAGACTAAATTGTAAGCTTTTGTGCTGTCTGAATTGATGGGTCCTCAGTATCCTTCGGATACTTTGATCTTAACAAGAGAAGACCCAAGGATAAGATTTGCTGCACCCTTGCAGGCTCACGAGCACAAAGCTTCACACTAACTGTTATTTATCTGTTTTGCAGCACCATTATCCGACATTGATGCAGCTTTAATGGACCATTAGGCTTCACGTGTACACTATGTAATAATTTAACCACTGCCTGAAGCTTCAGCGCTTAAGTGCAGCCCAGACCAACCGAGGGCATATACGGGGTGAATTCTTGTGAATTCTTTTGCGGGTTGAGTTGCATGCAAGTTGCCACCAGCTCGTGGGAGGGACGATGCTTCTGCATCCAAAGCTGGGTGAAGCGATCGTATTTGGAGAGGAGCGGCTAGAGGTGATATAGATGTCCGGGGTCATGTGATGTACCAAAGTGCACAGTAACAAAAATGCCCGATCTACTATACTCCTACATCATCTGTATCTGTGTTGTACTCCGTAGTAATTTTATCCAAGTGCCTGTTTTAATGTGCCAAATGTTATGCTGAGAATGGAGTTACTCCATATCTTTAGGACTTTTAGTTATTAGCATAGGCTGGTTTGGGAAGTGGTTGTTTTCTTGTTGAAGGAACTCTGCTATCCCAGTAGCAGGGGGTAGTGTACATATGTGCTCCTTCGAATCTTGGGAAGTTTGTTTCCTCGTACAGATCTTTTGTTTGTTTGTGAAGAGGTTATTGATGATGAGTATTCTTATTTATGTTTGGTTTGTGGAGTGCAAGCTTCTGGTAGTGCAAATCATGCTTTACAAGAGATCATCAGCCCAGAGCAAAGCGTTTTCATTCAGGGAAGAATGTGATAACAGACGACGCTTTCATTCCAGGAAGAATGATTACAGACAACGCTCTTGATATTTGAACAGTCCGGATGTCACGAATTTATGCATGTAAAATCCCGATGCAAGATATCGGAGAGCGCACGCTAGAATTGTGGGGGAGAAAATCCCAATGAATTTTTCGCACCGAGACTTTGCGCAAGAAGGGCCTTAAAGTTTTTGAACAAAACGGGCAACATTGCCTCATTTTACTATTAAAAAGAGGGAGTGAATTGGCTAGTTCATTAGCGGGGAACCGGCCAAAAACCGTTACAAGTGCACCAATGTAGTCATGGAACACCACATTGAGCAGACCCGGCCGACCTGGCTACCCATAAGGAAAACACACCGCTGAGGAGAAAAACAACGTCTAGGTCGTCAACAAGTGTCATCGTCGTCACTCCTCCCTGAGCAAGCGATTCCGACTTCACCTTCGGCGACCACCGACGAAGTCCTCACCGCAGCCGACGAAGAGAACCATGTCGGCCTATGCCAAACAGATGATCCGAAGCGTCGAGGAGCGGCAGCTCCGACTTCGAAGAAGAGCTTCACAGAGAAAGTTGCACACCTTGCACCCAGGGGGACCGCACGACCACTGCAGAAAAAGTGGCGTCAGAGCCAGGCTGTCCGCCCAAGACACCCAGCTCCGATTTCACAACTTCGCAGCGGGACACAACACGGACTGTCGATGACGAAGGACATGCCGCGACTCGGCTCCGCTCACCACCTTCATCGTTGCCACATAGCTCGCAACGCCACCAAAGCACCCAAGACATCGTCAGCCGTTGCCAACTACGATGTTGTGTGAGTCCAGCCCACGAGCGCGCACACAGGAACAACATCTTCAAGACGACGCCCTCAAGAGGGGACACGACGAAGATCGACGCCGTCGTCCGACCCTGCACAAACAAGATCCAAGCCTTCACCCGAAGAAGAGTTCCCGGACTGAAGAGAATCGAGAAGCTCCAAGACGACCCCCCAAGAGGGAGAACGGCGTCCTCGGACGTCGCGTCGTCGGGCTTTCGCCCGGAGCACTCGAGACTCACCAACCCACGCAGTCGGGCCAAGGCGGAGAGAACCGCGGCACCGTCGGCCTGCACACTCGCTGGTCCAAACATCTCATGCGCGACGGTGGCCCGGCCATCGCACAGAGCCTTCCAAGCCACCTCCAACCTCGCCGAGACGAAAACACTACTGCAGCCCCAACCGCACCACCGAGCCGCAGAACTGCCGGCCACGCCGAACCACCACCGCACCAGCCCCCTCCCACATGAGCAAGCACGCCGCCCTCACGGGCCCGCCACACCCAGATCGAGCCCGACAGGCCTCAAGCCCTGCGCTCGAGCTCCCCTCCACCGCGAGCCAAGCCGACGGCGTCCTCCGCACTACACCACCGCCGGAGGCCAAGGAGGCGCACAACCCCGGCCATCACCAAGGAGGCGCACAACGGCGCCCAGATCTTGGCCGACGGGCGAGCTCCACCCCACCTAGCCCCCGATGCGGGGACCCAACCAACAGAGCGCCGACCACCACCGCAGTCCGCCCCGCAGGGCGCCACCAAGACGCCGCCGCCATCCGCCGCAGCCCGCCACGCAGGGCGCCTCCCAAGACGCCGCCGCTGTCCGCCGCAACCGCCCAGGATGGGCTAGATCTCGAGAGCCAGACCCCGCCGCCGCCAAGGGCTTTGCCCGGCAGCCTCCTCCGGTCGGCGGCGAGGGAGAGGAGGCGGGAGGAGGGTGGGTGGCGGCCAGGGAGTGTGGCTCCGCCCGAGCCGCCTCGGAGAGACGGCGCGGGGGACGGGCACGTTCTCATGTGAAGGGCCTTAAAGTCACTCCAATAGATGAACTAAGGAGAGGCCTTGAATCCTACGGTGATCTTCTCCACAGGGGGTGTCTCCACAAAGGGAGGAACACATGTCTGTCATCTCTCTTTCCTATCCATCTCATATCTTTCCTATCCAGAGAAGGGGCCTATATATAGTCTAGCCACGATAAGGATATAAGGGCTGCTGTACTTTACTGCGCGCATGCACACAGACACCAGACAGTCTGGAGTTTGGGGGTGCTAGACAGTTTGGCACACGGCATTTCCACTCGGCAGGCCTCGGGCTAGGTTTCTTCGACAACATCTTTAGGTGCTGGACAGCCCAGTGGTTGCTATAGGTGGAGGGACAGTCGTGGCGCACCTCACTACACGTGCATCACACCTAAGTAGCCGTGGCGCACCACACACCAGTGCGCCACGCCTAAGTGCATACCCGTGGCGCACTAACCGATGCGCCACGCCTAAAGGTGGGGTCAGGATGCCCATGCATAGCCGTGGCGCACATACCGTCTGATGCGCCACGAGTAAGTGACTTAGGCGTAGCGCACGAGAGTTGGTGCGCCACGACTATGCCTGGGCCTGGCTTATATATGGAGCCAGCATAGCCATGGCGCACCAAGCTCTCGTGGGCCACGCCTAAGTCACTTACCTGTGGCGCACCACCAATTAGGTGCGTCACAGCTAAGCATGGCACCCATTTAAGTAGCTTTGGACCACCTCCAAACTTTCATCCCCCTTCATCTCCACATTCAGATTTGGTCGTCGTCCACATTTCAGATCTGGTCATCGTCCACATCCTCGCCACCCTATTTTCACCTATTTAACCTTGTTTAAACTATTTTATTTGATATATATGTGAGGGGAATCTCTCCTAAACACTCCCTTCTCTACCATCTCACTCCTTCTCCTCCATCTTTTCCACTCCCTAGAGCCACACACACTCTCTCGGTCTCGTCTTAGTCGTTGACGGATATTTATATATATGCTTGCATGTGTTTATGTGTGAATGTTGTGTTTCACGCGGGCTTTTTGTGTGAGCGTGCACGAGAGATAGTGGGACCTTAGGTATCTATAATACGTAGATATACATTATAGATACCTAAGGTATATAGATACCTAAGGTATATATACCCAAGCCTGTATATATGTTCTACATATCAAAGGTACATGTATTCGAGGTATGCATGGTGTATACATACCCAAAATGTGCATTTGTCCGGGCACCATGGAGCATCTGTTATAAATATATATATAGGAAAATGGTTCTGTACACCTGGTGTACGTACTCCCAACATTCAATATATTTTAAATATATTTCATTATTCAATATTAGATACACTAAATTGAGTTATGTGAATTTATTCATTTGAATCCATATTTCATATTATTTGCATATATGCTGCTTTTTTGTACGTGAAAAAAGTATATAAAAATACGCTGGTGATATTTTTTTCTAGAAACTTATATTGAGGTATCTTAGAATAAGCAAGTAGGTATATAAAAAATAATAGAGTGGTATGATATACTCATGTATGACGTATATTCAATATGGGAGTATGTACACCCAGGAGTATATAATAGGAGTCCGTCCTATATATATATATATATACACACACATGCGAAATTGTGTTGTGTGTCTTTGATCGAAATTCGATGTCTTAAAAATGAGCTGCCATATGTTGGCAAAATATTGATTCATTTCCATTTTGGCGACCATGCACTCCGCGAATATCCTATTTTTAGCAAAGATCATGCCGAAGTTTTCTTGTGACGACCATCCATATTGCGTAATTTCATTCTAAATTGTCTTTTGATCTTTTTGTAATGCGCATGCGACCATGCATATGAGCACATGCATCGTGGATAGATTTATGAAACATGCGACGGCCAAAATGTTTCGAAATAACATGAAGGAGATAAGATGTCCTTGTCTAAAATGCAAACTGAAAGACTTGATCAGATATGATTGCGGTGACTTGGAGTCGCACCTTATCCGTCGTGGTTTCATGAATGACTACACTCCGTACCCGGCAAGTGATGAAGAAGATGAACACGCCAATGGGACGACAGGAAATGAGGAAGGGTAGTATGAGGACAATAACAACGATGGCGGGCCAGAAGATGAAGAGTCTCCCGGACATGATGAAGGACATCATGATCAAGATGAAGAACATCATGATCAAGATGAAGGACATCACGATGAAGATACCGGAGCAAACGGGACAACGACATCGGACTGGGTGCGGGACCCTCTTGTTCAAGCACTGCTTCTCAAGGAGACTAGCAACATCCGAGCTGCTTCTAGAGAGAAATCCAAGCTGTAGCAACTAGAGATAGATGAGGTTACTCCATTGTATGAAGGATGCACGAACGAGGTTACCCGTTTGAATGTAACGCTCAGGACTCTGGAGATGAAGACAAAACACAAATGGACTTATGCAAGCTACGATGAAAACATGACATTCTGGCAAGACTGTCTTCCCAAGGGGAACAAGTGTCCAACTAGTATCGAGGAGGCCAAAAAAGTCGTGTGCCCTCTGGATTTACCTCACGTGAAATACCATGCGTGCATTAATGATTGCATAATCTATCGGGGTGAGGACGTGGAGAGAACCATATGTCCGGTGTGCGATGCAACTCGGTACACGCCAGGGAAGAAGGCCGCTCCTCGAAAAGTGGTGTGGCACTTTCCGATCACTCCCCATATGCAACGGTATTTTGCAGACCCTACGCAGGCGAAGCTCATGTGCTGGCACGCGGAAAGGAAGAAGCCAGAAGAGGATGATGGAAATGATCCGGAGAAAGATGACACGATGCTGACACACCCCTGAGATGCTAGCCAGTGGAAGACGCTAGACATCGAATTCTCAGAATTTGGAGACGATCCAAGAAACATCAGGTTGTGCATGAGTACAGATGGACTAAATCGTTTTGGCAACCAGAGAAGCCCCCGTAGCACCTGGCCCATGTTTGTATGTATATACAACGTACCCACTGGTTGTGCTTGAAGAGGAAGTACATACAAATGAGTATGCTAATTCTAGGGCCGAAACAATCAGGTAACGACATCAATCTGTATACCCAGTTGTTGAAAGAGGATCTAGACACGTTATGGGACGAGGCAGCCAACACGTGGGAGGCCTATGGAGAAACGTTTTTCCCAGTGAGAGCCGCGCTATTCACGACGGTGCATGACTACCTCGGTTACAGATATGTTGTGATGTCGTGGTGGTATCACGGCAGATGCCATAGGATGGCTAAAGTGTTGGGGCCGATGGACGCTGGAGGTATCCGGGGAGGGATCGCACGGCGAGTAGCCGCACGTAAGGTATCTCTAGCACCGCAAACAACAAGATCTACCCAGCTTCAGGGCCCTCGTGTGGAGGTAACACCCCTACTCCTGCCTCTCTCTCTATATGTATGTTCTCCGAGTAGCCACAGTACACAGTATGTCTCTTGGCCGAGTAGACACTCGGCTGCTCTCTCTAGCTCTAGTGCTGGTTCTAACAATAAATGCGAAGTGAAGCAACGTCCCTCGTGCAGGAGGGGGCAGGGCACTTTATATACTGGTGCCCAGCCGAATAAAGAAAGACTATAAGGTACACTTGATGGGACATGCCCACAGCAGGACAGCGCACGCCTCCGGCTTCTCGCTGACGCGGGTGCGGGAAGTCGTCGCGCCGTTCGGGAGATGGGACCTGTCCACCTTGTCAGCGAGATAGGGTAGGCCCCTAGACCTGTCCTGTCCCCTCTGTCAGTGACAGGACTTGACAGGCGCCTACCACACTGTAGCCACGCCGTAGCGCACGCGCTCCGTAAGTTGAACCGCACACCGGTACAGACGCAGGATACGCGGGATCCCTTGTCAGAACGGCTCCATTGACTTCTTGCCCGAGTAGGAACGCAGTCCCTCTACTCGGACCACTTGACCGCTATCCGGACGAATACAAACTTTCTCAATATCTTCTCTTGGTCTTCAACACTTATGACCGGATAGAGACTACCGGGTAGAGGGGTACCGGGTAGCCACCAACCCGGCCAACAGTGCACTGATCTTTGCCTTTTACCACTTGCCTTACCCCTACTCAGGGGTAACCCCCCGACATGTGGGGAAGGTGACGCACGGATTCTATGCATACGTTAGGTGCATGGATGACACAACGTATCTCTAGTTAGAGAGAAATCCTGGGTCTTCGAAAACCATGTCCTTTGGGCATCGAAGGTGGCTTCACAAGGATGACGCATGGAGAAAATGCAAAGATCTGTTCAACAATGAAGTCGAGATGCGAAGAGCCCCACGTCAGAGGAGCGGTGAAGAAATTAATGAGCTATTGAAGAACTGGAAAGAGTGCGCTACGCTGGGAAAGAAGCGAAAGACGCCGGCGCCGTTGGAGGGTATATAGAAAACAATGTCTGTTCTCTAGGGGCGGAGTTACTGGAAGATCCTACGCATGCCTCACAGCCTTAATGTCATGCATATCATGAAGAACATTTGCGAGAGTCGGCTTGGCACCCTGCTCAACATGCCGGAGAGGACTAAAGACGGGTCGAAAGTAAGGAACAACTTGAGATTTATGAAAATTAGGGCCAAGCTCCATGGAGGACACTCGGATGATGATGATGATGATGATGTGTTAGAGAGGACGGAAGGCCCACCGCAAGGGAAAAAAGGCCAAGAAGAACGAATACAACATCCATTTCACACAGTGGTTCAGGGAGAAGATTCTGGCTGATCCCCCGGAGACGCCTTATTCTGAAGAAGAAAAATCATACTCACATTGTCACAGGCCCCGCACACAATCTCATGACCTATCAGGCATACAATATCAACAGTTACACATTCTACACGACCGAAAAGGACCAGAATTGCGAATACCAGAACTCAGGGTAACAATAAAATCCTTAAGCGGTGACGTCAAGGAAAGATACTACGGTAGGATCGACAAGATATGGGAACTCAAATACTGCTGGGAGAAGGTGCCGATGTTCCTGTCACATGGGCTAAGAGCGTCAAGAAAGAAGGACACTATTTCACCTCCATGGTTATACTTGAAGCCAAATTTGGCACGAATGTCACCGCAATAACTGAGCCATGGGTCTTGGCTAACCATGTGGACCAACGCTTCTTCATTACCAACCCGACAATGATGCAGCCCACCCAATTCCACCAAGCCAAACATCGCTACTAGACAAGGTGAACTCACCCCTATCTCTATATGCTTTCGGTGTCTTGGTGAATGGTGCGCTACCTCATGGATTGCCCCTCTTCGTGCCTAGGTTAGATCCCATAATGGAGCCCAAGACGATTCCCACGATGATCAAGATGATACCTAAGACGATGCCCAAGAAGCCATGGAGGAAGTCCAAGAAGAAGGCATCAAGGAGGGAGAAGGGAAGGAGGAAAAAGAGAAGATGCAGGCTGCTCGGCCTGCACCCCGGCCAGGACGGCCTCCAGGACGGCTGCCCAACCGATGCCCCCGGCCCCGAGCCCGGTCGAGGCCGGCCTCCCTGCGCCCAGGCTATGATGCAGCCCACCCAATTCCACCAAGCCAAACATAGCTACTAGACAAGGTGAACTCAACCCTATCTTTATATGCTTTCGGTGTCTTGGTGAATGGTGCGCTACCTCATGTATTGCCCCTCTTCATGCCTAGGTTGGATCCCACAATGGATCCCAAGATGATGCCCACAATGATCAAGATCACGCCCAAGACGATGCCCGAGAAGCTAGGAAGGAAGTGGGAGAAGACGACGTCGAGAACGGAGAAGAGACGAGGGAGAAAGGGGAGAAACAGGGTCCCCGGCCAGGCCGGCCCCCTCCCATCTCAGGCGGGACCCCCTCCAGAAAGAGCCGGCCTGGGCCGGCTCCCCCTGGCTGCAGGCCGCCCCCCGGAAGCTCCCGGACTCCACCCCGGCCCCAGGCCGGCCACCAGGCCGACCTCCCTGCGCCCCCACCCCGGCCTCAGGCCGGCCAAGCCTCCTCTCCACCCTGGCCTCAGGCTGGGGCGCGCACAACTCCCACCCCGGCCTCCCAGGCCGCCCCCTGCTGCTGCACGAAAACAAGTGGAAAACGCCCCGTTTTTCCCCACCTTTCCCCCTAAGCTATATAAGGGACCCCGGTGGCTATATCTAGGGTTAGAAAAGAATAGGCATGATTTGAGAACTTCGGGCTTTGCCCTTTTATCCCTCTTATGAGGTGACTCCTCTTGTGAGGCTACTCCTATGATGTGTATCTAGTACCGTATAAAGATTCACCTCAATTACGTATCCTATCCCTTCGGGATCTAGTGAGGAATTTCCCAATCTCCCTCTTGTTAATGCTTGAGGTTCTATTGGCGTGGTGGACCGGCCATGGGTGTGAAGCGGTTTCAATCAAGGTGAGTTCAGTTGGATCGATCGTTCCGTAGGCGGCCCTCGGGGTCTAGTTGACGGACGATTTGGGGTTCTTCGGTTCTTACTAGTTATCTCCCCTCGATTCCCCATGTTTCCCCCTTGATTCTTCCACGATTTCCCCTTGGTCCCCTTCGTGTTCTTCGTGTTCATCGTTTGTTCTTCGTGTTCTTGGTCAATTCATGAAGATCAGACCACCCAAGAGGTCAACCCCTCATCATCTGGTATCCAGAGCTAGATTGACACGAATTTTACCCCCACTACCCTCCTTTCCACCAACTTTTCTTCTATCCACCACAAATTCGAAAATTTCACCAAAAATAGCCAAAAGGGATTTCAACCGATCTATGGATTTGTTGAGTTTTCGTGGATTTGTTGCTTGAGACCATGCCCCACCGTTCTATTCAGCCACTTTTCCCGAATTTGTCCAAAAGTTTTCTTGATTTGAGAGGAATTTCGAATTTGAGCAAAAATCCAGAAAAATCCTGCTCTTCGATTCTTGGATAGATTTTCAAACGTGTTTTTCTTTGTCGTTGTTGATCCGATTTGAGTGATTCAAGTTTCCACGCAAAGCCCATAACAACATCTACGCAACTACACCAACGGATCGACACAACATCGACACCCACCGGCCGCAAGTCCGAGATCATCCACAACATAGGTATAACTTGCTTCCGCTTGAACTAACCCCATCCTTTGTGTACCTTGCCCATTCGGACTAGCTCTTTTACATCGCTTGGCATCGCATTAGTGGCACCGAGAGTGCGAGTTTTGCGCTTGTGTGAGAATATTTTGAGTAGGCATTGGCATTTTGAAATCATCATCAAAAAAGCGAAAAATAAAAAAAAGAGGGAGAAGAAGCAAAAAGAGCCAAAAGAAGCAAAAGATCGATGCCAATTGCTATAATTTGTAGGAATGTGTAGCTTCGCGTCTCAAGAGAGAAGAGAGTGACCGGTTGCCACATTGCGAATCTTGTTGCCTCTTATAAATTGCGGTTTGATCTAGCGTCCTCCTTGCGTTGGTGTGGCATTGAGCTTAGTATTCGTTAGGTACATTTTGTCTCCGCTCGTCCATTGGCCGCACTAACCCCATTTATCCCTTGTGTGTGTGTGTGTGTGTTCCATTTTAGTTTCCACCATATCATCCATATCATCTTGGTTTGGTTTTTGTGCTAACTTTTCTTTTCGGTTCTTCTCCATGTTTTACAACAAACTTTTCTTTGGATTTGTCGTTTTTCCTCGCCACTTTTCTAACCCATTTGCTTTCCACATAAAGCGTGTGTGTTGTTGTTTGCGGTTTTCTTTCGATCTTTTTGGACTCACTTTTGACATACCGCCCTACACCTAGGCTCGTCCACTAGCCTCAATACGAACAAAAAAGGTAACGTTGGGTAAGTGGGACATCCATTTCATCATATCACCCTTGTGTGCTTTTTGAGATGGCTAGGGAAGGAGTATTCACAAGTCCGAGCTCGGAAGAGGAAGGAACCTCATTCTTGAACAACAACGCCTACCACAACTTCGTCAACCGCCACGAACACTTTCGTCTTTGCCAACTTGCTCGTGACGGATTGGATCACTTGGACCATCAACTACAAGCTCATCACACTCGGTTCAATGATCGCATGGCGAGTATCGAAGGCAACGTGGCCATTCTTGCCAACCGCCATGGATCATCATCAACCTCCAAGTCGCGACGCAAGCACAATCTACCACAAGATCATCACCAAGCTCGTCGCCATGATCATCACCGACACATGGGAGAGAGTGGTAAACCTAGCTCTGATACCACCTCACCGAAAACTCCAGCACAAGCTACTCGACGACATTGGTTTGAGCATCGCTCGCCATCACCACCTGCTCGACATCACCAAGGCCGTGTTGACCCTCTTCAAGTTCACCCTCTACGACCGGATATTATTCATCACCCACCTTCTCCAAGCTCAACTCATGACTATGGTCTACATGGCTTCGTGGATGGTACTCGCCCACATTCAAGGCTTCCAAGGAAAAATGTGTGTCACCACCACAATGACCAGCAAGACCAAGACCCTTATCAAGAAGGTGCCCATGACATTGCTTCTAGTGGATGCCACGAAGCATGCCTCCAACAACTCCATCAAAATTACCACCGGCACCATCCTCTCCATCATGACCGCCATCGCCAAGCCAACGAGGATGACCCATATGACCTTCCACCGCCTATCTTCGATGAAGACCCAAATGAGAGACCTCCTCAACATCAAGCAAGTGAGGATGCTCCACATGCCTTGTCTTTCCTTATCTTTGAGGAAGACCCCAATGAGCGCCTCCATCGACACCAACATATTGGTAGCTCTCAACATGCTACTTCACTTCCCATCTTTGATGAGGACCCCAATGAGCACCCATTGACAACAACTAAGTGCGGATGGTACACATGCTATCTCACTTACTCTCTTTGATGAAGACCCCAATGAGCGCCCACATCGACCACAACTAAGCGCAGATGCTCCTCATGATCTCTCACTTCCTAAGTTTGATGAGGAACCACATGAGCGACCACGTCAACAACAAGCAAGTGAAGATGACCTCTCACTTCCTATTTTTGATGAGGTCCCACATGAGCGACCTCGTAAACAACAAGCTAATGGAGATTCTATCCATGTTTCTTTACCTCCCATCTTGGATGAAGCACCGCATCATGAAGGCCATGAAGACACCACATTGAGCGCCCTTTGCCTCAATGTTCCAATGTTCAAGGACCATGAGCGTCATCACCAACATGAGGAATGGGAGCCTCCACCTCATCATCACCAAGAATGTGCTTTCTCGTCGCACCCCGCCACCGACAAGGCTCAAGAACATCCTCGCCATGGACAATATGATACCACTACATCATCAAGGCAAGAGGCAAGAGACACTTCACCACCAACACCCATCCACAACATCCATGAGCGACATACTTTGAGGAAGGACTATGACCTTCATGATCAAGAGCATGAGCTTCCCTCATCGCCACAAGCGCAAGAACAACATCAAGAGTGCGAAGCTATTACTCCCATGACACAAGATCGACATCACCATGTGCACGAGGTTACCACTCCACCACTCCATGATGAAGACGTTGATGCATGTGACCGTGTGAAAGGAACTCATACATTGCCAACTTCTCCAAGGCATTCTCCTTCATCTCCGATGACACAAGTGACAACTCCAACCATCCACAAGAGCGCTTCTAAGGCCAACAATGAGATGATCACGATTGTCAACCAAGATGGTGACCGTGACTACATGAGTGTAGGCCAATACTATGCCTTGCACCAACTTGCTCTTAATTCCTTGGACATGCCAACCAATGGTGACGAAAGCGTCTATTGCAATGAGGACAAGAATTCATCGCGAGTGGTGACACGAGTTCTTAACACCTCTCCTCAAGATGGACATGACCAACGATGCAACCTCTCTAGAGCCGGCGTCAATGGCACATCTATCATTGGTGGAGATAGCGACGAATTGGGTGACACCCTCAACTTGACTTCCAAGCACCTCATCCCAACCTCCACAAGGCCACGCCCAAGCCACCATTCTAGCCAAGGATATCATCATCGTCATCATCATAAACCACTTGAGGATGCTACAAGGCATGGCTTACACTACCACACCACGGAGATGATGGAGACTTCTTCAACACAAGCCATGACCCTACCTCCTCCTCCAAGCAAGCCCAACATTCCACACTTGGGGATCAACCCAAGAGACGAGATGTTTGAGTTTTCCTCGCCACATTCCATGACACTACCGACTCCAAGCAATGCAACGACTTCGACAAACCCGCACACCTCAAGTGCCAAGACTTTGGAGACTTCTAGTGTCCCATCTCAAATTTCTAGTGAGATGAGTGGTGAGAGAGAGATCCACCATCACGTGAGTGAAAGCCACAAGCCCATCATGAGTAGAAAAAGCATGAGTGTTCTTAGAGGCATCGCCATGATAGCCACCAATAGTGAGATGAGAGTTGAGAGCCAAACCCCATTTGTGCTTATTGACACTAACGACTTACCAACTTTATCTCCATCTTTGTTGTCTTTTTTTGCAGAGATTTGGTGACCCTATCAAGCATCCTCGATCTCATGGACTATTCACTATACAAGGCTCTCCACACCGCATGAACGTCAACACCGACTTGAAGATTTGGAAGGAGTACATCCCGCTCATCATGATCCACATGGAGTTTGACAAGCGCGTCCACGACAATGCATTATCCCTCCACATCCCTCAAATCAACATCTGCACGGCGCTCCCCAAGCACGTCAACGACAATGACTTCTACGACTACATCCCACACGTCAAGATGCACTTGGAGTTCGACAAGCGTGTCAACGACAATGACTACCACGACTACATAACAATCGTAAAGATGCACTCAGATGGTGCTCGCCCACATTCAAGGCCCCCAAGGAAAAATGTGCGTCACCACCACAATGACCACCAAGACAAAGACCCTTATCAAGAAGGTGCCCATGACATTGCATCTAGTGGATGCCGCAAAGCATGCCTCCAACACCTTCACCACAATGACCACCGGCGCCATCCTCTGCATCATGACCGCCATCGCCAAGCCAATGAGGATGACCCACATGACCTTCCACCGCCTATTTTCGATGAATACCAAAATGAGAGACCTCCTCAACATCAAGCAAGTGAGGATGCTCCACATGACTTATCTTTCCTTATATTTGAGGAAGACCCCAATGAGCGCCTCCATCAACACCAACAAAGTGGGAATGCTCTACATGATGCTTCACTTCCTATCTTTGATGAAGACCACAATGAGCACCCTCATCAACCACAACCAAGTGGGATTTCTCAACATGCTACATCACTTCCCATCTTTGACGAGGACCCCAATGAGCACCCCCATCAACAACAACTAAGCGCGGATGCTACTCATGATCTGTCACTTCCTATGTTTGATGAGGAACCACATTAGCGACCACGTCAACAACAAGAAAGTGAAGATTACCTCTCACTTATGATTTTTGATGAGGACCCACATGAGCGACCTCGTCAACAACAAGAAAATGGAGATGCTATCCATGATTCTTCACCTCTTCTCCTCGATGACGACCCACATGAGCGACACCATCAAGACCATGAAGACACAAACTTGAGCTCCCTTTGCCTCAATGTTCCAAGGATCAAGGACCATGTGAGTCATCATCCACATGAGGAATAGGAGCCTCCACCTCATCATCACCAACAATGTGCTTTCTCGTCGCACCCCGCCATCGACAAGGATCAAGAACATCCTCGCCATGGACACTATGATACCACTACTTCATCAAGGCAAGAGGCAAGAGACACTTCACCACCAATACCCACCCACAACCTCCATGTGCGACATACTTTGAGGAAGGACTATGGAATCCATGATCAAGCACATGAGCAAGGCCTACATTGCCATATATGTCATGATCCTATTCCTTCTTCAACACATGAGGCGAGATTCACTTCACCAACGACATCGCTACTCATCCACAGTGTGCGACATCCTATGAGGAAGGACTATGACCTTCTTGATCAAGAGCATGAGCTTCCCTCATCGCCACGAGCGCAACAACGACATCAAGAGTGCGAAGCTATTCATCCCATGACACAAGATCGACACCACCATGTGCATGAGGATACCACTCCACCACTCTATGATGAAGACGTTGATGCATGTGAAATTGTGAAAGAGGCTCATCCCTTTCCAACCTCTACAAGGTCTTCTTCTTCTTCGTCTCCAATGACACAAGGAACAACTCCGACTACCAACACCAAGAGCGCCTCTAGAGCTTCTAATGCTATCACTGATATGATCACGATTTTCAACCAAGATGGTGACCGTGACTACATGAGTGAAGGACAATACTATGCCTTGCACCAAGTTTCTCTTAATTACTTGGACATGCCAACCATTGGTGACAAAAGCGTCTATTGCAATGAGGACGAGAATTCATCGCGAGTGGTGACACGAGCTCTTAACACCACTCCTCAAGATGAGCATGACCAACGATGCAACCTCTCTAGATCCGGCGTCAATGGCACATCTATCATTGATGGAGGTAGCGAAGAATTTGGTGACACCTCCACTTGACTTCCACGCCACTCATTCCGAACTACACAAGGCCACGCTCAAGCCACCATTCTAGCCAAGGATATCATCATCACTATCAACCACTTGAGGATGCTACAAGGCATGGCTTACACTACCACATCACGGAGATGATGGAGCCTTCTTCGACACAAGCCATGACCCTACCTACTCCTCCAAGCAAGCCCAACATTCCACACTTGGAGATCAACCCAAGAGACGAGATGCTTGAGATTTCCTCGCCACATGCCATGACACTACCGACTCCAAGCAATGCAACGACTTCGACAAACCGGCACACCTCTAGTGCCAAGACTTTGGAGCCTTATAGTCACTAGTAGAAATATGCCTTTCTATGGAATAACATCTGTGGCGCACCAAGAAGGCGTGCGCCATAGAAATAAAATTTTGTGGCGCATGGCCTGCGGTGCACCACAGAAATTTCTAATTCTGTGGCGCATGTCTTCCCTATGCGCCACAGAAATTTGGCGGGGCCCACCCCAATCATTGGTCTGGCTGTCAGTACAGGTATTTTTATGGCGCAGGCTCCCTGGTGCGCCACAGAATATGGTATTTCTGTGGCGCACTGCCGTGCTGCGTGTAACACCCGGGGTTTACCCTAAAATAAAACTGCTTGTTGTTTTTCTTTTGCATCGCATGACATATTTTGCATCATATCAACATGGCACAAATAGAATTATTTTCCAAAATATTTTAAATGGTCAACATCTTTTCTTTTCCTAATTCTCTAAATCACTTGTCTATTTTTTTCTTTCTTTCTGAAGTAATTAATAGAACAAAAGAAAAAAAAAGAAAAAAAAGATTTTGGAAGAGGGCAGGCCAGCCCACCACGGCCAGCCTGGCCCATCTCCCAAACCTAACCCTAAGCCCACCCGCACCCAGGCCACACACGCACGCTACACACCCAGCGCACACACGCACGCACACGACACCACGCACGCGCCGCCAGGGAGGGGATCGATCGATCCCCATCCCGTTCCCTGCATCGCTACGCCCTCCCCTCGTCGTCCCCTTCCCCTCGTCTGCCCCCTGCTCGATCCCCATCGCCCCGAGCGCAACCTCCCTCCTCAGCCGCCTCCTTCCTCCCTCCTGGACGCGCCCCTCTCAAGCTCCGCCCCACTCCCCCAATTCTCTCCGCCTCCGAGCTGCCCCTGCGGCTGACCGCTGCTCCTCGGCCGGGGGTGGAGGCCGATGAACCAGGCCGGCGGGCGGCCGCGATGAGGGTCGCTGTGGCGGTGACGTGTGGCGCGGTAGCCTCAGCATGGTGCCGTCGGGCAGTGGCCGTAGGAGCCGGCGCTGCGGGAGCAGGGACGGGGGCGTCCGGGGCGGTGGAGGCGGCCGTTGCGGTCGGCTGGGCGGCGCTCCGAGGGAGCTGGCCCACGGTGCTGCAGGTTCTGCAGCTGCTCAAGGAGCAGGGTCTTGCTCTCGTCCTGTTACTCGGCCTCTCCGCGTTCTTCTCGATGGCCGAGACCTCCATCACTACGCTCTGGCCCTGGAAGGTTCGTGAGCTTGCTGAAAAGGAACATGGGAATGGTGTTCTCAAAATGCTCTGAAATGATGTCACTCGCTTCCTGACAACCATACTCATTGGCACAACTGTGGTCAACATTGGTGCGACGGCAATTGTTACTGAGGCAGCAACAACAATGTTTGGTGAAGCCGGTGTCAGTGCAGCAACAGGTGTCATGACTGTACTATATCGCCAACGCACGAACGACCGCCGACAAGATCTCCGTTCCGTGGAAAATATGACGACCGTGCAAAGGTTGACCCCGACCCGTACCTCGACGACAAGGCCTTCATCGAAAAGTTCCACAACGACGGGTGGACATCTTCCATTGCCGTGTCCGTTTTGTCGATGCTTGCTTGTGTTGGCCGCCTTCGTGCGCGTCCATGAATTCTCATCGACCGGAGATGCGGCACGATCACCTTCGACCCCGAAGACGATGCGGTAGCGGCTCGCCCACGACTACTACGACTACATCGACTCCGAACGTTGAACGACTACTTCGACGACGATGATTGTGTGGTTTGAGAACGAACGTCTACTTCCACTACTACATCTACTTCCTCGACTACGTCTACTTCCTCTACGATGCGAAGATCCCGACTTCGACTACAACGCCTACTTCCTCGACGTCGGCTACTTCCCCTACGTCGATTACTTCCACTACCACGTCTACTTCCTCCACGTCCCGAAGTTTCTGGCGTTGACCCCGGCGATCCTCTTTCCAACGTGCGAACCCAAACCCCTATACCTATTCCCTATTTTCTATAACATATCAACTATAATTAAAATGTCATCTCATTCATGTGTTGCATTGCATTTTTGTGGGTAAATAAATAACGTGAACCTCCTAAATTAAATGTTGGGCTTCCGGCTCAATTTAAATTGATTTAATTGCATAACTCATAACTAATTCATTTTAACTCCAAATTTGAAAAGTAAAATATGTTTTCCAATCAAAATTCTCTAAACTTTGCAAATATCAACTTTGTTTTCTATTTTGAATAAATTAAATTGATGAAAACAACTATTTCTTAATTAATGCATTAAAATTGCTAATTTGATAACTTGCTCATTTTAATTCCAAATCCAACAAATAAAATATGTTTTCATGCCAGAAAAATGCACTTAATCTGTTCATGCCATCCATGTTCATGTTTGCACCTTGCATTTTGCCTTTGTAGTAGTGTTATGCATGTTCACCTAATAAATAAATATGGAATGTGTTGGGGTATTTAATTCAATTGTTTCCCTATTCCATTTAATATTGCTTAACTCACCTATTTACTGTTTTCCATGCTAAACAACATTTAACTTGATGGTTAGCTACACAACTTGAACCAATTCCTATTTCTCCGGACTCCGGTTCCGATTAAATTGCTTAAGTTGTTTCCTCTCCGTTGCATCTTGCCATGCCATGCATATAAAATAGGATCATGCTGGATCTTTTGCCGTAGTAGTAATTGTTGCATCCGATGTTTCTTTTAGTTCGTTGCTTCTTCGCGGATAGGACGTTGAGATGATGTGAGCAACGACAAGTTCTGCTACCTTGCGGGATCTCAGGCAAGTATACTCACTTGCTATCCGTGTTGCCTTTCATCACTTGTTACCGATTCTTCCCGTTGTTCTTATTCTAGCCTTTTGATTCGATGCTTGAGTCTCGATCCTATTATATGTTACCTTGCAGCCATGATATAGCCTTCCTTCCACTTCCTATTAACTGTTGTTTGTTTACCTTGTTGGCCCTCGTGTCGTAGTTGCATGCTTAGTGTTGTTTGCGCTCAAGTCTTGTTGTCCGTCTTATCACCTGTTTAGTTTGATAGTTGGGTTTCAATTCAATCAACAACATGTTAATGTTTTGGGTAATAATAATTTGATGATAAGGCACCGGCAGGAGGCCCGGCGTGGTTTTGAAGCCTGCTAGTGTCGACCCTAATAGGAAAAGGGTCTTGTCTACTGATCCATGATGAGCGCACTACCCGCATGTGGGAAGCGTGTATGGGCGCCCCCCTCAATTTGACTCGATTCGCATCTCGTCCAAATCGCCACACTTAGTTCGGGCTTTCCATTTGCTGCACGCATATGCAGGTACGAACCCGAGGCCAGGGTGGAACTTTTGTAGTCGGCATTTAGGGCGGCGTGGTCTTCCAGTGCTATGAGGGTCCTCCTTTTCTTCGGGGGGCTCGATTAGCCGCGCACGCACAACACGTGGTGCTTTGGGCTTGATGCGAAGAAAGGTTGAGTTGTGTTGAGTGCCTCGCTTGGTGGAAGTGCATTTCCTATCTGGCGGGGTATTCTTACGTGTACGGCCAAATTGGTGCACCCCTGCAGGGTTAAATCTTCTCGAGAAGCCGTGTTTTCCGCGGTTATGGTTGACTTGGTGAAAGTACTGGCTAACAAGTACTCAGAACAACTTACACCTAAATAATAATAACTTGACTAGTAATAGTCTTATTGACACAATAACTTGATCCATCCTTAATCCAACAGTGTGAGTTATCCTTGGGTTGCTTCCTTAGTAGGGGGTAACATTGGATGGGTTTGTTTGGTGAGTAGTTGTAGTTGGTTTCGATACGCTATCTTATTTTCTTTCTGTTAGCCGGAAGTTGTAGTGTGTTTCTGTAGTTGGTTAGTGCAGCCCGCTGCCGCTTCTTTGCAATAACCCCTTCCTTTTCCGCTGATCCCAAAGTATTTGTATCTTGTGAGGCTACGCCGGTATCTTGTGAGTATGGTTTATTCCCTTGCCAGTACTTAACCGTACTGACCCACGAATTCATTTTCGTGGCTGCATATTCAACATTGCAGTCAACAGGTTTGAAGTATGACAACGTTAGCTTGGGAATCCCTCCGGCTTGGCCTGGGCAGGGATTGGACGCTCTCGGTTATCTTCAGGACTCTTAGTCCAATTTGTATCTTGTCCGTAGTCGGACGCTATGTTGTTTCTTCCGCTGTTATTTGGATCTTTGTATTGTATCAGTTGTATCCTTGGCTCGTTCGAGTCGTCTTGTATCTATCTGTTTCAGTTGTAATTGTGGAATATTCATGAACTGTTGTAATGTTATCATAAGTGGCAACCTGGAATCGGTTATTATGCGGATTTGGCGGAGATGCTGAAATCCGCATAGTGCCCGATCTCGGGGCGTCACAAATGGTATCAGAGCATGTTCCGATTCCCGAGATTGTTTCGATACGAATGGTTATCAAAGCAACGGGTCCGCAAAGCCTGTAGGATAACCTCGCTAACGATCGTTGTTTCTAGAGTGTCAAAAACTATTTCTGCTAAACTATTTTGGAAAACAACTCAATAGGATTCTTGTTTTCTCCTTATCTCTATTCTACTTCCCCTCCCATCTTATTTGTTTTGGAGTCTCCCCCCGCGTCTATCTTTCAAAGTGTTAGGATCCTACGTGGGTGGACGTTTTCTGAGCCTTTAACCTAATAGGTTCGATCATCGGAAGATTCCTGATGGAAGAACATCGTCGTCACTCCGAGCAAGAATCTCTTGTTAGTGGTGTCGAGAAGATTCACGTGGAGCACGAAGACTCGATAGTCCGGCTTCTTCCTCTCTCTTGGCTTTGGCGGATTGCGAGGGCGCAATCCCTTGTTAGTGGTGTCGTCTGTAACACCCGGGGTTTACCCTAAAATAAAATTGCTTGTTGTTTTTCTTTTGCATCGCATGACATATTTTGGACATATTTTGCATCATATCAACATGGCACAAATAGAATTATTTTCCAAAATATTTTAAATGGTCAACATCTTTTCTTTTCCTAATTCTCTAAATCACTTGTCTATTTTTTTTCTTTCTTTCTGAAGTAATTAATAGAACAAAAGAAAAAAAAAGAAAAAAAAAGATTTTGGAAGAGCGCAGGCCAGCCCACCACGGCCAACCTGGCCCATCTCCCAAACCTAACCCTAATCCCACCCGCACCCAGGCCACACACGCACGCTACACACCCAGCGCACACACGCACGCACACGACACCACGCACACGCCGTCAGGGAGGGGATCGATCGATCCCCATCCCGTTCCCTGCATCACTACGCCCTCCCCTCGTCGTCCCCTTCCCCTCGTCTGCCCCCTGCTCGATCCCCATCGCCCCGAGCGCAACCTCCCTCCTCAGCCGCCTCCTTCCTCCCTCCTGGACGCGCCCCTCTCAAGCTCCGCCCCACTCCCCCAATTCTCTCCGCCTCCGAGCTGCCCCTGCGGCTGACCGCTGCTCCTCGGCCGGGGGTGGAGGCCGATGAACCAGGCCGGCGGGCGGCCGCGATGAGGGTCGCTGTGGCGGTGACGTGTGGCGCGGTAGCCTCAGCATGGTGCCGTCGGGCAGTGGCCGTAGGAGCCGGCGCTGCGGGAGCAGGGACGGGGGCGTCCGGGGCGGTGGAGGCGGCCGTTGCGGTCGGCTGGGCGGCGCTCCGAGGGAGCTGGCCCACGGTGCTGCAGGTTCTGCAGCTGCTCAAGGAGCAGGGTCTTGCTCTCGTCCTGTTACTCGGCCTCTCCGCGTTCTTCTCGATGGCCGAGACCTCCATCACTATGCTCTGGCCCTGGAAGGTTCGTGAGCTTGCTGAAAAGGAACATGAGAATGGTGTTTTCAAAATGCTCCGAAATGATGTCACTCGCTTCCTGACAACCATACTCATTGGCACAACTATGGTCAACATTGGTGCGACGGCAATTGTTACTGAGGCAGCAACAACAATGTTTGGTGAAGCCGGTGTCAGTGCAGCAACAGGTGTCATGACTGTACTATATCGCCAACGCACGAACGACCGCCGACAAGATCTCCGTTCCGTGGAAAATATGACGACCGTGCAAAGGTTGACCCCGACCCGTACCTCGACGACAAGGCCTTCATCGAAAAGTTCCACAACGACGGGTGGACATCTTCCATTGCCGTGTCCGTTTTGTCGATGCTTGCTTGTGTTGGCCGCCTTCGTGCGCGTCCATGAATTCTCATCGACCGGAGATGCGGCACGATCACCTTCGACCCCGAAGACGATGCGGTAGCGGCTCGCCCACGACTACTACGACTACATCGACTCCGAACATTGAACGACTACTTCGACGACGATGATCGTGTGGTTTGAGAACGAACGTCTACTTCCACTACTACATCTACTTCCTCGACTACGTCTACTTCCTCTACGATGCGAAGATCCCGACTTCGACTACAACGCCTACTTCCTCGACGTCGGCTACTTCCCCTACGTCGATTACTTCCACTACCACGTCTACTTCCTCCACGTCCCGAAGTTTCCGGCGTTGACCCCGGCGATCCTCTTTCCAACGTGCGAACCCAAACCCCTATACCTATGCCCTATTTTCTATAACATATCAACTATAATTAAAATGTCATCTCATTCATGTGTTGCATTGCATTTTTGTGGGTAAATAAATAACGTGAACCTCCTAAATTAAATGTTGGGCTTCCGGCTCAATTTAAATTGATTTAATTGCATAACTCATAACTAATTCATTTTAACTCCAAATTTGAAAAGTAAAATATGTTTTCCAATCAAAATTCTCTAAACTTTGCAAATATCAACTTTGTTTTCTATTTTGAATAAATTAAATTGCTGAAAACAACTATTTCTTAATTAATGCATTAAAATTGCTAATTTGATAACTTGCTCATTTTAATTCCAAATCCAACAAATAAAATATGTTTTCATGCCAGAAAAATGCACTTAATCTGTTCATGCCATCCATGTTCATGTTTGCACCTTGCATTTTGCCTTTGTAGTAGTGTTATGCATGTTCACCTAATAAATAAATATGGAATGTGTTGGGGTATTTAATTCAATTGTTGCCCTATTCCATTTAATATTGCTTAACTCACCTATTTACTGTTTTCCATGCTAAACAACATTTAACTTGATGGTTAGCTACACAACTTGAACCAATTCCTATTTCTCCGGACTCCGGTTCCGATTAAATTGCTTAAGTTGTTTCCTCTCCGTTGCATCTTGCCATGCCATGCATATAAAATAGGATCATGCTGGATCTTTTGCCGTAGTAGTAATTGTTGCATCCGGTGTTTCTTTTAGTTCGTTGCTTCTTCGCGGATAGGACGTTGAGATGATGTGAGCAACGACAAGTTCTGCTACCTTGCGGGATCTCAGGCAAGTATACTCACTTGCTATCCGTGTTGCCTTTCATCACTTGTTACCGATTCTTCCCGTTGTTCTTATTCTAGCCTTTTGATTCGATGCTTGAGTCTCGATCCTATTATATGTTACCTTGCAGCCATGATATAGCCTTCCTTCCACTTCCTATTAACTGTTGTTTGTTTACCTTGTTGGCCCTCGTGTCGTAGTTGCATGCTTAGTGTTGTTTGCGCTCAAGTCTTGTTGTCCGTCTTATCACCTGTTTAGTTTGATAGTTGGGTTTCAATTCAATCAACAACATGTTAATGTTTTGGGTAATAATAATTTGATGATAAGGCACCGGCAGGAGGCCCGGCGTGGTTTTGAAGCCTGCTAGTGTCGACCCTAATAGGAAAAGGGTCTTGTCTACTGATCCATGATGAGCGCACTACCCGCATGTGGGAAGCGTGTATGGGCGCCCCCCTCAATTTGACTCGATTCGCATCTCGTCCAAATCGCCACACTTAGTTCGGGCTTTCCATTTGCTGCACGCATATGCAGGTACGAACCCGAGGCCAGGGTGGAACTTTTGTAGTCGACATTTAGGGCGGCGTGGTCTTCCAGTGCTATGAGGGTCCTCCTTTTCTTCGGGGGGCTCGATTAGCGGCGCACGCACAGCACGTGGTGCTTTGGGCTTGATGCGAAGAAAGGTTGAGTTGTGTTGAGTGCCTCGCTTGGTGGAAGTGCATTTCCTATCTGGCGGGGTATTCTTACGTGTACGACCAAATTGGTGCACCCCTGCAGGGTTAAATCTTCTCGAGAAGCCGTGTTTTCTGCGGTTATGGTTGACTTGGTGAAAGTACTGGCTAACAAGTACTCAGAACAACTTACACCTAAATAATAATAACTTGACTAGTAATAGTCTTATTGACACAATAACTTGATCCATCCTTAATCCAACAGTGTGAGTTATCCTTGGGTTGCTTCCTTTGTAGGGGGTAACATTGGATGGGTTTGTTTGGTGAGTAGTTGTAGTTGGTTTCGATACGCTATCTTATCTTCTTTCTGTTAGCCGGAAGTTGTAGTGTGTTTCTGTAGTTGGTTAGTGCAGCCCGCTGCCGCTTCTTTGCAATAACCCCTTCCTTTTCCGTTGATCCCAAAGTATTTGTATCTTGTGATGACTGGCTACGCCGGTATCTTGTGAGTATGGTTTATTCCCTTGCCAGTACTTAACCGTACTGACCCACGAATTCATTTTCGTGGCTGCATATTCAACATTGCAGTCAACAGGTTTGAAGTATGACGACGTTAGCTTGGGAATCCCTCCGGCTTGGCCTGGGCAGGGATTGGACGCTCTCGGTTATCTTCAGGACTCTTACTCCAATTTGTATCTTGTCCGTAGTCGGACGCTATGTTGTTTCTTCCGCTGTTATTTGGATCTTTGTATTGTATCAGTTGTATCCTTGGCTCGTTCGAGTCGTCTTGTATCTATCTGTTTCAGTTGTAATTGTGGAATATTCGTGAACTGTTGTAATGTTATCATAAGTGGCAACCTGGAATCGGTTATTATGCGGATTTGGCGGAGATGCTGAAATCCGCATAGTGCCCGATCTCGGGGCGTCACACTGCGCCACAGAAAAACCATATTCTGTGGCGCATGTGTTGCCATGCGCCACAGAATGTGGCTTTTCTGTGGCGCAGCAAAGCAGTGCGCCACAGAATTCTGTACAGGTGCGCCACAGAATAGGTGCACTGTGCACATAAAGATGGCAGCCCCCTCTCTCTCCCCCCCACTCATTTCATTCCAAGTGTATGTTGCTCACTTGCCTCCCCCTTCTCTCCACTCCAATTTTACACATTTAATTCTCCTTTTTTGGTAGGTGAACCTATTTTTTCGATGTATAATTGTTGGTGAAGTTTCTTGTTGTTGGGGGGGGGGGGCCTAATTACCTCCATCTATACTCCGGTCCCTCCCTCTCCTCGCTCTTTTCGCGTCTCGGTATCGAATCTACTAGGTGAGTATAGTTGGATGTGCATGTCTCGTGTGGCCATCGATCGATGTGTATGGGTGCTTGTTATGCATGTGCAGGTGGACCGATTGTCGCGCGCGGGGGCGGTCATGGTGCATGGATGTTTGCCGAAATGTTGATTCACTTCCATTTCGGCAAACTTTTGCACCCCATATGTCCTACTTATAGGAGAGGTCATGCCGAATTTTTCCGGCGACTATGCATGTTGTGGTTCTAATTTTCTGCACTCTATGTGTCTGTGCAGGTAACCATGGTACTAGAAATGAGCTCTGCTCGAATCGCTAGATACAAGAAAGACGCGAAGGCGGACATGATTCGGTGCAACAGGCGGCAGATAAGATGTCCGTGTCGATCATGCAAACTCGTGCGCTGGATTGACCCTGATTCCGTACAATTGGAGGAGCACCTTCTCAGACGCGGTTTCTTTGACGACCGCAACCACGTGGCACCGCCAGCAGGAAAAGGTGTGCACGAAGAAGAGGGCGAGCGAGGTGACGAAGGAAATGGCGTCGAAGAAGATCATCATGAAGAAGGATATGTCGGCGGAGAAGATCGACATGACGATGAAGGCGTGAACACGGAGACCCCGCTAATTTTGGCCTTGCGGGACTCTCATGTTCAGGATCTGCTGCTTAAGGAGACGAGCAACGACATAGCTGCAGCTAGGGAGAAAGCCAAGCTGGCGCAAATGGAGATAGACGGGGTGACTCCGTTGTTTCCTGGGTGCCGCCCCGAGGATACGCGGTTGCATGTAACGCTTGCTGCTCTGAAGATGAAGACGCAAAACAAATGGACCGACTCGAGCTTCAGCAAGAACTTGAAATTCTGGCACGATCGCCTTCCCGAGGGGAACACATTGCCAAGCAGTATCAACGAGGCTAAGAAAGTCGTGTGCCCTCTTGACCTACCTCACGAAAAATTTCACGCCTGCATCAATGATTGTGTAATTTATCGGGGGGGGGGGGGAGTACAAGGACACAACCACATGTCCGAAGTGCGGCCACGGACGATACAAGTGTGGATCCAACAACAAGAAAATTCCTCGAAAAGTGGTATGGTACTTTCCTATCACTCCCCGTCTTCAACGGTACTACGTGGACCCTAAGGAAGCAAAGCTCATGCAATGGCACGCGAAGGAGAAGCCGGAAGAAGATCCGGAGAAGGGCTATATCATGACACATCCTGCAGACGCTGCCCAGTGGGAAGCATTGGACATAGGTTTCCCGAGTTTTGGGGGCGACGCGAGGAACGTCAGGCTGGGTATGAGCACCGATGGACTCAATCCGTTCGGCAACCAGAGTAGCACACATAGTAGCTGGCCCGTGTTTGTATGTCCTTACAACCTACCCCGTGGCTGTGCACCAAGCAAAAGTACATACACTTGAGTATTCTCATCCAGGGGCCAAAACAACCAGGTGTCGACATGCATTTGTATCTCGGGCTGCTGAAAGACGAGTTAGACACGTTGTGGAAGACGCCACCCCGTACGTGGGATGAGTACACTAGAGATTATTTCCATATGAGAGCCGCGTTGCTCACGACGGTCACAGACTATCCTGGTTACGCGTATGTATCTTCCCAGGTCGGCCACGGATTCTGCGGTTGCGTGAAGTGCATGGACGGGACCCCGCATCTCCAGCTACCAAGGGATCCTGGGTCTTCGAAAACCGTGTACCCAGGGGCTCGAAGGTGGCTTCGCTTGGATCACCCGTGGAGAAAACGCGGTGAGTTGTTCAATGGTAAAGACGAGCCCGATGAAGCCCCGCGCACGAGGAGCGGCAAAGAAATCGACGAGCTTCTGGAAAATTGGGACGAGTGCGCTTCGCCGGGAAAGAAGCGACCAAGGCCAGAGCCGCTGCTGGGTGTATGGAAAGCGAGGTCTGTTTTCCACGACTTGGAGTACTGGCCGGTCCTCCACACACCTCATAGCCTTGATGTGATGCACATTACGAAGAACGTTACGGAGAGTCTGCTTGGCACTATTTGCAATTCGGAAAAGTCCAAGGATGGGCCGAAAGCAAGATACGATCTTAAACATTTTGGCATTAGGAAAAATCTACAGGTCCCCGCCGATAGTGATGATGATGATGACGATGAGGATAAGACGGAAGGGACTCAACGTCCTCCCCGCCAAAAGGCTAAGAAGAACACCGTGGTGCTTCCCGCTGCCTGCTTCACATTGAGTCCGCCGGAGCTTGAGCAGTTTTTCAGGTGCCTCCTAGAAGTCAAAGTTCCTCACGGATACCCAGGGAGTATAAGCAGATATCTGGACTTAGCGAAGAAGAGGTTCACCGGGATGAAGTCTCACGATTGTCATGTGCTCATGACGCAGATACTTCCCGTTGCGATCCGAGGGATAATGGACGAGCATGTCCGTGATACGTTGTTTGGCCTTTGCAACTTTTTCGACGTTATCCCCCGGAAATCGATCGGCGTGAGGCAGCTCAAGATGCTACAGGATGAGATCGTGGTGATACTATGCGAGCTCGAGATTTACTTCCCGCCGGCATTCTGTGATACATGTGTACATCTCCTTCTCCATGTCGTTGATGACATCAGGCATCTCGGCCCGACGTTCCTGCACTACATGATGCCGATGGAAAGGCAGAATGGTGTCATGAAAGGATACATTCACAATAGGGCCCGTCCAGACGCAAGCATGGCCAAAGGATTTCTAACCAACGAGTGCATCTCTTTCTGCGACAATTACCTAAGCACCGAAGACGACCAGGATGTCGGTTTGTCCACCAGGACGCACCTTGGCAGGCTCGACGGAGTCGGTCACTGCGAGGGCTGCCGCGACGTCCATGTCGGCATTCAAAACCGACGCGACGACTTTGAAAGGGCTCACCGGGTCGCGCTACAACACTTAAAATTGATCGAGCCTTTCGTGGAAGAGCACAAAAGCTTAATCAATCAGAATTATATTGAAATGGGCGGGCCGAGGAAGATGGGAGACGTAACCAAAGAGCACAACTCCGGCTTCACGCGTTGGTTCAAGCAAAGTCAACTGATTGAAGCACGGAAAAAAATGCCTTCTACGGAAGATGAAAAACTCATATACATCTTATCACAAGGCCCCGGGCAGAACGTAAGGACCTATCAGGGGTACGACATCTCCGGTTACAGATTCTCCACTGAGGACAAGGACATGAGTAGCGAAAATCAAAACTCAGGAGTAACTATGCTATCATATGGCGATGCTGAGACTAATGTGGAATAAAGATACTTCGGAAAGATCGAGGAGATATGGGAGCTCAACTACTGCGGAGAGACGGTGGTGCCAATGTTCCGTGTGAGATGGGCCAAGAATGTCAAGAAAGAAGGACGGTATTTCACCATAATGGTTATACCCGATGCCAAATTGAAGAACGCATCCGCGAAAAATGAGCCATGGGTACTCGCTAGCCAAGTTGACCAATGCTTCTTCATCACCGACCCGTCAAGGCCTAGCCTTGTTGTCGTGAGGAGGGGCAAGAGGAGCATCATCGGAATGGAAGGAGACGCCAACGAGGAAGACTTGGACAAGAACGGTGATCCGAAGATCGAGGAGGAGTTCGACAAGCACTTCGACATGCCTACTACTGGTAAATTAAGAAGGAAGACATCCCTACCTACCCATGGTTGTCCGTTCACGCGAAGAAATCTCAAGTTGGCCGGCATAAAGTATTCAGTCGCCAACAAAAAGGGCAAGAGACGCTAATTAAGCTAGATCGAAACCGATTGAGACACAAATTAAGAAGACTTTTGTGTGTATATATGTGCATGTGCATGTGTATATGAGACAAGCACTTCTTTCTATATATATGTGCATGTGTATGTGAGACAAGCACTTCTTTATATATGTGCATGTATGTATGTGATTCTTTATATATATGTGCATGTATGTATGTGAGACAAGCACTTCTTCTTTAATTAATTGCAATTTAATGTTTTCTTTCTTTAATTAAAATATTAAAAAAATATGGGGCAACCCAGGATTCGAACCCATGCCACAAGGCTTGTTTACCTCACAGCTAAACCAATTGAGCTAGTAATAGATAACTGTCACTACAACGTGTTTCTTTTTATTAATTTATCTATCGAACCAATTCTTTGGTGCACCAGTAACGCATGCGCCATAGAAATCAAAGAATTCTGTGGCGCACTGTCTGGGGGGTGCGCCATAGATATATCTACGGCCCAATGACATGTGGCCCCGCACACGTGGCCACAAAATAGGCCCAAGCAATTCTGTGGCGTACCCCTAGAAGCATGCGCCATAGAATTATAACAATTCTGTGGCGCACGGGCTCGTGGTGCGCCACAGAATGTGCTTTCGACCAATGACATGTGGACCCGCCTGGTATTCTTCCACAGTTAGACATTTTGCATCCCCGCTCGATCCCCTCTCTCTAATCTCGATCTCGCGCAACGACGGGACGACGAACAACACGCTCGCCGCCGGTGATCCTTTCTTCTCCCTCGCGCTCGCCGCCATTTAGGATCCGTGTGGAGGAGGAGCCTAGGAGGAGGAGCGCCGTGACTAGGAGGAGGAGCGCCGCGCCGGACCTAGCTAGGAGGAGAGGAGCGCCGCGCCGGCCGTGACCTAGCTACTAGAGGAGCGCCGCGCCGTGTCCCCGTCTGCATCGATACGCCGTCTTCCTCGACAAGCCTTCCACCTACAGGTAAGCCCCCGGCCCTCTTCTCCCTCTGCCTTCCACCTACAGCGCGTCCACGGCGCCATCGTGGCCACCTACAGTTAGCATCGTGGCCACCTCGTTGTGCTCTGCCATTAGCATCGTGGCCACCTACGCAATGCATCTATAGACAGAGGAACAGAGGGAGGAGATGTTTGGATTATCAGACAGAGGAACAGAGGAGGAACAGAGGGAGGATGCCTTATCTGCCTGACCTGGGGCTTTCAAACTACAAGTTTTAACTTTGTAATGAATTTTCAAACTACAAGTTTTAACTTTCAAACTGAGGATGCCATCAGTCATGAAGATTTCTTTGGTTCTGGGATTTTTGTGCAGATTTTTTTTTGAGATGCCAATGTTTCGCGAGGAAGTTGATTCATTTCCTTCCGAGCGAATTTCTGGCACTCTTAGGTCATGCCCAAATTTTTTATGATTTTTTTTATACTTAGTAGTTTCATAGGAAAAAATCATGGTTTTTCTCAATTACCCCTTCCACAAACGTGTATAGTGAACAATACACATTAGTCTGATGGCTTATGACATTGGATTGCATTGTCATTGCCATTGTTGGTGAAGCTAACTTATGAGAAACCGCATAAACTTTCTGAATGGCCGGTTCCCTCTTTTAGGGTCTTCATCAATAGCAAGTATTTGATCCTGAACCTTCCTTTGCATCTCTCTTAATTTTTCCTGAGATAGATGAAGGTTGTTGTAATTCAACAGAAAGAAGTTTGTTTGTAATCCAAAAACATCTAATGAGTGAAGCGGTTTTGCGATGTCCCTGTTTTGCACACACACTCCAGGAATGATTTTAGCTTTTCCCCGGATGTTGAATCGCAGCAGCAGTGGTGAGTGACATCAATGTGCCTTTTTGGGCTGCTTGCATTTTACTTTGGTCTGCAGCATGTTGGGAGGAAGTAATGATTCATTACTATGATGGGCATGTGGCTCCCATGTGCCGCTTCTAGTCCACCTCCCCCAGCGCAGGTGCCGCTGTCAAAGTGTGTTACTCAGATGAGACAGTGATTTATCTTTTTTATAATCTGTACTACCAATGAGCTTTATAGTAACCATGAAACTTGTTGGGACCTTTATTTTTTTTCTTAGTGTGCTCCATCCATGCCTGAAGGCTGAAGCTTCAGTAAGCATGCTGTCATCTTTCCCTTGGCATTAATAGCGTTGCACTCTCTTTCTTGATGTGGGGGGAACATTAGCGGTAGTAGTTTATGTTTAGGGCTGTGTGCTCTTCCTGGGAAGGAGGAGTACATTGATCTGAATGCTTAGGACATAAAAATTAACACATGGAAGCAAAGAAATAAAAAATATTATGTTGTCCCCCTAGTAGAGCTTCATGGATATGTCAGGTCAAAGAGGCTAGGATCTAGAGTTATGTTTTCTAATGACCTTTCCATTTTCTATTTGAGTCTTCAACGTATCAAACCGATTTAATATTTACAGAAGTTTTCACGTACTACTGCAAGTCTCCTTAAGTAATTACTAGCAATATGCCCGTGCGTTGCCACGGGGTGATTGGATTTTTATTAAATAATGAATAATTGTTATGACATAGAGAACTTCGCTACTGAAAATTAGTTTTTCTATGTGAATGCAACTACAGTAAGACTTAGCATCGCTTTTTGTCAGATCGTATAACACTTAAGAATGGCAGTTCTTTTTTGATTCTGTTTCCCTTGTGATGAATTTTGAATCTCACCTTTTAAAGGTGTCAATGATGACAATTTTAACACTTTGTATTAAGAATTAGTGCAAGGTTGAATATATGATGACAATCTACTAAATTAGGAGGTTCTAAATCATATTTAGTAATGTTCTATCTTATATTTCCTGTCCTATTCAAGAAAACCTTTACTGAACCTATCGTATGAAATTAGCTTTTACACTATCTCCATGGAAGCCTAAAGGATGAACATACCATTACACTATGTAGGCATTAATATGAGAGAGAGTACAGCGTGATCTAAACTTACAATTTTATGTTACTTTTGTTACTTTGGCCAGTTGGAAATGACCTATGCCTACCTATTTGTATATTTGCAAACACAAAAAAAATGTAGAGAAGTAGCTCTCCTGCTGTAAGTTCTTTTTTGTTGTTGGAAAACAACCATACAAATGTGGACATGAATAACAGAATCATAGGTCAAGACAAATTGGCAGGTACTATCACCAGATAAAAGGTACCTCAGAAGAAATAGAAAGCACGTTTGCAAACGAATTATATAGGCACAAAGTTCTGCCTTGTTTCTTAATTATTTATCTGCTTGGTGGATTTATTTTTGTCATTCTACTATTTTGTTAGAGTTTGAATAGTAATTTTTTCGAGTTGGTCTTCAGTAACACTAAGACTACTGTAATTAGCATTCCCAATGTACATGAGAAAAATCTGAAGTTTTCGTAGCTGCTTACTAACAAAATATGACAGCCAGCTACTGATGACAAGTCATTCCACTCAAAAACATTCTCACTACTACTCGGTGCCATATGTTTCACCTATCCATTGCATAAAGACAAATGTATCACCATCTTCATCTCCTACAATAATCCCTTGAAAATCTCTGGTCTGGAACTCAACATATTTACAACGCTGTCACCACTATATGATACGGAGTACTGTACTACCTAAGAATTCCTTATTCTACACCACCAAATGCTAAAAGCAAAATCAGTAGAAGCCAAGCACTCCTGAGATGGTGATCATAGGGTCGATCGGCACTCGTTTTGCTTGTCCTTCTGAAACTAGCTGCGGCAATGCGTTTGCCTCCTTTGCTGCAACACCAGGGGCTGACCAGAGAGTAACATGTGGCCAATCGTCCCTGGAATGTACCTTCTCACCATTTACTGTTCCAAGATGCGCCTCAAGAGCAGCCATCTTATCCGTGTAGAGCAAGGCGCTAAACAACACAAGGACTTCCTGATTCTGGTGCACTCCATAGCTAGCAACTGCGGCTACACCATGGGCTCTTTTGTGGGTAGGGTGACATGAGCCTTGCTCAGGTTATCCTCCACCTTTATGCCGTTGAGAAAGTTGTTGACGTCACTGTCGCTCTCTCCCACCTGTTGCAGTTATGCAATACAAATGGTTAAGATTAGAGCATCAGCCACACTGCTTCATCAAGACAAAACCAAGAAACACACTCTAGCAAACAGATCTGAGCTGTGCAGGACTGAGTTACAGTTCTTACCTTTCTGAGAAGGCCCAATATATCTGCCTGGGGTACAGTAACAGCAGCATAAACAATATTCCCAAACCTCCGCTTCGCAGTATCTGGTGTTTTGATATCACCTTTCGCAACAGCCTTTAACTGTTCCACTACTTCTTTCACCGCAACTTCAAATGGAACCTGATAATTGTGAAGATTGCAATGCATCATCTCTTTCTTACTAACAAAAACCAAAAGTTGGACGACAATTCTTGCATCATACTGATTAGCATCTAATGATGTGAAGGAACGGACAATATTAACCTACATACCGACATGGTTTAGAGGATCACCTAGTAGTAAAGCATAGTTCCATTTGCATACTGCTGTCATTTGCCCACTGAGTAGTACACATGAATGATAACGAAGTAGTTTATATTGAATACCAACTCAAAAACTCAAATTTTTGAATGTTATTACAGAAACATGTCTGGCACTTCCAAGCACGGGTCCGTGCCCGAAGCCGGTGCCGAGGAAGAGGGCTGGGATGCCCACGCTGCAACCGGCATTGAGGAAGAGGGCCGGGAGGACAGCGCTAATGTTGATTGGGGGCACTTGGAGGAAGAGGTTGATGACATCACCGATGGTGGCGGCACTGACCGCACGGCGGCTGGTGGTAGCGGCGACGCCGCCCCGACGACCGATGAGAAGAATAAGAAGCCTCGGGCGCCAAGGAAGGATCGTACGCCGCAAGTGCTCGTGAACGTCACTGATACAATCACCGAGGTCTCGCCAAGTGGCCTACCATTGGCGCCTCGAGCGGTTGCCTCAGGGTACGGCATGCAGCTAGGGTGCATCGTGCGGGAAAGCATGTCGATCAACCAGACGGACCTTAGAAGCAGCGACAACAAGGCTTTGGTTGAAATCCTCCTGAAGAAGCTTCACCAGCGATACACGTTCCCGGAGCCATTCAACAAAAGGGTGGAATCTTTAGCCATCACGAAGATGAGCACCGCGTTGAGCAGCTGGAAATCCCGGGTGAAGAAGAAGATCACGAAAGGTAAAAGCTGGGAGGAGATCAGTCGCAAAGACCCGACGCTCGTGAAAGAAGATTTCGACATACTGAAGGCGTACATGAACACCGAGGAGTGTAAAAAATGGACAAAATGGGGGCAGGATATGCAGGACCAAAACATAGGGGTCCAACAT
This sequence comes from Alopecurus myosuroides, assembly GCA_028641055.1. NCBI lineage: Eukaryota > Viridiplantae > Streptophyta > Magnoliopsida > Poales > Poaceae > Alopecurus > Alopecurus myosuroides. Next base: position 110,435,332 of record CM054063.1, on the reverse strand, counting down.
TGCGGAAGCGGTGGTTACCGAGGAAAACAACCCGTTTGGGAGAAGGAGGACCGCGAGATGGAACGTCTCGGAAAAGATAACCCCTGGCACAAAATCACGGATATACAAGTTAGGAACTTTGTCCGGTCCCGGTACTTCTTAGACTGGAAGACGGGGGAATTCGTGACGAAAGACCAGGACGTGAAGGAATTCGAGAAACATTTGGTAAGGACACATATATCTCAAGTACATGTATATTGCATTGATTTAATAATTAGATAATGAAGCCAAGTGGGCTCACCTTAATTTCCTTTTGTCCGAAGGAGAGGGAGTTGCGGAAATCTGACCACTCGTCCGAAGGGTCGACGGGTCGGTGGGACACGCCTTTCAACAGGGCGACGAACGCATACAAGAAAAGGCCGTTGGATGCCCCGCCGACGTCAGCTGGCCATATCTCCGGCTTTGGGCTAAACATGAAGGTAGCCGAGTACTACGCATCAGATGCCAAGTCGTCGAGAAAGAAGAGGAAGACGACATCGACTAAGGATGATGAGGAAGTCGAGGAGCTGAAGAAGAAGATGACGGCTCTAGAGAAGAAACTTGAGAGCAAAGAGGTGGACCCCGACACGCTCAATAGATTAGTGGATCAGAGGCTCAAGGAAGTCATCCCCGCTGGGCAGATGGAGGGGATAGCTTCTTGGAATGCGGGGGGTCAAATTGGACCGATCCATCTGCCCACCTTCGTCGGCAGCAACTCAAGCATGAACCAGCAAGTGCCGCCGCAACAGGTGACCCCCCAGACGCCGGCGCCGCTCCTTCTGGTCGCATCGGCGCCCCCTTCCGCAGCAATGCCGAAGAATGATGGGCCGGCCGCCGGCACCGTCGCCCTTGTCTCGACACCCGCTGAGCTCGACGCCATCACCAAGGTAAATAATTAGTTAGTTGCGATCTAACTACGCCTTCTCAAGATCACTGCCATCTCATGTTGCCTGATATGTTGCCCAACAGGATGAACCTTGCGTACTCCTGCATTGCGTGGTGCCCGGCGGAGAATTGGTGGATGTTGCTACCGGCACTATTATACAACCGGGGGAACGCACTATGCACCACTCTCAAATGGACGAGAACGTGATGAAGGTGAAGTTGGCCAATGTAGTGCCGGAGTATCGCGACGTCCTCCCCCCTTTCAACCTCCAGGCTGCGACGAGGAGGACAACTTGGTACTTGGAGACTGCACGACTTGGGCGATGAAATGGCCGAAGAGCCAGATTCGTCTTGGGGGGGGGGGGTCTTGTGATCAAGCGGAACACCGGCGCCACATCCCCTATGGCCCCGCTCAATAAGATCGTCCGACCCACGAAGCAAAGAGCCCTCCAGACAGCACCCAAGGCCGTCGCCCCTCAGAAGGAAACGGTAGTCGTCGCCACCACCACCCAGAAGGAACCGGCGGTTGTTGCCACCACCACAAGGCACCAAGTGTTGTTGAGAAATATGCCGCAACGACCGGCCAAAATATCATCAAATGCAGTTGTGCCTCAACCGCCGGCATCACAGCCGCCGTCACCACCAAAGGACGTGGACATCCCGCTTGCTTGTAGCATCCCAACTTTTAATAAAGATGGAATACCTGTGTTATTGTGCTAGTCCCTGGATCAATTGCTAGCACCACAGTACAAAATGAAATATCATGCAAATGCATCAAATTCTATTACATCGCATGATCCAGTCTTTACAAAATAGTATTACAACTTGCATAGTCTTAGAAGACTAGCAGAAAACAAAGTATTACAGCGGAAAACATAGAACAACATTGAGCCCATCTTCTTCATGTGCCACAGGAAAAACATGTTGGCGATAGTCTCGAGATCCTAAACGAAACCCTCACTCGTCTTCAGAAACATCTGCAATATGGAATATGCAGCCACAAGGGAGTCAATACAATTTAATGTATTGGCAAGTAACACTATGGTGGATATAAATGGCAAGACTAATAGTACATGCTCATTTGGCTGGGTGGAGTTTTGGCTAAGTTTGCATAAAGCCAATTTTGTCCTATCTCTTTTGTAAAACAAACTTTTCTTTTCAAAGGGGTGGCAACATTGGAGTAAGATCCAAGCACCACAATACTGTTCACTTGGTCAAAATTTTACTTATTGAAATTGATGATGAGATTCTTCCGTCAATCCTTGTCCAGCTGCTCATAGTTGTCCATAACCGGGGACACGGCTAAGATCTTAGTTTGTTGACTCTGCAGAGGTTGTGCACTTTCACCCTTTTTCTTCAATTAGCCCAAACATCCTATACACCCGGAGTGCATCATGGAAAGGAGAGAATTGAGACGAGATCTTTCAGAAGAAGAAGTCCAAACCCACCGGCAAGACCCGTTCCACCTATAATTTTGCTACATCTGCTTGTCAAGCCTGGGCTGAACCCTCACAACTTAATTGATCAAGACAGAGCCCATATTGTCAAAAGGCTGCACGGGAAGCTACCAGATTTAGAGGGACATATTAATCTCTTTGTTCCTAGGTGGCCATCCTCAAGTGACAACCTCAAGTGGAATAACCCTTAGGTAAGGGCCCTGAGGCAACACTCAACATAAACTAGTCTTACCACTTCCACCCAGGTGGTTTATTTATTAGTTATACTTAGAATTTTTCCTCAACATCTAGTAAAACAATTTGTAACATTGCATAGCATCTACCAAGTTCTAAGGCTATCAAAATAACAAGGGTAAAAGAGATGGCTACACACTACTAGGATAATAGCATAGCATAGTATAACTTAGTAAAATTTCCTATCATGCATACTACTCAAAATCAACTAATGCATATAGAAAATAATGGGTAGTTGATGGTGTGTTACTTGCCTTGTTGAAGTTGGTGAAGATATCACACTCTCTTCACAAAAGATCGTTGCTCTCCGTACAATCTATTCATTGAAAACACAAAACCAAATAAACAAGCATCCTAACAAACAAACATACAAGTGTAGAAAACATACATAGCAACTGACATATTAAAAGGGGCTTAACCAAATTGGTTAGGACAAAGTCTAGGTTTGAGTTGAAATATTCATTCTCTAAAGGGTCTCTTACTTTGTTAAGGAAATTCCAATGGTTTACTTGGGAAGGACTAGGTTGAGCTTGATATGATCTAACTTTATTATAACCATACTTGTCAAGGAAGTTCCAAGAGTTCACTAAGAATAAACATATTACTTCTTCAACTAAAGTAATACATGCAAATACTTGGTCATATTCACCTTCAAAAATATTTGAGTGACTATGTTAGTATATTCCATTGTGGTTAGGGTAGGTCTACTAACTTCATCATCAAAGGGAAAATATTACTAAGTATTGGGTTTTCCATTTGGGTCAATGGTTGGACAAAAATAACTTGTTATTCTTCAACTTGTATGGATTGCTTCTAGACCTCATGTGATTGCCTTCTTGAAGATCATCATCATGCCATCTAAGTTGTTTCCTTCCTTGGTGTGGTGCTTCTCTTGGTCTTGATAGTCTTCATGGTTTTCTCACTAGTTGTTTCCCAAGTGGTGTGGTCACAACTAAGTGTTTTATTTAACAAATGTGAAAATATCACTAAGTCAAAATAGAGGAGAAATGGGACAAGAGGATAGAATGGGAGAGGTGAGTCTTCTTCTTCATTTCTTCATATACTTGAACTTGATGTGGTATGCTTCAGATTGTTGTGGAGCCTAAGTCATTTCTTCAATGATCTTCCTTGTTCCTCTTCATGTTGCCACTGAGTTGAAAATGAAGAACCTTCTATTTCTTGAGTCTTGTTTTCCATTTGCTAACTTGATGGATTCTTGAAGCAAGAATAGGGGGATGGAGGAGTAGATAGAAAACTATGGTACCAGTGTTTGAGGTTCACTACTTGGTCTTTTATATGGTTAGCATATACTAGGGACTTGGTTTTTTGTTTCAAAATGGCCACAACAAACAATGGTAGAAAGAAATAGAAACAAAATTTAAGACATAATAACTAGATGGACTACTATGATGGATTTTTTTGCTAAAAATACATGGTCATGGTCCAAGGGTGTCCAAAATGGTTGGGCAAGGTTTTTCTGGTCCAAGGTTGTCAAATGGAACAATTTTGCAAAAGGAACTATATTGAAATTATTTACAGAATTAATTCTATGTCAAAATTACTCAAATATTCCAATTAATTCTAAATTCAATTTTAATTTGATTAAAAATTATTTTGGGACAGGGGGTATGAAAGTACACATCCTAAGGTTTCCAAATATATTTTATTTACAATTTTTGGATTTCTAGAATTTGAATTATGCCAAAATTCATCAAACAAGCATATTTGAATTTGAACAAATTTAAGTTTGTCAAATTTGAATTTGGCCAGTGCCAAAAGTTTCTAGATGTCAAGGGCTTTTCAAAAAGTCCAAGATTGCTAAAATTGGGCTTATGGATCAAAAGATATGATAGATCTAAGATGCAGGGACTAATCTGTAAAACTGCCAAAATTCTACCGGGAGATAAAATTTGAATTAAAGGCATGGCCACGTGGGGCTCTGTGATTGGATGGGTGTGCTGACTGGGTGCTGACTAGGCTAGGGTGACGTGGATAAGTGGTTAGATCTGAGCCGTCAGATCTCGATCTAACGGTAACATACCGATTCGTTAGGGGATCTAATCCTACGCGTCTGTTTCAGATCTAACGGCGTGGGAGGGGTAGGGTTTACCTGGCCGGAGTTGTCGCCGGAAATGGCCGATACGGCGGCGCTGCGCTCGGATGTCAACGGAGACGGCGATCCGGTGACCTCCGCGCTCGATGAAGACCACGATGAGCTTCGCCTCGACGCGGTGAAGTCGATGGTGCCCACGGTTTGCACGCTGGCGGCCTCGAGTGATGGCGCGGCGATGTCCCGAGGCGGAGCAACTCCGGTGCTCGACGGGGACGTGGTTCCGCTGCGGGAAAAACCGAAACAAGGGCATGAGGGGGTGCAGGGAGTTGATGGGAAGAGGAGGGGCGTAAAATGGGCGGCGGGAACCTACTGCTGTGGCCGTAAGTGATGAAGAACGGCGGCGGGAGCTGCGGACTCCGGCGAGGAATCACGGTGGTGTGGCCTCGGTATTTGAAGAGGGGACAGAGGGGAAACGAGGAGGGCCTCGGGGGCGTTTTATAGAGACAGAGAGGGAAGGTATTCATGGCCTTAATGGCGCGCGATTGAGGGGAGATCAATTCGGCCGAAATGAACGCAATTTCCATCCTGAGGAAGAAGATGATGACGTCAGCAATGACATCATCCCTTTCTTTCTTTTAATTTCTGTTTATCTAATTAAATCATAATTTCTATTTTAAGTGTCCAAATGACATGAAACAAATTTCTAAATTCTTGAAATTTCAAGTACTTTCCAACAGTACCATTTTTGGAAACAAAATCATCATATTTTATTTTTGAATTTGGGAATTTGAATAATTCCTTAATAGTTACTTAATGTGATTTTTAATTTAAATTTTTATAAAACATAGTTATTGGTCAACTAAGATTTTAGTGACATTATAAATGTTGAAAACAAGATTTTGAAAGTCATTGCACCATGTTTTCACAATTATATATTTTGAAAAATAAATAAAACACTAATAATACTTTAAGGCCATTTTAAAATTTAGAAAATAATAAATTTATGTTATTGTCTAAATAAAATTTCAGAGACATTTTACTTGTCATAAATTATTTTTGGAAAGCCATTTTAAAACTATTTCACATTTTAATATGAAGGATTTACTAATAGTAACTTAATGTTATTTAATTAGTTCTTATCAATTAATTAATATTGTTGATCAATAAATTTAGGATAAAACCACATGTCATAATATTTTTTTCAAAACTCTTTTTATGTTATTTTCCAAACAATGCATTTTATTTTTCACACCTTCATGGTTAAAACTTGGAATATAAACTAAAAGTTATTACTAACAATTTTATTCTCATCAAATACCTTTGGGGCTTTAGAGCTTTATTAAGGGTTATATATCTTTTATTGTTGTTGCCATAAAATACTTTCAAGGTAATATTTGAATTGAAAACCTTTTATGTAATAAAGTTTGCTAAAGATAAAATGGTTTCTTTATGTGAGAAAAATTCATTTGAGAGGGTTTTAGGGTTAGTGGTAAAATTCAATTTCATTGGATATGTATTGTTTCCTTTTGTTTCTTGCTTCTCATTTGGTTTTTGGTGACTTGCATAACATGAAAACAAAAAGTTTCAAATTTTTGTGATTTTTTAGTTTTCCAAAAATCAGGGATGTTACAGACTACCACCCTTAAAAGAAATCTCGTCCCGAGATTTGGGAAGGTTAGAAAGAAAGATTTGGGTAATGTCACATCCCAATTTTGCAATACCTGATAACACAGTTGTTTTGCTAATTGCTTGACAATTAAACTTTGATTGTGTTTGTTTAAGTGCAACTAAACAAACTATTTATAAACTTGCAAACTTAAAAAGATAGCAAAGCAGTAATCTAAAAATATTCAACATATTGTTTCCAATGACCTTGACAATATTTTCTAAAGTGAATATTGATCAAAGAGTTTTCCAAAACTATCTTATGAACCTAATACTTGTTGAATATTATTCCAAGGCCTAAATTAAGAAAGAGGAAACACTTAAAAAAATTTCCCTAAAAGATTATCAGAAAAAGAGGCATTCTTAAATGCTTCACCAAAATATTATCAAATGTTTTTCCAACCTTGCAAGATTAAAAACAAAGGTATTGGAGAGCATTGACTTTCTATCTCTAGTCACATAAATATTTTGGCAAAGCATTGTTAAAGAAAAGCCAAGTGCCTTATTAAATAGAAATTCCAATATTTCCAGAAACAGAAAACTAAAACAAGTTACTATTGTAAACTTTCTTAAAATGATTTGAAATTCATACCATTGCTTCCTTATATCAAATAAGGAACACACCCAAGAGGAGACCAAAAATTGAATCCATTAAAGTCCTGAAAACATGATTTTTCTCCACAGCAACAATTGGGATTTTGAACAAGTTTGTTCTACAAACTTTTTCCAAATGCCATGAAATAAATACCACATGCTCTATATCATAAATAAGGATGAAAACCAAAAGGGCACAAGCTTTTGAATAATTTAAGTTGCCAAAAACCCCTGTTTTCTTGACAGCACCTTTTTGAAATTTGAACAAGTTTGTTCTATGAAGTAACTCTAAATGACTTGAATTTTCTACCACATAAGTAACACATCAAATAAGGAATGTGTGCCAAAAATTATCATTTTTGGGAGCTCCCAAGTAGGTTAATAAATTCAATGTCCATTTATGCAGGAATTCAAATTTGAACAACTTTGAATTATCAAGTTTATTCAATTGAGCCAATTTTCACATATGTTGTACATATCAACTAATTAGAATTTTGAGCAAAAGGATTTAAAATTTAAACTTTGTTTGCTTGGTGAAAACAACCTTTTTCAGAAAGGCCAGGGACCTATTTGTAATAGCCAGGGGCCTAAATGTAATCCCAGTCATCATCTTCAACCTCTAGCTCTCTGTAGCAGCAGTGCACCTAGGCCATGGCTTCGATGAGAAGGAACCCTTGAGGGATAAGAGGCCCCCCCATGTGCCTTGTCTCCCCCATGCCCCCTCTATCTCTCCCCCCTCACTCGAGCTCTCTTCCTCTCTCTCTAAAAAGCCCCATCCCGAAACCCTAGAAATAGAGCTCACCGTCGATTGGCCACTGAGGAGCTCGCCGCCGCTCGCCGTTGGCTCCATCGTCTTCGCCTGGTTGTGGTTGTGCTCGGTGCAAAACGAATCGGGCCGAAGCGCCGCGAGGACCCCGCGCCATCTCATTCTTCCCCGAGCCCGACGGGACTCCGGCGAGCCATTCCCGCGCCCTCGCGCATCCTCCGTCCTCACCGAGCCTTCCATGGCGTCTAGGGTGAGCACGCGGTCCTCCTCATACCCTTTCCCCTATCTCTCGACCACGGATACCTCGCCGCGCCGTGTTCCCTTCCGGCCGCCGCCGCGTCGCCGTTGCCGCCGCCCTCCGGTGGCTTTCCGAGAAACGAGCCTGCCCTTAGATGGTTCCCCGCAACGAGATCTTCATGTAGATGTGTTTGTATTGCATTATGGTTGCCGGAAACGCGGGATTGGACCTCGCCGGAATCCGTTCCGCCGGCGAATGACATCACGGTGAGGTCACGCTCGCGTCATGTCCCCTGGACCCGCGCTGGGCTGGTCAAACTGGCAGGTGGAGCCCGCGCTTGCCGCGTGGCTGCCCGCGTGGCAGGCCGGCCCGCAGTTCAGCGTCTTTAGCTAGATTTACTCGCGGTGAGATTTGTCCTGGCCGGCCCAAATTTCAGATCTGGCCCAAGTCTAGTCTTTTTCCAATTTTATTTTCACAGAAACATCCATGGTTACTTTTGGACTTAAAATGCAATAAAAAAAATGAATTTGACCAAACTAAAATTCACAGTTGTACATAAACTAAATCTAAACCATATCCATTTTGTAGATCTACATTTGGATGAATAGTTTTGAAATGACAAATGATTTGGCAACAGGTACCAGAAACACCAAAATGAGCACCATTTTTATTTCACAACTCATAATGAAGTGAGGCCAATTGCATTGGAAAGCCCTTGAAATTTCCTAACAGGATAAGTTAACCTTGCTTCCAAATTCCTAATATTTGTGAAATGGCATGCAATTTGGTAAAACACCAGAGAGCACTTTGGTGATTTTTATAAAATTATTAAAAATGAATTTTGATGCAAACTCAACTGGATGGTCTTTTATATGTTTAGGGCTATCCAAATCTAGCTGGGTTTAATTTTTAGAGCATCATAGAAAATTTGGTGGACAGATCTTTGTTTCACCTGTTTCTGCCATTTTTGGCATTTTAAGTAATTAATTGGTGTGAGTTATTTTTGTGTTTCCATATTGTTTCCTAGCATGTATAAGTTGTGTGAACTTGTTTTCTAAGTGTTACTTAGCTATTTTAGCATGTTATATTGTGTGGACTTGAATGGAGAAGAAATATGATTTTTGTTAATAGCATATGTTTTATCTCTAGTTAATAATTGCATAGTAATTTTAAGTGATAAAATTATGTGCAAGCACTTGGATTTTTGTGTTGAGATATTAGATACAGCACCATGTTGATACTTATATTTTGTTAGTATCACCTCTGCTAGCTTGCATTTGATTTGGTAGAAAAGCATGAGTAGTTTTGTCATGACTATGAAAATATTGGAAAAATTCCCTCATGTGTGGAATTTTTGACATAATAATTTGTGGTTGTGTAGCCACATATTTTTGTGTTGTATTCATAGGACCAGTAGCATTTTGATTATATTCTTATGAGTACTTGACCCCTAGAGTTTTCACTTGTGTGAAAATAATAGCATGAGTAGCATTGCCTTGCTTATTTAAGCACCCTATTATTTTCTGCTAGTATTGTTATTGCACTAGGTGCTAGTTTAGGTTTTTGCTAATTTTTGTCAAGTATGACCAGAGGCTTTGTGACCTCTTAATGCTTTGTTATACTAGTGGAAAACCCACTGGTTTCATTGCATTTTTGGTGGAAACATTATTTCCCCCACACTAGATGTATTTCTTTTATATAGTTATCTAACTATTGAGTGCCTTGTATTTTTGCTTTGGGAATTTTTGTGCTAAATGAAAATGTGTATGCTTATGTTTGTAAGTGGTTGTAATCATGTGTGGCTTGCTAGGAAAAATCCATCTTTGGAGTGTTGTTTGATTCCCCTAGTAATGCCCTTTTTATTACTACTAGTATGTAGGAGTTGCCCTGCAAATTGATGTCTTGTTTTATCAAATGGGATATTTTTGTTATAGAAAGTATAGATATTTTTCACTACTGTTTTTATGACATGGACCCTCTGGTTGTATTTCAATTACTTGATTGAAATGCCTCCATTGATTCTTCATGTTTGAGTAGTACTAGATTCCTTAGCAGTTTTTGTGTTGAATTATTTTCCTGCCAACTTGTGTTTGGTAGATATTTGTGTATCCTTGCATGAGGACATGTTTTAATTTTCCATTATTATAACATGGTTCCTTGTTTGCATTTTAGTACTTTACTTATTATGCTTGCTTGCATAGCAAACCCTTAGTAGAAACATGTCTATAGGATTCCTCCTTTTTAGTCATTGTTTCTATTGTTCTCACTATGAGAAATTGTGTGTTTTGTGATGAGTCTATTACCTTGTTGCACTTGTGTAGGCTCACTGATTTGTAAAAGTAACTTTTGCAAATCATGTGTCTTATTTTTTTCTTGATTTGTAAAAGTAACTTTTTGTGGTTTGGTTGATAGAACCATTGCCATGATTAATATTGTGCATGTTTTATATACTTTTAGTAGTCTCACCCTTGTGAAACTAAGTGTATTTTGGGTTTATTAATATCTTGGTATGAGAGTGGCACACCCACTGAATCCATGATATTGAGGTTGTGAGATATGTTCCTCCAACCTTGAGCTGTCTTATTAAATCGCATTTCTGCCAAGTGTGTTTGTTTGATTGTTTGCCTAAATTAATAATTGTGTGATTGGTTATTATTAGTTTCCTTGCTGTATGTATTGTTACATATGGTTGCTTGCCTTGATTGGTTCTGAATGTGTGTCCTTTATTCTTTTTACGACGTTAGAAAAACGAAGAGGAAGGAAGTGTCGGGAAGCTCTGCTTCAAGTTCCAGTCACTCCAAAACCAGGGACACAAGGGATACCAGGCAAGCCATCCTGATGCTTGCTGATACAATACTTATCATTATCTATCATGCATGTTTTACCTCTGAAGTTTTACAAAAACTTGATTATCAAAACTATTTTTGATGTGGAATTTACTACTATACTATATTATAGGTTACTATCATGCCAGTAGTTAAACTTGGTAATGCCAAGCCCATAAGCCACCCTATGGTATTTATTACCATCAAATATACTAGTCCCTAAGTGGACACCCTAAAATTGTGATTCTACAAAACAAAGGCTTTACGGAAAAACCCGGAGAAAAGGCGGATCCTTGTTCTCCGGAGGAATGTGGAAGTGGTCATTTTTGAGAAAGTGGTGTTTTCAAAAATGACACATAACCTAGTCTTCGCCGGACAACCTTTAACGTACTGCCAACCTACCCCAACATGGGCACGGGGCTTAACTTGAAGTTTGTTCTTATTAGTGTGTGCTATCTCACTTGAAATAAGGGGCGTCGTACCCTCGAACCGAATGTCGTCAAAACTCCCAATGTTGAGGCATATAAAGTGTGGGATTAATTTTCCCTCCGGATGCATTCATTGAGGCTCCCGGCTAGGCAGGGTGGGACTTGGTGCCGGGGAGAACAAAACTCAATCGAGAGATAGACATATACTAGCTTGAACATAGTGGATGGTTATGATCAGATACCTGATGTTTACATACTGTTGTTACAGTCCGTGATTGTTCACGGGAGGTGTACTGGATCTAGTGGATGTGTACACCTCTGCAGAGTACAACTTTTTTGAAGAAGCCGCGTCCTCGGATATGGACAGTTGAATGGCCATGTAGCTAGCATTGTGTCAATGTTTTCAAAAAGGAGTTTTGAAAGGGAAATTTTGGAAAGGAAGTGTTGAACTTGTGAAGTTCGGAAAGGAATGGAAACTTATACCGTGGAGGTATCGTCGATGATGAAAAGCCAGATGTTGTTATACAAAACAAAATGTTTTGCAAAGAAAACCTTTTCTACTCTAAGCAAGAATTCTGGAAACTGATTCCAAGAAGTTTTGCAAAGAGAAAATATTCTTTAACAAAGGTTTACAAAAACTCTTGTACATGTGATATCTACAAGAGAAATAAAACTATATTATTTTCTTCTGAAGTATCTTCTTCAACGAAGATACAGATTAACCTGACTGCAACTGTGGTGTCATCATATATGAACACCATTGGTAGTGAACCCTATTTATAGCCTACCTATTACACCATATAAGCATATTTGCATGTTTGGTAAGTGACATGATGGATGTCTTGCTGAGTACATTCAAATGTACTCATTATGGTTTCGCCCCTGGTATCTACTTGCCAGACTTTGAGAAGGCGCCTCCGAAGGATATCTATGAAGAGAAGTACGGAGTTGACGGCTTTGCGAACTAGGATCGTCTCCGGGTCAGCAGCCTGTAGGTTAAGGCGTGACTTGGGCTCAACTACGTTGTGTTTTATTTGTCTTCCGCTATGTTTGTTAAGTTTCCTGCCCTTTGTGGCAGTTGCGTTAAACTTTATCATGTGATCTTTTTGTAATACCTTTATGTATTCGTGTAATGGATGATGTATTTCTGTGTGCCAACGGTGTATGTTGTTCACGACTGATCTTTCTGGGATCGTGAATGTATGCATACGTAGGGTTTCAGACTGCCGGTCTGGGGTCCTTACAGGTAATTGGATTCCAAAACAACTGGGTGGGCTACCACCCTTAAAAGAAACTTTTGTGGGTAGTCTAAATTCATTAGATTGGAGTTGTAGATTGATTTGAGATTTGCTTGAGTAGATCTTTCCTTTGTGGTAGAGGTGTAGACCAACATAGGTCTGTTGAACTACCTTTGACACTGAGGGGTCACTCTTTGGGTCAATCAAAAGATCAAGTTGAGAGGATTTCACAACATCATCTCATTATAATGGGAACACATTTCTCAGACATTCATTGTGGTTTATTACACTGGAAGAACTCCTAGGGAAAATAAATTTATTTTCAAAATGAAACTTTGCCTAAGATTCCTTCTTTCAGAAAGTCATGTTTCCTTCCTTCTCCCTTTGAGGGCATCCATTTGCATAGTGTCCTTTATCTCTGCATTTGAAGCAAGTTACTTGGCTGATGTCTCTATAGACAGGATTGGGGTTCTTCTGAAGTTTCTTCTTCTTCCTTGGTGGAGTTAAATTGGCCATCATATCTTCATACTGCTGCCCAGTATACTCAACTATGTTGGTTGAAGGTCTGGGTTTCTTGTTGGGACAATTTCTAGACAAATGTCCATCTTCTTCACAAGAATAGCAATTCTTGGTGGAGTGTTTGGATGAATATGGATATGGTGTAGTCTTGGCTCCAGTATCTATCTTGACATGGTCCATCCGAAAAGTATCCAGCTTGTGTTTTCCCTTCACATCTGGTTTTCCTAAGTTCTCTTGGATTTCACTAAGCATTTCTATTTTGGCTTGTTGTCCAACTTGTTGTACCATGGGGTAAAGTGGACATTGTGTTGGAACATGTGTTGTCCCTTCACACAGAAAGCAAGTAACTTGAGTGAAGTATCCTTCAATTGAGTTGTTTGCATCACCATGGGGCCACTCATCAGGACAATCTTTGGAATAGTGTCCTATCTCTCCACAAGATTTGCAGGCTTTGGGTGTTGAAAACATTTCTTCTTCTATCTCCTGGTTATCTCTAGTTATCAAGGGCTGATTGTCTTTACTATTGGCCAAGTTTTGGGACATCATCTTCACTATCTATGATTGAGTATCCAACACTTGTTGCATTCCTGGGGTTAACTCCATATTGGGGTGGTTTGCTTGGTTCTGGGTCATCAGTTGTATCAGCTGAGTTTGAGCTTCTAGTAGCATCTGCATTGCTATTGAGTTCTCCGGGTTGTTGGAATTCTGGCTAGACATCTGTTTTGAAGTTTTAGGGAAGATGAGTAGAGGTTAGAAAGGATCTAAGAAGGTTCCTATCCAAACACAGCAGATCAAGGAAACTCATCTTACAAACAACACATAACAAACATATAGCAACACATTCATCACACCAAACAACATAGTTTTAGGAAGACATCTAGTATTGTCATACCACACTCATTAGTATGATCAATACTCTAATCGTGTTTCGTGTCTCACAACTTTGTTACATCTCATGGTGGTCTACTATTCATGGCATGGTAACAACTTTCTGGATTTATTCCTCATGATAGGTCTTCAATACTCAATCTTCACAATGATCTCCGCGTTCTTGTACATTGTAATCTCTTTTTCAAGAGTGTTGATCTCTTCTTCGGCTTCCTTGAGAATCTTCTTAGTGTTGTGAAGTCTCCAATTGAGTCTCTCAGTAAGTTCTTCAATAGCCCTCCATGCAGCACTTCTTGCTGAATCAAAGAATGTCAAATGCACCTCCTTGTTGGTAAGCATGCAATCTCCTCCCTTCTTGTGGTCGTACTCCTTGTTCATGTACAGATGAATCTGCACCCACCAATATTCAAGATCATCTTCCTCATCAATGTAGGGAAAACCCCAATAGACTGATGGTCCTTCAAATCCCATGATTGACATGAGATCCTTCAATGCTCTTGGAAAATTAGTGTCACATTCCAGGGTCATGGTCATCATTGGTCCTTTCTTGAGTGATTCAATGATGTTGGTCGTCTACAGATAAGAGTATACATTAGAAATGTACCATGGAAAGGAGTACGAGGAGAAATGAAGACATAAAAGATTCCTTTGTGGAGTAGTTAATAGATAGTATATGTTTATTCCTATGGCTTTTCCTATTCTAATCCAAACTTAGGGTCTCGAATCCTACAGGCAACACAATGCTCTGATACCATTTTGTAGGATCCCAACTTTTAATAAAGATGGAATACCTGTGTTATTGTGCTAGTCCCTGGATCAATTGCTAGCACCACAGTACAAAATGAAATATCATGCAAATACATCAAATTCTATTACATCGCATGATCCAGTCTTTACAAAATAGTATTACAACTTGCATAGTCTTAGAAGACTAGCAGAAAACAAAGTATTACAGCGGAAAACATAGAACAACATTGAGCCCATCTTCTTCATGTGCCACAGGCAAAACATGTTGGCGATAGTCTCGAGATCCTAAACGAAATCCTCACTCGTCTTCAGAAACATCTGCAATATGGAATATGCAGCCACAAGGGAGTCAATACAATTTAATGTATTGGCAAGTAACACTATGGTGGATATAAATGGCAAGACTAATACTACATGCTCATTTGGCTGGGTGGAGTTTTGGCTAAGTTTGCATAAAGCCAATTTTGTCCTATCTCTTTTGTAAAAGAAACTTTTCTTTTCAAAGGGGTGGCAACATTGGAGTAAGATCCAAGCACCACAATACTGTTCACTTGGTCAAAATTTTACTTATTGAAATTGATGATGAGATTCTTCCGTCAATCCTTGTCCAGCTGCTCATAGTTGTCCATAACCGGGGACACGGCTAAGATCTTAGTTTGTTGACTCTGCAGAGGTTGTGCACTTTCACCCTTTGTCTTCAATTAGCCCAAACATCCTATACACCCGGAGTGCATCATGGAAAGGAGAGAATTGAGACGAGATCTTTCAGAAGAAGAAGTCCAAACCCACCGGCAAGACCCGTTCCACCTATAATTTTGCTACATCTGCTTGTCAAGCCTGGGCTGAACCCTCACAACTTAATTGATCAAGACAGAGCCCATATTGTCAAAAGGCTGCACGGGAAGCTACCAGATTTAGAGGGACATAGTAATCTCTTTGTTCCTGGGTGGCCATCCTCAAGTGACAACCTCAAGTGGAATAACCCTTAGGTAAGGGCCCTGAGGCAACACTCAACATAAACCAGTCTTACCACTTCCACCCAGGTGGTTTATTTATTAGTTATACTTAGAATTTTTCCTCAACATCTAGTAAAACAATTTGTAACATTGCATAGCATCTACCAAGTTCTAAGGCTATCAAAATAACAAGGGTAAAAGAGATGGCTACACACTACTAGGATAATAGCATAGCATAGTATAACTTAGTAAAATTTCCTATCATGCATACTACTCAAAATCAACTAATGCATATAGAAAATAATGGGTAGTTGATGGTGTGTTACTTGCCTTGTTGAAGTTGGTGAAGATATCACACTCTCTTCACAAAAGATCGTTGCTCTCCGTACAATCTATTCATTGAAAACACAAAACCAAATAAACAAGCATCCTAACAAACAAACATACAAGTGTAGAAAACATACATAGCAACTGACATATCAAAAGGGGCTTAACCAAATTGGTTAGGACAAAGTCTAGGTTTGAGTTGATATATTCATTCTCTAAAGGGTCTCTTACTTTGTTAAGGAAATTCCAATGGTTTACTTGGGAAGGACTAGGTTGAGCTTGATATGATCTAACTTTATTATAACCATACTTGTCGAGGAAGTTCCAAGAGTTCACTAAGAATAAACATATTACTTCTTCAACTAAAGTAATACATGCAAATACTTGGTCATATTCACCTTCAAAAATATTTGAGTGACTATGTTAGTATATTCCATTGTGGTTAGGGTAGGTCTACTAACTTCATCATCAAAGGGAAAATATTACTAAGTCTTGGGTTTTCCATTTGGGTCAATGGTTGGACAAAAATAACTTGTTATTCTTCAACTTGTATGGATTGCTTCTAGACCTCATGTGATTGCCTTCTTGAAGATCATCATCATGCCATCTAAGTTGTTTCCTTCCTTGGTGTGGTGCTTCTCTTGGTCTTGATAGTCTTCATGGTTTTCTCACTAGTTGTTTCCCAAGTGGTGTGGTCACAACTAAGTGTTTTATTTAACAAATGTGAAAATATCACTAAGTCAAAATAGAGGAGAAATGGGACAAGAGGATAGAATGGGAGAGGTGAGTCTTCTTCTTCATTTCTTCATATACTTGAACTTGATGTGGTATGCTTCAGATTGTTGTGGAGCCTAAGTCATTTCTTCAATGATCTTCCTTGTTCCTCTTCATGTTGCCACTGAGTTGAAAATGAAGAACCTTCTATTTCTTGAGTCTTGTTTTCCATTTGCTAACTTGATGGATTCTTGAAGCAAGAATAGGGGGATGGAGGAGTAGATAGAAAACTATGGTACCAGTGTTTGAGGTTCACTACTTGGTCTTTTATATGGTTAGCATATACTAGGGACTTGGTTTTTTGTTTCAAAATGGCCACAACAAACAATGGTAGAAAGAAATAGAAACAAAATTTAAGACATAATAACTAGATGGACTACTATGATGGATTTTTTTGCTAAAAATACATGGTCATGGTCCAAGGGTGTCCAAAATGGTTGGGCAAGGTTTTTCTGGTCCAAGGTTGTCAAATGGAACAATTTTGCAAAAGGAACTATATTGAAATTATTTACAGAATTAATTCTATGTCAAAATTACTCAAATATTCCAATTAATTCTAAATTCAATTTTAATTTGATTAAAAATTATTTTGGGACAGGGGTTATGAAAGTACACATCCTAAGGTTTCCAAATATATTTTATTTACAATTTTTGGATTTCTAGAATTTGAATTATGCCAAAATTCATCAAACAAGCATATTTGAATTTGAACAAATTTAAGTTTGTCAAATTTGAATTTGGCCAGTGCCAAAAGTTTCTAGATGTCAAGGGCTTTTCAAAAAGTCCAAGATTGCTAAAATTGGGCTTATGGATCAAAAGATATGATAGATCTAAGATGCAGGGACTAATCTGTAAAACTGCCAAAATTCTACCGGGAGATAAATTTGAATTAAAGGCATGGCCACGTGGGGCTCTGTGATTGGATGGGTGTGCTGACTGGGTGCTGACTAGGCTAGGGTGACGTGGATAAGTGGTTAGATCTGAGCCGTCAGATCTCGATCTAACGGTAACATACCGATTCGTTAGGGGATCTAATCCTACGCGTCTGTTTCAGATCTAACGGCGTGGGAGGGCTAGGGTTTACCTGGCCGGAGTTGTCGCCGGAAATGGCCGATACGGCGGCGCTGCGCTCGGATGTCAACGGAGACGGCGATCCGGTGACCTCCGCGCTCGATGAAGACCACGATGAGCTTCGCCTCGACGCGCTGAAGTCGATGGTGCCCACGGTTTGCACGCTGGCGGCCTCGAGTGATGGCGCGGCGATGTCCCGAGGCGGAGCAACTCCGGTGCTCGTCGGGGACGTGGTTCCGCTGCGGGAAAAACCGAAACAAGGGCATGAGGGGGTGCAGGGAGTTGAGGGGAAGAGGAGGGGCGTAAAATGGGCGGCGGGAACCTACTGCTGTGGCCGGAAGTGATGAAGAACGGCGGCGGCAGCTGCGGACTCCGGCGAGGAATCACGGTGGTGTGGCCTCGGTATTTGAAGAGGGGACAGAGGGGAAACGAGGAGGGCCTCGGGGGCGTTTTACAGAGACAGAGAGGGAAGGTATTCATGGCCTTAATGGCGCGCGATTGAGGGGAGATCAATTCAGCCGAAATGAACGCAATTTCCATCCTGAGGAAGAAGATGATGACGTCAGCAATGACATCATCCCTTTCTTTCTTTTAATTTCTGTTTATCTAATTAAATCATAATTTCTGTTTTAAGTGTCCAAATGACATGAAACAAATTTCTAAATTCTTGAAATTTCAAGTACTTTCCAACAGTACCATTTTTGGAAACAAAATCATCATATTTTATTTTTGAATTTGGGAATTTGAATAATTCCTTAATAGTTACTTAATGTGATTTTTAATTTAAATTTTTATAAAACATAGTTATTGGTCAACTAAGATTTTAGTGACATTATAAATGTTGAAAACAAGATTTTGAAAGTCATTGCACCATGTTTTCACAATTATATATTTTGAAAAATAAATAAAACACTAATAATACTTTAAGGCCATTTTAAAATTTAGAAAATAATAAATTTATGTTATTGTCTAAATAAAATTTCAGAGACATTTTACTTGTCATAAATTATTTTTGGAAAGCCATTTTAAAACTATTTCACATTTTAATATGAAGGATTTACTAATAGTAACTTAATGTTATTTAATTAGTTCTTATCAATTCATTAATATTGTTGATCAATAAATTTAGGATAAAACCACATGTCATAATATTGTTTTCAAAACTCTTTTTATGTTATTTTCCAAACAATGCATTTTATTTTTCACACCTTCATGGTTAAAACTTGGAATATCAACTAAAAGTTATTACTAACAATTTTATTCTCATCAAATACCTTTGGGGCTTTAGAGCTTTATTAAGGGTTATATATCTTTTATTGTTGTTGCCATAAAATACTTTCAAGGTAATATTTGAATTGAAAACCTTTTATGTAATAAAGTTTGCTAAAGATAAAATGGTTTCTTTATGTGAAAAAAATTCATTTGAGAGGGTTTTAGGGTTAGTGGTAAAATTCAATTTCATTGGATATGTATTGTTTCCTTTTGTTTCTTGCTTCTCATTTGGTTTTTGGTGACTTGCATAACATGAAAACAAAAAGTTTCAAATTTTTGTGATTTTTGAGTTTTCCAAAAATCAGGGATGTTACATTGCTGGAGCCAGTGTCGATGACTATCATTACGATGACAATGTCGACATCGATGCCTACCTCAACACGGGCTACAGCCAAGATAGGTACATGCCTGATATGGATCGTGACGATGAAGTCTTCCGCAGTCACGACGATCAACCTAGGCGTACTGAAGTCACACAACGCCTGACCTTCCAGCAGGGTATTGTATTCAGCCCTGGCACACTGCATAAGACAGTCGTAGGGTCGCCCCGAGCACCCCCAGCTCCCGCACCCCCAGCTCCCGCAGCAGATCAGGCCACCGCCAGCAAGAAGATTAGGAAGAGACCTGCTAAAAAGGGCCAGCCTACTAAGATCTTGGCCGACGCCGTGGTACGACCCCGTAAGGATGGCTTGACCCGCTTGCATGAAGCTGGGAAACCGATACTGGGTCCGAACGAGATACACGGGGCAACTGGACCAATGCTCACATTGCAGAACATTATCGTGATGCTAGAGGGCCTCCTTCTTAAAGAAGAGTCTCCAAATTACCCGGCGTTCGTTGTCAAGGTGCCAGAGGGCCCGGACTTCGTCCATGAAGACCCCGCGGGACTGTTCTTCATAGCGTACGAGGATATCTTCAATCTGTTTCACTCGAGACGGCTGGACTATAACTTGGTCCGCCTATACGCGCTCAATGCTCAGCTGCAGATCCAGCGAGAGTTACCCCCGTATGTTATGGTAGCGGATCCCTACTACATGCTTGATAGCCAGCTGGAGGAAGGATCAAGTTCACGGACCAAGGCAGTGAAGTACCTCGAGAGCTTCATGTTGAGAAACAATGAGAACAAGAGGGACATTCTTTTGCCTGTCTTTCCCGAGTAAGTCTCGCGACCGTCGTAGCTAATGTTTTTTTTTCTAGATTTCATCCATTGGTTATCCTGGATTCAATTGCATGTGTTGAGCAGGGACACATACTGCACACTCATCGTGCTTTGCCCAAAGTGGTCACTTGCCCAGTACTTCGACTCGTCGAATACGACGAAGAGGAAAGACTACACCAGAATAAGGGGTGTTCTTGATGAGGCTATCAAAGGCTACGCCCAAAATGGAGGCACATTCGAAAAGAAACAAGAATGTATCAGGCCGACTACTGACAAATACGGGTTCAAGCACGTGACCGAGTTCCCCTGCATCAAGCAGCCGGCTTGGAGCACGAAGGAGGCCTTCTATGCCCTCCATCACCTCAAAGGGATTGTCCGCGATGCAAATAATATGAATCATCCTTCTAAACTCTGAGACTGGTCCAACAAAATGGCGGGGGAAATCTCACAGGAAGATCTTATGCAAGATTTTCATCGCATCAAAGTCAAATTGTCGGAGATAATTATTGAAGATGTCAACAAAAAGGGAGGGTCCTTGAACCAACCCATAGGATTATGCCAGAGGGATATCCAGGAACGCCTAGAGCGGCAGGCTGATCGTAGGTCGTGGATGACGAAAGAGTTATATAAGCCGTTTCCGGCGCCTCTCCAGAAGAGGTATCGTTGATCGAGGTGTGCCTAGCTAGCTACTATTAGTTTGTTTAACAAAATTTGCTTAACTTATATAAGCCTAGCTACTATTAGTTAGCTCCAAACTTAGGCCTAGCTAGCTACTATTAGTTAGCTCTAAACTTAGGCCTAGCTAGCTACTATTAGTTAGCTCTAAACTTAATTAGGCCTAGCTAGCTACTATTAGTTAGCTCTAAACTTAGGCCTAGCTTTATGTTTGTATATCTTTGATGTATATTTTTGTTTCCTTAGTTGTTTTTGGTGAACATATATGCCTTAGTTGTTTTCTGCATTACTTACTAATATGCTTTGTGTCTATCTATATAGATGACGTACTACGTGGTGTTCGAGGGTCGGGTTCCAGGAGTCTATGACGAGTGGAAGGACTGTAAAGCACAGGTGGACAACTTCAGCGGCAACTGCTATAAAGGATACGAGACTAGACAAGAGGCGGTTGCGAAGTGGAGGGACCACCAGTCGAAACAGAAGAACAAGATGAAGACCTCCATCAAGCTACCGTTCTTGCTCACCATCGTCGCCGTGCCTGTAGTCTATTTCATCTTAGCTTAGGCCTTATCGAGTAACTATGTGGTGGCATGTTCGATGAACTATGTGGCATGTTCGATGATGTTTGACTATCACTTGATTTGAACAAAATTCGATACTTCTGCACTATGTATCACTATTGTACATTATGTTATCATCGAGTAATGTGTGACTTATATCTTTGTCAAATATCACTTCTATGTTTATATATTTGTCAAATATCACTGCCTGTATTCAAACTGTATAAATACTGTAATATACCTGGTATTTATACCAGAAACAATTTAAATTTCGAAATACTGCAGATGTTTCTGTGGCGCACCTGTGGAAAATTCTGTGGCGCATCTATTTCTGTGGCGCACCAGTAGGGGATGCGCCACATAATCGACTATTTCTGTGGCGCAGGGCAGTGGTGCGCCATAGAATTCACCTTTCTGTGGCGCAGGCTGGAGGTGCGCCATAGAATCCATTATTTCTGTGGCGCACGGGTGGGGTGCGCCACAGAAAATATTTTTATGGCGTGTATTCTGTGGCGCACCCCTATGGCCCCGGGGTGCGCCATAGAATCGATTTTTGGTGCGCCACAAAATACATTGTCTCTTCTCAAGCGTCTAGTGAGATGAGTGGTGAGAGCCACCATTCCGTGAGTGAGATCCACAAGCCAATCATGAGTGAAAAAATCATGAGTGTTCTTAGAGGCATAGCCATGATAGCCACCAATAGTGAGATGAGAGTTGAGAGCAAAACCCCATTTGTGCTTATTGACACTAACGGATTACGAACTCTTTCTCCATCTTTGTTGTCTATTTTGCAGAGATTTGGTGACCCTATCAAGCATGCCAGACCTCATGGACTTTTCACCATACATGGATCTCCATACCGCATGAACGTCAACACCGACTTGAAGATTTGGAATGAGTACACCCCGCTCATCATGATCCACATGGAGTTTGACAAGCGCATCCACGACAATGCATTCTCCCTCCACATCCCTCAAGTCAAGATCTACACGGAGCTCCCCAAGCACGTCAACGACTACGCCTTCTACGCCTACATCCCACATGTCCAGATGTGCATGGAGTGCGACAAGCACGTCAACGACAACGTCTTCTACGCCTACAAACCACATGTCAAGATGTGCATGGAGTACCACAAGCACGTCAATGACAACGCCTTCTACGCCTACATCCCTCATGTCACGATGTGCATGGAGTTCGACAAGCGCATCCACGACAACGAATTCTACGACTACATCCCACACGTCAAGATGCACGTGGAATTCGACAAGCGCGTCAACGACAATGACTACAACGACTATATACCAACTAGTCATTAACCCGTGCACCTGCACGGGCTAGCTTACATATTGTGTTTGCAACGGAGAAAATTTCTTCAAGGAATATAATACATTTGGTTCTCTACCGCTTGAAAAAAATGGTTTAGAAAATTGTTGTTATACAGTGGCGGAAAGAAAATGTTTACGCACCACTTAGGTTTTTTGTAAGCTTAGCCATCGGATGAAAGCCATTACCACATGCCCAAATATCGTTCCTGTGTCAGATACAACACATACATTTTTTTCATTTCTCTCATTTTAAGGAACCTACCGCAAGCATCTATGCAAATATAAATTATTTATTTTCCAAGTTAAAAATTAGGTAGACTCAAAATAGGAAAACCATCCAAAGGGACGAAATAGTTTTATCCAAATTTACCCCGCAGATAAAATGAGAAGATATTATTTGATTGCCCCATATAATGCACCATTATTTCTTAGCCTCTCATGCTTGAAAGAATAAAATTAGATTATCGATATGAAATATGATTTAGATATTAGAACACGTGACAGGTTATACATCCATTCAAGCCTTTAATTTTTTTATTGCTCAAGAAATAACAACATCAATTTTCAAGCGAAAAAGATAAAAATTGCACAATGCCGCCATATTAATTAAGAATATAGAGCATAGTTTTCCGAGATTGATAGTATTCCCACACACCACTAGTACTGAAATACTGTACATGGTCATGATCCTGAATTACGAAGACACAATAGTCTATCGAGTATCATTGATTATATGGGGAGAGTGCTATGTTGCTACTGTTTCCGGCTAAAGGGCATCAGTGCATGCGGCGGCCACGCCAATTATTCATTGTCCCTGCGAGCAGACGCATAACCTGTGTTAAATTTAAAGGATATTGCAATGTTCGCATCAGCGATGTTTATTTAGTTTGTCTAAAACAAAATACTTCAAGTTTCACTTACATGACATTAAATAGAGAAGCCACTATCGAATGGGATTGCCTAGTAAATTCCTGCGTGGTATAACTTGTAGGCCCAACTCGTGACCATTGTATAAAGAGTAGGCATCAAGCACTTAAGCTTTGAATTTAGAACCGGTGGCAACCAAGCCAATCACTACACAACAATAATCACTTTCTATTAATTAAGAAACGACTGAGGCTTATGCTATAGCACTACGGGAGAGAGTGCATACGCCGACGGCCGATTTAAACGCCGACGGGGTTTTATCGGGGCCGTCGGCGTCCCAGAAGAAATACGGCAGCCCTCCAATGTGCCCGTCGGCGTAGTAGTCCCGTCGGCGTAACCAGGCCGTCGGCGTACATCCCGCCACATGGCCACAGTGGAACGGGGTGGACGTAGTCCGTTCCGTAGCGGTCTATACCCCGACGGCACCCGTCGGCGTACCAAATGCCGTCGGCGTACCAAATGCCGTCGGCGTATACTATTTTTTTCTTTTTTTAATTTTCGGTAATAAACAGCCTTTATATTATATATATTTATTTTCATATATATTTTCCATGTAGGTATAGTTTTAAATATTTTGGAACGGTTAGCACATTCGAATTTCGATATCCCCCCCCCCCCGCATGAAATAACGACGTGAATCTGGAACAGGACCCTACACCATAAAAAAAAAAAAACATAAATATATAATACACATATAGAACATAAATATGTAGCTTAATTTTTACATACCCCGAAATTTCAAAACCCCTCTCTGAGAAAAACACTATTTCTCCAGCGGGGTAGACGAACATCGACGAACATCGAAAGGGGGTAGAAGAGTAGAACCTCAACTTGTTTTATCTTCCTATGGGCTACCCTAACACAACCAAGTAACTGGTTCCACATTGCTACCCCTTTTCGACGCAGTTACCGCGTGTATCCATATAATTCCGGTATTTCTCTAGCGGCTCTAGGTTTTCACCGGAGGGGGGCTACGGAGCGTCCGGCTCCCCCACACAATCTAGGGGGTCCCATACCATGTTAGTATAGGTGTGTTGTGGTCTTTGGATGGCAAAGATTGCACTCCGGGGTGTGACCCGCTTCACTGGCGTCCGCTTCTCTCTCGTGAGTTTACATGCGCTTATAGGGTGAAACTCCCGTATCGGACGAAACGTCGGGAATCTTCCGAAGAGGTGGGTTCTACCTATGTGTTTTATGTTCCTATGGGCTACCCTAACAAAACCAAACAACTGGTTCCACATTGCTACCCCCTTTCGACGCCGTTACCGCGTGTATCCGTATAAGTCCGGTATTTCTCCAGCGGGTCCAGGTTTTCACCGGAGGGGGGCTACGGAGCGTCCGGCTCCCCCACACAATCTAGGGGGTGCCATAAAATGTTAGTATAGGTGTGTTGTGGTCTTTGGATGGCAAAGATTGCCCTCCGGGGTGTGACCCGCTTCACCGGCGTCCGTTTCTCTCTCGTGAGTTTACATGCGCTTATAGGGTGAAACTCCCGTATCGGACGCAACGTCGGGAATCTTCCGAAGAGGGGGGGTTCTACCTATGTGTTTTGTGTTCCTATGGGTTACCCTAATAAAACCAAATCACCGGTTCCACATTGCTACCCCCTTTCAAACAAGTGGAAAACGCCCCGTTTTTCCCCACCTTTCCCCCTAAGCTATATAAGGGACTCCGGTGGCTATATCTAGGGTTAGAAAAGAATAGGCATGATTTGAGAACTTCGGGCTTTGCCCTTGTATCCCTCTTATGAGGTGACTCCTCTTGTGAGGCTACTCCTATGATGTGTATCTAGTACCGTATCAAGATTCACCTCAATTACGTATCCTATCCCTTCGGGATCTAGTGAGGAATTTCCCAATCTCCCTCTTGTTAATGCTTGAGGTTCTATTGGCGTGGTGGACCGGCCATGGGTGTGAAGCGGTTTCAATCAAGGTGAGTTCAGTTGGATCGATCGTTCCGTAGGCGGCCCTCGGGGTCTAGTTGACGGACGATTTGGGGTTCTTCGGTTCTTACTAGTTATCTCCCCTCGATTCCCCACGTTCCCCCCTTGATTCTTCCACGATTTCCCCTCGGTCCCCTTCGTGTTCTTCGTGTTCATCGTTTGTTCTTCGTGAAGATCAGACCACCCAAGAGGTCAACCCCTCATCATCTGGTATCCAGAGCTAGATTGACACGAATTTTACCCCCACTACCCTCCTTTCCACCAACTTTTCTTCTATCCACCATAAATTCGAAAATTTCACCAAAAATAGCCAAAAGGGATTTCAACCGATCTATGGATTTATTGAGTTTTCATGGATTTGTTGCTTGAGACCATGCCCAACCTTTCTATTCAGCCACTTTTCCCGAATTTGTCCAAAAGTTTTCTTGATTTGAGAGGAATTTCGAATTTGAGCAAAAATCCAGAAAAAATCCTGCTCTTCGATTCTTGGACAGATTTTCAAACGTGTTTTTCTTTGTCGTTGTTGATCCGATTTTAGTGATTCAAGTTTCCACGCGAAGCCCACAACATCATCTACGCAACTACACCAACGGATCGAAACGACATCGACACCCACCGGCCGCAAGAGCGAGATCATCCACAACATAGGTATAACTTGCTTCCGCTTGAACTAACCCCATCCTTTGTGTACCTTGCCCATTCGGACTAGCTCTTTTACATCGCTTGGCATCGCGTTAGTGGCACCGAGAGTGCGAGTTTTGCGCTTGTGTGAGAATAGTTTTGAGTAGGCATTGGCATTTTGGAATCATCATCAAAAAAGAGAAAAATAAAAAAAAGAGGGAGAAGAAGCAAAAAGAGCCAAAAGAAGCAAAAGATCGATGCCAATTGCTATAATTTGTAGGAATGTGTAGCTTCGCGTCTCAAGAGAGAAGAGAGTGACCGGTTGCCACATTGCGAATCTTGTTGCCTCTTATAAATTGCAGTTTGATCTAGCGTCCTCCTTGCGTTGGTGTGACATTGAGCTTAGTCTTCGTTAGGTACATTTTGTCTCCGCTCGTCCATTGGCCGCACTAACCCCATTTATCCCTTGTGTGTGTGTGTTCCATTTTAGTTTCCACCATATCATCCATATCATCTTGGTTTGGTTTTTGTGCTAACTTTTCTTTTCGGTTCTTCTCCATGTTTTACAACAAACTTTTCTTTGGATTTGTCGTTTTTCCTCGCCACTTTTCTAACCCATTTGCTTTCCACATAAAGCGTGTGTGTTGTTGTTTGCGGTTTTCTTTCGATCTTTTTGGACTCACTTTTGACATAACACCCTACACCTAGGCTCGTCCACTAGCCTCAATACGACCAAAAAAGGTAACGTTGGGTAAGTGTGACATCCATTTCATCATATCACCCTTGTGTGCTTTTTGAGATGGCTAGGGAAGGAGTATTCACAAGTCCGAGCTCGGAAGAGGAAGGAACCTCATTCTTGAACAACAACGCCTACCACAACTTCGTCAACCGCCACGAACACTTTCGTCTTTGCCAACTTGCTCGTGACGGATTGGATCACTTGGACCATCAACTACAAGCTCATCACACTCGGTTCAATGATCGCATGGCGAGTATCGAAGGCAACGTGGCCATTCTTGCCAACCGCCATGGATCATCATCGACCTCCAAGTCGCGACGCAAGCACAATCTACCACAAGATCACCACCCAGATCGTCGCCATGATCATCACCGACAGATGGGAGAGAGTGGTAAACCTGGCTCTGATACCACCTCACCGAAAACTCCAGCACAAGCTACTCGACGACATTGGTTTGAGCATCGCTCGCCATCACCACCTGCTCGACATCACCAAGGCCGTGGTGACCCTCTTCAAGTTCACCCTCTACGACCGGATATTCTTCATCACCCACCTTCTCCAAGCTCAACTCATGACTATGGTCTACATGGCTTCGTGGATGGTACTCGCTCACATTCAAGGCTTCCAAGGAAAAATGTGTGTCACCACCACAATGACCAGCAAGACCAAGACCCATATCAAGAAGGTGCCCATGACATTACTTCTAGTGGATGCCACGAAGCATGCCTCCAACAACTCCATCACAATTACCACCAGCGCCATCCTCTCCATCATGACCGCCATCGCCAAGCCAACGAGGATGACCCATATGACCTTCCACCGCCTATCTTCGATGAAGACCCAAATGAGAGACCTCCTCAACATCAAGAAAGTGAGGATGCTCCACATGCCTTGTCTTTCCTTATCTTTGAGGAAGACCCCAATGAGCGCCTCCATCCACACCAACATATTGGTAGCGCTCAACATGCTACTTCACTTCCCATCTTTGATGAGGACCCCAATGAGCACCCATTGACAACAAATAAGTGCGGATGGTACACATGATATCTCACTTCCTCTCTTTGATGAAGACCCCAATGAGCGCCCACATCGACCACAAATAAGCGCAGATGCTCCTCATGATCTCTCACTTCCTAAGTTTGATGAGGAACCACATGAGCGACCACGTCAACAACAAGCAAGTGAAGATGACCTCTCACTTCCTATTTTTGATGAGGTCCCACATGAGCGACCTCGTCAACAACAAGCTAATGGAGATTCTATCCATGTTTCTTTACCTCCCATCTTGGATGAAGCACCGCATCATCAAGGCCATGAAGACACCACATTGAGCGCCCTTTGCCTCAATGTTCCAAGGTTCAAGGACCATGAGCATCATCACCAACATGAGGAATGGGAGCCTCCACCTCATCATCACCAAGAATGTGCTTTCTCGTCGCACCCCGCCACCGACAAGGATCAAGAACATCCTCGCCATGGACAATATGATACCACTACTTCATCAAGGCAAGAGGCAAGAGACACTTCACCACCAACACCCATCCACAACATCCATGAGCGACATACTTTGAGGAAGGACTATGACCTTCATGATCAAGAGCATGAGCTTCCCTCATCGACACAAGCGCAACAACAACATCAAGAGTGCGAAGCTATTACTCCCATGACACAAGATCGACATCACCATGTGCACGAGGTTACCACTCCACCACTCCATGATGAAGACGTTGATGCATGTGACCGTGTGAAAGGGACTCATACATTGCCAACTTCTCCAAGGCATTCTCCTTCATCTCCGATGACACAAGTGACAACTCCAACCATCTACAAGAGCGCTTCTAAGGCCAACAATGAGATGATCACGATTGTCAACCAAGATGGTGACCGTGACTACATGAGTGTAGGCCAATACTATGCCTTGCACCAACTTGCTCTTAATTCCTTGGACATGCCAACCAATGGTGACGAAAGCGTCTAATGCAATGAGGACAAGAATTCATCGCGAGTGGTGACACGAGTTCTTAACACCTCTCCTCAAGATGGACATGACCAACGATGCAACCTCTCTAGAGCCGGCGTCAATGGCACATCTATCATTGATGGAGATAGCGACGAATTGGGTGACTCCCTCAACTTGACTTCCAACCACCTCATCCCAACCTCCACAAGGCCACGCCCAAGCCACCATTCTAGCCAAGGATATCATCATCGTCATCATCATAAACCACTTGAGGATGCTACAAGGCATTGCTTACACTACCACACCACGGAGATGATGGAGACTTCTTCAACACAAGCCATGACCCTACCTCCTCCTCAAAGCAAGCCCAACATTCCACACTTGGGGATCAACCCAAGAGACGAGATGTTTGCGTTTTCCTCGCCACATTCCATGACACTACCGACTCCAAGCAATGCAACGACTTTGACAAACCCGCACACCTCAAGTGCCAAGACTTTGGAGCCTTCTAGTGTCCCATCTCAAGTTTCTAGTGAGATGAGTGGTGAGAGAGAGATCCACCATCACGTGAGTGAAAGCCACAAGCCCATCATGAGTAGAAAAAGCATGAGTGTTCTTAGAGGCATCGCCATGATAGCCACCAATAGTGAGATGAGAGTTGAGAGCCAACCCCCATTTGTGCTTATTGACACTAACGGCTTACCAACTTTATCTCCATCTTTGTTGTCTTTTTTTGCAGAGATTTGGTGACCCTATCAAGCATCCTCGACCTCATGGACTATTCACTATACAAGGCTCTCCACACCGCATGAACGTCAACACCGACTTGAAGATTTGGAAGGAGTACATCCCGCTCATCATGATCCACATGGAGTTTGACAAGCGCGTCCACGACAATGAATTATCCCTCCACATCCCTCAAATCAACATCTTCTCGGCGCTCCCCAAGCACGTCAACGACAACGACTTCTACGACTACATCCCACACGTCAAGATGCACTTGGAGTTCGACAAGCGTGTCAACGACAATGACTACCACGACTACATAACAATCGTAAAGATGCACTCAGATGGTGCTCGCCCACATTCAAGGCCCCCAAGGAAAAATGTGCGTCACCACTACAATGACCACCAAGACAAAGACCCTTATCAAGAAGGTGCCCATGACATTGCATCTAGTGGATGCCGCGAAGCATGCCCCCAACACCTTCACCACAATGACCACCGGCGCCATCCTCTCCATCATGACCGCCATCGCCAAGCCAATGAGGATGACCCACATGACCTTCCACCGCCTATTTTCGATGAAGACCCAAATGAGAGACCTCCTCAACATCAAGCAAGTGAGGATGCTCCACATGACTTGTCTTTCCTTATATTTGAGGAAGACCCCAATGAGCGCCTCCATCAACACCAACAAAGTGGGAATGCTCTACATGATGCTTCACTTCCTATCTTTGATGAAGACCCCAATGAGCACCCTCATCAACAACAACCAAGTGGGATTTCTCAACATGCTACATCACTTCCCATCTTTGATGAGGACCCCAATGAGCACCCCCATCAACAACAACTAAGCGCGGATGCTACTCATGATCTGTCACTTCCTATGTTTGATGAGGAACCACATTAGCGACCACGTCAACAACAAGAAAGTGAAGATTACCTCTCACTTACGATTTTTGATGAGGACCCACATGAGCGACCTCGTCAACAACAAGAAAATGGAGATGCTATCCATGATTCTTCACCTCTTTTCCTCGATGACGACCCACATGAGCGACACCATCAAGACCATGAAGACACAAACTTGAGCGCCCTTTGCCTCAATGTTCCAAGGATCAAGGACCATGTGCGTCATCATCCACATGAGGAATAGGAGCCTCCACCTCATCATCACCAACAATGTGCTTTCTCGTCGCACCCCGCCATCGACAAGGATCAAGAACATCCTCGCCATGGACACTATGATACCACTACTTCATCAAGGCAAGAGGCAAGAGACACTTCACCACCAATACCCACCCACAACCTCCATGTGCGACATACTTTGAGGAAGGACTATGGAATCCATGATCAAGCACATGAGCAAGGCCTACATTTCCATACATGTCATGATCCTATTCCTTCTTCAACACATGAGGCGAGATTCACTTCACCACCGACATCGCTACTCATCCACAGTGTGCGACATCCTATGAGGAAGGACTATGACCTTCTTGATCAAGAGCATGAGCTTCCCTCATCGCCACGAGCGCAACAACGACATCAAGAGTGCGAAGCTATTCATCCCATGACACAAGATCGACACCACCATGTGCATGAGGATACCACTCCACCACTCTATGATGAAGACGTTGATGCATGTGACATTGTGAAAGAGGCTCATCCCTTTCCAACCTCTACAAGGTCTTCTTCTTCTTCGTCTCCAATGACACAAGGAACAACTCCGACTACCAACACCAAGAGCGCCTCTAGAGCTTCTAATGTTATCACTGATATGATCACGATTTTCAACCAAGATGGTGACCGT
This sequence comes from Alopecurus myosuroides, assembly GCA_028641055.1. Classification (NCBI taxonomy): domain Eukaryota; kingdom Viridiplantae; phylum Streptophyta; class Magnoliopsida; order Poales; family Poaceae; genus Alopecurus; species Alopecurus myosuroides. The sequence continues at coordinate 110,403,936 of CM054063.1, read as the reverse complement.
GACTACATGAGTGAAGGACAATACTATGCCTTGCACCAAGTTTCTCTTAATTACTTGGACATGCCAACAATTGGTGACAAAAGCGTCTATTGCAATGAGGACGAGAATTCATCGCGAGTGGTGACACGAGCTCTTAACACCACTCCTCAAGATGAGCATGACCAACGATGCAACCTCTCTAGAGCCGGCGTCAATGGCACATCTATCATTGATGGAGGTAGCGAAGAATTTGGTGACACCTCCACTTGACTTCCACGCCACTCATTCCGAACTACACAAGGCCACGCTCAAGCCACCATTCTAGCCAAAGATACCATCATCACTATCAACCACTTGAGGATGCTACAAGGCATGACTAACACTACCACATCACGGAGATGATGGAGCCTTCTTCGACACAAGCCATGACCCTACCTCCTCTTCCAAGCAAGCCCAACATTCCACACTTGGAGATCAACCCAAGAGACGAGATGCTTGAGATTTCCTCGCCACATGCCATGGCACTACCGACTCCAAGCAATGCAACGACTTCGACAAACCCGCACACCTCTAGTGCCAAGACTTTGGAGCCTTATAGTCACTAGTAGAAATATGCCTTTCTATGGAATAGCATCTGTGGCGCACCAAGAAGGCGTGCGCCATAGAAATAAAATTTTGTGGCGCATGGCCTGCGGTGCGCCACAGAAATTTCTAATTCTGTGGCGCATGTCTTCCCTATGCGCCACAGAAATTTGGCGGGCCCCACCCCAATCATTGGTCTGGCTGTCAGTACAGGTATTTTTATGGCGCAGGCTCCCTGGTGCGCCACAGAATATGGTATTTCTATGGCGCACTGCCGTGCTGCGCCACAGAAAAACCATATTCTGTGGCGCATGTGTTGCCATGCGCCACAGAATGTGGCTTTTCTGTGGCGCAGCAGAGCAGTGCGCCACAGAATTCTGTACAGGTGCGCCACAGAATAGGTGCACTGTGCACATAAAGATGGCAACCCCCTCTCTCTCCCCCCACTCATTTCATTCCAAGTGTATATTGCTCACTTGCCTCCCCCTTCTCTCCACTCCAATTTTACACATTTAATTCTCCTTTTTTGGTAGGTGAACCTACTTTTTCGATGTATAATTGTTGGTGAAGTTTCTTGTTGTTGGGGGGGCCTAATTACCTCCATCTATACTCCGGTCCCTCCCTCTCCTCGCTCTTTTCGCGTCTCGGTATCGAATCTACTAGGTGAGTATAGTTGGATGTGCATGTCTCGTGTGGCCATCGATCGATGTGTATGGGTGCTTGTTATGCATGTGCAGGTGGAGCGATTGTCGCGCGCGGGGGCGGTCATGGTGCATGGATGTTTGCCGAAATGTTGATTCACTTCCATTTCGGCAAACTTTTGCACCCCATATGTCCTACTTATAGGAGAGGTCATGCCGAATTTTTCCGGCGACTATGCATGTTGTGGTTCTAATTTTCGGCTCTCTATGTGTCTGTGCAGGCAACCATGGTACTAGAAATGAGCTCTGCTCGAATCGCTAGATACAAGAAAGACGCGAAGGCGGACATGATTCGGTGCAACATGCGGCAAATAAGATGTCCGTGTCGATCATGCAAACTCGTGCGCTGGATTGACCCTGATTCCTGACAATTGGAGGAGCACCTTCTCAGACGCGGTTTCTTTGACGACCGCAACCACGTGGCACCGCCGGCAGCAAAAGGTGTGCACGAAGAAGAGGGCGAGCGAGGCGACGAAGGAAATGACGGCGAAGAAGATCATCATGAAGAAGGATATGTCGGCGGAGAAGATCGACATGACGATGAAGGCGTGAACACGGAGACCCCGCTAATTTCGGCCTTGCGGGACTCTCATGTTCAGGATCTGCTGCTTAAGGAGATGAGAAACGACATAGCTGCAGCTAGGGAGAAAGCCAAACTTACGCAAATGGAGATAGACGGGGTGACTCCGTTGTTTCCTGGGTGCCGCCCCGAGGATACGCGGTTGCATGTAACGCTTGCTGCTCTGAAGATGTAGCATCCCAACTTTTAATAAAGATGGAATACCTGTGTTATTGTGCTAGTCCCTGGATCAATTGCTAGCACCACAGTACAAAATGAAATATCATGCAAATGCATCAAATTCTATTACATCGCATGATCCAGTCTTTACAAAATAGTATTACAACTTGCATAGTCTTAGAAGACTAGCAGAAAACAAAGAAATACAGCGGAAAACATAGTACAACATTGAGCCCATCTTCTTCATGTGCCACAGGCAAAACATGTTGGCGATAGTCTCGAGATCCTAAACGAAATCCTCACTCGTCTTCAGAAATATCTGCAATATGGAATATGCAGCCACAAGGGAGTCAATACAATTTAATGTATTGGCAAGTAACACTATGGTGGATATAAATGGCAAGACTAATACTACATGCTTATTTGGCTGAGTGGAGTTTTGGCTAAGTTTGCATAAAGCAAGTTTTCTCCTATCTCTTTTGTAAAAGAAACTTTTCTTTTCAAAAAGGGTGGCATCAGTGGATTGACATCCAAGCACCACAACTACTGTTCACTTGGTCAAATTTTACTTTTTGAAAATGGTGATGTGATTCTTCCGTCCTTCCTTGTCCAGCTGCTCATAGTTGTCCATAACCGGGGACACGGCTAAGATCTTAGTTTGTTGACTCTGCAGAGCTTGTGCACTTTCACCTTCAGACCCAACTCAACCCAAACATCCTATACACCCTGAGTGCATTAATGAAAGGAGAAGAATCGAGACGAGATCTTTCAGAAGCAAGAATTCAACCCAATGGCAAGACCCGTTCCACCTATAATTATGCTACATCTGCTTGTCAAGCCCAGGCTGAACCCTCACAACTTAGTTGATCAAGACAGAGCCCATATGACTAAAGGCTGCACTGGAAGCAATCTAAACTTGGGGAACATCATAATCACTTTGTTCCTGGGTGGCATTCCTCAAGTGAACAACCCCTCGGGGAGACACTCAACTCTCATCAGCCAAACAACCAAATCCACCCAGGTGGTTCATTGAAGTTGTTACTTAGAATTTTTCCACAACATCAAGTAAAACTCATTTGTCACGTTGCATAGCATCTATCAAGTTCTAAGGCTATAAATAACAAGGATAAAAGGGATGGCTACACACTACTAGGATATAGCATAGCATAATATAACTTAGTAAAACTTCCTATCATGCATACTACTAAAAATCAACTAATGCATATAGAAAATAATGGGTAGTTGAATGATGTGTTACTTGCCTTGTTGAAGTTGGTGAAGATATCACACTCTCTTCACAAAAGATCGTTGCTCTCCGTACAATCTATTCATTGACAACACAATAACAAAATAAACAATCATTCTATCAAGCAAACATACAAGTGAAGAGATCATACAAAGCAATAACATAGCCAAAGGAGTTTAACCTAGTGGGCTAGGACAAGGTCTAGTTTTGAGTTGAAAGATTCATTCTCTAATGGTCTCAAACTTGTTAAGGAAATTCCAATGGTTTACTTGGGAAGGACTGGGTTGAGCTTGATGTGATCTAACTTTATTATAACCATACTTGTCGAGGAAGTTCCAAGAGTTCACTTAGAATAAACATATTACTTCTTCAATTAAAGTAATACATGCAAACACTTGGTCATATTCACCTTCAAAAATATTTAAGTGACTATGTTAGTATTTTCCATTGTGGTTAGGGTAGGTCTACTAACTTCATCCTCAAAGGAAAAATATTACTAAGTCTTGGATTTTCCATTTGGGTCAATGGTTGGACAAAAATAACTTGTTATTCTTCAACTTGTATGGATTGCTTCTAGACTTCATGTGATTGCCTTCTTGAAGATAATCTTCATGCTTCTATTGTAGTCTTGTTCCTTGGATGAATTCTTCTCTTGGTCTTGATAAATTCTTCTGGGCATTTACTTCACTAATTGGTTTGGGTATGGGATGGGCACAAAATACCACTAAGTCAAGAGAAAGAAAATAGGAAGAAAGATTAGAAGAAAGAGGGAGATGTTTTCTTCTGGATTTATTCACACTTGTACTTCTTTGAGTTGTTTCTAGTTGTGGAGTCCAAGTCTTCTCTTCAAAACTTATTCTTTGATCTTCCTTGTAGCTCTTCATGTTGCCTCCAAGTTGAAAGGAGAAGAACAGAAAAGGGAAGGAAAAAGACTTAGAGAGAAAAGGTGATAGTCCTCTAGAAGTTTCTCTGGTTTTCTTCTAAGTGCTTCCACTTCTAGGATATGCTTCTGAAGTTTGTTTTATTTTCTAAGTCCTTCATTGTTCTTCTATCTTCAGGTTGAAAATCTCTAGATGGTTAAGTCCTCCATTGCACTTAATGGTTCTCACAAATCCCAACTTGATGAAATCTTGAAGCATGAAAGGGGAGTGGAGAAGTAGATAGAAAACTAAATTTCACTATTTGGTACTATATGTGATTGACACATTCTAAGGACTTGGCTTGGCTCCAAAAATGGCCACCACAAACAATGGTAGAAAGAAAATAGAAACAAAATCTAAGACTTAATAACTAGATGGACTACTATGATGGAAGTTTGGCTAAAATTACATGGTCATGGTCCAAGGGTCTCGAAAATGGTTGGGCCAGGTTGTTTCTGGTTCAAGGTTGTCAAATGGAACAATTTTGCAAAAGAAACTATATTGAAATTATTTATAGAAATTAATCTATGTCAAAAATACTCAAATAGACAACTAAATTCTAAATTCAATTTTAATTTGTTCAAATATTATTTTGGGACAGAGGATATGAAAGTACACATCCTAAGGTTTCCAAATATATTTTATTTACAATTTTTGGATTTGTAGAATTTGAATTATGCCAAATTTCATCAAACAAGCATATTTGAATTTGAACAAATTTAAGTTTGTCAAATTTGAATTTGGCCAGTGCCAAAAGTTTCTACATGTTCTGGGGATTTCAAAAAGTCCAAGATTGCTAAATTTGGCTTCATGGATCAAAAGATATGTTAGATCTAAGTTGCAGGGACTAATCTGTAAAACTGCCAAATATTCTACCGGGAGAAAAATTCGAATAAAAGGCTGGCCACGTGGCCGGATCTGATTGGGCGCATCTGCTGACTAGGCGCTGACTGGGATGTGCTGACTGGGCTTAAGTGATTTGATCTGGATCGTTAGATCCAGATCCAGGGGTGGGGGCTGCGTACCGGTTCGGGATTTAATCCTGGCCGTGGATGAAGAATCGCACGGTGCTAGATGATAGGGAGGCTCACGGTCGCCGGAGATGGAGTTGGTGGCGGCGCTCCGGTGGCCCGTGGCAGAAAAACGACGGCGACGGGGCTACGGTGGTCCTCGGGCTCGGGGAAGACCACGGTGAGTCTCCACGCAGCACGGCGAGGCCGATGGTGGGGTCTGCTTGCTCCCTCGCTTCCGGGGACGACGGCGCAACACGAACGGAGATGCAGCAGCTCCGGCGAGTCCCGGCCGTGCTTGGCGCGGCTATCTTGCTGCGAAAAAAATTCGAGCAAATGCATCAATCGATGCACACGAACTAGGGGAGGAGAGGTGGCCAGAAAAGGGAGGAGGGGACTCACGGGTGTCGCCGGAATCGACGAAAACGGCCGGCGGCGAATGTGCACTCCGGCGAGGAAATACAGTGGATTGGGGAAACGAAACGAGGAGGTGGGAGAGGGGAAATGCGGAGGAGGGAGGGGGCTTTAACGGGGAGGGAATGGGGCATCAAATGAGGCCTTCATTCGGGCGTAATCACGGCGAGAGATCAATGGCCGAAACGGCCATGGCAGTTTCTGTGAGTTGATGACGATGATGACGTCAGGTGACGTCAGCATTTTTTTTTCTTTTCCTGTTTTCTTATTTAATTTATATCTTCTGTTTAAATAATCAACTCAACATGAAACAAAATTCTAAAATCTTAGAATTTCAAATACTTTCCAACAGTCCCATTTTTGTAAACTTTTCAACATATTTTTATTTTTGAATTTTGGAGATTTGAATAATTCCTTAATTGTCACAAAATGTGATTTTTAATTTAAAAATTTATGAAACATTGTTATTGGTCAATTTAAATTTTAGTGACATTATAGATGTTGAAAACATAATTTTGAAAGTTATTTCATCTTGTTTTTCACAATTTTATATTTTGAAATAAAACACTAATAATACTTTAAGGCCATTTTAAAATTTAGAAAATAATAAATTGATGTTATTGTCTAAATAAAATCTCAGAGACATTTTACAATCATATATTATTTTTGGAAATCATTTACACCTGTTTTGCTATTTTATATTTTGAAATAGAAATGATTTCACTAATAGCATATCAATGCCATTTTAAAATATCAATTATATAAATGAAAATTATTGGTTGAATAAAATATCAGAGACATCAATGTGATCAAATGACATTTTCCAAAATCATTTTTAATGGTTTTCATATTTTATGATTTTAAAATATGAAGAAACAATGATAGTCACTTAATAGAAACATTAATTTTTATATGATTAAAACAAATTTTAGAAATATTTTCTATGGTTCAACTATTGTTTTCTAAGACCCTTTTAGGAACTTTCATATTGTATATATTCAACATATTAGTGAAACCACAATTTGTATCCTTTTGTTATATTTCAAACATAGAGAATTATTTAATCAATTTGGAAATGGGTTTTAGTAAAAGCAGAAAGGTTTCCCAAAATGAATATGTTGTTTTTTTTTTCCAAATGAAAACATTGTTTTCTCAAAGTATCTTACTTGTTTTTAATAAACAATTTATTTCTATAGCACTATATTATTTTGTTGATTAACATAACACTTGGAAAACAAGGATCCAACTTATATCTATTTTGGGGTTATCAATAATAGTGAAACTCTTTTTAGAGATAAGAAGAAAATATTAGAGATAACAATTCTCTAGTTTTTATATATCAAAAATATTTTCAAGATCATAATTGGGTTGAAAACATGTTTGGTGTAAGGGTTTGCTTAAGAAGAAATATTTTCTTTATGTAGAAATATATATTTTGAAATGACTTTAGGGTTTATGGAATAGAGGTATATTGGATTCTTAATTTCAATTTTCATTGATTTATGTATTGTTTCTTTTTTATTTCTTGCATCTCATTGGTTTTTGGTGACTTGCATAACATGAAAATAAAAAGTTTCAATTTTTAGTGATTTTTGTACTTTCCAAAAATCAGGGATGTTACAGACTACCACCCTTAAAAGAAATCTCGTCCCGAGATTTCGGAAGGTTAGAAAGAAAGATTGGGTAACTGGGTTCCAGAACAAACTTGGTGGCTACCACCCTTAAAAGAAAATTTTGTGGGTAGTCTAATTTCATTGGATTGGAGTGTAGATGGATTCTAGATTAGCTTGAGTAGATCTTTCCTTTGTGGTAGAGGTGTAGACCAACATAGGTCTGTTGAACTACCTTTGACACTGAGGGGTCACTCTTTGGGTCAATCAAAAGTCTTTGGTTTACTCTCAACTTGTCCTTTTAATATCCTTGACAATCTTCCATCCTGTTGTTGTCATCCTTGAAGGCAATCGTCAGGCTATTTCTAAACAAACTCTCATGTAACACAAACTGGGTAGTTGTGTTTCTTCATTACTTCTTCTCTTGGTGTAGTTGGCTTTGAAATCTTCATAGCTCATGCAACTTGGGGTTCACTTGTCTTTCTTCACTTGTTGATTTGCTTGATACTCCTTATTAGGCAGTTGGCATTGATCATGGATGTGATTGTTCCTTCACACAGAAGGGGATTTGATACTAGCATTCCTCAAATGGGATGGCTTGTGTATCAATAGGGTAAAGGTTGTATGATTCCAAATGGTTCTCACTATGGTTGGTGAATGAGTATGGTGTTGGGTTTGGTCTAGTAGGGATGAGTAGAGATTTAGAAAGATGGCTAAGGAAGGTTCTTATCCAAAATAGCAGATCAAGGAAACTCATCTTGAAAACAACACATAACAACACAATCATCACACCAGACAATAAAGTTTTCAAAAACATCTAGTATTGTCATACCACACTCATTGGTATGATCAATACACTAACACATTAACGTTGTTCTAACAAACTAGATTGGTGGTCTCATCTATATCTTCTTGAGTTTCTTCAAAAATCTTCTCTCAATATCTTGGGGTGTTCTTGATTGTTGTGAAGTCTAAGTTTTTCTTCAGATTCTTCAAAAATCTTGAGTGTAAGGCTTCATATGGTGAAAATACTTCTTGCACTTCATGGAAGGGTCATCAACAATCTTGCCTTGAGGGTATTCAAAAGGTAGGTCATCTAGAAAATTTTGAAGGTGAATTATAGATGAGAGGATATGAGAAGAATTAAGATAATTGTTTTGTTTATAGAAAGTTTGAACATAGATTTTTTTTCAATCCTAGGGTATTTTCCAAACTTAGGGTCTCGAATTCTACAGGCAACACAATGCTCTGATACCATTTTGTAGCATCCCAACTTTTAATAAAGATGGAATACCTGTGTTATTGTGCTAGTCCCTGGATCAATTGCTAGCACCACAGTACAAAATGAAATATCATGCAAATGCATCAAATTCTATTACATCGCATGATCTAGTCTTTACAAAATAGTATTACAACTTGCATAGTCTTAGAAGACTAGCAGAAAACAAAGAAATACAGCGGAAAACATAGTACAACATTGAGCCCATCTTCTTCATGTGCCACAGGCAAAACATGTTGGCGATAGTCTCGAGATCCTAAACGAAATCCTCACTCGTCTTCAGAAATATCTGCAATATGGAATATGCAGCCACAAGGGAGTCAATACAATTTAATGTATTGGCAAGTAACACTATGGTGGATATAAATGGCAAGACTAATACTACATGCTTATTTGGCTGAGTGGAGTTTTGGCTAAGTTTGCATAAAGCAAGTTTTCTCCTATCTCTTTTGTAAAAGAAACTTTTCTTTTCAAAAAGGGTGGCATCAGTGGATTGACATCCAAGCACCACAACTACTGTTCACTTGGTCAAATTTTACTTTTTGAAAATGGTGATGTGATTCTTCCGTCCTTCCTTGTCCAGCTGCTCATAGTTGTCCATAACCGGGGACACGGCTAAGATCTTAGTTTGTTGACTCTGCAGAGCTTGTGCACTTTCACCTTCAGACCCAACTCAACCCAAACATCCTATACACCCTGAGTGCATTAAGGAAAGGAGAAGAATCGAGACGAGATCTTTCAGAAGCAAGAATTCAACCCAATGGCAAGACCCGTTCCACCTATAATTATGCTACATCTGCTTGTCAAGCCCAGGCTGAACCCTCACAACTTAGTTGATCAAGACAGAGCCCATATGACTAAAGGCTGCACTGGAAGCAATCTAAACTTGGGGAACATCATAATCACTTTGTTCCTGGGTGGCATTCCTCAAGTGAACAACCCCTCGGGGAGACACTCAACTCTCATCAGCCAAACAACCAAATCCACCCAGGTGGTTCATTGAAGTTGTTACTTAGAATTTTTCCACAACATCAAGTAAAACTCATTTGTCACGTTGCATAGCATCTATCAAGTTCTAAGGCTATAAATAACAAGGATAAAAGGGATGGCTACACACTACTAGGATATAGCATAGCATAATATAACTTAGTAAAACTTCCTATCATGCATACTACTAAAAATCAACTAATGCATATAGAAAATAACTAGACGGACAAGCGCGCTTCGCCGCGCCACCTGCTTCTCGTGGTCAGCGAGCTGGACATGGCTGTGGTTTGATCTTGGTCCAACACTTCGCTAGAAGATTGGTTTCATGTTTAATTAAATGTGCTGCGATGGACGTCGTGGTCTCACCTTTGTGAAAGTCATTGCTAGAGGTTGCTCACATAGTTATACTTTTATGAATTTAGGTTTTGTTTTTGTTATTGAGCAGATTGTTTACACAAACAGATTGGTTAGATTTATTTTCACCCGTGATGGTGAGCGCAAATCACTGAACCTGTTTTGAGTTTGCTAAAAGGTAACTGCAATACGAAAAATTAGAGAACACGTGGAATGATGCAGTATGGCTGGTAGAAGCATCTGAAAATACATCGGAACTTCATAACCATAATTAACATTAGTTCGCTAAGCCTGCTGACTGGCATTCTTGCAAACATGGCCATTGGGGAGCACTGGTGGGAGTGATTTTTTCGGCCGAGTGTAACACCAGGAAGCTGTGTTCTGCCAGAGTGTGGTTGTGGTATTTTGGCAGCTATGTGCCAACAAATACATGATGGATCATAATCGTCGAGGAAAATTCCACTTTTTAGGGACAACACATAAGAACCTGTAGCTACATTTTCGTATGCAATTTGCTCTTAACTCCAAAAACATGACACATACATGTTACTACAACAGGAAAAGTTAGCACATGTTTGTAGATAATTCTTTCCATTCCCATACCATCTCTATCCACCTTTCTAGTCCATGAGATTCCTAAGGAATCTCGTGTATCAATTCTTCAGCCCATTCTCTCGACATTGACATATATATCAGTATGCCTTCAAAAAATAAGCCAATGTTCAAGATGAATTTTTTTGACGCAAGTATCACTCAAACATGAAATATTAAACCAGTTCTTTACATGGTGGGTGACATTCAACTGTAATTAATGAAGACAATTTAAACCAAATGGAGTTAGCTAAGACCACACAATATTGCATCAGATATCCATAATGACTATCTGCAATATGGCATATCACCAATTTCAGAAAATTCCAAAAAACTGAAATTCTCATTCACCATTCCAGATATAACCATGATTGACCAGTAACCATCATTGACAATAAGCTTACTATATTTAAACTATCATCATAACACTGAACATACTTATCAACAAATAGGCAAGAAAATAATATATGTAAGAAGTGAAACACAACCTTCTGTAGTGGCACTAAGTCATATGCAAAGAAATAGTAAGGCATGCAAGATATCTTAAGTTATGCCTCTAAATTCTTCCAATAATCTCAGGTGGGACCAGCGGCGGAGCTATACGTTAGCTGTGGGGTCGGCCGACCCCACAGCTTTTGAGCAAAATAGACTAAAAACACTGTATAATTACTGTACATCGTGAAGAAAAACATTAAAAAAACAGCAATGACCCCACATATTTTTTAGGCTGGCTTTGCTGCTGGGTGGGACTAATAATTGGCACATGCCGATTCCTTTCGAAGTTATATCCTAGTCATGGAACAAAAAGGTCAACAACTTTGCAATTATCTGAATAATTAATCTCACCTTCCTACATTGTATGTCACTAATATTATGAGAACGAAAAGAGCAGAATACCCTAAATCTAGGATGTAACCTTTTTTAATGGGGTATTATTGGTCCATCAGAATATGAGCAACTACAATGGGAGCAATCCTCATACACAGGAAGGTTGTGAGATCTCAATAACATCCTGCCTACCGGCTTCATTCTCAACCAGAATGTACCTTGTAAACAACGAATTTGGTCTTTTGACCAAAACTGAAGATGCACACATCGAATATAATCCATATGGCCATCGCATAACTAAATTAAAATGCCGCAAAATATAAGGTGGTCATAGTGGCGTATATGCCACAACAAAAGCTAGCTTAAGAAAACAAAGTAATGTTAGCGAAAACTTAAAATATGAATTATTAATCTTCTGGGACGGAACATTCCGGTGATCCTGAAGCCCTGACAGAAATCACAAAACCGGAATAAAAAGAGAAACAAATACTTTAAAGGAGATGGTACTTGTCGCTGGGTGATCTAGCAATAAGGCCCCATCCACATCATCTATTTGATTAAGTGGACTCAGGTGAATCTTATCTTTTTTAGCAAGTTCACCCTGATTCTTATGCTATGAGAACACAAGATCAACTCACAGGTTTCAGGATTAATGCATCATGCATTGACCAACGCCAAGCTATAATTTCGTAATGTATTTGCTCCAAACTTCTAAAGTACTAATGCCATTATATAGTAGAATTTTTTGAAAGTTTAGCTAGCACAAGTAACTCTACATGATATAAACTCACACATATTTCTTGGACTATCAAGTGAGGACACAAACTGCAGGATGACAGGCCGGCAAGGGCGAAGCTGATGCCACCGCCATCAAGCAGTAGGATGGTCAATACAACTGTTCCTAGTGGTACGTGTCGCTATCTCTCGCCAATTGGGTTCATTCTACACCACACCTCCCAACCTGTTGCCGCGTGATCCTCGCCATCTAGGGCGGAGCGGAGGATATCAGCACTGGCCAGGTAAAATCACAGCATCATGTTACTTATACTCTCATGTCGATGGTCTTCCCTACACTATAGTGCCTGGCACTATGTGAAACTGAAGTTGGCCTCATCAGTTGCCAACATCAGGTTTTCGTCAGAATGGCCAGAAATATAGAATGATCCATTTTCATCTTGACCCCAAAACATTTGACGGCATAGGGATTTCGGAACTTGAATCCACCCCTGTCGGATTATGGGGGGGGGGGGAGGGGAGGGGGTTAAGGTACCGTTGTGATTTGCATGGAGAATGTAAGAAATCGAGAGAGGTACCTCAATAAGTTGCCCATCAGATAGTATTGATTTAAAATATAGACTAATCGCATACGTCTTCAATGCAAATAGAATAGCGGTATATTCTCATTAACTTGCAAACATTTACTTCCACATATTAGCTTACTTTGTCAACCTCAATCAATCATTTATACATATGTTAATATGGTAGTGATATATCAAAAACCTATAGTAATATCATGTAGAAACAAATCTGAACATGGAGGGAATAATATGAAATCCCTCACCATCGACAATCTTCAGTAATGTCACAACATTAACAACAAAAGGGTGAACTTACAAATTTCAAGCATGAAGTGATATCTCAAGTGCTTAGTGCAAAATGCTCAGTAGAAACTTTCTTACACGATTCTTAGCCATGGACGGCCAACCTCAAAGCCAACGTCAAATCCATGTCCTTTTAACATCAAACTTGTGTATTATAATCTTCAAAGATGAGCACAATTTTTTTTTAGTTCCAAACATTTACATTTCCTTAAACCTAGGATTCCGATGACCCTAAAACCGCAATGTATCTTATCTCTTTTATCCATTTTGCAGCGGAGATGCCGCAAGAATGAAGAAGGTACAATATTGTAGCCTACATATACGCACAACATCAATATAGATATACCTATCCATTCATGTGTGTATGTTAAAAGAGTGGCTAGCTTGCACATCAATGGAAACGAACCAGTTATTTGATGTTAAAAAGGACATGGAATTCAGTGCAATAGATAGATACCATTTAGAGCACTACCTGTTATACAATAAAGTCAGTTCATAGGAAGTACAGTAAAATTAACTTATCATCTTATCACCTTATCATGTTAATTCTGCAAACACACGTACACACCATTTTATCTTCATTTTAAAGTAGTGGTCTTCAAATTAGTCTTATTTTGCAGACCATTAGAAAATAAACCTGAAAAGTATGAATAACGGTGGGCAAGGACTGAAGCTACACAAATCAATATGGGAAAACCACTATGAATCTCTGATGTTCCATATTTTGAAATGTGTTCATCGTGAGGAGTACCTGCCCTCCAGCCGATTCTCCTTCATCACGCCGCGAGCCTTGGTGCACTGCGGCGCCAGCCTCCTCCCATGCGCATAGCATATCCTTGTAATCGCATTGCGCCCATGACAATCAGTCATTCAGGAAGAGTTCCTTGCGGCTTTGCTGCAAAAACAATCAGATTTCACATATTATTTACAAATCATAACCGATGCATATCTCTAAACTTACAAAGGGCAGTGCACGACCGCCAACTCATGTTCCTATGAATTTTGGGTATAAAAATGAAATCATGACATTGTTGAAATCAGGAAGGCAAGCGCACATACGACCGCATATTAGAAGCCGAAATTAGACTGCACGTAATTGTAGTTTTCAGAAAAAGTATATATATCCTTCAATAACTCTAATCAGTTTGCACTTTGAACATTATATTCATGGAAAAGAAATTGTTACTTCAGTAGCAAATGGTAAAATATATCTTATGGTACATGTAGCAGAACCAGGATTGATGAGAACCATCAGGCTATGCCCGCGACACATACACGAGCACAAATAATGTTTAAGATTCAGTTATTGTTGTTCCGTTTGGCATGCTAGGTCAGCTCTGTCGGGCGCCCTGTCACCGCCTGATGTATTGCATCCTTGATGCCATGGCCTTTCCACTCGCATGCTTCTCCGCCTGCACAACAAATAAAATCATATGGTGAGCCTTAGTGTATTAAGGCTCAAGTGCTCGATCAAATGAGGAACAAAGGAAACACCGCGGCGTCTTGAGCGGTCTCGTGTGGACGATGTTGTGACCATCATTGCGCACGGGCTCCTCCTTGTTGACGTCGCTGGTAACTACCGGCTGCCGCCGTCACTTGCAGAGAGGCCAACATTAGGACCAGCATCCGCACAACAGAGAGGATACTTTATAAGAAGCACAATATAGACGAACCACACATATTATAATTTATAAGATGCAATCTAGGCCCCAAATCACCAATTCACCATAATGAACATATTCACATTCAGATGTTTTGAAAAGATAATACACTCCACAATATTTAATTAGATCCTTCTATTATATAATTAGCATGCAAAAATACTCTTACTAATTTACGACAGAAGAAAACAACCACAAATTGATAAAAACAGAACCACTGGGTTAATCCTCCAGGACTGAACCTACAACCAAGATCACCGGCAATGCAGCAATCAGACCGTGACAACCGGTAGTGCAGTCCCGTATGACATGAACAAACCATGTCATTTTCTTCTATTTCTCTATTGCATGCCAATGTCCGCAACGGATACAAAGTTAGCTAGCATTCAGACTCAATTAGTGCTTCAGATAATCGTACGTTGACCAGGGTACATACATGAAAGGATACTAAATAAGAAACCATTGCCAAATATCCTAAAAGCCTGATGAAGCTTTGTGCCAGGTTTGGCACCACTTTCATCACAACTATTAAAATATTCCAATCTGGTTATCCCTTAGGAATGACGAGTTGGCCTAATGAAGCCTGATGAAACTTTAGGATTTATGAATGCCGAGTTGGCCTAATCTCACAAGCATTGCTGAACAGGAGCCCAGCTAGCTAATGCCAAACCCACAGTCGCTCAGAAACCCAAACGAAACGGCGATAGGGGCAAGGCATCAGCAGCACACGTCTGTAGGGCAGAGAGAGAATTGGTGTTCATGTGGCGGCATCTCGGCCGTCGTGAGAGGCAGAGCAGGTCAGGCAGGTGAGGGAGGGGCTCAATGCTAGAGTTTCTGGCAGCTTCGAAAAATCTAGAGGGCGGCGATGGCCAAATCGGGAAGCATCAAAGACGACTACTCGGCCGCCGAGGGTCGGGAGCTCACAGGTGAGGATCCAGCAAACAGACACACAGCGTGCAATCAACAACAATACCAAAGAAGATAGAGCCGCACCAATCTCCCTGTCTAATCTTTTCTCTCAATTAATCACACACGTGAGCTCTATCTTCTCCTCGCTGATCCACCTTTCTAGCAACCATCCACTTGTATCCATGGATCTCCTACACCGCGGACGTAGGCGGCCTTCTCGATCTCCGAGCAGTGAAAGTGTGACCTGGTCAAGCTCGGCCACCACGTCGGGTCAGCGCATCCGCTAGAGAGCCTGGCCTGATCTAGGTTGCGCTTGAGCCGGAAGAGGGCGTACACGGCAGGAGCCCGTCCCGCCGGAGACCGCGCGTGGCACATATCTAGCAGAAATGATTGTCATGAATCAAAACGGATCCTGACCAGAAAATTCATCAATGGAAATGAAGTAACCAACGATTTACTTGTCTGTTTCCATGGAAGCACATCTGCATGCCCACACGCCTATCTGAATTCCATGGGGCACCATGCCAGATTCATTCTTAACTGGTCTTTCCCTCGCCGGATCCGGTGGATGTGACGGTGGGAA
Organism: Alopecurus myosuroides; assembly: GCA_028641055.1. NCBI lineage: Eukaryota > Viridiplantae > Streptophyta > Magnoliopsida > Poales > Poaceae > Alopecurus > Alopecurus myosuroides. The sequence goes on along the minus strand of CM054063.1, from coordinate 110,387,942 downwards.
TCCGGGAAGATTCGGCCTACCGCCTACGAAAGGGAGAACGTCGCCCCGAGGGCTCTCGGCCTCGCCCTCACCTGCTCTTGCGCCACGCCACCGGACTGAAACCTGAGCGCACAAGGGAAGGAAGATGAGATAAGAGATGAAAGGTAACACGATGGCTTGGTGTGGCCGAACGTACTGCATCCCTCACGGCCGCGCTGGGTGGGATCACGCCAGCAGCGAGCCAGGTCGCGGCTCCCCCATGTTGTACCCGGAGCGGAAGCTCGCAGCGCCTCCTGCTCGGCCTCCGGCGAGCTCGACCTTGCTGCTCCAAAATCCGAGCACGGCTCCGGTCCTAGGAGAGCAAGGGCAGCCCCCCTCCCCCCATGTGGTGGTGGGTGGGGACGGCGGAAGACACGACGGGGATGAGCATGGGGGCGGCGACAGACATGACGGTGGCGCATGGAGAGAGATCCAGCAGCCCAACACGCAGCGAGTCCCACCGCACAGCAATTCGGACGCCAGCTGCGGCGCACGGACGAAAGAGGAAAGCGGGCCACATCCAGCGACATGAAGAGACGAAGGGACCACAAACAGAGAGACAGAACGTAGCAGCGCATGTAATCATCGAACAGGCACACCCGCACAGCGAACTGAAGAAGGCAAAAGGCCCCACTGGCAGAGACACAATGCGAGGCAGAAACGCTGAGAATGCTCCCAGCCCATGGAGCTTATAGCTTAAAGGAATGGGTAGTTGAATGATGTGTTACTTGCCTTGTTGAAGTTGGTGAAGATATCACACTCTCTTCACAAAAGATCGTTGCTCTCCGTACAATCTATTCATTGACAACACAATAACAAAATAAACAATCATTCTATCAAGCAAACATACAAGTGAAGAGATCATACAAAGCAATAACATAGCCAAAGGAGTTTAACCTAGTGGGCTAGGACAAGGTCTAGTTTTGAGTTGAAAGATTCATTCTCTAATGGTCTCAAACTTGTTAAGGAAATTCCAATGGTTTACTTGGGAAGGACTGGGTTGAGCTTGATGTGATCTAACTTTATTATAACCATACTTGTCGAGGAAGTTCCAAGAGTTCACTTAGAATAAACATATTACTTCTTCAATTAAAGTAATACATGCAAACACTTGGTCATATTCACCTTCAAAAATATTTAAGTGACTATGTTAGTATTTTCCATTGTGGTTAGGGTAGGTCTACTAACTTCATCCTCAAAGGAAAAATATTACTAAGTCTTGGATTTTCCATTTGGGTCAATGGTTGGACAAAAATAACTTGTTATTCTTCAACTTGTATGGATTGCTTCTAGACTTCATGTGATTGCCTTCTTGAAGATAATCTTCATGCTTCTATTGTAGTCTTGTTCCTTGGATGAATTCTTCTCTTGGTCTTGATAAATTCTTCTGGGCATTTACTTCACTAATTGGTTTGGGTATGGGATGGGCACAAAATACCACTAAGTCAAGAGAAAGAAAATAGGAAGAAAGATTAGAAGAAAGAGGGAGATGTTTTCTTCTGGATTTATTCACACTTGTACTTCTTTGAGTTGTTTCTAGTTGTGGAGTCCAAGTCTTCTCTTCAAAACTTATTCTTTGATCTTCCTTGTAGCTCTTCATGTTGCCTCCAAGTTGAAAGGAGAAGAATAGAAAAGGGAAGGAAAAAGACTTAGAGAGAAAAGGTGATAGTCCTCTAGAAGTTTCTCTGGTTTTCTTCTAAGTGCTTCCACTTCTAGGATATGCTTCTGAAGTCTGTTTTATTTTCTAAGTCCTTCATTGGTCTTCTATCTTCAGGTTGAAAATCTCTAGATGGTTAAGTCCTCCATTGCACTTAATGGTTCTCACAAATCCCAACTTGATGAAATCTTGAAGCATGAAAGGGGAGTGGAGAAGTAGATAGAAAACTAAATTTCACTATTTGGTACTATATGTGATTGACACATTCTAAGGACTTGGCTTGGCTCCAAAAATGGCCACCACAAACAATGGTAGAAAGAAAATAGAAACAAAATCTAAGACTTAATAACTAGATGGACTACTATGATGGAAGTTTGGCTAAAATTACATGGTCATGGTCCAAGGGTCTCCAAAATGGTTGGGCAAGGTTGTTTCTGGTTCAAGGTTGTCAAATGGAACAATTTTGCAAAAGAAACTATATTGAAATTATTTATAGAAATTAATCTATGTCAAAAATACTCAAATAGACAACTAAATTCTAAATTCAATTTTAATTTGTTCAAATATTATTTTGGGACAGAGGATATGAAAGTACACATCCTAAGGTTTCCAAATATATTTTATTTACAATTTTTGGATTTGTAGAATTTGAATTATGCCAAATTTCATCAAACAAGCATATTTGAATTTGAACAAATTTAAGTTTGTCAAATTTGAATTTGGCCAGTGCCAAAAGTTTCTACATGTTCTGGGGATTTCAAAAAGTCCAAGATTGCTAAATTTGGCTTCATGGATCAAAAGATATGTTAGATCTAAGTTGCAGGGACTAATCTGTAAAACTGCCAAATATTCTACCGGGAGAAAAATTCGAATAAAAGGCTGACCACGTGGCCGGATCTGATTGGGCGCATCTGCTGACTAGGCGCTGACTGGGATGTGCTGACTGGGCTTAAGTGATTTGATCTGGATCGTTAGATCCAGATCCAGGGGTGGGGGCTGCGTACCGGTTCGGGATTTAATCCTGGCCGTGGATGAAGAATCGCACGGTGCTAGATGATAGGGAGGCTCACGGTCGCCGGAGATGGAGTTGGTGGCGGCGCTCCGGTGGCCCGTGGCAGAAAAACGACGGCGACGGGGCTACGGTGGTCCTCGGGCTCGGGGAAGACCACGGTGAGTCTCCACGCAGCACGGCGAGGCCGATGTGGGGTCTGCTTGCTCCCTCGCTTCCGGGGACGACGGCGCAATACGAACGGAGATGCAGCAGCTCCGGCGAGTCCCGGCCGTGCTTGGCGCGGCTATCCTGCTGCGAAAAAAATTCGAGCAAATGCATCAATCGATGCACACGAACTAGGGGAGGAGAGGTGGCCAGAAAAGGGAGGAGGGGACTCACGGGTGTCGCCGGAATCGACGAAAACGGCCGGCGGCGAATGTGCACTCCGGCGAGGAAATACAGTGGATTGGGGAAACGAAACGAGGAGGTGGGAGAGGGGAAATGCGGAGGAGGGAGGGGGCTTTAACGGGGAGGGAATGGGGCATCAAATGAGGCCTTCATTCGGGCGTAATCACGGCGAGAGATCAATGGCCGAAACGGCCATGGCAGTTTCTGTGAGTTGATGACGATGATGACGTCAGGTGACGTCAGCATTTTTTTTTCTTTTCCTGTTTTCTTATTTAATTTATATCTTCTGTTTAAATAATCAAATCAACATGAAATAAAATTCTAAAATCTTAGAATTTCAAATACTTTCCAACAGTCCCATTTTTGTAAACTTTTCAACATATTTATATTTTTGAATTTTGGAGATTTGAATAATTCCTTAATTGTCACAAAATGTGATTTTTAATTTAAAAATTTATGAAACATTGTTATTGGTCAATTTAAATTTTAGTGACATTATAGATGTTGAAAACATAATTTTGAAAGTTATTTCATCTTGTTTTTCACAATTTTATATTTTGAAATAAAGCACTAATAATACTTTAAGGCCATTTTAAAATTTAGAAAATAATAAATTGATGTTATTGTCTAAATAAAATCTCAGAGACATTTTACAATCATATATTATTTTTGGAAATCATTTACACCTGTTTTGCTATTTTATATTTTGAAATAGAAATGATTTCACTAATAGCATATCAATGCCATTTTAAAATATCAATTATATAAATGAAAATTATTGGTTGAATAAAATATCAGAGACATCAATGTGATCAAATGACATTTTCCAAAATCATTTTTAATGGTTTTCATATTTTATGATTTTAAAATATGAAGAAACAATGATAGTCACTTAATAGAAACATTAATTTTTATATGATTAAAACAAATTTTAGAAATATTTTCTATGGTTCAACTATTGTTTTCTAAGACCCTTTTAGGAACTTTCATATTGTATATATTCAACATATTAGTGAAACCACAATTTGTATCCTTTTGTTATATTTCAAACATAGAGAATTATTTAATCAATTTGGAAATGGGTTTTAGTAAAAGCAGAAAGGTTTCCCCAAATGAATATGTTTTTTTTTTCCAAATGAAAACATTGTTTTCTCAAAGTATCTTACTTGTTTTTAATAAACAATTTATTTCTATAGCACTATATTATTTTGTTGATTAACATAACACTTGGAAAACAAGGATCCAACTTATATCTATTTTGGGGTTATCAATAATAGTGAAACTCTTTTTAGAGATAAGAAGAAAATATTAGAGATAACAATTCTCTAGTTTTTATATATCAAAAATATTTTCAAGATCATAATTGGGTTGAAAACATGTTTGGTGTAAGGGTTTGCTTAAGAAGAAATATTTTCTTTATGTAGAAATATTTATTTTGAAATGACTTTAGGGTTTATGGAATAGAGGTATATTGGATTCTTAATTTCAATTTTCATTGATTTATGTATTGTTTCTTTTTTATTTCTTGCATCTCATTGGTTTTTGGTGACTTGCATAACATGAAAATAAAAAGTTTCAATTTTTAGTGATTTTTGTACTTTCCAAAAATCAGGGATGTTATAGAAGATGAAGACGCAAAACAAATGGACCGACTTGAGCTTCAGCAAGAACTTGAAATTCTGGCACGACGCCTTCCCGAGGGGAACACATTGCCAAGCAGTATCAACGAGGCTAAGAAAGTCGTGTGCCCTCTTGACCTACCTCACGAAAAATTTCACGCCTGCATCAATGATTGTGTAATTTATCGGGGGGAGTACAAGGACACAACCACATGTCCGAAGTGCGGCCACGGACGATACAAGTGTGGAGCCAACAACAAGAAAATTCCTCGAAAAGTGGTATGGTACTTTCCTATCACTCCCCGTCTTCAACGGTACTACGTGGACCCTAAGGAAGCAAAGCTCATGCAATGGCACGCGAAAAGGGAGAAGCCGGAAGAAGATCCGGAGAAGGGCTATATCATGACACATCCTGCAGACGCTGCCCAGCGGGAAGCATTGGACATAGCTTTCCCGAGTTTTGGGGGCGACGCGAGGAACGTCAGGCTAGGTATGAGCACCGATGGACTCAATCCGTTCGGCAACCAGAGTAGCACACATAGCAGCTGGCCCGTGTTTGTATGGCCTTACAACCTACCTCGTGGCTGTGCACCAAGCAAAAGTACATACACTTGAGTATTCTCATCCAGGGGCCAAAACAACCAGGTGTCGACATGCATTTATATCTCGGGCTGCTGAAAGACGAGTTAGACACGTTGTGGAAGACGCCACCCCGTACGTGGGACGTGTACACTAGAGATTATTTCCATATGAGAGCCGCGTTGCTCACGACGGTCACAGACTATCCTGGTTACGCGTATGTATCTGCCCAGGTCGGCCACGGATTCTGCGGCTGCGTGAAGTGCATGGACGGGACCCCGCATCTCCAGCTACCAAGGGATCCTGGGTCTTCGAAAACCGTGTACCCAGGGGCTCGAAGGTGGCTTCGCCTGGATCACCCGTGGAGAAAACGAGGTGAGTTGTTCAATGGTAAAGACGAGCCCGATGAAGCCCCGCGCACGAGGAGCGGCAAAGAAATCGACGAGCTTCTGAAAAATTGGGACGAGTGCCCTTCGCTGGGAAAGAAGCGACCAAGGCCAGAGCCGCTGCTGGGTGTATGGAAAGCGAGGTCTGTTTTCCACGACTTGGAGTACTGGCCGGTCCTCCACACGCCTCATAGCCTTGATGTGATGCACATTACGAAGAACGTTACGGAGAGTCTGCTTGGCACTATTTGCAATTCGGAAAAGTCCAAGGATGGGACGAAAGCAAGATACGATCTTAAACATTTTGGCATTAGGAAAAATCTACAGGTCCCCGCCGATAGTGATGATGATGATGACGATGAGGATAAGACGGAAGGGACTCAACTTCCTCCCCGCAAAAAGGCTAAGAAGAACACCGTGGTGCTTCCCGCTGCCTGCTTCACATTGAGTCCGCCGGAGCTTGAGCAGTTTTACAGGTGCCTCCTAGAAGTCAAAGTTCCTCACGGATACTCAGGGAGTATAAGCAGATATCTGGACTTAGCGAAGAAGAGGTTCACCGGGATGAAGTCTCACGATTGTCATGTGCTCATGACGCAGATACTTCCCGCTGCGATCCAAGGGATAATGGACGAGCATGTCCGTGATACGTTGTTTGGCCTTTGCAACTTTTTCGACGTTATCACCCGGAAATTGATCGGCGTGAGGCAGCTCAAGATGCTACAGGATGAGATCGTGGTGATACTATGCGAGCTCGAGATTTACTTCCCGCTGGCATTCTGTGATATATGTGTACATCTCCTTCTCCATGTCGTTGATGACATCAGGCATCTCGGCCCGACGTTCCTGCACTACATGATGCCGATGGAAAGGCAGAATGGTGTCATGAAAGGATACATTTGCAATAGGGCCCGTCTAGACGCAAGCATGGCCAAAGGATTTCTAACCAACGAGTGCATCTCTTTCTGCGACAATTACCTAAGCACCGAAGACGACCAGGATGTCGGTTTGTCCACCAGGACACACCTTGGCAGGCTCAACGGAGTCGGTCACCACGAGGGCTGCCGCGACGTCCATGTCGGCATTCAAAACCGACGCGATGACTTTGAAAGGGCTCAACCGGTCGCGCTACAACACTTAAAATTGATCGAGCCTTTCGTGGAAGAGCACAAAAGCTTAATCAATCAGAATTATATTGAAATGTGCGGGCCGAGGAAGATGGGAGACATAACCAAAGAGCACAACTCCGGCTTCACGCGTTGGTTCAAGCAAAGTCAACGGATTGAAGCACGGAGAAAAATTCCTTCTACGGAAGATGAAAAACTCATATACATCTTATCACAGGGCCCCGGGCAGAACGTAAGGACCTATAAGGGGTACGACATCTCCGGTTACAGATTCTCCACCGAGGACAAGGACATGAGTAGCGAAAATCAAAACTCAGGAGTAACTATGCTATCATATGGCGATGCCGAGACTAATGTGGAAGAAAGATACTTCGGAAAGATCGAGGAGATATGGGAGCTCAACTACTGGGAGAGACGGTGGTGCCAATGTTCCGTGTGAGATGGGCCAAGAATGTCAAGAAAGAAGGACGGTATTTCACCACAATGGTTATACCCGATGCCAAATCGAAGAACGCATCCGAGAAAAATGAGCCATGGGTACTCGCTAGCCAAGTTGACCAATGCTTCTTCATCACCGACCCGTCAAGGCCTAGCCGTGTTGTCGTGAGGAGGGGCAAGAGGAGCATCATCGGAATAGAAGGAGACGCCAACGAGGAAGACTTGGACAAGAACGGTGATCCGAAGATCGAGGAGGAGTTCGACAAGCACTTCGACATGGCTACTACTGGTAAAGTAAGAAGGAAGACATCCCTACCTACCCACGGTTGTCCGTTCGCGCGAAGAAATCTCAAGGTGGCCGGCATAAAGTATTCAGTCGCCAACAAAAAGGGCAAGAGACGCTAATTAAGCTAGATCGAAACCGATCGAGACACAAATTAAGAAAACTTTTGTGTGTATATATGTGCATGTGCATGTGTATGTGAGACAATCACTTCCTTATATATATATGTGCATGTGTATGTGAGACAAGCACTTCTTTATATATGTGCATGTATGTATGTGATTCTTTATATATATGTGCATGTATGTATGTGAGACAAGCACTTCTTCTTTAATTAATTGCAATTTAATGTTTTCTTTCTTTAATTAAAATATTAAAAAAATGTGGGGCAACCCAGGATTCGAACCCATGCCACAAGGGTTGTTTACCTCACAGCTAAACCAATTGAGCTAGTAATAGATAACTGTCACTACAGCGTGTTTCTTTTTATTAATTTATCTATCGAACCAATTCTGTGGCGCACCAGTAACGCATGCGCCATAGAAATCAAATAATTCTGTGGCGCACTGTCGGATATATACCAAATAGGGGTATAGAAGATGGTAGGCCAAGTGCCGGATTACCAGGGTGGCCTAAGTGGTAGTGGGCTTAGGTCCATTAGGCGGCCCAGTAATCCGACGCGCAGAAGCCGGATTCTAGAAGAACCCGGATCACAGCCCATGTGATCTGGCTTGGAGGAGAAGACGGATTCCTTGCTTTCCAAGTTACAAGTTACCGTAGTTTTCTAGGTTTCCTATTCTGTAAGCCCTAATCCGGCTATTATATAAAGCCGGACGGGAGATAAACAAAACAACCAACGAAGGAGAAAACAGAGAAGCTCTACGCCAACTCGCCGAGAAGCTCATCCTCGTCGAGTAGCTTAGATCTAAACCCTCACATTGTAACCCTGTTTACGGGCTTTAGTCCCGATTAGTGAGAAGTGCAGGAGTAGGCACGTCGTACTGTCGCGACGTACCGAACCTGGGTAAAATCCTGTGTTCTGTGTTACTACGCTATCCCGTTACCCCACGTCTCTACCGTAGTCTCATGGCACCCCCGTCTATGAAAACTACTACGATGTCTCGACAGTTGGCGCCCACCGTGGGGCAAACGACGTCAGGCGTAAGATTCCGATCTGGGATACTTGGCGGAATCGGAAGATCAATCACTGTCGGAAGCTTGGAGTTCGACAACGACGTCGGGCGCTTCCTCGACAACGGATCCTACATACCGGCGCAAAACCACCTGGTAAGTGCCTGCGTGCTACCGATAGGATCTGCTAACATCTTTATCGGGCTAACTGCAGAAGCAATGGGGTTTTGCGGTGGAAGCAAATTTATCCCACCCGCCCTATACCCAGTCGAAGATGACTATGATGCCGGATTCTGCTCAGATCACCGACACAAAAGTGATACACACTTTATCGGCATGGTGCAATCCGAAATCGCCGAAAACACGGATGATGGAAATCCCGTGCAAGAGGCAGACAACAACGCACCCGTCACGGAGACGGAAGATCAAACACCGGTCACAGAGGCGGAAGATCCGACATCCGTCAACAAGACGATGAACTCGGAAGCAGAATCCGTGCTTGCCGCCATTGAGGCGAGGTTGGAGTCGGAAACCGGATCGGATAACTTCGACTCTGAAGACAAAGATGAGGACGCCTTCGTAAGAAAGGTTAAATCCTTTCAAGAGGGATTCCATGAAGTCTTAATGGCAAAACCGGATGATACCACGGACGCCGGCAGCCAGGAAAGCCCTAAAACCCCTCCGCCAGTGGAAGAGAGAAAAGACGGAGAAACTTCTCCGATATTCCCCAATGTCAAGGAGATGACAGAAGATGAGCCTGTCAAAAAACCTCCCTCTTCCAAGAAAAAGCACCGTGCTTCTAAAAAACTCCAATACAAAATCCGGAAGAAAAAATCAGCCGATCTCGCTGATGAAAACCTGGAAGTTGGAGATGTTAGCGGAACAAAGCCTGCAGAGAAGAAATCTAAGGAAATCACTGCTCCGCCAATGACGGAACAGGAAGAGCAAGAGCTATTGCAAACACCAGTGGGACCAGATGAACCCCCTGAGATGCTGGAAGCCAGGAGACAAGCTTTCCAACGGCAACAGCAACATCTACTCAGATCTCGGCAACATCTCCAACAAACCCATAATGACATCAAAGTCATGAAGGAAGAAATAGAGGAGTACGAGAGAAAGCATAGATCCGCGTTAAAACCTACTAGGTTACCCGGAATCGCAAGACCGGAAGAACTGCCGCCAAAAGAAAGGTTCCATAACCCATCTTGGCAAAAGCAGGTAAACGGCAAAGATGCCAAGGGCGAACCAATATACAAGACCGCAGCAGAAAACGCGGAAGCAGCCTTCGCGATTCTTAACAACGATCTGTATTCCAACGGGGAAAAACTCCAAGGGGTGTATGCTTTCCTAGGAAAAGCATTGCAACAACAACAGCGCGCTCAAGAGCGATCAGGGAGGCTGCATGATAACTCCGCCCTATGCAAGACAGCTACTTGCGCTGCTGGAGCACCTGGACCGGAAGAACCCGGGGATTCAGACAACTCAAAAGATAAAAAAGAGGATCCGAGAAAAGACAAGAAAAACCCCGACAACCGGGATGCAGCGTCTAAAACCGGATCCCATCTCCCGAAAGATGGGTATAAACCCCATGATCGGGAAGACAAACACCGGAAAGACGGCAAAATAATGCCACCTCCGAGAAACCCAGCTGAGAAAGCTGGAAGATACGATATACCTCACAGGCGTGAGAGATCCCGGACACCGCCTAAGGACAAAGAAAGGCACAGGAGTAGAACTCCGCCTAATCCAAAAGGGCGTGAACACGGAAGAGATAGAAACAATCCCGGAAGAGCGCGTTCGCGCAACAGTGGAAGAGAAAGGAGCAGATCCCCTTCCGTCCATTCAGCCGGAAGATATTCTGCACACATTGACAGAGCAGAGAAAGATGATCTATACTTTGGTCCTAAATGTTTTACTGACAGGATCCGAAGAATAACGCTGCATTCTGGCTTTGCCAAGGTCGGTCCAACGTACCAGAAATACACTGGTAGCACAAACCCGGATACCTGGCTCTCAGATTACTATACAGCCGTCCAGATCAACATTGGGACAGACCTGGAAGCTGTCAAGTTTCTTCCCCTAATGCTGCTGGATGGAGCCAGAGATTGGATCAATGGATTACCGTCACGAACAGTCGATAGCTGGGACGATATGGCTAGAGTATTTACTCAGCATTTCCGGGGAACATACAAACGCCCGAATAGCATCAACCAGCTAAACCGTTGCACGCAATTTGAGGATGAACCATACGTGGATTTCATCTCCAGATGGACATCAATGAAGAATAGTTGCTCTGGAGTAACTGACGTACAAGCAATGCATGCTTTCGTCAATGGCCTAAAACCCGGACTTGTACCGTTCATGGTTGGTTCCAAGAAGCACAAGGATCTCGGATCCATGCTTACAACCGCCAATGAGCATGCCGCAGCCGAGGATGACATCAGAGCAAGAGGAGGCAATATTGAATCATTGATACTCGCCAAGAAAACCCCTCGTTCTGACAAAAAAGCCACTCCAGATACAACGACAAAGCCCAAAGAGGTGAACATAGCCTTTGGAGGAGAAAAGGGAAATAAGTGGAAAGGACGCAACCCGGATCCAATCAATTACACTCCAGAGGAGTGGGAAAGGATTAAGTCGGAACCTTGCGTTCACCACTCACAATTTGGGAAACCCACCCATACAAACGCGCAATGCCGGCTGAATAAGCACATGAAGGGCAGTGCAGGGTCCGGAAATAAAGGGAAGGGTTCCAAAAGGAAACCCACCAAACAAAAGCCAGAAGCTGACAAAGAGGACAGTGAATCGGACACTGACAAGAAAATCCAGGAACAACAGCGTAAAGCGAACCCAAGTTTCCGAGGGTTGATGGAGAAGCAATGGTAACTTTCTTAGCAACCCCATCAGCAAAGGTGGCAAAAAGAACACTTCGAGAAATAAATGCGGTTGTTCCGGCAACCCCGAAATTCTTGAAGTACTCCAATACACCGATAATCTGGGATCAGTCTGATCATCCCGGAAATATCCCTGAACCCGGCACACAAGCTCTTGTTGTAAGCCCTATTGTTCAAAATACTAGGCTAAGAAGAGTGCTGATGGATGGAGGATCCAGCATTAACATAATGTACCTGGATACACTGAAGCACCTGAAGATTTCCGAGTCTCAGCTCAACTACAGCAATATACGCTTCCATGGTATCGTCCCTGGCAGGCAAGCACGATCCCTAGGAGAAATTTCCCTAGATGTCACCTTTGGAGATAAAGATCACTTCCGGCAGGAAAAAGTATCCTTCGAAGTAGTTCCGTTCGAAAGCGTGTATCACGCAATACTCGGACGTCCATCTTTCGCCAAATTCATGGCAAGATCCTGTTATATTTATAACAAGCTGAAGATGCCAGGACCCAAAGGAGGAGTAATCACTATAGCTGGTGATTTTAAGCTGGCAAACGAGTTGGAGAAAGAAAACGCCCTTTGCGCTCAGAGAGTTATAGCAAAGGAAGAACTGAAGGAATTAGCCAAGGAGGTATCGCCGTCAGAAATGCCGGCAGGAAAAGAAACTCGGAAGCCAACAGACAGCTTCAAGGCATCCGAGAATACAAGACATGTAATCCTAGATCCCAAAGATCCGACAAAATTTGTCGTCATAGGGACTGGGATGACTGACAAATAGGAAGGCGAGCTCATCAAGTTCCTCCGTGAGAATTGGGATATTTTTGCATGGTGTCCAGCGGACATGCCAGGTGTACCCAGGGAACTTGCTGAGCACCAACTTAAGGTTATTCCTGGATCAAAACCCGTCAAACAAGGTCTCCGTCGATTTGACGGAAGAAGACGGAAGGCTATTGGCAAGGAAATTATCCGTCTTTTAGCAGCAGATTTCATCAAGGAAGTGATCCATACTGACTGGTCCGCGAATCCGATATTAGTACCGAAGAAAGACACTACTGCTCTTAGAATGTGTATAGATTACACAGGCTTGAACAAATTGTGTCCGAAAGATAGGTTCGCATTACCGCGAATCGATCAAATAATAGATGCTACAGCAGGCTCTGAGCTTTTGTGCTTTTTGGATGCATACTCCGGGTACCACCAAATACGCATGAAAAAGGAAGATCAAATTAAGACTTCTTTCATAACCCCATACGGGACGTATTATTACGTAACCATGCCGTTTGGCCTGAAGAACGCAGGTGCAACCTACCAGCGTTGCATGCAACGTTGTTTGAATAGTCAGATTGGAAAAAATGTCCATGTTTATGTGGACGATATTGCTGTCGTAACCAAGGAAAAAGATACACTCCTTGAGGATTTGCGAGAAACTTTCGAAAACTTACGCACCTACAAGATGAAGTTGAATCCATCTAAGTGCGTATTCGGGGTTCCCTCAGGAAAACTTCTGGGTTCCATCATTTCTCACAGAGGAATAGAAGTTAACCCAGAAAAGATCAAGGCAATCTTGAACATCACAAAACCTACCTGTGTCAAAGATGTCCAAAGATTGACGGGTTCCGCAGCTGCCGTTAGCAGATTTATTAGTCGGCTGGGGGCTAAAATCTTAACATTATACAAGTTGTTGAAGAAATCCGACAAAGTCAAGTGGATAGCAAAGCTTTGGAATACATAGCAGTTATGTCTCTTCTATACTTAGTTCAATATCTATGTAAACATCTTTTGAGATCATGAAATAAAGTTGTTGGATTTCTGGTATCCATGTTTTTTACATGTTCATTATAGTAAAAGCATGTTTCCACCTTCTCTATTTCCCAATGATCTTACAAAATACTCAATGTTAACCCGAATTGTGCCTGTGTACTCGGCGTTAAGTAACTGAATGTTTTTTCAGCCTGCTAACGGCTAAAGGAAACTTGAATTGCCTGCGTGCCCAAGTTTCGGTTAAAAAGTTCCTTGTTTCTCTAAGCATTATCTGATTGCGTATGTGTTGGGTTGCTGGAACTAGTTAGTAAAAATGCCTTTAGCATGGTCCATGTCTCCGAGTTTAAACTGATTGGTTACTCCCAGTTACTCGGCATGACGATTCATACTGCTATTTGAGCCATTTCAAACACTAAGGACAGTTAAAACATATATGCCAGAGAACTTAGAAGATAAAGGAATAATAACATCCGAAAAACCTTGCAAAAAATTTCATAACTAATAATTGCAAAAGGCGGAATTTTTCATTCATACAAATAGAGGCATTACATTGCAGATTACATTGAAAGAACAGTAATGCTCCTATTGTCTATTTTTTGTCATCCAGGTCAAAGGTAGCCCTTCAAGCATCGGATTCCTCCTCGCTGCTGTCGTCTTCGGGGATTGGAGGGATCTCCTCTTCTGGATAGTTGATGGAAATATTTACTATGGAGGCAATCTGGGTGGCGTGGCCTTTGATTTCATCAAAGATGGTATTTCGCTGAGTGTCCGTGTATCCCTGAGGAACACCGGACGCCACGCGCCAGGATTTAGCACCGGGGTAGTGCATGCGCATAAGGCCGAGTGCCATACGCGCACCACCCCGTGCAGCGGAACGCAGGATAGAATCCCTGGATTCCGCCACCTCCATGATGGCTCCCGGAAGTTTTTCAACCTCCGAGAACTCCCCAGTCCTTGCGGGAAGAAACTTGTTCACCAGCTGCATTCCAGCAGCACGGATCGAAGTCCACATGTTCCCAAAGGCTTGGATCCCTTCAAGCCAGGTACCATCTGGGATATCTCCTGTTTTTTCCGACAAAACAATCACAAGTGTTAGGCAAAAAACAGAGAAGAAATACAAGATATGGAATAATAAAAAGGGTAACGGAAAATTACCGATAAGCTTGTCAATCTCGGAGATTTCTTCCAGGCGGAGGTTCAGAGCATTTTCTAAATCCTGAATAGTGGATTTATCCTTCTCCGCCTGTTCAGAAGCCTTGGAGTTGGCAACTCCAAGGGCCAAGTTGCTGGCCTCCAGATCCTTTTGAGCCTTCACAAGATGCTTGTGAAGCTCCAAATTCTCCTTTCGGAGATTCTCGGCATTGCCGGCATCTTCAGCTATTTGCTTGGCCTTAGCCAAAGCAGCTGGAAAGCAAAGAAAATTCCGGATTTAGAAAATTTCTGGAATAAGTACTTAGACAAAAAATTGAATTGCAAACCTCAGAAGAATAATGTATACCTGATGTTTCCGATAAAGCGAGCTGAGACGATGCCAGTTCCGCCTCTCTCTCCTCAAGAATAGAAAGGAGATTTCTAACCTCCTTATTCTTGATGGTGAGTTTGTTGAAAACTTCCATGTTTATGGTTTCGGCGGTTTGCTGCAACATAGCAAGGAAAAGAATGGTTACAAAAAGCATCAAAGCAAAACAGGCATGCAATTTTGTTTAATGCTTGGGGGCTAGAGTTACATACCTGGCTCATTCGGTGCAAACCCGCCAAGTTTTCCTGGAACTCTTTTGCGTATTCCGCGAAAGCAGTTCCAGCCGTGCTTAGGCCGTCGTTGATAATCTTGAAGTCTTTGTCAAAGGTGGGAATCTCTTCGTCGAAAGTCCGAGAAAATTTCTCCACCTCTGGAGCCGCCCTTTCCCTCGTGTCCGTGTCCGACACAACGGGCTGGCTGGGCTCTGAGGGCTTGGTGGTGGGGGCTGCAGTTTGCTCTTCCGCCATTGTGGACGGCGTGTTCGGGGCAACGGCGGAAGAAGGTTGACCGCCTCGGCTGGAAACAACCTTGTGTTTCTTCAGCTTCTTTGGTTTTAAACTGGAGGGAGGCAGGCTAAAAACAAAAAACCCGGAAAAGTTAAAAAACTGAGGATGGATGAAAAGTTCTCATGAAAAAGAACCCAGATGAAAGAACATGGAAGTGGCGACGGGGATTCCATCAAGGTCGATAATTTCCTCAGTGGAAATAATCTTCTTGCGCTTGCGTCCACCTGTAGCGGCGGTGCGCAGCGCGTCCAGCTCCGCCTCGGATACCAAGTC
Organism: Alopecurus myosuroides; assembly: GCA_028641055.1. Classification (NCBI taxonomy): domain Eukaryota; kingdom Viridiplantae; phylum Streptophyta; class Magnoliopsida; order Poales; family Poaceae; genus Alopecurus; species Alopecurus myosuroides. Next base: position 110,372,356 of record CM054063.1, on the reverse strand, counting down.
CGAATCTGAAAGATCCGCGAACTGTCGGACGAACAAGATCAAAATCAGAAGCTAGAAAATCCGAGAAAAAGTAAAACTGTACCCAAGTGACTGAAAAATTACCTTGGGAACCGGATTGTCGGCTGTATACATTGGCCGACTCGCTTCGTATTGGTCGCGTGATGCGACCAATTGGTTGATGCGCCGTCGAAGCTCCTTTGCGGGCCAATCCTTGGTGGTTGTCCGCATCGGGTCCTTGACTCCCGTGTATTCGCACAGGAGACGGCCGCTGTGGTTGGCCAATGGCTGGATTCGCCTAATCAGCCAGCATAGAACCGTGTCCATGCCGGTTAGAGGCGGATCCATGGAGGTGAGCTTGGCGATGCGCCGCTTGATCTTTAGTAGATCTGGCGGCAGAACCTGGACGGCTTCCGTTCCCCAGTTGTCTTGGGGAACTGCGGCAGAGTTCATGAAAGGAGGAACCCCGACAGCTTCCTTAAGGAAAGGCACGTCGGGGTGATAAAAGAAGGAACCCGTCCAAAATTTGACGGATTCCGAAGTTTTTATCTTGGGGAACCAATCTTCTCGGAATCTCCGAAGAGTGAAAGATATGGTCCCGCAAGTCGGGAGTGCGCCCTCCGAAGAGTTCCGCTTAACCCCGAAGTAGTAAGTCCAGAAATCTAACCTAGGTTCTAGCCCTAAGTAGCCCTCGAACAAAGCCTGGAAGCCGGCCATGTAGAGGATGGAGTTGGGAGGAAGGTTATGGGGCTGGATGTTGTAGTGAGAAAGGATTTGGAGGAAGAAGGAAGAAGGTGGAAGTCCCATACCTCGAAGAAGGTGGGAACAAAGAAGGACCCTTTCGCCATTTTTTGGCGTAGGCTCGGTCTCGTCTTCTGGAAGCCGCCATTTCTTCTTAAGAACCAGGCCCTCCTTTTCCAGGTTTGGAAGGAGAGCCGGAGGAATGCTGCAGGCAATCCAGTTGCCTGCAGACTCCGCTTCTTCGTCTGCTCCGGCGGCGGCAGAGGCGGCGGCCTCCGCGGCGGCGAGTTCGTCGCCAAGGAGTTGGATTTTCTCCTCCGCCGTTTCTGGAGCAAACGGCGGGGAGGCTGCGGATCTCGATCCCGCAATGTCCGCGGCGGCGGAAGGATTTGCGTCATCCGCCGCGGAGGCCGTGGTCTTCTCCGGCTCGTCGCCGGTGTGCTTGGGCGATCCCAGTTGCGGATCTAAATCGCTGATGAGCTCGTTGATGGCGGCGCGGGTCGGCGATGACGGCGAGGAGGCCATCTTGTGGTGGTGCGTTGCGTTCCGGTGTGCTTGGATGCTAAGAGCGCCTGGGACAAGTGCTTTGCTCTCGAGCTCGTTCGCGTCAATGGCGTGGGCAGTGGGGAGTGAGGAAAGTTTTCGTTGAGGACGAGGACGGCTATTTATAGCCGGAAAACCGTTTAGATGCGTGCCAACGGCTATTTTGACTGTTGGATGTTTGCCGCGTGTCGCTCGCCGGAAAATCCGTGAAATGAAACGACAGAGTAATGATGATTATCTCCTCGTTTCCCGCGCGAATCTGTCAGAGATACGTTTGTGGGTTTCTCCGAGTAAATCTCAAACGTCGCTTACGTCAGCATGATTGAGTGCGCTGACGTAGGAAGTTTCTTCTCCGCGAAGGATCGTGAGAGAAAAGCCGGATTTTTAGGATTCCGAGTTTCATGCCACCATCTTTTTCAAATGAAGAATAAGAAGAATCAAGACTGCTGAATCAATATTTCTCGGACAAGGAACATTTGGCGAATAGCGGAGAATCAGAGTTTTGATCCTTCTTGGGGGCTACTGTCGGATATATACCAAATAGGGGTATAGAAGATGGTAGGCCAAGTGCTGGATTACCAGGGTGGCCTAAGTGGTAGTGGGCTTAGGTCCATTAGGCGGCCCAGTAATCCGACGCGCAGAAGCCGGATTCTAGAAGAACCCGGATCACAGCCCATGTGATCTGGCTTGGAGGAGAAGACGGATTCCTTGCTTTCCAAGTTACAAGTTACCGTAGTTTTCTAGGTTTCCTATTCTGTAAGCCCTAATCCGGCTATTATATAAAGCCGGACGGGAGATAAACAAAACAACAAACGAAGGAGAAAACAGAGAAGCTCTACGCCAACTCGCCGAGAAGCTCATCCTCGTCGAGTAGCTTAGATCTAAACCCTCACATTGTAACCCTGTTTACGGGCTTTAGTCCCGATTAGTGAGAAGTGCAGGAGTAGGCACGTCGTACTGTCGCGACGTACCGAACCTGGGTAAAATCCTGTGTTCTGTGTTACTACGCTATCCCGTTACCCCACGTCTCTACCGTAGTCTCATGGCACCCCCGTCTATGAAAACTACTACGATGTCTCGACACACACTGTCTGGGGGTGCGCCATAGATATATCTACGGCCCAATGACATGTGGCCCCGCACACGTGGCCACAGAATAGGCCCAAGCAATTCTGTGGCGCACCCCTAGAAGCATGCGCCATAGAATTATAACAATTCTGTGGCGCACGGGCTCGTGGTGCGCCACAGAATGTGCTTTCGACCAATGACATGTGGACCCGCCTGGTATTCTTCCACAGTTAGACATTTTGCATCCCCGCTCGATCCCCTCTCTCTAATCTCGATCTCGCGCGACGACGGGACGACGAACAACACGCTCGCCGCCGGTGATTCTTTCTTCTCCCTCGCGCTCGCCGCCGTTTAGGATCCGTGTGGAGGAGGAGCGCCGCGCCGGACCTAGCTAGGAGGAGAGGAGCGCCGCGCCGGTCGTGACCTAGCTACTAGAGGAGCGTCGCGCCGTGTCCCCGTCTGCATCGACACGCCGTCTTCCTCGACAAGCCTTCCACCTACAGGTAAGCCCCCGGCCCTCTTCTCCCTCTGCTTTCCACCTACAGCGCGTCCACGGCGCCATCGTGGCCACCTACAATTAGCATCGTGGCCACCTCGTTGTGCTCTGCCATTAGCATCGTGGCCACGTACGCAATGCATATATAGACAGAGGAACAGAGGGAGGAGATGTTTGGATTATCAGACAGAGGAACAGAGGAGGAACAGAGGGAGGATGCCTTATCTGCCTGACCTGGGGCTTTCAAACTACAAGTTTTAACTTTGTAATGATTTTTCAAACTACAAGTTTTAACTTTCAAACTGAGGATGCCATCAGTCATGAAGATTTGTTTGGTTCTGGGATTTTTGTGCAGGTTTTTTTTTGAGATGCCAATGTTTCGCGAGGAAGTTGATTCATTTCCTTCCGAGCGAATTTCTGGCACTCTTAGACATAGGAAAATTAGCAAAGGTCATGCCCAAATTTTTTATGAATTTTTTTATACTTAGTAGTTTCATAGGAAAAAATCATGGTTTTTCTCAATTACCCCTTCCACAAACGTGTATAGTGAACAATACACATTAGTCTGATGGCTTATGACATTGGATTGCATTGTCATTGCCATTGTTGGTGAAGCTAACTTATGAGAAACCGCATAAACTTTCTGAATGGCCGGTTCCCTCTTTTAGGGTCTTCATCAATAGCAAGTAGTTGATCCTGAACCTTCCTTTGCATCTCTCTTAATTTTTCCTGAGATAGATGAAGGTTGTTGTAATTCAACAGAAAGAAGTTTGTTTGTAATCCAAAAACATCTAATGAGTGAAGCGGTTTTGCGATGTCCCTGTTTTGCACACACACTCCAGGAATGATTTTAGCTTTTCCCCGGATGTTGAATCGCAGCAGCAGTGGTGAGTGACATCAATGTGCCTTTTTGGGCTGCTTGCATTTTACTTTGGTATGCAGCATGTTGGGAGGAAGTAATGATTCATTACTATGATGGGCATATGGCTCCCATGTGCCGCTTCTAGTCCACCTCCCCCAGCGCAGGTGCCGCTGTCAAAGTGTGTTACTCAGATGAGACAGTGATTTATCCTTTTTATAATCTGTACTACCAATGAGCTTTATAGTAACCATGAAACTTGTTGGGACCTTTATTTTTTTTTCTTAGTGTGCTCCATCCATGCCTGAAGGCTGAAGCTTCAGTAAGCATGCTGTCATCTTTCCCTTGGCATTAATAGCGTTGCACTCTCTTTCTTGATGTGGGGGGAACATTAGCGGTAGTAGTTTATGTTTAGGGCTGTGTGTTCTTCCTGGGAAGGAGGAGTACATTGATCTGAATGCTTAGGACATAAAAATTAACACATGGAAGCAAAGAAATAAAAAATATTATGTTGTCCCCCTAGTAGAGCTTCATGGATATGTCAGGTCAAAGAGGCTAGGATCTAGAGTTATGTTTTCTAATGAACTTTCCATTTTCTATTTGAGTCTTCAACGTATCAAACCGATTTAATATTTACAGAAGTTTTCACGTACTACTGCAAGTCTCCTTAAGTAATTACTAGCAATATGCCCGTGCGTTGCCACGGGGTGATTGGATTTTTATTAAATAATGAATAATTGTTATGACATAGAGAACTTCGCTACTGAAAATTAGTTTTTCTATGTGAATGCAACTACAGTAAGACTTAGCATCGTATTTGTCAGATCGTATAACACTTAAGAATGGCAGTTCTTTCTTGATTCTGTTTCCCTTGTGATGAATTTTGAATCTCACCTTTTAAAGGTGTCAATGATGACAATTTTAACACTTTGTATTAAGAATTAGTGCAAGGTTGAATATATGATGACAATCTACTAAATTAGGTGGTTCTAAATCATATTTAGTAATGTCCTATCTTATATTTCCTGTCCTATTCAAGAAAACCTTTACTGAAACTATTGTATGAAATTAGCTTTTACACTATCTCCATGGAAGCCTAAAGGATGAACATACCATTACACTATGTAGGCATTAATATGAGACAGAGTACAGCGTGATCTAAACTTACAATTTTATGTTACTTTTGTTACTTTGGCCAGTTGGAAATGACCTATGCCTACCTATTTGTATATTTGCGAAAAAAATGTAGAGAAGTAGCTCTCCTGCTGTAAGTTCTTTTTTGTTGTTGGAAAACAACCATACAAAACACTACTACGCACGGCACGATACATAAATCCTGCAACCGGAAGCAAAATTTTGCTACTGGATCAACATCCACCGTCTTCTTCAGACTCAGACACAAGAACGAAACCGCCAAAAACATGAAGACATATTTCCTTTCTTTTTTTAGTAGGCCAACCATGAATAACAGAATCATAGGTCAAGACAAATTGGCAGGTACTATCACCAGATAAAAGGTACCTCAGAAGAAATAGAAAGCACGTTTGCAAACGAATTATATAAGCACAAAGTTCTGTCTTGTTTCTTAATTATTTATCTGCTTGGTGGATTTATTTTTGTCATTCTACTATTTTGTTAGAGTTTGAATAATAATTTTTTCGAGTTGGTCTTCAGTAACACTAAGACTACTGTAATTAGCATTCCCAATGTACATGAGAAAAATCTGAAGTTTTCGTAGCTGCTTACTAACAAAATATGACAGCCAGCTACTGATGACAAGTCATTCCACTCAAAAACATTCTCACTACTACTCGGTGCCATATGTTTCACCTATCCATTGCATAAAGACAAATGTATCACCATCTTCATCTCCTACAATAATCCCTTGAAAATCTCTGGTCTGGAACTCAACATATTTACAACGCTGTCACCACTATATGATACGGAGTACTGTACTACCTAATAATTCCTTATTCTACACCACCAAATGCTAAAAGAAAAATCAGTAGAAGCCAAGCACTCCTGAGATGGTGATCATAGGGTCGATCGGCACTCGTTTTGCTTGTCCTTCTAAAACTAGCTGCGGCAATGCGTTTGCCTCCTTTGCTGCAACACCAGGGGCTGACCAGAGAGTAACATGTGGCCAATCGTCCCTGGAATCTACCTTCTCACCATTTACTGTTCCAAGATGCGCCTCAAGAGCAGCCATCTTATCCGTGTAGAGCAAGGCGCTAAGCAACACAAGGACTTCCTGATTCTGGTACACTCCATAGCTAGCAACTGCGGCTACACCATGGGCTCTTTTGTGGGCAAGGGTGACATGAGCCTTGCTCAGGTTATCAACCAACCCTACATCAAGTACTACATCATGTAATTCTTTGCAATGGTTCATTTTGACAATGACGAGGTTAGAACTTTAAGGTGGATGACAAAAGATAAATGCTCTCAGCCACCATGAAGGGAACTCATGTGCCAAGTGGATGGAGGTGTCATTTTGCCACGTATTCTAGCAACAAGAAGACAATTGCAAACATCACTATGGAAGATGGTACCTTGGGGAAGACTACTCATCTCATTCCTCCATTCGAGATCCTCCGTCGCATCTATAGAGAGACACTTGCTCCCCGTGTGGGGAATTGGGATGAAGTTCATGGATTTATATTTGATTTTCTCAAGAAATCTAAGGAGAAGCAAGGTACCGGACAGAAGCTTGATGTGATGGATTGGATCCATGAGGGATTATGGCTCGTTGTGATTAACAAGAGGGCTCCCGTCTATGGCCCTTTTATCGTGAAGTTTATAAGGATGAAATGGTGGGAAGCCACAAAGGAGGACATCATGAAGGATGGCAGCCCCATGGTCAAGCATCCTGTGAAAGAGCCTAAGGTGAAGAAGCACTTGTCTCCTACTGAGTTGGAAGCTATTGCTGCCAAGAAGGAAGCTGCCTCCCTTTTAGTGTGAGGACTGGGGCACTGTCCGATGAGTATAACACTATGGGCGAGCCATCATGGTTCAAGAAATTCCAGATTAAGGCCAAGAAGTCCTTTTGCGTCCAGCTCGATCTCCAGGAGCGTATGTATGATGCGCATGTCTATCACAAGAAGGCTTCATCCCTCCAGGAGGATATGATGGAGAAGATGGGGTTGCATGTGTCTCTGGGTTCTGAGGGGTCTATCACTCCTAGGGAGAAGTGGACATCCGAGCATAGTACCTGGAGCGACGCTGAGATTCCTGCCTCATCCACTCACCATAACGTTGAAGACGGGGAGTGACTCTTCTGGGATGGTAGCCTCTTCTCCCTTTTTGTCATTTTATGACAAACGGGGAGAATGAGTATATTATGTTGAGCTGGTATTGCATGGGTGGAGTCACAAGCTTGCTATCTTCGATGTTTCTTTGCTTGTGTCTCCGTTTTGTTGAAAGTTGAACGTTATTTGCATTTGGTGTTGAACTAATTTGTGAGCGTGGTATAACACATACATTTTATCCTGTTCAGTATCTATTATCTATTGCAAGTCTTTATCCTAGCTCTGTATCTTATTGTGATCTTGTTCTAGTTTGTTTTATCACACTTGTGCTATCAAATGCTCGCTCAATAATTGTGTTGTCATCAAACACAAAAAAGAGGAAGACTGAAACAACATTTCGACATATTATGTTTTGATGTTTCTTGACAACACAATTAGAGCCCTAATGCGTGCTAAAGTAATGCAGGAAATATTCATACTTTATTTCCATATATTCTTCCTATATGACCTCGTGATAGATCCCATTGAGTTCATAATGAAGAAAGAAGATTTTTGTGGGTTTTCTGTCAAAGATGGTACTACCGGGTGGCACGCGGTAGTACCGGGATTTCTTGTTTTTGGTACTGGAATCATAGCTTCGAGAGTGGCAGAATTCGGAACTACAGGACCTGCACTGTTGTACCGTATGATAAAATTGTGCAAGTTCCTGCGAAGCTGATTTGCTGTTGTGGAGCGGTACTACTGGATGGCCTTGTAGTACTGGAGTCGCGGTACTGTCGCGGAGCTGCGGTAGCACCGTAATTTCCAAGTTTAGGTACCTGACTCACAAAGTTAGAGCATGAAAAATTCGGCACTACCGCCCCCATGCGGTAGTACCGCCTGTGGAAGCCAGCTCCACGGATCCAGCGTTAACCCCGTGAATACTAGAAGGGCCAGTACTACCGGACGCCGTCCGGTACTACCGGGTGGAGCAATAAGTGCTCAAATGGTCAGATCTGGGGAAGGGCTATAAATAGCCCATCCCCTTCTTCTTCAAGTGGTAGCTCGTTGATACGTCATAAATGTGTCCTTAATTTCTGATGTTCCATGTTGTTTTCTTATTGTTTCCCACATGTTTGCTATACACTTTATGTCATTTTTATCGATTTTCCAGACTAACCTATTGACATTATGCCACAGAGCCAGTTCCCTGTTTTCTGCTATTTTTTGTTTCAGAAAAGTTGTTGTCGAAATATTCTCGGAATTGGAAAATTCGAAGACTGGAAGTCTTAGAATTCCCGAAGGTTCCCCGGAGTCCCGAACAGACCCAGAGGGGGGCCTCAGGGGGCCCACACCATACGGTGGTGCCCCCCCTTGGCCGAGCCGGGGGTGGTGTGGGCCCCCAGGCCTCCACCGCCTATTCCCTTTCGCCTATTTAATCCCCCCGAGACGTAAACCCTAGATATATACCACTTTTTCCCGAAAAACACCCGAGGCCGCCGTCATCATCATCCCGAGATCGGGAGGATTCTAGAGCTCTCCCCGGCACCCTGCCGGGAGGGTAATTCATCACCGGAGGGGTCTACACCACCTTGCCCTCCTCCGAAGTGATGCATGAGTAGTTAATCCCTGGACTACGGGTCCATAGCAGTAGCTAGATGGTTTTCTCTCAACTTTGTACCTCATGTTTAGATCTCGTGAGATGCCTATCATGATCAAGATCATCTTTATGTAATGCTACATGTTGTGTTTGTTGGGATCTGGGGAATGTTGAATGCTATGTCTTCTGATTATCAATCTATCATATTATCTTCATGCTTATGTTATTTATGATCTTGCATGCCCTCCGTTATTAGTAGATGCTCTGGTCAAGTAGATGCTAGTAACTCCAAGAGGGAGTATTTATGCTCGATAGTGGGTTCATGCCTCCTTTTCATCTGTGCTCGAGTGACAGAAACGTGACGGATGGAGGATGTGTTGTTGCCATTAGGGAGAAAACAACGGTGTTTACCTAGTTTACATTGTTTACATTACACACTTTGCTTACGGTGATAACCTGTTGCTTGCAACTTAATACCCAACGTTTGTTCGAATGATATTCGATGGGTGGATTATTAGACATAGATGCAGTTGGATGATGGTCTATGTATTTTGTTGTAATGCCCGCATGAATCACATAGTAATCTGATATGGGGTGGCCCAATCTTCTCAATGAGCTTCTCTCTCTTTTTGTGGATTTTCTGGATTTTGTGATAACTAGTGCTACAGTGAGACCTCTCACTTGGATGACCCTCTGTTGCCAGATGCAACAATAATCAAGGCCTTTGGATATTCTCAACTACACACTCTTGCACAAGTAATCAAAGATTACAAGTGGTCATGTATCCCCCTATTCCCAATGCAATAACAAGATATCATGCAACTTTGCAATGGTAAACTTCAAGATGAATGCTTAGCATCAATACAATCTAGAGGCCAAGGTTTTCTTTGGTTGAAACTGGATCTAATCTCCACAACTCACAGGAGGGGAATATATAAGGGGGAGGGGTGCGGACACAAGGGCTCCTTTGAACAAGCACCAATTCCCCTTGGACTAGGACTCCTACTAGGACTCTAAGATGGATACAAACCGACCCACTTTAGGGGGTGCGGCCAATTATGGTATACAAACCATACCTACTCATAGTAGGATTTCTATATGGCGCATTGGTCTTCAATGGGCTGCCTTCCTCTTGTTTTCACTCTCTTGTAGTGTGGAGTAACAAGCTAGAAGTTGTTTTCCACACTTGTATGATTGTTTTCACCATCTTGGACACTTGTTTTCACCATAGCAAACTTGTTTTCACCATCTTGTATGTTTTTTTCACCATGGCAGTCTTGTTTTCACCACTTTTAATCTTGTTTTCCGGCATCTCCATGTTGTTTTCCAGATCCTCTTTGTTGTTTTCACCCATCATGCTTGTGTTATCAATAACCCTGACCATACATAAATGCATACACTTAGGTAGTATAAAGTTCTCATAGTCACAAACATCATAATCAATAAGGAGTGAATTCACCTGTTGTTCTAGTAGCTTGGTCCTTGATCTTGTCATAGGTCCAAGTATCACTTCATCTTGTTTAAGTGGTGATGTCGCCTCGAGGCAATAACTTGGATTTTCTGAGCTTAGGAAATCTGTCCTTTCGAAAGTGTACCCATACCAAATCTCCTTCTTGAAATAGAACCTCCTTTCTCTGCTTATTTACTCTCTCAGCAACATACTTCCCTTTCTTCTCTATAGCATCCTTTGTCTTCTCATGTATCTTATTCACAAAATCAGCTCTCTTTGATGCCTCCATATTTATTCTTTCTTGTATGGGAAGTGGTAGAAAATCAAGTGGTGTAATGGGTTTGAATCCATAGACCACCTCAAACGGGCAAAGATGAGTAGTAGAGTGCACAGCTCTATTATATGCGAATTCCACATGGGTTTGGACATCCCTAGTACATCACGACTTAAACAAGATGAAGTGAGACTTGGACCTATGACAAGATCAAGGACCAGGCTACTAGAACAACAGGCTAATTCACTCCTTATTGATTATGATGTTTGTGACTATGAGAAATTTATACTACCTAAGTCTATGCATTTATGTATGATCAGGGTTATTGATAACACAAGCATGATGGGTGAAAACAACCAAGAGGAGCTGGAAAACAACATGGAGATGCCGGAAAACAAGATTACAAGTGGTGAAAACAAGACTACCTTGGTGAAAACAAACATACAAGATGGTGAAAACAAGTGTGTTATGCTGAAACCAAGTGTCCAAGAAGGTGAAAACAATCATACAAGTGTGGAAAACAACTTCTAGCTTGTTATTCCACAGTACAAGAGAGTTAAAACAAGAGGAGGGCACCCCATTGAAGACCAATGCGCCATATAGAAATCCTACTATGAGTAGGTATGGTTTGCATACCATAATTGGCCGCACCCCCTAAAGTGGGTCGGTTTGTATCCATTTTAGAGTCCTAGTAGGAGTCCTAGTCCAAGAGGGATTGGTGATTGAGCAAGGGGGGCCTTGTGACCGCACCCCTCCCCCTTATATACTCCCCTCCTGCGAGTTTTAGAGATTAGATCCAGTTTAAACCAAAGAAAACCCTAGCTTCTAGATTGTATTGTTGCTAAGTATTCATCTTGAAGTTTACCATTGCAAATTTGCGTGATATCTTGTTATTCCATTGGGAATAGGGGGATACAGGACCACTTGTGATCTTTGATTACTTGTGCAAGAGTGTGTAGTTGAGAATATCCAAAGGGCTTGATTGTTGTTGCATCTGGCAACAGGGGTGATATGGGGTTTCCCAATCTTCTCAATGAGCTTCTCTCTCTCTTTTTGTATTTTCTGAATATATGTGGATAACTAGTGCTACACTGAGACCTCTCACTTGGATGACCCTTGTTGCCAATGCAACAACAATCAAGCCCTTTGGATATTCTCAACTACACACTCTTGCACAAGCAATCAATGATCACAAGTGGTCCTGTATCCCCCTAATTCCCAATGGAATAGCAAGATATCACGCAAACTTTGACTTGGTATACTTCAAGATGAATGCTTAACAGCAATACAATCTCAAGGCTAGGGTTTCTGTTGTCTAAATTGTTCTCCCCTAATCCACACGCAGGTGGAGACTATAAATAGGTGGAGGGTGCAGCCACAAGGCTCTCCTTGCGCAAGCAAACCTCCCCCTACTAGGACTAGGACTCCTACTAGGACTAGGACTCACAAATATGGATACAAACCGATTCCACACACAAAGGAATTCGGCCCAATTGGTATACAAACCAAACCTACTTGAAATAGGATTTCTTATGGCGCATTTGACTTGGTGGAGGCGCCTATCCCCTTGTCTTGATGAATAACAATTGTTTTCATGGAATAACAATTGTTATTTATTGTTTTCACCATCTTTCTTTATTGTTTTCACCATTGTAATCTTGTTTTCACCATCTTGAATGATTGTTTTCACCATGATCATGTGGCCTTCTATCAACTCTCCATCCAAGCTTGTGATAACATAGTCCTTAGGGATATCCCTATCATCCTCCCTTTCTTCAAGACAAGACGTCCTCGGCTTGTTATATCCTGAAATTGGCAAAAACAAAAAGAACAAAGTGTATGCACAATATATGTATCTATAAGGGCACTCATTAGTTGTTAGTAAAACATAATATAGTGCATATGAATTGTGATCACGAAATTTGTATAAAAACAACACATAAAAGTCATAGCTTTTCAATCCATAGCAATCATAATTGCATATATAAGTGAAGTTTATTTGAATAGCATATGTATGTAATGAAACTTGTGGTAAACCAAACATATTTGTAATATTATGCCCATATGTAAAAATTTGTAATTCATCCCGAGGTAACATATCATATAAATCGGCCACATTATCATTGGTTATACATATGTAATGTACCATGAAAATTTTATCCAAGTTATAATCACCAATTAAATAAAATTTGAAACTATTATCATATGTGCTAGAATCATCATAACCAAATTTATTCATAGCACATTGCACATCAATTGGTTCTTTTAACATGTCATAAAATATAATATCTCTAGATGGTATCTTAGCAAGTACTTCTTTATGTGTAATAAGAACCACATTGTGAAATTTTGAATTCATTATAATATTATATGGTTGTAAATTATCACATAATTCACTACTTGTTGTTACCAACCCGAAATCAATACCTTTATCAATACTAACCTCCTCATGTGTAGTAGGTATGAAATCATCAATCTCTTTTGAATTTGAAGGTTGTAGCTCCCTTTCTTCAAAAATAACCTTCATATCACAAGTATGAGCTCTTGTATCCGTGGCATAATCCTCCACTATTTGTGATGTTTATTTGTGCTCCCTTTCTTCAATAGCAACCTGTACACAAGAAACAACACTAGGAAAAATTATGTTATTAGTTAAAAGGCTCTTTCCACTCGGCCTAGACTTGTCTTCCTCCATAGAATTGGTGTTTCCACTCTCCTTCTCTTGAAGCATCTCAATTTTGTGTCTTGATTCATTCACAATTTGTTGTGGTGTCATAGGCCTCAAAATAATATCCTTATTGTTCCAATTCAAGTGATATGTGTTGGCTCTCCCCATATGTGTAACCTTCTTGTCAAACTGCCAAGGTCTTCCAAACAATAAGTGACAAACTGTCATGGGAACCACATCACACTCAATTGTATCTTTGTATGGTCCAATTTGAAAATCCACTCTCACCATATGGCATACCTTGATTTCTTCCTTGTTATTTAACCATTGAATATAATATGGTTGTGGCTGTGGATTGTAATGCAACCTTAGCTTTACACATAACTCCTTGCTTGCTAGATTTCTACAACTCCCTCCATCAATGATCACCTTGCAAGCCATATTGGGTCCAACAATTGCCTTGGTTTGAAATAAATTGCATCTTTGGCTCTCATCATTGCTAGGAATAACACTCAAAGCCTTGGTGCAAACAATGGTTGGATAATTGGTAGCAAAAGCATTAAGAGGACCATCATCATCATCATCATCATATGTATCCTCTCCATTAGGATCAGCATCATCTCCACTCTCATACTCCTCATTAGCATTGATCACCATGACTTTCTTATTAGGACAATCTCTCTTAAAGTGCCCCCTTCCTCCACAAGTATGGCATGTCATGTCTCTATGTCTAGCTGTTGATTGAGTAGATCCACTTCCACTAGCTGCAGGTTGTGGTGTTTTCCTTGTATTGGAGATGCTCAGCTCGGGTTTGGATGGTGTACTATCTCGAATTGGAGTAATTGGAGGTGTAGGTGGTAAAAAGGAAGAGGATCTCGAGGGCCAAATCTTCCTTGGAGCCAAAGTAACCTCCTCGGCCAACCTCTTTTCTGCCTCCCTTGATTGATGCAACAATTCTGTCATATTGTTATATTGCACATGCCTCACAATGCATCTAATTTGAAAAGATAATCCTGACAGAAATCTTTGCATTGTTTGCTCTTTTGCTTCAACAACTCGAGCTCTTTGTAGCACTAATTCCATCTCCTTGTAATATTGATCCACTGAATTTGTTCCTTGTTTCAAATTTTGTAATTTGTCATAGAGAGTCCTCAAATAATTTGTTGGAACAAACCTCTCAGTCATAAGTTGTTTCATCTCAGCCCATGTAGTAATTTCTGGTTGATTTTGTGTTTCCCTCAATCTTATGATTCCATCCCACCACAAGAGAGCATAACCATCAAATCCAGAAGATGCTAGCTTGATTTTCCTCTCATCAGTGTAATTATGCAATCTCCATAGCTTTTCTATCTTTAATTCCCACATCAAGAACTCCTCAGCATCATCATTATCACATGTGAGAGTAGGCACAAAGAATTTTGGTTTCCCAAGGCCATCCTCTTCTCTATTATCATCCAATGGAATTCTTCTAGGTGGAAAATTGCCACGGCCTCCATAAGCAATGGCTCGGCCTTCTTCATGATTACCACCAAGATTAGCTCTTTGTAATTGTGTGGAGATATTTGCGACTTCCCTTGTGAGATTATTCATGGCCTCTTGAAGAACACGAATTGAATTTGTAGCCTCAGTTTGTTTCTCAATAACCACTGTCAAATCCTTCCTTAGGATATCATCATATTCCTCAATTTTCTTCTCAACTCTTTGCTCAATCCGATTAGCAACTCCTTCTCTAAAGAGATTAAAATCTGCCCATGTACATGTATCATCAGCAGTCTTTGTTTTGGGCATCAAATCAGCTTCCTCCTTTTCACCCTGCACAGAAGATTCACTAGCAAAACTCCTGATTAATGGGTTAGTGAAAACAAATAATCAATGGGTTGTGGTGCCTCTCAAACTCACTCAAACCAGCAAAGAAAGGTTCACTTACTGTTCCAAAGTGAATAAGGATCAACTTACCAACAAGTACCAATGAAAACTGTGTCAAGTGTGAGAAGAGAATACCCAGGCTCTCAAGTGTTACAATGCAAAACAAGGTATTTGGTGGGGCTTGGTTGGGATTCCTAACAACACCAAAATAACAACTCCAATGCACTGCTCAATGTGATAAAAATTACTAAAGGAAACACACTCACACTTGGAGACAATTGTGGCTTAGCAAATATATGGTAGAGATTTTGCAAGCACTAGAAGACACTAGCAAATACTCAATGAAACAGGCACAAGATTGCTCAAGATGTCCACAAAATTTCCAATATGAAATAGCTTCCACTAGTGATATGTAGCTCGGCCTCTTTTGTTTTTTCTTTCTTTCTATTTTTTTTATACTTTTTCCTTTTTCTATTTTTTTTTGATTTTTTAATGGCCTTTGAATCAACTAGGAGCAATAAGTAGATGGAAAACAAAGTTAGTGGACAGATTAGATTACATGAGCAGCCTGTAGAGCAATAAAATAGCTAGTCTTTGGGATTTGGGAACCTAAATATAGCTGTAGAATGGCTTTGTCTAAGGCTTATCAAAGATCAGAACGAAATCCTAAAGAAAACAGGGGTAAAACAAAAGAAAATCTAAGAAAAACAGATGATAAACGAGCTCACGGCAGCACTTATAGCTCACGGCAGAAAAACTGCTGTTTTTGTGCCGTACGGCAGAGAAAACGAGCCAATTTGGCCTCACGGCAGAGCTCACGGCAGGGATGTGGCGTATCGTGGTGGTGTGCTGCGAGGTGGGTGCGCGCGGTAAGAAAAACACGGGCGCGGGTAAGCCGAAACCGATACCGAGTGGGGGGGGGGGGGCGCGCTAGTGGCGGCAGCGGCGGCAGCGCTTTTTGCTGGTTTTGCGCTCGCGGTAGAGAAATCCGAGTTGGCTTAGGAGACCGACTGCGGTTAAAATTTTGCGGGCACTGGTAAGGGTATAACGACACCGTGGGTGGGTATGGTAAGGGTGGTGCGGTAGCGATATGGATCGGATTGGTGGGGGTGTATAAGTGGTTGCGGTAGGAATTTTTGATGCGATTCGAAATAGGATTGCAATCCGAAGATGGCTAGAACCCTAAGCACAATTAGAACCAACTTTTTCCGCAACAAAGGAAACTCGAAAAACTAGATCACCTTGAGAACAAAGTGTAGGTCTAGACTTTCCCGAGGCAACCAAGATCCAAGCACAACTATTTTTTTGTGGAGCTTTTCGGATAGGAATAAAAAGGAACTAGATGAACCCTAAAAGATGAAAACCTAAAAACAGAAAAACAGAAACGCAAATCAACAAAAAGCAGCAACTAGGTAGATGCAAATTGGTGTTGATCTAGGCTCTGGCAAAACTAAAACCTAATATTTTTGTGGGGCTTTTTCTGGATAGGAAATAAAAACAACTAGACTAGGGATAAATTTGCTCACCGAGTAAACCTGGAGAATCTGATACCAAGATGATATGGGGTTGCCCAATCTTCTCAATGAACTTCTCTCTCTTTTTGTATTTTCTGAATATATGTGGATAACTAGTGCTACACTGAGACCTCTCACTTGGATGACCCTTGTTGCCAATGCAACAACAATCAAGCCCTTTGGATATTCTCAACTACACACTCTTGCACAAGCAATCAATGATCACAAGTGGTCCTGTATCCCCCTAATTCCCAATGGAATAGCAAGATATCACGCAAACTTTGACTTGGTATACTTCAAGATGAATGCTTAGCAGCAATACAATCTCAAGGCTAGGGTTTCTGTTGTCTAAATTGTTCTCCCCTAATCCACACGCAGGTGGAGACTATAAATAGGTGGAGGGTGCGGCCACAAGGCTCTCCTTGCGCAAGCAAACCTCCCCTACTAGGACTAGGACTCCTACTAGGACTAGGACTCACAAATATGGATACAAACCGATTCCACACACAAAGGAATTCGGTCCAATTGGTATACAAACCAAACCTACTTGAAATAGGATTTCTTATGGCGCATTTGACTTGGTGGAGGCGCCTATCCCCTTGTCTTGATGAATAACAATTGTTTTCATGGAATAACAATTGTTATTTATTGTTTTCACCATCTTTCTTTATTGTTTTCACCATTGTAATCTTGTTTTCACCATCTTGAATGATTGTTTTCACCATGATCATGTGGCCTTCTATCAACTCTCCATCCAAGCTTGTGATAACATAGTCCTTAGGGATATCCCTATCAAGGGGTCATCCAAGTGAGAGGTCTCCGTGTAGCACTAGTTATCAAAAAATCCAGAAAATCCACAAAAAGTGAGAGAAGCTCATTGAGAAGATTGGGCCACCCCATATAATTTAACCTCTTTGTGTTCAGCAAAACCGGTGAGATTGACAACCTCACTGCTACGTTGGGACAAAGTGATTTGATTGTGTTGTGTAGGTTCCACGTTGTTGCTGAACCGGTAGTGCGCCCTGCCACCTCGGCTGCATTAACCTTCGGAGATAGCTTGTCCTCCTACTGGTCGATTCAACCTTGGTTTCTTTTCTGAGGGAAAACTTGCTGCTGCACTCTTAACACCTTGCACTTGGGATCTGCCAACGTTAGTCATCACTCGTCCATCATTAAAGACCACATTTATTGAGCTCACCAAAAGCTAGATTTACCCAATCCCTCCACCCAAACTCGTTGATCTTTGGAGGATTGAAGGAGAAGGTATAAATCTACATATTCACCAACTCGTTCTTCATTTCCCCCTCATTCACTGAGGGAATATAGTCTATGGTTTCCTTATGGAAAACCTAAACCCCATTGCTACTCAATCGTTGACTGGTGATTCTTTGGAGCCCCCAATTTGGTTGTGCGCGTGTGTGCCTCAAGCTTGTTCTAAAGGAGTCGATTCCTGCATCTAGGGGATCAATAGTGGAAGGTGAACTAGGCTGTCGAACCCCCGGATACTAGGGTATCCTAGGCCATCTGCTGCTGGCCCAACCCATTTGGTACGGAAGGAGTATGTACCAATCTATCGTAAGTAAAGAAGGCCTCTTGCGTTTTCTCGCCAAGGCCGACCCCTTGGAAAGGAGTCCTCCTCGAGGACTCTGTTGCGTGTCGCTGGGGAGGAGCCCTGCTTCGCCAACGCTCCTCTCCAGAAGGAACCCCGCCCGTTGGGAGATAGCCCAAGTGAAGGTGACGTCCCGGCCTCTGCACGGGTTACGGGGGCGCTGCAGGTGACATAGCATCTTTGGCGGCAGTTGCTATTCTCGTGTATAAAGTGCGGAGAATCGTTGCGCACGCCAAATCCCGGTCCAAGGCTTTCCCCTTTGGTGCAAGAAGACCGGTCCGCCGCTACAAGACGGAGGGAGTGTCACCAGAGCACCCACCAACATGCCACGGACGATGGCGACCGTCCTCGACGACCGGCGAAAGCCTGTGTGGCAGAGTGCCGCAGTGTACCCCTTTGGCACTATGTGGTAGCCCTTTCCCGCCCAATGAGCGGGAAAGAGGGCTAAGTGCCGGTATAAGTAGGCTGCCCCTGCCACCGTAGAAGGAGAGACCGATATGTGAGCTGAGTCGTTCGACCACCAAAACACCCCACTTGTACTGTACATCTCACAATGCAGTCAACCAGACAAGCAGGAGTAGGGTTTTACACCATCACGGTGGCCTGAACCTGGGTAAAGTCTTTGTGTCTCCATTGTTTTCCTTCGAGAGATCCCCTCCCGGAGCCTTCAGAGGTGCGATAGAACGTGGTTAGCCCCCAGTGTCCGAACCATTAGGGGCTAACCTGTCGTTGACATAACAACTTCTCCGATATTTGGCGCACCAGGTAGGGGGCTAAGGCGTTTTCTCGCATCTCCGTCGCCATGGTCGCCTCACGCACCGACCGGACCGGCCACAGGGCACGGTCCTAGAAGTAAAGCGACATCGGTGGCCTTGTCACCAGCTTCTCCAAAATCGGACTCTCCCTCTCTCGCTTCCCCGCGTCGTGCCGCGGGCGTGACATGACGCCAGTCGATGAGTCCCTCGCGCACCCGACGCGGCTCCTGCAGTCTTCTGCGCAGGCGATGCTCGCCCTGCAGCCATCGACTGTGCACGTGCATAGTTGACAGTGCTCGCAGGAAGCCATTGACTATGCGCGTGCCCCATGCACATGGACCGCCGCTCTGTCTGCCCGGGCCCGGTGCCGTTGATTCTTGGTTGGTGCACACCACTGAGGTCACCCCAGTGCCATCATCTGACTGGTAGCGGACCGGCTCCACCGCAGCGACCACGCCCGTGGCCGAGCTAGCAGAACCCTGCGCACGCAGGGCTCGGTGCCCTCGGACGCACGGCACGACATAATTCACCCCGGGAAATGCCACCGCCGATTTAGAGTGGCTTAGCTACCGAGAGCATCGGGCGTGCGCCCGGGAAGGGTGCTGCTATGCGTTCGATAGGGACCTGTGGGAGGCAAGGTGGCTATCAGCATTCCGACCTCGCCTCCTGCCTCGCTACAACGGCGACATCCCCCAGTTAAGCTTCCTACGAAAGTATGAGGCGCAAGTCAGGGCTACCGGGGGAAGGGACCGGTGCCTCTTGAGGTACTGCCCCCTGGCGCTCCACGGCCCTGCGATCGCGTGGCCACTAAACCTCCCCGACAGTTCCGTGAGCTCGTGGTACGACCTGCACGCGCGGTTCCTCCAACGCTTCTTCCACTGCGGCCGTCTTCCCAACGGTGAGTCCGAGGGTCACGTGACTCTCTGGCACTTTGCCGTGGGACGCCGCGGTCCCAGCTCGTCAGAGGCGCACAATGCAACTCGCCATGTTGCATCCATCCTCGACGGTTCCCTCGCCCCGCCCTCCGGGTGCCACCTCAAGCGGGCCTCGCGGGACGTCAATGCCGCCCACCGCGGGGGCGAGCCGTCCCAACCGCCCTCAAGTAGTCGCAGCTGGAGATCTCCTTCAACATCGTCAATCATACCAAAGCCATCGGCTCGGTTGGAGCCATCCAGCTGGTATGCACCCCCACGATTAACCACGTCGCCGTCTCGAAGACGCTCATGGATGGAGGCTCAAGCCTCAATGTGATTTCTCTCGACACCTTCGAGAAGTTGCGTATCCCGTGTGACCGCCTCAAGGCCACCAGGCCCTTCACTAGAGTAACCAGCAACACAACCATGCCACTGGAAAGGGTTCGACTGGCGGTCACGTTTGGCACCCGCCAAAACTACCTTACCAAGGAAATCGACTTCGACGTCGCCCACATCGGTCTGCCCTACAACGCCATCTTCGGCTACCCCGCGCTGGCCAAGTTCATGGCCGTCACGCCCCATGCGTACAACATGGTCAAGATGCCCGGGAGCAGCGAGCCCCTCGCTGTTCACGGGGACGTGAAGGATGCAGTGAGTTCTATGGAGGAGTACAAGGAAGCGACAACATCACACCCCATCGACGAGGGCAACCTCGGGGACGCTGTCGAGGCTCTAAAGAAGAAGCAGGTGTTCTCTCACGAGAGGGCGGCCACAAAGAAGGTTTCCATGAACTCCGACAGCACAAGGCCCTCACTCACCATTGGAGTCGGGTTGCCTCCCAAATAGGAAAGCGCACTCGTCACATTCCTTCGGGAAAACGCGGACATGTTCACTCGAACAGCTCCCGATATGCCCTGTGTACCAAGGGAGGTGATCGAGCACCATCTAGAAGTGTGCCCGGGCGCGCGCCCAGTCAAGCAAAAGGCCCGCCGACAGGGCCCGGAAAAGCAGGAATTCATCGTCCGGGAAGTGGAGAAGCTTCTGGACGCCAAGATCATCCGTGAGATTATCCATGCCGAGTGGATCTCCAACCCCGTTGTGGTCTCCAAACATCACACGGACGGAGAACAGATCTGCGTGGATTTCACCAACCTCAACAAGGCCTGCCCCAAGGATCTGTATCCTCTCCTAAGGATAGATCAAATAGTGGACTCCACCGCCAGGTGTGACCTCCTATGTTTCCTGGGTGCCTTCTCAGGCTATCATCAGATCAAGATGGCCAAGGAGGACAAAGAGAAGACCGCCTTCATGACACCTTGTGGGGTTTTTTGCTACGTCTGCATACCCTTTGGCCCGAAGAACGCGGATGCCACCTTCCGGCGGCTCATGCGTATCGCCCTGGGGACACGGGTAGGGAAGAACGCAGAGGCCTACATTGACGACATCGTCGTCAAGACTCCCAAAGAGCGCACGCTCATCGACAACCTTGCTGAGACGTTCCAGAATCTCCGCAGGGTCAATATCATGCTCTACCCCGACAAATGCGTATTCGGGGTTGCGGCAGGGAAGCTGCTGGGCTTCCTGGTGTCCCATCGGGGCATCGAGGCCAAACCCGACAAGATTCGGGAAATTGAAGAAATCCAACCTCCACGTCGGCTGAAGGATATGCAACACCTTGTGATAGGGATATAATAGAGGTCCATGAGGTCTATCCATGCTTGAGTTGGAAAGAAATATTGAGCCTCACTGATGTTTATTATAAGGTGAATTCTTTCCTAACAAATAATGTTTGTGTTCATGAGAATGTTATACTACCTAAGCCTATGAATTTATGTATGATTAGGTTTATTAATAACACAAACATGGATGGAGAAGAGTAAGCAAGGAGCAAGAGAAGGAGGCGTGGAAAACAACAACAAGGAAATGATGTTTCAGTTCGGACTGCCAGAATTCCTGAATTTGAAATAGTCATGGATTCTTCATACGGGATCCAAATACAGCAAACGAGCACAATTCGGATAGGAAATTTGATGGGCTTTCCAATGGATCTGGCCCCATCAACAAATTAGACTAGTGCAAGCCGTGGTGACCGAAACAAGCCACGAATAGTTTTCTGCCAGTTTCCAAATCGAGTCCAATTGGCTGCACCTGTGTTGGGTCAGTTTGTATCCGAGTTGGTTGAGTCCAAACAAGTAGGAATAGGTCAATTTCGTGGGGAAACACCCCCTCCCTCATATATAGCTACCACCTGTGTGTAGAATAGATGAGACTACGTTAAACCCAAAAACCCTAGACCTCTAGATTGAAACTGCTTGTAAGCCTTTCATCTGGAAGTTCATCTGCAAACTTTACGTGATACCTGCTGTTCCACTGGGAATAAGATGGTACAGAACCACTTGTAGTCGGTGGATTACTTGTGCAAGAGTGTGGAGTTGAGAATATCCTTGGGGTTGCTATCTTTTGCATTGGCATCAGGGATCAGCCGGGAGAGTTCTTAGTGGCGCACTAGTTATCATACTGGAGTTATCTGTGAGTTCACTGAGAAGATCGGGCCACCCCTTATCACCTTGCGGGATGCGTGGCGGCACTTGGATGCTTCATCTCCAGGTTCGATGACAAGGCTTTGCGATTCTTTAAACTCCTAAAGCATTCGGGTCCATTCAAATAGACATGCCGAGGCAGCTGCTGCATTTGAGGAGCTCAAAAGATATCTGGCAGGCCCTCCTATACTCCTCGCACGAGGCAAACAGGCATAACCCTCCACAAGTAAATATGGAGCATCTCTGTAAGGAACCATCGCAAGGCCTTCTATAGACACGCGACTCACTCGACAAAGAACCATGGGCAACACGCACAGAGCTAAGTCCCATTCCTTTATTTGTACTTCTAGAGATTTCCCCTTCTCGGGCTACACCCTAGAAAACTCGCTAACACAAGATAATCTTAGAAGAGAGAAACACATCACCTCAAGTTTCACATTTCATATTCCATTCATGAGATACATCTCAGTACTAAACATACTACAGGTTCACTGCAAAGACAAAAAGAGGCTTGAAAGTCTGAGAGAGCTACTCCCTCTCCGTGACTACAAAGGAGGAAGGCATGGCGGCCGCCATGGCTGAACCTATCTCGCCACAACTACGAAATATGTTCGGCCGATGACGGAGCTGCCGGAAAAAAGAAGGAGGTCGAGGATCCAGAGAAAAAGGAAGGCTGATTGATCAGGATCATCACGCCTTCCCTCTGGACGAAGGAACTCAAGCCTCGGTTGAGTCCGACCCGCCGTCCTCCACCTTGACGGCCGAAGAGTCTTCCTCGTCCTCCCCATCATCAGCATCATCTTCGTCATCGCCACCGTCGCTGTTGTTGTTGCTGCTTCCACTCTCGACGCAACACTCCTCACACTCACCGCCACACCCGAACACCATCACAAGAGCATGTACGCTCCATCGAAGCGGCAGTGGAGAACCTGGCTCTCCTCCAGCTTCTGGGCGTGGTCGAAGGTTTTCAACCCGAGTGTCAGCGACACATGACCGCTGGAGAAAAACTCCACGGAAGTCCACCAAGGTTCATTGATGCAACCCACTACTTCGAGCCAGAGCCCCCTGGGTAGGTTGCGGCAGCATGCGAGTCTCCTCGGCTCAATGGGGAAAGGGGTTCCCCATCACGCGATGACCGCGAGGCGCCCGCGCACCTTGACCACGCCGGTTGTGGGTGCTTGTCTCCACTCGAGGTACAGACCCCTCCGTCACTTCACCAGCCGCCAGGGCCATCTGGGGACTGCGCCTCGGGATCGCGTTTGGGTCCGGTGGCGAGCCGCGTCCTCGTCTACCATGATCCATGGAGGGCTTTTTTATTTATCTCGCGGGTAGGAGAAGGAGAACAGGACGGAGGCAGCGCTTGGGAAGGAGCAGAGCACCTCCTATTTATGCTCTTGCTGGGGGGCACTATGGTGAGCGGTGGTGCACGGAGATGGACCTGTCTTCTCTCTGCGCGCGGCGGCGTGTGGTGGATTCGCATCAGGGCGATGCGTTCTATGTGGATTTGGCGAGAGGAAGGAGAAAGGAACGGAACAAATGACAAGGAAGTCGAGACAACGGGCGGCGCGGGGTAATTATACCCCCAAAGCGTAGTTATTGCTCGGGATTAACTATGAAGGAGATCGTGCAACATGGAGAGTTACCACGCCCGTTAGAAACGCACGAAGCGATTAACTCGCGCGTAACGGGCACAGTCAATCCCACGTCTAGCGACGTGCACACTCAAGAGCCCTGTGTGAAGCGACGCAACAGCGCGTGGGCCCGGTGCGCTCTGACAGGCGCAGGTGGAGCGTGTATGGTGCAACCGCATCGTACCCGAGGCAGCATGGGCTATGTGCTCACGCCACGTGTTGAGTCTTACACGCGAATATAGCAAAAGGCTCTGGTTTGAGCGGAAAAGGTTTCGAAAATTGGCTAAGTGCTGGGATCTCGGCAAAATCCAAAGTAGCTTGGCCTATCCGGTTGAAAGAAGAAAACTCCATAGGCGACAAGGAATTAAATCCGAGTTCAGATGATGCTTGACCGACTTGGGGTGCAACTCGGCGGGTTCTTTGAGGAAATTTGGTTAAACCTGGCACGGCCCAGCGTCCGAGTTAACATGACCCTACCATCTTCGGGGACTAATGTCGGGGGGCTACCCCCGAGTAGGGGTAAGACATGTGAGAAATGGAGTTCAAGGTCCTGTTTACCGAGTTCGGACGTACCGAGTTGGTACGTGCCGGATATGATGGTATCCGGTTGGGGCTATCCGGCAGGAAGAACAATATACCAAGGGAAGATTCAAGTATCTATCTGGGTCAGCCGAGTAGCACTTGGGTGATTCGGATAGAGAAGGAGTTGTTCTACTTGGAGGCAAAGTCAATGGAGCCGTTGAGGTGAATACCGCGTATCTAGGAGCCGTACAGGCGTGCGGTTCAACTTACTAGGTACGTGGTAATGCGTATCCTTACGTGGGTACAGTGCGGTATGGACAATGTCATGTCTAGTCTCTGACAAGGGGGACAGGACATGTCAGCGACCAACCGCGGAGACTTTCGGCGACTCTGTCAGCGAAGACACGGAGGCGTGCGCAGTTGCACAGTGTAAAGTCACCTAGTCAATACTTTTATCTGTAAAATAGTGGGTGGACACCAGTATATAAGGTGGCCTCTCCCCTCCGGCGTGAGGGTCATCCGGTGGTTCGCTCGCTACATCGCACACTTGGTGGATTAACCCTAGAGGCATTACTACTCACAGAGAGAAAGAAACAGAGAGAGAGCAACTCTTGTACTCGGCACATACTTATACAATGAGAGAGGCAGGAGTAGGGGTGTTACCTCCACACGAGGGCCCCGAACCTTGGTAGATTGGGTTGTTTGCAGTGTTCAGAGCGCGCCAGTTTGGCGTGCGATCCCTCCCCGGATACCTACAACGTCCATTGGCCCCAATCTTTAGCCATCCTATGGCACTGTCTTATTCACACCATGACAGTGTCATTATGCACTAATACCCTAGCTAACATCTTTTATCTCTAGGTTGTGAAACCCTCAAAAGAGAGAATCGTCTCTGATACCAATTGAAAGGACACGGATTTCTCCTAGAGGGGGGGAGGGGGTAAATACACGTGTTAAAATAATTACAGTTGAGGCTTGATTAATTGCGGAATAAAACTAGCGTTTATTTATATAGCCAAAACCTAAACAAACTAGGTTCACCTATGTTTACCAACAACTTATGCTAAACAATTCGAGCAACTATGTGATAGCAAGATATACAACTTGAAGCTCGATGGCTATCACAAAGTAAATTGCATAAGTAAAGAAATCGGGTACAGAAATAACAGAGACACATGGAGACGATGATTTATCCCGAAGTTCACTTCCCAATGGAAGCTAATCTCTATTGGAGAGGTGTGGAGTCACAATGACTCCAAGCGCCTCAATGGCTCACCTTATTCTCCTCGTGCCTCCACTAATGCGGAGTGCCACGATCCACTATGGGACCTTTGAGGGCGGTCACCGATCCCACACAAGGTTGGGGCAATGTCCACAACTTGACTGCACGCCACAATAATATCCCGCGAGCTAAAAAATTCCGATATAGCAAAAAGGTCTAGAAAGCTTCCAAAGGTGTAAGACAACAACAACCGTCTAGGGCACTCCAAGTACCCAAGAGGAACAAGCTCTAGGGCACTCCAAGTACCCAAGAGTAACAAGCTTCTCAACTTCAACTTCCACGTATCACCATGGAGAACTCAAATCGATGGAAAGAACACAAGAAGTGATCAAAATATCTCACTCTCAAATCCCACCAAAGCAACGATTGATGTGGTTGGAGAAGAGAGGAAGAACAAGGAAGAACACAACAAATGAATCCACAAGATCTAGATGCAAATGCTTCCCCTCACTAAGAGGAGAGATGGATTAGTGGAGTACTAGATCTAGATCTCGTCTCACTTTTCCCTTCAATTAGAGACAATTCTCATGGAGGAAAAGAGAGAAAGCAAGCTCCAAAAAATCAACAATGGTGGGGGAAAACTTGCTAAAAAGGTGGGGAACCAATGGGGAAGAAGACCCCTTATATAGGCCCCCAAAATCAGCCTATTGGGGGCATTCTGCGCATCCCCGGCCTCCCTACATGTAGGCCAGCGACCTAACATAACTGACCAGCCTCGGGGTGCCCAGGTCGGCCTCAGCCCGGCTAGGTCAGCCTCCTAGTTTTTAGAAAAGTGTTGATACTAAAATGCGTTGTCTTTCGCCTCCAAACTCTGTTTTTGATGATATTGGGCTCAATGAAATCACAACAACGAGCACTACATGATTATGCAAAGAAACATCATAGTCCATCATTGGAGTATAAAACCAAATGATGAAAGGTCTGACCTCTTTATAAAGGAACAATCGGTAAAACCTCCGATTTAAAAAACGCAATAGGTTTTTCATGCAAAACCCGTTTTTGATGAAGTTGAGGATTTATTGAAGCACATTACAAGATCAAAAACCACGCATGGAGAAATCACAAATAAGAACTCAAAAAGATGATTCCAAGTATGCAAAGGTTTGAGCTCTCTGAATGATGCGATCAAGTTGCTCATATGAGAGCCCCTCTTGATAGTGCGGTTATCTATCCTATAACCCGGTCTCCCAACTAATGCTATGAGATAAGTAAAATATAAAACCTATCAATATCATACCTTTGCCTTGAGCATTCCAGTTGATCTAGATGATGAAGATCTTGACCTCCTCAAGATGGAACATCTTTCTTGATTTCGCTTTGCTCGGTGAAGACACATAAATTGCTCCCCCATATGCCACTATGGGAGAGGCTCTTTTAAGTCCATCTTCACATTGCCATTATCTCCAAAAGGGTGGCAAGATCCAGACATGTGATCTCTTTGATATGCTCCCATTGGACTTGCACTTCTCAACTTTGATGACGATCACCACTTGACGTCATCCACCATGGGCTATATGAAATCTTCCTTTTGATGAAAATACATGGAATGATACCTAACCCCACATAGATATGCCACACACACACACACATAATGTTCATAAAGCTAATTGCACAAAACCACATGGTACATCTTCTAGCTTTTTGAGTTGATCAAGTTTAATCATCTCTTAACACTTTGCCTTGATCAACCTTGTATCTTTTCTTCTATTTTCATTATAACGATGCCTTGAAGCTACACAAGAATGTTCAGACAATATTCTTCTTCAAGGCATATTTGCAATATGCTCAACTCTCTCATGACCAAACTTTGGATATTCACACGAATAACACCTTGGTCATCACTTGATCATCTTGAATCCAATACATGGATATAAATCATTGCCTATGGATAAACTATACTAGTATAACTCAAAGCAAACAATAGTCTAGAGATATTGTCATCAATTACCAAAACCACACATGGGGAAACCATGCTCTTTCAATATGGACCACTATCATGCATGCATCCATATATAAAAGTCCACCTCAAGAAATCTATCTATCAAATCCATCCGGTATTAAGTTGCAGCTACGAAGTGATTGCTTTGTGTGCACCAAACAAATGCATTAAGAACAATACATAATTTAAACTATGATTCTCGTCCGTAGACAAGAGCACCATTATTTTCACAACAACACATCCCCCATCTGTCGCATTTCCGTCACTGGAGCATAGATGTAAGGGAGGCATGAACCCGGTATCTAGCATATAAACCCTCTCTTGGAGGTGAAAACAACTACGTGGCCAAGATAATCATAAACACCAGGGAGCATTGCAAGAAAACATTAAAACTCTCTACAAATATAAGTGAATCATCTTAGATTGACATGAACAAAATAATCATAATCTCATAGTTCATCGGATCCCATCAAACACAACATGTGCAATTACTTAACTATGGTCTCGATCATGTGAGGCAGCTCACGAGACTCTAAACATGGAGGCATAAGGGAGAGAACAACCATCTAGATAATGATATGGACCCACTAACCAAGCTTTCAAAAATGAGTTCTCAAAGCTTATGATTGACAAATTTGAGATGTCTATGATGGTAGAGCTTAAATTCTTCCTTGGCTTTGAGATCAAGAAATTGGCTTGTGGTTCTTTCATATCTCAAGCCAAGTATATCCAAGACATGCTCAAGAGGTTTAACTTCCAAGGTACAAAAGAGAAGGTCTCCCCAATGCAAGTCAAATACCACCTCAAGCGCGATCCGGATGGTAAAAATATGGACCAAAAGGTGTATCATTCTATGATTGGTTCTTTGCTTTACCTTTGGGCATCTAGGCCCGCTATTGTGTTGGGTGTAGGTGTGTGTGCAAGGTATCAAGCGGCTCCTAAGGAAAGTCACTTAGTGCGGTCCATAGGATCTTTCGGTATTTGGTTCGGACCTCATGATTTGGTTTGTGGTACCCAAAGGGGGCACAATTTACTCTGAAGGGGTAGACGGACTCGGATTGGGCCGGTGATCAAGATGATAGGAAGTCTACTTCCGGGGCTTGGTAATTCATTGGTAGGTCTTTGGTGAGTTGGTGTTCCAAGAAGAAAAATTGTATATCTCTCTCCACCGCCGAAGCCGAGTATGTGGCGTACGCTAATGCTTGCACCCAATTGCTATGAATGAGGAAAATCCTCAAAGAGTATGATGTTCATTTGGATAAGGTGCCGCTCTTGTGTGATAATGAGAGTGCCATCAAGATCTCCTACAACCCCGTGCAACACACAAGGACGAAGCACATTGAGATTCGTCATCATTTAATCCGGGATCATGTGGGAAGAGGTGATATTGAGATAGCATATGTCCCAACCGAGGATAATCTTGCGGACATCTTCACGAAGCCCATCGATGACTCAAGATTCATGTATTTGAGGAATGAGCTAAATATCATCGATTCAAGGAGTTTGACTTGAGGATGTTGCACACAACCCTATAGTTAACTATGTGTTTGGGTTTATGTGTAGGCATGGACATAGGGGAGTGTTATCCTAACACATTGGGTTCTCCCTCCCCCATTATGCCCAAAGCAAAAAATTCATTGTTATATATCTATTTATAATGTTTAATTGTGAGCTTAAATATCGAGAATTGGCAATGCACCCAAGATATATCTTCGCGGCGACATACCATAATCACCAACCTATTCTTCTAGAAGAGTTGATTCTTGTTGGTGTTCATTTGGATCTTATTTGCCTATCTTTTTTATCTTTCTCTCTTGTTGAGCTTTATGGGAAATATGCTCAAATTTCGCCTTTTACATTTGTTTCTTGCAACTTAGAGCATATAGTAGCATCTACCAATTTGGCACTCCATCCTAAACCTATCTCATCTTAAAACCACTTTTATTCTTGACCATGCTCAAAACTTGTCCTTAGAGGAAAAAGAAGGGTGCCCTGGTACTACCGCATGTGTAGTTTTGGAAGCAGTTCATTCTGCTGAAACTTGCACAAACGGTAGTACTGGACGCGCCTGATACTCCACAAATACTGCTGCCCCCTTCTCTTCCTCCTCCGGCTAGCCCTTGTCCGGCCGGATACCGCAGTTCCCCACCGGATCTTCACCGTGGGAATTCCATATGCTACATGTTTCCATGTTGTTTTCATGCCATAATTTCTGATGTTACATGTTGTTTTCATGCCATATGCTACATGTTTCCTTTACATTTTATGCCATCTTTATCGATTTCCTAGGAGGACTAACCTGTTGACAGGATGCCATCACTACAACGGAATCGGTCTATTGCAACAAAAATAGTCGTTGTAAAAAGTGGCGTATCGTCGCAATAGGGTTTTGTTGCATCGAAATCGAATTCGTTGGGAGGCGTCGCGAAAACCTCCGTGGTAGAAGCATGTCTCCGCGCACTTAGATTCGTCGCTACAAAAGAGTCGAGTTGCAACCGTTTCCTAGGCCAATTGCCACGCACTTTTCCGTCGCGTCTCGCACATAACGCAACGTACGTATTTCGTTGGTACACCTCTAGTGCAACAAATACCCAAACGTGGCGAGTGACCAATGTGGCAACGACGAGTGTTCCGTTGCGCTTGTTCTTTCGTTGCAAAAGTGGAGTTTATTTGCCACATCCAATTGTGTGGCAAAAAACTATGGCAACAAACATTATACGCGTGGGAACAACGTTTTGCCACACACAATCAATCGTGGTAAGATGATTTTGAAATAGTAATCGCAACGGCCTTCATATTAGTAGCCATAAGCAATCGCGACAATTTCAACTATTCGTGGCGCCATTCAATTTCTACAAATTTTAGTTTTGTGGCGAGATGTAGTATTCGCAACATCCACATTTTATGTTGCTAGAAACAACTGCGGCAATTACAACTTTTCGTGGCGCCATTGTATTTCGACAAATTTTATTTTCGTGGCGAGATGTACTATTCGCAACGTCCAAATTTTAGTATCTAGAAACAACTGCGACAATTTCAACTATTCGTTGCGCCTTTCTATTTCTACAAATTTTAGTTTCGTGGCGAGAAGTATTTGAATTCTCTATTGCAACGAACATAGTTTGGTGGCGTGAATCAACTATCGCAACAAAGTTAGTTCGGTGGAGAAAAAATATTGCGACGATGTCTCCCTCATGGTGGTGAGAGTCTATTTCAACAAAACACTTTGTTGTGGCGACTGAGGCTGCACGCAACACTACAATTATCGTGGTAAAATACCTATTGCCACGTTATAGAAAAAAAAATAAGGAAACAAAAAATACGGGCAGTGAATTAAAATGTTCAAAACGGTACGTAAAATATGTTTATTTACACAAAATAATAGTTCTCATAGCTATTTATAATATATACAAATGAAATTCTCGTACAACATGGATCAAATCAATTTCAATTCAAACTGAAATATCCAGTGCAGCTATTTTTTTCCATCAGAAGTTTGATTGCCGTCCTGCAATCAATTGTAAAAACTAAGAAGTTTTGAGTCTAGTCAGCAATAACACATGCTGAAACATAAGAACCAGCAGACTATAGTGTGTGGATGAAGCAAAAACAGTTGTGGTAACTCAACGAAGCCACAACCCATAGTGAAACATAAACTGCAGCAAGTATAGGGTGGGTGCAGCAACGCTATAGTGTGGGTGAAGCAAAAACAGAATGTACTACTACCGAATTGTACAAGATTGTGACTTACATATGACTTAAACATTCGAATATTCTGTATCGTGCTGTGCGGAGGAATTATTTTCTTAGCAGGACTGTTGGTAAGTAATGGTTGCTGGTTCGACTTCTTAAACGTCTGCAAAAACAAAGTGCACTGTTAGCAACGCAAGTAAACAACTAAATCTTACGAGTTTGCAATCATACGACTATCATCACCTGAGGTGTAGCCGTCTTCTGCTTTTCCATCTGTGCGGAGAGCTCTTCAAACTTTGCCTGCAACTGTGAGTTAAACTCTGCAACCATGTTTTTTTTTTCAAATTCTTGTCTTGAGTTTCTCTCCAACTCCATCAGTTTTTCCCTTTGATCAAGCTCTTCCATTAATCTCTTATCAAGATTTTCTCTCTTAGGCCGCTCTACATTAATCTTCTCTTCCATGCTTGCACGTTCATCTAGTAACTTCTGTTCTAAAGTAGTGACCTTCGTGGTGAGCTGGGAGTTTACTTTTTGGGTCTCTGTCGTAGCCCGAGCTTGCTCCTCAAACATCAACTTAGACCGCTGAGAACTAGTTTGCACCTGGGCCATGTATCCGAACCCACGAGGCTGCGATGACTTGCAATCAACGATATCTTTATATGCTTTCTGGAAAATATCGATTCTTTGTTCAGCTGACACTGGAACACCAGTTTCCTTTGATCTGTTTTCAATCTCTTTACATGTTGTGTCCTGATTACGAAAAAAACTCTCTAATCAGATGAAGAAACATCCAAGATGGAGAACAGTAAATATGTTTAGAGTAGCTTCTAAGTCAGTGAACTCACATAAACATCCTTGGACTCTGTTGTAGTCCATGTTTCATTCTTTGTGTGGGTCAGTTTCCAGAGAGCAACACAGTCTGGCTCTTCTCCAGTTTCCGAATCCCTCTGCAAGTAGTGCAACAATTAGATCCTATAAACATTAAAGCAGAGTGAACACCGACGCATGCATAGTGAGTAGGCCCATACATTCTCAAAACTGAGTTGAGAGTAGGATTTTGATCCTACTCTGTGTATTGTCTTCATCTGCGTACGGTTTTCCTTGTTCTTTTGGCTGAGTTGCTGCTCATTCAATTATAAAAAAAACTTGTCAGACAAGCCATTTCATGAAAGTACAAAATTCACAAACAGGTAGTATAGAAATAACCAGGAATTTCGGATCAATGCCAAAGTACTCGGTCAGCCATTCCCACTCTTCTTTTTGTAAATCTTCTGGTACAAATGCCCTTCTGGCATCATCTGTTTTGTATGCCTTGTAAGTGCTGCTTAGGTTTCCTCGCCAGCCTCTGTATCGCTCTTTTGCGAGTTTAAGAATTTTTTCGGCTGTTTCTGCTGTATCTGGCATTTCATATCTGTCCTGTAATGCGTAGAACAAACATATGGAGTTAGTTTAGTAGTAGTTCATTAATTATGGACGAAAAAAGCAGACAACACATGTGAGAAAGGTTGTACTCACCAACATATCTGCGACGATGAGTCGATGGATGTTAGGGTGAATGTCTGACCACCTCCTCACTCCAATAATTGGTAACCTTCTTTTCATTATGATTACCACGTCATCCTTGAATGAACGGTTGTTCATTCCTACTGGACCACCCAATGTTTCAGAGAAATCAACACCTAGCTTTGCAGCTCCATTGGCATGACGCTTCTTGCTGGCTTTCAAACCTTTCACTACACCTCGCCTTTTCTTCTTCTGTATGTCATCACCTACATCCAAAAACACACACAAAGAAACAATTTATTTTGTAGTTGATTGTAAGAAATTAGGACACAGATGTAAAAAAAAATAGCTAGTACCGTCTTGTAGTTGTAGCTTCGGGCGATAGCGGCGAGCATGGGAAGGCCAATCATCAAGGGAACACATGTCACTTTCAGACACATCAGTGTTAGGTTCAGTTCCTGTTTCAGGGTTAACATTTGTACTGAATCAGCAATCGTAGTTTTTATCCATTAAAACAAATCTTAGACAAAGCTTAAATGTCAAAAATAAATTACCACATCTACGTTTTCCCTGACTTTTTTTATATTCTAGTAAACTTTCAACCCTTGTCATGCAGACAGATCCTTTCTTTATTTCTGAAAATGTTAACAATAAATGGACAAAGCATTAGCATTGTGCAGAATTCAGAAAGCTGATTAAGAATTAATGAACTTGTGTACCATTGCCAAAGGAGAAATCTGTATCTTCTACTTCGTTTGAAGCTTGTTCCTCTTCGGTTGCATCCCTAACTGCATGTTTATCAAAATTGTGGATTAGGTAAGGAATGCATAAAATAGTTACGGGGGAAAATATTTATTAAAGTCTGTATTGAAGGAGTTGCGCATGGGAGATTTGGCATGAAAGTATAACCTGTGATAGTGATCCGTCGCTTTTTTCTGGTGGATCCAGTTGCATCATCAAGAAGAGACTCTATTGTTGCAATATCAACCGTGACCTTCTCCTTAAACACACACAGGGATATCTTCTTATCATTAGAGTGTCTGCGTACCAATGGCTCCAAATCACTACCATGTTCTATGGGAACAAGTTTTCCTTTGCCAGGGCCATTATTTAGCCTGCAGTACAGGTAATCAAGCGCGCCACTGAAGCCAACGTTTTCAATCAAATTGATGAATTCCATATAGCAGATGTCCTCCGGTTCCATGTCTGCTACCACAACTTTCTTGTTTTTTTCACCGTCCTCATAGAAAAGTCTAACTTCCCAAATGGGTTCGGTCGTCTACAATTAGATAGAAGGAAAAAATGAGAACCCAAATAATCAGTGAGTTAGCAGATCTTAAATCAAAGAATAGTTGCATGGTATTATTCACATAGAAAACGAGTCTCCCATCGTCAATACGATTTACCACATCACGGCAAACTAAAATCACACATGAAATTCAGATACACACGGGTGAGAACTAGGTGTTCATACACGGATTAACGCTTCGACCAGAGGAAGAACAGAGAATAACAACCAATATCGAGACCATAGAAGAGACGGCGAGATCACGGAGATGGACGAGAAGCAGATTAGAAAGGAAAAACCTGAGAGGTATCGCGTTCCATGGAGTCCGAACGCGACGTCGACATGTGGAGAGCTGTGAACATGACGAGGGCGACGAGATCTAATCTGCAATGGCGAAACAGGTGGCCCGATTATGCAATGGCGAAACAGGAGGGGCATCGTGCACTTATGCATAGACTTTAGCGGGAAATTTAAAGTGACTGCTTTTCTTTTTTGGTGGGAACACAAAATTTCGCTACACTTGGCGATTTAGCGGGAGCTTTTAATTTATTTTGGTGGGACATCGTATTCGATCAACCACAACGCCTTGGCGAGAATATAGGCGCTAATTGAGCAGTTAAACAATGCATGCAATCGCCGGCTGCCTAGAAGGCATATTTTGCATTTAGTTTCAAGGCGTCAGGCTCTTAACTATTAAGGGAAAACGGATGGGATTTATTCCCTAGCGCTTACAACGTAGGATTGAAAACATGTGGAAGTCTCACATGAGTCATGTAATGTCAATGAACAATAATTTCATGCATCTAATTAGCTGCCGCCGCCTTGTTTATTTCTGCAAACTTCAAATTACCACTGAAAATATAAACAAGACAAGTAATCTTCATTGGAGATGAAGGTTTGGGTGATCAATGCACTGAAGCACATCACTGATGGCAGTACGATAATTACATACATCCATATGTTCATGATCCGATGAGAATGTCCAGGTTGGCAGACTACGTACTACAACCAGGGCGACACAGCCCGCATCACAATCTTCACATCCAAGTGGCGGTTACGGGTGCTCCTAAGTGTAATGAGAATAGCTTGCTTTTCATATAAATGCTTGCCTTCAAGGAATTCCCGCCATGCATTCCTGCCAAACATAATGCGGCCGTCCCTGTCCGTGTTGTATGGAACGGTGGTGAACGCCTCTGATGATCCGAGGCATAGCCCAGCATGGCCTGAAGACGGAATGCTAGCACTGTACGCTATGAACTGAGGTAGTTTCTGGATTTCGAGCGTGTGGATGACATACAAAAAGAAGTAGGTCATAGTAAGGCACACGTTGTAAGCATAAATTGTGTTGAAAAACAGAAATAGCATTGGCACCATACGTACCATCTCATATCTGGCCATATTTCTCCACGTCAAACGAGTCACGTATGGCACTCCAATGTACTCATCTATTGTGGGTAGAAGCTCACGGACGTGGTCCTTCTCATCGTCATCAAGATCAGCTCTCTGGGAGAAGATGATAGAAGAGTCGAATGGGTCATCCTCATCCATGGACTGCTGATCCGTGGACTCCTCATCCGTGGACTCCTCATCAGTCCCGGGATCTGGGTCAGTTTCATTGCTTGTAGTATCGACGTGGTCGTACAAGTAGTGCCTGCGGCACATGTCGAACTTGAACACCTTGACGGTGAGCAAGGCGTCGCCGTCGTAACTGAAGAGGAGGAAACTGCCGCGCTGTAGGAAGTAATATTGGGCGAACTGGTCCCAGCCGCGCCCGAGGAAAATGCGGCCAGCTGCATCGAACAGCACATCCATGTCCCAGTTCTTGCTACTCGGATCGTCCGCCTCACGCAGCTTAAGTTGACGTGGTTCACGGCCCTTCAGCAACTCCACAAACTTCTTAGGCAGCACCTGCAGCTATATGAAAGTTAAATAGATAGAAAAGAGTGCTTACTAGAAATAAGGATACTGTTTGATGATGGATGAGTACTATAGAAAATGTAAACAAGTAGTACCGAGTAATCAGTTATACTAAATCTTAATTGAGCAATGAGGGTGTTAGCCACATTATTTCAAAAAGATGAACTTTCAGTGGGAGCTGAAATGTACCATATCGAGTGAACATATTCACGAAGAGCAATTGAGCTACTACAACCCATCTACTAGAACTTAATTTGATTCACAAATTTAACTAGCTACAGGCTCATAGCTCAGACACTATGTCAGACTAAATAACTGAAGTGGTGGTGTGGGTCGATGAAGCGTACCAGTTTGTCCGATGTAGCGTCCGGTAGGAGGGAGTAGAACTCAAAGTCTGCCAACTCCATCTTAACAGATCCCTCTGTTCATCATATAATAGAAATCCAAATCAATTTCCGGCTACATATATAATCGAGAATTAACATTTTGGTGATACAGTCCACGTACTGAATGCCGCGTTGTATTGCAAGCGGCAACTGCTCAGGTCGAACATCTTTACTGTGATGACATTGCGGCCGTCGTAACTGCAGATCAGAATAAAGCCTCTCTGCAGTTTGTAGGTCCGGGCGAAACACTCCCAGCCGCGCTTTAGGAACATGCGGCCAGTGCTGTCCAACCACACATCAATGTCCCACGTGGTGCTACGCCGATGGCCGACCTCAAGCAGCTTCAGTGCACGGGGTTTACGGTCCCCCAGCAAGTCTGCGAACTTCTTAGGCAGTGACTGCAGCAGAGGATAGAGCAATCCATGAACATCAGTCTACCTATCTGACTGAAATGACAACTAAACTGAGTACAATACCTGTTTGTCCGATGAAGCATCATCTACGTAAGCGAGGAACTCGCAGTCCATCGTATGCAAACCCGCCTGTTGATCATACTAAAAAGTCTAACTTCAGTTACATTTAGCAGACGTGCCAAAACAGCAGAGGTTAAGAAACATGAAGGTTCACTAGAAATTTAGGACTAAATGCAGTCTAGCAGCATCATGGTTCAGAGATAATCATACAGTTGCAATATAAATTTGACATGCATTCAAGAATTTCATGGAAGTACGGAACTTCAGAAAAGAAAATCTACTAGTATGTCAAGGAAATGGTGTGCGGACAATCAATTGTACTGCTTTAGGAAATTAATTGAAATAGCTACTGGTCCTAAAAAATGGCTCACATCTATTGTCCTGCTGAAGAGTAAAAATAGAAATTACTAAAAATAGCTAGTGAACCTAAAAAGGGGTTAAGTCAACTGTACTGCTGAATAGTAAAAAGGGAAATTACTAAAAATAGGTACTGGTCCTAGATATGCCAGTGTGAGTACCAGAGGTCTTACTTTCAACATCACTAATTACCTACCTAGAAAAAGGCACACACAACAACAGCTACCAACATCAATTGGGCACCTGGAACTATCAAAATTAACATGAAGGTATAGTGCAACATCTCAATCAGATGCATGTAAGTACCATTTACTTTAGTAATAAACGTGTAACAGACAAATCAATCATGAATGACATCGAACATAAATACGTGCTACCATCTATATCTAGCACACGATTTGACATATCTTTCCTGTCTAGACAAGTATGACACTAGATTCCTTAAAGAAAATTAGTGTTTGAACTGAAATCGTTCTGCAATGCATCCACAAGAGGAGAAGTTCTAACCTGAGTGCCGCCCGCGATGGATCAGTGGTGAATCAACGCGCCGTGGGTCAATCTACAGCGCGATGAAGAGACTGGCGAGGACGGCGGTCGCGAGAATGCGGCGGCCCAGAGAGGGGTGCTGATCGAGGGGAGGCGAGGTCGAGAGATGGATGGCGGCGGCGGCGGCGGCGACGACGGTGTCGGTGCACTGCGGAAAAAGGGGTTTCTCGGGGCAAATAACTATAGGTACACAAAAAGGGGTTTCTTGGGCCCACCTGTAAGTCTGTTACCACAAAAGGTGGGTACATTTCCGCGGGGCAGTTGCCATTTTTATGGTTCCTATCTGAACTGCCACCAAGTCGTCTCCCCTCCCCTCCCCTGCTTTCTCCTCTGTTTCCCCACTTCCCTCTTGATCTTCGTCCTACTCCACGCCATGGAGCAGCAAGACAAATTTTGCACTACTTTTTGTAATTAATGGCTACCAGACCAATGGTGTGTTCAATTTTAGAAAATATTGGTAAAAAAGTATTCCATTCCAATTATTTTGGTAAACAGCCGCATTGACCGCTTGTAATAACCGCGCCGCTTCCAACCCACTCCAAGTAGCTCACTCCACATGCAACACTGCACCTTGTTACCCCTGGCCATGGGTGGGAGATGCGTGATCTGGTTTATTGCCTTCGAACGCGGAAGGAACGGCCGAAAACGTGGATTTCCTTGGCCAACTTGTTGTTTCCCATGCCCAAAGTTGAAAACATGATGCATTCCAAGAACCTCACTTCATTTCAACAACATTGCACATTTGGGATCTCAAAAAGCCGCTTCCATTCTCAAGTTGCCTACCAATCTTACGTCGTAGCCGTTTTCGGGCACTTTCGGTCGAGAATATAGTTTCCTTCCACCTAGGATGCCTGGAAAACTGTAGAGGTGAGAATGTAAGTAACACTTGGCCATGTGGGCCCACACAAAATGCTTGAACCCCATTGCAGGACTTGTATGGTGCCGCCGTTGCGCTGGGTGGCCTCGAACCACCGGACGTTAAACGGGACGATTCTCGCCGCTTCTCCAGCCTCGACACAATGGCATCCTTCCAACCCACTCCAAGTAGCTCACTCCACATGCAACACTGCACCTTGTTACCCCTCGCCATGGGTGGGAGATGCGTGATCTGGCTTATTGCTTTCGAACGCGGAAGGAACGGCCGAAAACGTGGATTTCCTTGGCCAACTTGTTGTTTCCCATGCCCAAAGTTGAAAACATGATGCATTCCAAGAACCTCACTTCATTTCAACAACATTGCACGTTTGGGATCTCAAAAAGCCGCTTCCATTCTCAAGTTGCCTACCAATCTTACGTCGTAGCCGTTTTCGGGCACTTTCGGTCGAGAATATAGTTTCCTTCCACCTAGGATGCCTGGAAAACTGTAGAGGTGAGAATGTAAGTCACACTTGGCCATGTGGGCCAACACAAAATGCTTGAACCCCATTGCAGGACTTGCCGCCGTTGCGCTGGGTGGCCTCGGACCACCGGACGTTAAACATGACGATTCTCGCCGGTTCTCCAGCCTCGACACAATGGCATCCTTCCAACCCACTCCAAGTAGCTCACTCCACATGCAACACTGCACCTTGTTACCCCTGGCCATGGGTGGGAGATGCGTGATCTGGTTTATTGCCTTCGAACGCGGAAGGAACGGCCGAAAACGTGGATTTCCTTGGCCAACTTGTTTGTTTCCCATGCCCAAAGTTGAAAACATGATGCATTCCAAGAAGCTCACTTCATTTCAACAACATTGCACGTTTGGGATCTCAAAAAGCCGCTTCCATTCTCAAGTTGCCTACCAATCTTACGTCGTAGCCGTTTTCGGGCACTTTCGGTCGAGAATATAGTTTCCTTCCACCTAGGATGCCTCGAAAACTGTAGAGGTGAGAATGTAAGTCACACTTGGCCATGTGGGCCAACACAAAATGCTTGAACCCCATTGCAGGACTTGCCACCGTTGCGCTGGGTGGCGTCGAACCACCAGACGTTAAACGGGACGATTCTAGCCGCTTCTCCAGCCTCGACACAATGGCATCCTTCCAACCCACTCCAAGTAGCTCACTCCACATGCAACACTGCACCTTGTTACCCCTGGCCATGGGTGGGAGATGCGTGATCTGGTT
Organism: Alopecurus myosuroides; assembly: GCA_028641055.1. Classification (NCBI taxonomy): domain Eukaryota; kingdom Viridiplantae; phylum Streptophyta; class Magnoliopsida; order Poales; family Poaceae; genus Alopecurus; species Alopecurus myosuroides. Next base: position 110,332,593 of record CM054063.1, on the reverse strand, counting down.
TATTGCCTTCGAACGCGGAAGGAACGGCCGAAAACGTGGATTTCCTTGGCCAACTTGTTGTTTCCCATGCCCAAAGTTGAAAACATGATGCATTCCAAGAAGCTCACTTCATTTCAACAACATTGCACGTTTGGGATCTCAAAAAGCCGCTTCCATTCTCAAGTTGCCTACCAATCTTACGTCGTAGCCGTTTTCGGGCACTTTCGGTCGAGAATATAGTTTCCTTCCACCTAGGATGCCTCGAAAACTGTAGAGGTGAGAATGTAAGTCACACTTGGCCATGTGGGCCAACACAAAATGCTTGAACCCCATTGCAGGACTTGCCACCGTTGCGCTGGGTGGCGTCGAACCACCAGACGTTAAACGGGACGATTCTAGCCGCTTCTCCAGCCTCGACACAATGGCATCCTTCCAACCCACTCCAAGTAGCTCACTCCACATGCAACACTGCACCTTGTTACCCCTGGCCATGGGTGGGAGATGCGTGATCTGGTTTATTGCCTTCGAACGCGGAAGGAACGGCCGAAAACGTGGATTTCCTTGGCCAACTTGTTGTTTCCCATGCCCAAAGTTGAAAACATGATGCATTCCAAGAAGCTCACTTCATTTCAACAACATTGCACGTTTGGGATCTCAAAAAGCCGCTTCCATTCTCAAGTTGCCTACCAATCTTACGTCGTAGCCGTTTTCGGGCACTTTCGGTCGAGAATATAGTTTCCTTCCACCTAGGATGCCTCGAAAACTGTAGAGGTGAGAATGTAAGTCACACTTGGCCATGTGGGCCAACACAAAATGCTTGAACCCCATTGCAGGACTTGCCACCGTTGCGCTGGGTGGCGTCGAACCACCAGACGTTAAACGGGACGATTCTAGCCGCTTCTCCAGCCTCGACACAATGGCATCCTTCCAACCCACTCCAAGTAGCTCACTCCACATGCAACACTGCACCTTGTTACCCCTGGCCATGGGTGGGAGATGCGTGATCTGGTTTATTGCCTTCGAACGCGGAAGGAACGGCCGAAAACGTGGATTTCCTTGGCCAACTTGTTGTTTCCCATGCCCAAAGTTGAAAACATGATGCATTCCAAGAACCTCACTTCATTTCAACAACATTGCACGTTTGGGATCTCAAAAAGCCGCTTCCATTCTCAAGTTGCCTACCAATCTTACGTCGTAGCCGTTTTCGGGCACTTTCGGTCGAGAATATAGTTTCCTTCCACCTAGGATGCCTGGAAAACAGTAGAGGTGAGAATGTAAGTCACACTTGGCCATGTGGGCCCACACAAAATGCTTGAACCCCATTGCAGGACTTGTATGGTGCCGCCGTTGCGCTGGGTGGCCTCGAACCACCGGACGTTAAACGGGACGATTCTCGCTGCTTCTCCAGCCTCGACACAATGGCATCCTTCCAACCCACTCCAAGTAGCTCACTCCACATGCAACACTGCACCTTGTTACCCCTGGCCATGGGTGTGAGATGCGTGATCTGGTTTATTGCCTTCGAACACGGAAGGAACGGCCGAAAACGTGGATTTCCTTGGCCAACTTGTTGTTTCCCATGCCCAAAGTTGAAAACATGATGCATTCCAAGAACCTCACTTCATTTCAACAACATTGCACGTTTGGGATCTCAAAAAGCTGCTTCCATTCTCAACTTGCCTACCAATCTTACGTCGTAGCCGTTTTCGGGCACTTTCGGTCGAGAATATAGTTTCCTTCCACCTAGGATGCCTGGAAAACAGTAGAGGTGAGAATGTAAGTCACACTTGGCCATGTGGGCCAACAAAAAATGCTTGAACCCCATTGCAGGACTTGCCGCTGTTGCGCTGGGTGGCCTCGAACCACCGGACGTTAAACGGGACGATTCTCGCCGCTTCTCCAGCCTCGACACAATGGCATCCTTCCAACCCACTCCAAGTAGCTCACTCCACATGCAACACTGCACCTTGTTACCCCTGGCCATGGGTGGGAGATGCGTGATCTGGTTTATTGCCTTCGAACGCGGAAGGAACGGCCGAAAACGTGGATTTCCTTGGCCAACTTGTTGTTTCCCATGCCCAAAGTTGAAAACATGATGCATTGCAAGAACCTCACATCATTTCAACAATATTTCATGTTTGGGATCTCAAAAAGCCGCTTCCATTCTCAAGTTGCCTACCAATCTTACGTCGTAGCCGTTTTCGGGCACTTTCGGTCGAGAATATAGTTTCCTTCCACCTAGGATGCCTGGAAAACAGTAGAGGTGAGAATGTAAGTCACACTTGGCCATGTGGGCCCACACAAAATGCTTGAACCCCATTGCAGGACTTCTATGGTGCCGCCGTTGCGCTGGGTGGCCTCGAACCACCGGACGTTAAACGGGACGATTCTCGCCGCTTCTCCAGCCTCGACACAATGGCATCCTTCCAACCCACTCCAAGTAGCTCACTCCACATGCAACACTGCACCTTGTTACCCCTGGCCATGGGTGTGAGATGCGTGATCTGGTTTATTGCCTTCGAACACGGAAGGAACGGCCGAAAACGTGGATTTCCTTGGCCAACTTGTTGTTTCCCATGCCCAAAGTTGAAAACATGATGCATTCCAAGAACCTCACTTCATTTCAACAACATTGCACGTTTGGGATCTCAAAAAGCTGCTTCCATTCTCAACTTGCCTACCAATCTTACGTCGTAGCCGTTTTCGGGCACTTTCGGTCGAGAATATAGTTTCCTTCCACCTAGGATGCCTGGAAAACAGTAGAGGTGAGAATGTAAGTCACACTTGGCCATGTGGGCCAACAAAAAATGCTTGAACCCCATTGCAGGACTTGCCGCTGTTGCGCTGGGTGGCCTCGAACCACCGGACGTTAAACGGGACGATTCTCGCCGCTTCTCCAGCCTCGACACAATGGCATCCTTCCAACCCACTCCAAGTAGCTCACTCCACATGCAACACTGCACCTTGTTACCCCTGGCCATGGGTGGGAGATGCGTGATCTGGTTTATTGCCTTCGAACGCGGAAGGAACGGCCGAAAACGTGGATTTCCTTGGCCAACTTGTTGTTTCCCATGCCCAAAGTTGAAAACATGATGCATTCCAAGAACCTCACTTCATTTCAACAATATTTCACGTTTGGGATCTCAAAAAGCCGCTTCCATTCTCAAGTTGCCTACCAATCTTACGTCGTAGCCGTTTTCGGGCACTTTCGGTCGAGAATATAGTTTCCTTCCACCTAGGATGCCTGGAAAACAGTAGAGGTGAGAATGTAAGTCACACTTGGCCATGTGGGCCCATACAAAATGCTTGAACCCCATTGCAGGACTTGTATGGTGCCGCCGTTGCGCTGGGTGGCCTCGAACCACCGGACGTTAAACGGGACGATTCTCGCCGCTTCTCCAGCCTCGACACAATGGCATCCTTCCAACCGACTCCAAGTAGCTCACTCGACATACAACACTGCACCTTGTTACCCCTGGCCATGGGTGGGAGATGCGTGATCTGGTTTATTGCCTTCGAACGCGGAAGGAACGGCCGAAAACGTGGATTTCCTTGGCCAACTTGTTGTTTCCCATGCCCAAAGTTGAAAACATGATGCATTCCAAGAACCTCACTTCACTTCAACAACATTGCACGTTTGGGATCTCAAAAAGCCGCTTCCATTCTCAAGTTGCCTACCAATCTTACGTCGTAGCCGTTTTCGGGCACTTTCGGTCGAGAATATAGTTTCCTTCCACCTAGGATGCCTGGAAAACAGTAGAGGTGAGAATGTAAGTCACACTTGGCCATGTGGGCCCACACAAAATGCTTGAACCCCATTGCAGGACTTGTATGGTGCAGCCGTTGCGCTGGGTGGCCTCGAACCACCGGACGTTAAACGGGACGATTCTCGCCGCTTCTCCAGCCTCGACACAATGGCATCCTTCCAACCCACTCCAAGTAGCTCACGTCGTAGCCGTTTTCGGGCACTTTCGGTCGAGAATATAGTTTAAATTTGGTGTTCAATTTCAGCCATTTATCTGCAAAAAATATGGAAAAACAACTATACAAAAAGAAACCCTAGATTCGCGCGTGCACCTTGCGTCATAGGGAGAGCAAAAGGGAAACTCCATAAATAGATGGTTTGACGCCACTTCGTTTCTTCCTCCGTCTCCGCAACAACTTTTCCCCAAAAAACGCATCCTCCCCTCCACTTCCACACCAAAACCCTCGATGGTTCCCCTGCCCTTCCCATCCGCCATGAAGAGATCACGGGAATGCTTCGACGCCGCGAACGTTCAGGAGGTGCCTTCTGTCGTCGGCGAGCCGTCTTCTGCTGTCGTCCCAGTCGCGGCCAGCTCTGGCACTGGGGCTGCTGCTTCCGGCGAGGCCACGCCGGTGGACGCGGCGGTCCGTGATGTCTCTTCGGAGATAGATCGGAAGAAGACGATGAGCGGGGACGGAGAAGATGGCCCATCCCACGCCACCGTACCATCTGACCTCGAGGCGGCGTAGAAGGAGATTGACAACAGCTACGACGAAGCAGCTGAATACGCCATGTGGGGGGACGTCTCCGCCGCTCCGACCGCCGCGCCGACCGCTGCGCCGACTGCCGCGCCGACGGACGTACATTCCTCTTACAAAACTAGATCTAGTTTTAGTGAACTTGCTATGGTTAGTCTGTGATATCCAGGGTTCCTTCAATTGCCCTCGAGTTCTCGTGATTTGGGTTTGAACTGAACTGAAGCATTCCTTCAATTGCACATGAATCTACTATTCTTTCTATCTTAAACTGAAGATATAGCGGCCTTGAATAGATAGAAATTGGGTTTTTGGCTTCAAATGCGGAGTGCTTGGACCTTATCGCCGTATTTTCGTTTCTCTACTGCCTATGTTCTTCTACTGTGTGTGTCGCTGGAAGCCAAAAGACTCATTTCTAGCTTTTTGGCTGTTCACTGGAAGCCAAGAACTCATCCCTAGCTTTGTGGCTGTTGGCCTATTTTCGTTTTTAGTTTCCTGGTTCCTGGACTCCACCTTGTAACCTGGGTACTGTAAGCTGTGATTTTTCTATTTGCGCTGTTTCATGTCAATGGAACAGGGGGGCGACCCCTATTTTTCTAAAAAAAAGAAATTCGGTTTTTGATAATGCCCTTGTATTCACAGACAGTGGGAGTAGATCGATTTTGCTTTCTAAAATCTATTCTTTTATTACTCAAGTGTTCTTTACATTTTTTCAAATGCCATTTTATAGCTCTAGATGTAATAATTTTAACTGCAACTTAATATGTCATGTTGTAATAATTGTATCCCGGTTTATGGTGTTACAATCTTTTTTGGGTTGCAATAATCTTCACATTATTTCAACTGCAATTTCATATCTCATTTTGTACATGCCATCAATTGCATATCAATTCATAGACACCTTCAATTGCATATCAATGTACATATCATGTATCTTTGATGGAACACAGCCCAACTATTGCGCAATTCTCCGAAAAAAACTTTTGTACTAATGATAATCTGTACTGATCAAACTAGGTGTTTCAGAATTTAGTGATGTAGGTAATTCATGGAGTACTAGCCGATAGAGATACTCAAAAGAATATGTAACATGCATTTTTTCAGAATTCTTTTATTGCTACAAACAACATATACTCTTGTGTTCTGTGCTAATTAAATATTTTGTATGTGTGGCATATTATTCTATGGTTGCATGGCACATTCACATCAATGAGCACCATTCTATGTGGTAGAATCGAAATCAATTTCTCTTTGGAACAGATTGCGGCCTTGTATACATAGAAATTATATTTTTGATAGTGGCCTTGTATTCAAAGAAAGAGGGAGTAGATCGATTTTGATTTCTAATTTTATTCTTTTATTTCACAATTGTTATTTACATTTTTCGAATGACATTATATATCTCATCATGTAATAATTAGAACTGCAACTTCATATCTAATGTTGAAATAATTGTATACTGTGTTATCATGCTAGATTATCGTATTTATGGTGTTACAACCTTTTTTGGGTTGCAATAATCTTCACATTATTTCAACTGCAATTTCATATCTCATTTTGTACATGCCTTCAATTGCATATCAATTCATAGACAGCTTCAATTGCATATCAATGTACATATCATCTCATTTTGGGTTGCAATTCGTTATTTTATACAAGGCCACTAACTTAATCCTAAATACCAATAAAAGAAAGCCAACTTTTAAATAGCAGAAACAATTATGTGATCTCTGTTAGTTATGGACGTGTGTGTTTTTTTATCAACTACCTACATGCAATTTCAATACTTGAAGGGTACCATTCTGAAACTATGAGTGCATATTCAGTTATTTGCAGTACAGGACTATTGCTTCAATGTCCAATTATAGGAAAAAGTACAAATAGCTACTCTTGTAGGATATATCTACTTATAGTAAGTCCAATTTACTACTGGCTCATAACTTAATAAAATACATGCTCTTATTTAGGTGATCCCCTGTTATATCTCATCATGTAATAATTAGAACTGCAACTTCATATCTAATGTTGAAATAATTGTATAGTGTGTTATCATCCTAGATTCTCGTATTTATGGTGTTACAACCTTTTTTGGGTTGCAATAATCTTCACCTTATTTCAACTGCAATTTTATATCTCATTTTGTACATGCCTTCAATTGCATATCAATTCATAGCCAGCTTCAATTGCATATCAATATACATATCATCTCATTTTGGGTTGCAATTCGTTATTTTATACAAGGCCACTAACTTAATTCCTAAATACCAAGAAAAGAAAGCCAACTTTTAAATAGCAGATACAATTATGTGAATAAACTCTTGTGTTCTGTGCTAATTAAATATTTTGTATGTGTGGCATATTACTCTATGGTTGCATGGCACATTCACATCAATGAGCACCATTCTATGTGGTAGAATCGAAATCAAATTCTCTTTGAAAGAGATAGCGGCCTTGTATACATAGAAATTGTATTTTTGATAGTGGTCTTGTATTCAAGGAAAGAGGGAGTAGATCGATTTTGATTTCTAATTTTATTCTTTTATTCCTCGAGTCTTATTTACATTTTTTCAAATGCCATTTTATATCTCATCATGTAATAATTAGAACTGCAACTTCATATGTAATGTTGAAATAATTATATAGTGCGTTATCATCCTAGATTCTCGTATTTATGGTGTTAGAACCTTTTTTGGGTTGCAATAATCTTCACATTATTTTAACTGCAATTTCATATCTCATTTTGTAATAATTGTACACAGTACCTTTTAGGTTAATTAAACGTGCATGCCTACATGGATTGTATTTATGGTGTTATTATCAGATTTAACATATTGGCTTATTGCATTTTAGGAGCCGAGAGCTGAAGAAGAGTCATTTGATGGGGGACTGGCTCTGTCAGATGGTCATGGTTCTCTGGATGGAGGCTCCGGAGAAGACTCTGGAGAAGATGATGAAGATGTTGAAGAAGAACCTCCAAGATCACCAAATGTTGATGAAAAATCAGCATGCTCAGTCCATGTCTCCGATCTGGTGATACTTCAGCTTAAGGAGCAGATGGGGTTGCACACTGACAAGGTTCTTCAAGCTGTGGTAACGCCCAACCAGCGACCATCATCTTTCATGGTTTCCCGTGTACTCCTTAGCAAGTTGGGTAATACCAACTGGCGAATTGTCCAGTCTCACGAGGAGGGAGACTCCGCGTATCTTTACATCAAGATGCGTAAACAGGACGTGCTAAGGTGTCACGGGAAGAGGTACGAGTGGCTGGGAGAACAAGTCACCTTTCGTAAGGTGAATTCTCTCCTTCCACTCAGACCCGATCCCATGGAAGCTGGCCCAGTTGTCAAGATCTTCTAAGTTGTGCCTGTGAAGACAATGTTTATTTTGTTTAAACTATGTGTTGCTTCCCGTACTACTTCATGATGCACTATGTGAAACATTATGTCCTTTTTATGTTACCGTTCAGCAGAACTTACTAATATTGTTAAAGAGTTGTTTCTTTTTTCGAGGGTACGCAATTGCGCACCTGGTTTTTATAGGAGATAGTGGTTTGAGTACATGAACTTGACAGTTTGTTGATAGCAACACTTTCACTTACACCACTCCACACCGGATAGTCCAAGAAATGCCCCACAGACGCAAAAACCAAACACAAGAGAAGGCTTTTCCTAAACAGAGATCAGAGCCGCGTCGCCACCGATGCTTGTCCCTCTTAGGAATAACAAACTCCAGCTTACATCCCTACTCGACGCACCACCCAAAGGAGAAGGGCGGCAGCACTAGTTCTGCCTCGAGGAGGGACAGACTCGAACACCGTCAACGAGGGAGAGTTGTCAATGAGTTCAAACCAGACTTCACGTAACATAATTTGCATTACTAATTAGATATAGCACTTACAATATGAACAAAAGTACCAAGATTAATCCATAGCTCAAAGCTTACTGCAAGAGCTACATACTACTACTCGAATAATTTTCATCAACACTTTCACATATACTCTAATTACAAAGACCAAAAGTAGCATATATACTACGCAGCAGCAAGTGATCTAGTGCCAAGTGTGGTTTGGCCTCGCCCTCCTTGATCTGCCTCCCTCTTCGGCCCTCTTGGCGTCACTCATGGGCTTGAGCACACGGTACAACTCTAGGGAGAGGAACCCATCAATTGCAGCATAGGTGATGTGTTCCATGTCTAGCTTTTTGTTGTCCTAGTAGCTGTGCCACCGATGATCCTTCTTCTTCATGTCTTTGTAGACGGGATCAATAAGTTGTACTGCCATGGTAGCCATTCCAGCTTTCTTTTGGTTGAACACATGAAATTAGAGATCTTGGATATTCTCATAATTTTCTTTTGGAATAGAAAAGTTCCAGGTTCTCGCAAACACTTTCTTGTCATTGGTGGTGTCAACACTTGCAAATTTGACGCCGCCAAAACGAAAAAGATCAGCCAGCGTCGCAGATTGCCACGAGTCACCACTGAAGTACACAAGTAACAAGAGTTTAGAAAAGTACTACTCCCTCCGATCCGAAAAAAGGGCGTAAGAAAACTGCTACGCATGCACGTCTCGATGAGTACTAGTTGCAGAAAATCTAGATGAGTACTGTTGCCGAAAACAAGAGGAAAAAAGTAGTAGTAACACCAACCACAACAACCATGAATAACCAAATATCAATCACAAGAACATGGCGGCGGAGCAGATGAGTACTAGTTGCAGAAAACAAGAGAAAAAATGACTTTTACCTGGAGTGATGGTACACCAGGACGTGGCGCCGGAATGCAAGCTGAAGAACGGCGACCTTTTTATGGATCTCCAACTTCTGGGATGTGTACTCGAAATCCAGGCCCATGAATCGTTCTTCTCCGCTATCAATCCACTGCTGGTATATATCTACGATACGCTGCACCTCGGCAGGGTCGTTGGTGTACGTGACGTCGATGGTTTCCTCGCCATGGATGGGGACCTTGAGCATGCGGCAGAAATACTTCTGTTCATCCATTCTTGGAAGAAGAAGCGGGAGCGGATGGAAGAAGAAGAAGAAGAGAGTGTAGTGCAGCGGTTGGAAGAAGATGCAGTGGAGAATACGAGTGGAAGTACAGGGGAGTATTAATATTAATTGTGGAAGGAGCAGAGTCAAAGTGATTTACGTGTGAAATCGATAGAATTTTTTTGGGAAACACCTGTGCCGTGTGTGTACATAGACAGAAGGTTGTAAAAATTGTCTCACTTGTTTGTGGGCCTAAACTAATAAGCCTTTTTTTAGTTCACTAAACGTACACAATGGCCAGCGCGGGCCACGAATTGTCCCATCAAACGTCTACGGACTGACCTAAGGCAGCGTGCGTTATCATTATCCCGCAGAACCGCCTCTCGTTCACACGCCTCCTCCCTCTCCACGTGTTCGCCGCCGCCAGCCCTTCCCCACAAGTTTGACCTAGAAGTAGTCAACCGGCCGTCACACCCTCCACTTGGATCATGAAGCCAATCAAAGATGTGCCAACTAGATCTTACGCATCATTTTTCATCTTGATCGCGATTATCATACCAGATCTGATGGTTTTTATTCGTTTTTTCTCGCAGTGTCCAGTTTGTTTTGACAAACTAGGGATGTGTGGCAGTGATGCCATGACAACTGATTATTTCGTCATAACCCTTGTAGAGGGATTTAAGGAGAAGACGGTAAGGATTCTAATCTACTCATGTACAATTGGATTTGAATTTTTCGTGATTATTCACATGTAATATACGTAGCATATCTACCGGTCCTAGTACTCATTGTGTAATGTGTTAATCATTAATGTAATATACGTAGCTGATCTAGCTAGCAAATTTTTTGGGACTGTGATCTCTATTAGTTATGGACGTGTGTTTTTTTTATCAACTACCTACATGCAATTTCAATACTTGAAGGGTACCATTCTGCAAACTATGAGTGCATGTTCAGTTATTTGCAGTACATGACTATTGCTTCAATGTCCAATTATAGGAAAAAGTACAAATAGCTACTCTTGTAGGATATATCTACTTATAGTAAGTCCAATTTACTACTGCCTCATAACTAAATAAAATACATGCTCTTATTTAGGTGATCCCCTGCTACATCAGAACATATTTCCTAAAAATGCATGTTGTTTTCCCATTGGAGAACACCAGTTTTGAAGCGACACTGCAAACCAAGGAAGGTTTCTCGTTCAATGTTGAGGTTAGCAGCATTGACGGGATAACCTTTCTAAATGGAAATTATTGGAAAGAATTTAGCAGGGTTTACAAACTTAAGGTTGGTATGGAGCTAGTATTCAAGACCAACACACGTCGAGGCCAAACTGAGGTCATAACTGGAAATGACCCAATCATCCATCCATGTAAGTTCTTACTTAATACAAAAAAATTATGTTGTGCACATAAACATTAATATATTACTTGGTTGCGGCATGTGTACTCCACTAATTTCAGGCGTATTACATTTTTACAGCATACTACCAGATGTCCCCTGAGAGGCGTCACATTGTTGACTCACTCTCTAGCACCGATGGGACCATGATTAACTGGAGGATGATGGAGACGGTGATCGACGCTGTTGAAAACTTGGATTACACTGTTCTATTCCACAGAGCTGGAGAGTATGAGGAAGCACAACTGGTTGTCGGAGTGCTGCATACTCTGAATTGGACAAACAGCGAGAACTTCAATAAACACGTGGTAAATTTTTAAGAACACATCTTCTCTTATGCGTAAAGTAATACATGTACACTTGTTCTATTTTCCTTTCTTTTAACATGATTATTTTCCGATAGCTTTTCTCTTGACTTTAAGTCTTTGCATGCAACAGAAAATCTCAAGCCGTCTGATTCCTGCACATATGGCAAGAAATGGTACCATCACTATTGTTTGCTACCCGAGAACTGAGGTGTCATCGACATATTCAATTTCTGATCTTGATGGTCGCTTGTGCTTCAGCGGGTGGAAAGAGTTCATGGCGAAGGAAAGTCATCTCAAACAGGGTAACAAGATGTTGTTCTTGCTATACCAGTGCGCTGAAGGCCTCTACTTGTTTGCTACCCATGTCCCTGAAATTGGTCTGTAATAGGAATGCAGTGATATTGATGGTTTCTGTGTGCAACTATATGCATGCAGCCCCGTTGCTACAATATAAAAACCGTGTTAAGACTCTATATTAGATTGCCGAATTCTCACACAATTTAAATGTTATGTTCTTTTAGTTTTACTACTTTCATGATGTCATTTTGTTTTTTAAGATTAGCTTTACCATTTTTTCTTTACTTTATTGAATTTTATGACTCATATAAATGTAAACAAGTGTGCAAACCACACATGCTCAATGGAAAAAATATCCAGTGATACTAGCCCCTTGTTCTCCCATGCTTCCATTTTAAAAAATCAACTATAGATGTTTCATAAAATTCCGGAACAAAATATTAATGTTCCCAAAGAATTTGTCTACGTAATGTAGAAAAAAATCAGGTCCAAATTCGACCTACACATTGAGAAACAAAAAGTACAAATCAGCAAAAATGCACTATATATTCACATTTGGATTTGTCTTTTTGGTTAGTCAATATTACTTTCGTATCTAGACATAAAATTATTACACATTGTAGTAACTTTTCATGTGAACACTCGTGATTTTTCCTAAATTTTTTTGAATCACCAAAACTTCATTTATTCGAAACGGTACCATGGTAGCATGCAAGAGGGATAGTATCACATGATATTCTCCCCATGCTCTGGCGAAATAGGCTGAATCACCGCTATATTAATATAGCAACCACCCGGTACAACAGTTTTGATACAACGCCGGCTGAGGCGACAACCAATAAACGCAAAAGAAGAAAAGAAAAGGAGACGGAAGTGGATCGACGAAACGACCGCTGCGCCCACCTACAAACTACAACCACGCTGCTAGCACCTGGACGTCAAATACCAATCAACACCTTCAACATGGATAGTCGCGCTTCTAGGGTTTCCCCCGGCACATCGGGGCGGCGGATGCAGGCTAGACGCGATGCCCTTCATGAAGGGAGGATGCCACCCGATGGCGACACCGCTCTAATATCGGTACTCCGACAAGGATTTCTCCCAAACAAACCCTCAACACCATCCCTGACGATCCGTCGCCTAGGTGTCTCGCAACCACCGGATGAACCGACCACCAGCATGCGACACCACGGTGCAACAACATTTAACCAGGATGAGGGAATCAAATGTGGTGGGCACGGTTTATCATTGGCTTCATCATTAAGGACTAATTTATGAAATATCAAATGTGGAGGCACCGTTCACATAATGAAATTTTGAGGAAAACCATTTATACTCTAATTTAATCGATTGCTACACGCACACCAACTGCTACACACACGAACTCGAGTCCTCTCCCTCTGCACCCCCCGATCCCCCACCGCCGCCACGGCTAGCCCTCTCCGCCCCCAGATCCCCCACCGCGGCCTAGCCCTGTCCACGGCACCGACGGACAACCGCGACCACGGGGCCGCCTACACCGACACCCGACGGAACGACGCCGCGACAAACGCCGCCGCAACCGCCACCGTCGTCCTCGCGCCGTCCAGCCGTCGCGCCGCAGGTAAGTTTCCCCGGCAGCCGTACCTTTCATTGTTAGGTTTAGATGTAGATTGAGTTATATGTTAGATGATTATTGTGATTTTAGATGTAGACCGACTTAGAAATTAGATTTTTATTGTTAGATTTAAGTTTATTCAGACACCAAAATTAGATGTACATTGTTAGATTTAAGTTGGTTTTTGAATGGTAAATGGTTAGATGTGTATCTGAATTCAGTGTATGGTACGAACCACCGCAGGTAATGGATGTATGTGAACAGTGTGGCTACAAGGAGTGCATGAACAAGAAATTTACCATTGTTCTACCAGAGGGGTTTGAAAACAGATTGGTATATACCTTTCGTCAATCTACTTTTTGAAATATGACAATAAATTTGTACTAAAAATGTGTACTTCTTTTTTTTTACAGATCATACCTTGCAGATTCAGGCGTGACTTTTTGGAGCATATTCAAGTTGCAATTTGGGACCACCCTAGAACTCTGGAGGTGAACTTGGTGAGCTTGAGAGTGCCAGACCACCAGCACAAAGTTGTAGTCACACATGAGGATGGAAAAACATACTTCAGCGGTCAGCAATGGGGCCAGCTTGTGGAACACTACGAGATGGATCCAACAGGGAGATTGACATTCTATCTCGATGAAGGTGATGTGTCCACCTACTTCCTCTATGATCGACCTGACGATGCTGAAGACACCGAAGATGATGTTCCCATAGCTCCCTACTGAGGATACACATGTTGTCATTATTCAGTCAGATGATGAGTAGGTATCGTGGTTGTAGCTAAGAGTTCTAGCTTTATGCGAACTTTTAGATTATATGTTAATGCTGAGTACTATCTGGTTGAATCTTTGAATGTTTATGCGATTTTTTTAATGGTTGTTATGTTATCTCATAATTGAATACCATTTGTGTGCTTCTAGTCAATATTACATACCCTTTTTATTTACCGATTTCTATAGGATAGTGATGTGGACTATGACATCAACGCCAATGATCATGTAGTAACCTGTGTCGAGTCCAGAAACACGGCAGTGGACACCTAGATAGCAGGGGCGTACGAGTTTCACGCCAGAACTGAAGAAAAACCACACCACTAACAGGGCTTTTCCGACTAGTGTTGAATATAACACAATAATGCATTTAGAAATGAATAAATTTAATCATAAAATGAAACTAGTAAAACTTTAATATAGCATTTCTAATACTTGAACGTTATTGCCAAGGGAAAAACATATTGTTCACAAGCCAAATGGGCTGTGAAGACATATTGTAGAATTAATAGGCCCATACTCCGGTTGGGCCATTGGGCGAGCGAAAGGGCTACGTATGTCCGCCCGGTCTCCTCCAAACTGTCCTGCCCCCACACGACAACGCCGCCCTATCCGCCCTCAGGCGACTTCGCCGCCGCATCGGCCCTGCGCGACCGAACAATCCGCCACTATTACCTCGCCGCCATCCGAACTCGATTAGCGTAAACTATTGAACTGCCGCCAACGCTGCCCCGCCGACTTGTACTCAACCGCTGCTTCCGCCGCTCGTCAGACGCAATTACAAGGTTTGTACCAATACTGATGAAATCCTCGGTTTCCATCCTGCCGGTTCGATGAAGTTAATGGCGATTGCAATTGCTGTCAGATAGACTAGCTGCTTGTGTTCACATATGCGTGTATGTTTTATCAGTTTCAGTTGTAAGTGTTAGTTTAATATTCATAGCAATGTCAGGAATTCAGGTACGAACTAGGTTTTATATTTTCATTGCCATGTCAGTTTCAGGTGTAAGTGTTAGTTTCAATCGAACGCTGTGTTGTGAAGTAATGTCTAATGTAATCCCCTGCAATTCTTACTGACTTGAAAGACCAGTATGAATGTCTCTCTGATGTATGTGTTGTTTCGAAATACTTGCGTGTGAACTAATGCTGCTCCTTTTTTTTTACAAGACCGGCTAAACGGAGATAACGCAAAATGTCAGAAGACAAGAGCTGGATGGAGAAGGATAGAGATTCTGTGGAGTGGCAAAGTGGCATCGAGAGTTTCTTGGAATTTAGTTTTGATGGTGCTCAACCAGACGCAATAAACTTTTGCCCATGTACGAAATGTCTGAATAATGCTCATAAAACTAAAAAGGACATCCATATGCACTTGCTTAAGAATGGGATGGATCCGTCCTACAAAAATTGGGTATTCCATGGTGAACCGGAGGAGGACAACATGGCTGAAGATTCTGATGATGAAGACGATGCAGATGGTGGTGAAGGGATATGTGACATGCTCCAAACTCTCATAAGAGCCACAAAAGTGGGAAGTAATGCAGGAGACACGAGCGGTGATGGAATGAAACAGGAGCCAAATGCATCTGCAAAGGCGTTCTACAAACTATTGGAAGAGGGAAAAACATCGTTGTACCCAGGTTGTGAGGAGGTCACAAAGATATCTTTCATTGTGAAGCTTTACCAAATCAAGTGGGTGTCTGGGATGACCAACAGAGCATGTGACTTAATGCTGCGGATGTTCATGGAGGTGCTGCCAAAGGGTCACTGCATTCCTACTAATCTCGCACAAGTAAGGAAGGTCATTCGAGAGTTTGGACTGGATTACAAGAAGATACACGCGTGCTATAATGATTGTGTGCTATTCCGTAATGAGTATGCTGATGCCCAAGAATGCCCTGTCTATCATACATCTCGATGGAAATCAAGTCCAACCGTAGACAAAGCTGATTCATCGATCCGTAAATCAAAGAAGCAAGTGCCACGGAAAGTTCTATGGTATTTCCCCCTCATTCAAAGACTGCAAAGGCTGTACATGACAGAAGATATGTCAACTGATATGAAATGGCATAAGGAGAAACGTAAAGATGATGGCATAATGAGGCATCCTGCAGATTCGAAGGCCTGGAAAAGCCTTGATGATAGATATAGTCAGAAAGAATTCGCAAAAGATGCTCGCAGTGTTCGGCTTGGCCTTGCTTTAGATGGATTCAACCCCTTTGGGCTCATGAGTATATCACACACTACATGGCCTTTCATTCTGATCCCATATAACTTGCCACCATGGATGTGTATGAAACAAGAGAACTGGATAATGTCAATGATTATTCCGGGACCAAAGTCAGCAGGAAATAACATTGATGTGTACTTGCAGCCTTTGATTGATGAACTGTTAGTTCTATGGGAGGATGGTGTTGAAGCATATGATGCTGCAACTAAAGAAAATTTCACGTTGTATGCATGCGTGTTGTGGACCATCAATGACTACCCGGCTTACGCAATGCTGAGTGGTTGGAGCACAGAAGGCAAGCTAGCATGCCCTTACTACCACAAGCATACAGACTTTTTATGGCTCCAGTATGGTAGAAAGCATTGCTACACGGGACACCGACGTTTTCTACGGAAACAACACAAATGGCGTCGAAACAAGGTTATGTTCAACAACAAGCCAGACCATAGAGACGCCCCGGTGCCACTTACAGGCATTGAAGTTCTAAAGGAGCTTGATAGCATTCAGCATGAACCATTTGGGCGGTCAAATAAGAGAAAGCGACCGGAAACTAATCCCTGGCACAATTGGCGGAAGAAAAGTGTGTTCTTCCAGCTCCCGTATTGGCAGCACTTGCTCGTGAGGCACAATTTGGATGTTATGCACATCGAGAAGAACATTTGTGACAACATTCTGGGTACTTTGCTTGAGATGGATGGGAAAACAAAGGATGGTACGAAGGCTCGCCTTGATTTGGAGTTCTTGAAAATTAGGGAGGATCAGCACGCAAAGCCCGCCAGTAAGGATAAGTACAAAATGAAGAAAGGCGTGTATGCTTTAAAGAAGGAAGAGAAGATAATGCTCCTCAGGTTTCTGCAAATCATACGGATGCCTGGTGGCTATGCTTCACACATTAAGCGATGTGTGGTCCTCGAGCAGTGCAAGTTTAGTGGACTCAAAACTCATGAATGCCATGTTATATTACAGAAACTTCTTCCTATTGCGTTGCGCAAGCTTCTACCGGAGAATGTCCTTACCCCATTGCTTCAGCTCAGTAAATTCTTTTCCGATTTATGCTCCAAGGAGTTAAGGGATGAGGATTTGGTGGATTTGGACAAACAAATTGCAGAAATTCTATGTCAGCTAGAGATGATCTATCCACCAGCTTTCTTTGATATTATGATGCATCTCCCAATTCATCTAGCTCGAGAAGCATGGTTCGCAGGGCCTGTACAGTATAGATGGATGTATCCGGTTGAGAGATACCTGCGTACATTGAAGGGATATGTACGTAACAAGGCTCATCCAGAAGGTTCAATTGTAGAGGGGTACATACTTGAAGAGTGCATGACGTTCTGCAGTCGATTCGTTAAAGGCTCGCCTACAAAAATAAGACAGTCCGAACGCCATGCAGATGGAGCTACAGATGAAGCACCAACAGGGATTAGCATAATGAGTGCAGTTGGTTACTCCAAGAAAGGTTTTGCCCATGAATCACTGTCTTTGGAAGCTCTTAATCAAATGAGGCACTACATAATAACAAACTGCGAGGAAACCGAGCCATGGATTCAGTAAGGATACTTATGTATTTGTTTCATATCATGATATGCATTAATACTTTGGTTATGAAGTAACCATATAGCATTTCTATTTGAAGGGAACATATTGACGAGCTCAAAAAGAACAATTGTCCTAATCCAAAAAAGAAACACAAGGAAGATTTTGTTGGCTGGTTCGAAAGACGGGCAAGTTACTTCAGCATTTTCATAAATGTTTCTCGTAATAAAAAAACAATGGTGTATAGTACACTCACACATATTCTATTCCATGAAACAGATCACACAACTCCATAAAGATGGGAAGGTCAACAGTCTGTTGTATACACTAGCTAAAGGGCCTGATCAAATTGCTCGTGTGTTCAACCGTACAGTACTGAATGGATATTACTTTCGTAATACCGGAATAGAGCTTGACTTGAGTACCAAAAATAGTGGCGTCGTAGTCAATGCGCAAGGAACCACCGGCAGTACTGATTATTATGGGGTGATAAAGAAATCATATTTCTTGACTTTCCTCCTGATAAGGAGGTTGTTCTATTGAAGTGCGACTGGTTCGACGTGCCTCCTGCCAATAGAAATCATAGTAAGGGGTATAAGAGGGACAAGTATGGAATTATTGACCTCGACACTAGTGTACACCGATTCACGGAAGACCCTTACATTCTAGGCATCCAAGCTGCACAGGTTTTCTATGTGAGAGATGTGAAGAGCCCTAATTGGGCAAGTGCTATAAAAATGAATCCACGCAATTTGTTTGCTCCTTCGATTTTAAATGGTGCAGACCTTGATGATCCTGCAGAAGGAGATGAACGTGGTGATGCAGATGTACAAGATGTCGTCGATGCAGGAATTACAGTTCCAGAATTTACTGTACCTGACGAGATTACTAGTTCGTGCAGAAATGATGATGAAGGAACCAGCGTTGATGTTTCAGTCATAAATAATTTAAGACCTGCTGAGTTTGACGAAGACCAAGTCGAATATGATGCTGATACTGATGATGATGAGGCTTACATAAATGATGGTCATGTTGCTCCTTTGGTACAAGATGAACTGGATGATGACCATGGATTCTTTGTGTAGCCTGTCTCTGCACTGTTTGGCTTAAATGTTTTGCCATGAACATGCATGGATGAAAGATCGTGTAATAACTTTGTTTAAATATTCCAAAGTTTCAGTTTCTAGAAATTTTGAATTTCCATGATAAATGTACTAGTGAAATTGCGTCTTCTATGAGTTCTTGATTGATTATTAAGTACTGTCACTTGTTGCAACATTAGTAAAATGCTAAGTGCTGCAGAAATTCAGTTGCAAACAATATTTAAAAAAAATTGTGCTCACCAAACTGAGATACTGGACCAAAAATGAATTGTAGTCCTAAGAAAATTGCAACAGTGATCAAGGGCACGGCCCATGAGGCCCGTTAAGCTAGTCTATGAATGGTCGTTACAAAATAACTTGTTCATTTTCGCAACAGTACGGTGATTGTTGCTTTACGTTTAACCTATTACCATACGACCCAAATTGTCACAGTAAACAATAGGTATTGCCGCAGGATAAATTTGAGGCGAAAAACATATGGTATTGCCGCACGAAAAATTTGGTTGCAATAGTTAGCTATTTTTTTTGCAACAATATTTGTAACTACCGCAACACAAATAGAGATGTTGCAATATATGACTGAATATCACCACGAATGCTTATTTCGTTGGAATACCATGTCTCTAAGGCAACAAAAGGAGTGCCTCGCGCAACGAAAATACTCTGTCGCAAAAACGCGCTTGTATTCCAACAGCAGTAGAAATCGTGGCAATAGGAGGCCTCTACCGCAACAAAACGATAATTTATCGCGACCAAAAAGAGTCGTGGAAATATGAGTGCCCTATCACCACAACATGAAAGTTCGTCGTAATTTTTGATTATATCGCAACGAAAAAAAATCGTAGCTACAGATTTCGTTGCAAGAGACCCGTTTTCTTGTAGTGCATAGAGCCAGAACCTTTTTTGTGTTGTTTTCAGTTTCAGAAAAGTTCTTCTAGAAATATTCTCGGAATTGGGCGATTGAAAGCCCGAAAGTCTTAGAAAGTTGCCGCGCACATGGAGTCCAGAGGAGAACCGGAGGGGAGCCACAGGGGCCCCACACCATGGGTGGGCGCGCCCAGGAGTGGTGTGCCCCCCTGCTCGCCCACCAACGTTGCCCTCTCGCCTATATATTGTCCCCGAAGGGTTAACCCTAAGGCCCGAGACTTTTCCACCAAAAACATCCGCAGCCGCTGTTATCGTCAACCCTAGTCCAAGAGGGTTCTAGAGCTCTTCCTGGCACCCTGCCGGGAGGGGGAATCATCACCGGAGGGCTCTACACCACCATGCCCGCCTCCCGAATGATGCGTGAGTAGTTCATCCTTGGACTACGGGTCCATAGAAGTAGCTAGACGGTTGTTCTCTCCTCTTTATGCCTCATGTCTAGATCTTGCGAGCTGCCCTACATGATCAAGATCATCTTATTGTAATGCTACATGTTGTGTTTGCTGGGATCCGATGAATATTGAATGCTATGTCTCGCGATTATCAATCTATCATTTTTTTTCATGTGTGTGCTATTTATGATCTTGCATGATCTCCATTTATAGTAGATCCTCTGGCCAAGTAGATGCTAGTAACTCCAAGAGAGAGTATTTATGCTCGATAGTGGGTTCATGCCTCCCTTTCATTCACGCTCAAGTGAACGGGCGGGGGATATGCTGTTGCCATTAGGGACATAACAACAATGCTTTGTCCATGGATGATGTTGTTGTTTACATTACACACTTTGCTTACTGCGCTTATCTGTTGCTTGCAAATTAATACCAAAGGTTTGCTCGGATGACATTCTGAGGGTGGATTATTAGTCATACATGAAGTAGGATAACGATCTATGTATCTTGTTGTAATGCCCGCATGAATCACATAGTAATCATCATGCCATGCATATGCACTACGGTGCAGCCATTATATCTGTGAATTGCCCAGCCGTAATTTGTTTACCACGCATGCTATCTATCTGTCTTGAGAGAGACATCTCTACTGAACTGTGGACCCCGGTCCATTTTCCTCATACTGATAATACAACCACTGCAATCTCTGTTTTCATACTGTTGCTACTGTTTTACTACTTCCATCACTATTCTCTTTCGTCTACTACAAACAAATATTATTTTCCACACGGTACGTTTAACCTCTTTGTGTTCAGAAAAACCGGTGAGATTGACAACCTCACTGCTTCGTTGGGTCAAAGTGATTTGATTGTGTTGTGTAGGTTCCACGTTGCTTCTAAACTAGTAGTGCGCCCTGCCACCTCATCTGCATCAACCTTCGGAATTGATTTCTTTCTCCTACTGGTCGATTCAACCTTGGTTTCTTTCTGAGGGAAACTTGTTACTGTGCTCTTCATACCTTCCTCTTGGGGTCTCCCAATGAACATGCATTACACGCGCATCAAGCTATTTTTCTGGCGCCGTTGCCGGGGAGGAAGAGGATTTCTGCAAGATCTGAATTTTTCTTCAAGAAACCTTCTAGATCAGCTACTGGAGGAACCTTTATGTCGATGACTTTGGGGGCAGCAACAAATCTTCTTGATGATATGATGGTAAATTATTCTGAATGGCACAGTGAGAGAGCTTCAACAGGTAAGAAGGTAAACTTTGAAAAAGAAACGTCTTCTTTGACTGATAGGTGTGATGCTATTATGTCTATGCTTGTGAATGGCCATGCTCCTATTGATCCAAACAATGTTCCTTTAGCCTCTTTGGTTGCTCATGAAGAGCATGTTGATGTGAACTTCATTAAAAACAATAATTTCAACAACATTGCTTATAAGAATAATGTTGGTAGCAATAATTATAGGCCATGTCCTCCCAATAATAATAATGGTTATGTCAATTCTTATGGTAATTCCTACAACAACAATAAAAGTGTACCCTCTGATCTTGAGAACATGCTTAAGAATTTTATTAGTACACAAACTGCTTTTAATAAATCCGTTGAGGAAAAGTTTGGCAAAATTAATGTTCTTGCTTCTAAAGTTGATAGCCTTGCTCTTGATGTTGATTTTCTGAAACTTAAGGTTATGCCTCATGATGTTAAAGAAAGAAAAACTCCAAATTCTATTCAAATTCAAATTGATGACAATGTTAGGATGTTAGCTGAATTGCATGCTAGATGCGAAAAAGAAGATGAAATAGCTAGAAAGAATAATATAGCTAATGTTTGCACCATTACCACCACTAGTAAAACTGAAGCTTCTCATGCTAGTAAACCTTCTAATATGAATGGTAAAGTAATTGGTGTTGGCAATAATCCCACTTCTGTTGTTAAACGTTCAAACTTGCCTGAAACTATTACAACTGTTCCTGATAAAAGTGCTGAATTTTTTTGAAATATGGGAGACAATGGTCCTATTACCTTCGATAAAAAATGATGATGCCTTTGATGGTTGCAACAAATCTGAAGTAATTAAATTCCTACAAAATCTTGCTAGTTGTCCTAATTCTAGTGCTATGAATATGGCTTTCACAAAACATATTACAAAGGATCTCATACAAATTAGAGAAGATGAATTAAGATGTGAAGCCTCTATCCCTAGGAAGTTAGATGATGGTTGGGAACCCATCATTAAAATGAAGGTAAATGATTTTGATTGCAATGTTCTATGTGATCTTGCTGCTAGAATCTCTGTTATGCCTAAGAAACTTTATGATATGCTTGCTTTGCCACCTTTGGAGCATTGTTATTTGGATATTCGTCTTACTGATAATGTTAGAAACAAACCTTTGGGAGATTTGATGATTTTATTATTATGGTTAATAATAACCTTGTCCCCGTTGATTTGGTTGTTATGAATATTGAATGCAATGCTTCTTGTCCAATTGTTTTGAGAAGACCTTTTCTTAGAACTGTTGGTGCTATTATTGATATGAAAGAGGGGAATATTAAATATTAATTCGCACTCAAGAAAGGTATGGAACACTTCCCTAAGAAGAGAATGAAGTTTCATTTTGATTCTATTATTCGAACAAGTTATAATTTGGATGCTTCTTCACTTTGAAACACTTGATTCTATTTTTCTGGGCCTAGCTAAAAGGCGTTAAAAAAAACCACCTCGTGGGACATAACCGAAGGTTGCATTTTTTCTTTTTTTTTCTCTGTTATTTTTGAGTCAAGGGGTTGTATAATTCTGTAGCAACTCCTTTGTATATTTATTTTAATGTATTAGTTGTGCCAAGTAAAGTTTCTAGCGAAAGTTGGAGTTGGTTTTGGATTTTTGCGCAGGAAACATATTTCTGCTGTCCACCGTAAAAAATCGAATAATTCACAGAAATATCAAAATAACCTGAAACGTTTTGTTCTTATCTCAGCTGATTCCGAAACTTTTTCGTTCTTTACGTTTTTCGATTCGAGCAACTTAAGTGCCACGAAAAAAATCGTATTTATAGACTGTTCTGGTTTTTGACAAATTCTGAGTTTTTACTTGCATTCTCTCTTTGACTATGTCGAGTGGATTTCTTTGCTCCACGAAACATCAGTGGCTGTAGCTAATGTTTAAAAGTATTAATAATTCTTGTTTCCATTCAGCACTTGTGAATTTTTGATTGTGCAATAGCACTCTAATGCGAATTACATTGAGTGTGGTGTGAAGGAAGTTTTCAAGAGAAGAGGGTGATATAATGTGATCAAGAAGAGTGCAAGGTCAAAGCTTGGGGATGCCCATGTGGTTCATCCCAGAAAATTCTAAGGAGACTCAAGCGTCTAAGCTTGGGGATTCCTTGGGCATCCCCTTCTTCATCAACAATTTATCAGGTCACTTCTAGTGAAACTATATTTTTATTCGGTCACATCATATGAATTTTACTTGCAGCGTCTGTTTGTTTTCTTTCATTTTATTTTTGTTTTTCTTTTGTTTTCCTTGATGCAATAATATTGTTGGAACCTAGGATTATTTGTGTGGGAGAGAGACACGCTCCTCTTTTTCATATGAATACGCGTCATGCTCGTATTCTTAGTTTTTCTTCTTGCTGCTGCAAAATTCGCTTTTAGCTCCTGTTTTTCGTGCACCTCTTATTCAGAGTTGTTAATTCTGGTAGAGTTATGTTAGTACTCTCTTGTTTCATTTCTATGTATCTTGGAGAGTTTTTTTTCAGCATAAAATGTTTGGTGTTGGAAAGCAGTAGTACATTTTTCGTGCTTATAACGGTGCAAATAGAAGCTTCTATAGACTGTGGCTAGACTTTTTCATCTCATGCTAGATGTTCTTTTAATTCTATTCTTAGTAGTTGTTATTGTAGGATGACTTGTCTCAAATAGCTGAGAGTTTTTAATGTGCCATTGAAAGAATCATGAGTTTTTTTTATCACATTGAAGCATAAATTTGTGGTGTTCTCCTTCGAATGCTTTATTTGGTTGAGTTGGCACATGCTTACACCATGTTTATGACTACAAACCAGTCACTTATATCCTTGTGATCATTTAGTTTTTGACTTGTAATACCCCTTATGCTTTGATTAATAATGTTTTTGTCGCTATGCATGATTATGGCCATTATTTCTCTCTTAATTTGTTGCTCCCAGACTTTTGCTAGCCTCCACATGTACTGAGTATGAGCTCTACTCGTGCATCCAACTACCAAAACCCAAATTTTGCCAAATGTGTCCACCATACCTACCTACACGTGGTATTTAACCGCCACTCCAAGTAAATTTCTCATGTGCTACCTTTAAAACTGTCAAAGTCATTCCTATTTTGTGCCCCTGTTTTAGCTCACGAGGACATAAATAGAGAATATTTATCTCCCTTGTCGATTGGACTTTACACACCTGGACTAGTGGCTTCATCCATATCCAAATGATAGAAGAGCTGGCATGTAGCGTTCCCACATTTAAATAATTTAAGAACCTTTGTGTTATTTTGCTAGTCCCTGGATCAATTGCTAGCACCACAATACAAGATGAAATATCATGCAAATGCATCAAATTCTATTACATCGCATGATCCATTCTTTACAAAATAATATTACAACTTTCATAGTCTTAGAAGACTAGCACAAAACTAAGAAATACATCGGAAAACATAGTACAACATTGAGCCTCATCTTCTTCATGTGCCACAGGCAAAACATGTTGGCGATAGACTCGAGATCCTAACAAAATCCTCACTCGTCTTCGGAATCATCTGCAGGATGGAATATGCAACCACAAGGGAGTCAATACAATTTAATGTATTGGCAAGCAACACTATGGTGGATATAAATGGCAAGAATAAATCTACATGCATATTTGGCTGAGTGAGTTTTGGCTAACTTTTGCATAAAGCCAGTTTTCTCCTATCACTTTTGTAAAACAAACTTTTCTTCTCAAAGGGTGGCATCATTGGACTGATATCCAAGCACCACAACTAATGTTCACTTGGTCAAAATTTTACTTACTGAAAATGGTCATGTGATTCTTTCGTCCTTCCTTGTCCAGCTACACATAGTTGTCCATAAGCGGGGACACGACTAAGATCTTAGTTTGTTGACTCTGCAGAGTTTGTGCACTTTCACCTTCAGACTCAAATCATCCCAAACATCCTATACACCCTGAGTGCATTAAGAAAAGGAGAAGATTGAGATGAGATCTTTCATAAGAAATTCCACCACCGTTTGGCTTACCCGTTCCACCTATAATTATGCTACATCTACTTGTAAGCCTGGTGAGTTCATTCCACTTAGTTGATCAAGACAAAGCCCATATAACTAAAGAATGCACTGGAAGCAATCTAAACTTGGGGAACATCATAATCACTTTGTTCCTGGGTGGCATTCCTCAAGTGAACACCTCAGGTATTACCCCTGAGGAGACTCAACTCTCATCAACCATGCAACCAATTCCATCCAGGTGGTTCATTGAAGTTGTTACTTATAATTTTCCACAACATCAAGTAAAAACAATTTGTAACATTGCATAGCATCTAGTAAGTACCATGGCTTCAAAATGACAAGGTATAAGGATGGCTACACACTAATAGGATATAGCATAACATAGTACTTAGAGAAAAATCACCTATCATGCATACTAGTCAAAACTCTAGTAATGCATAGGAAAATAATAGCTAGTTGATGGTGTGTTACTTGCCTTGTTGAAGTTGGTGAAGAAATCACACTCTGTTCACAAAAGATCGTTACTCTCCATACAATCTATACATTGAAAACACAATAACAAAATAAACAAGCATACTAGCAATCAAACACATAAGGGAAGAAAACATACTAGGGCATGGGTTTATGGTTAGCTACTAGGGCATGGGTTGGTTAAGGCTATGGTTTGAAAGGATTTATACTATGATGGATCCATAAGTAAGTTCCAAGAAAACACTTGGCTTGGACTAGGTTGAGTTTATAGTGATCAAACTTTATTATAACCATACTTGTCGAGGAAGTTCCAAGAGTTCACCAAGGGTGGTCTTATCACTTCTCAAATAAAGTAGCACATAACAATGTGTAACACTTAGTCATTTTCCTGAAGACATTTGAGTGATATAAGTTAGTCTTTCCATATCGGGTTAAGGTAGGTCTAGGTTCAACTAACTTCATAACAATAGAGAAAATAAGATAAATTCTTGGAATTTTCCATTTGGGTCAAGGGTTGGACAAAAACAACTTGTTAGTCTTCAGATTGTATGGATGGCACCAAAGTCTTCACTTGCTTGTCTTCTTGAAGATCATCTTCATGCTTCTATTGTAGTCTTGTTCATTGGATGGATTCTTCTCTTGGTCTTGGTGGATTCTTCATGGCTTTCTCACTAGTTGGTCCAAGGTGGGATGGGCACAAAATACTACTAAGTCAAATAGAAAAGAAAGGAAATAAGAAGAAAGAGAAAGGGTTGGTCTTCTTCTTAATCTCTTCATGAACTTGCACTTCATTAAGTTGCTTCTAGTTGTGGAGTCCCGGTCTTTTTTTTTCAAATTTCTTCAATGATCTTCCTTGTAGCTCTTCATGTTGCCACCAAGTTGGATATGGAGTTCCTTCTTGTGCTTGAGTCTGGATTTCCATTTTAGCTAACTTGATGAATTCTTGAAGCAAGAATGAGAGAGTGGAGGGGTAGATAGAAAACTAAGGTTCACTACTTGGTATTATATGTTATTGACACATACTAAGGACTTGGACTTGGCTCCGATTATCCATAACAACAAAGCTAATCAAGGATAGAAACAACTCTAAGACTTAAACAACTAGGTGGACTACTAGGATAGAAATTTGGCTACAATTATATGGTCATGGTCCAAGGGTCTCCAAAATTGTTAGGCACCGATGTCTTTGGTTCAAGGTTACTATATGGAACAATTTTGCGAAAGGAACTATATAGAAAATATTTATAGAATTAAATCTATGTTAAAAATACTAAAATAGACCATTTAAATCTAAATTCAAATTTAACTTATTCAAAAATTATTTTGGGACAGAGAGTATGAAAGTACACATCCTAAGGTTTCCAAATATATTTTATTTGCAATTTTTTATTTTGTACAATTTGAATTATGTCAAAATTCATCAAACAAGTATATTTGAATTTGAACCAATTTAAGTTTGTCAATTTTGAATTTGAACAGTGCTGAAAGATTCTACACATCCAGGGCATTTCAAAAAGTCCAAGTTTGCTAAATTTGGAGTTGTCGTTGAAAAGTTATTTAATCTGCAAAATTACCATTCTATTTAATTTGGAAATTAAATCCAGAGACGGGCTGGTCTCAGATTGGCTATTTGCCGCGCGGGGCGACATATAGAGAGTGGGCTTGGGCTGGCTACACGCTGCGCCGAGCGACAGATAAGAAATTAACGGCTGCTGACTGGGCGCCATGCGACATGATCTGATTGGCCCGTCCCCCTTCGCTAAGTGATTTATTTGGGACCGCTTGATCAAGATCTAACGGCGCTGGGGCTAGGGTTACCTGGTCGCCGGAGTTGCTCGCCGGAAATGGTGAAGTCGGCGGCGCTGCACTCGGAAACGGACGGCGGGGCTTCTCCGGTGGTCCTCCAGCCTCGGGGACACCACGACGAGGAGCAGGCTGTGACGAAAAGCACATGGTGATGGCGGAGAGGGCGCAGGCTTCCTCGGTTGGCATCGAGGCGCAGACGGAGGCGGCGCGACTCCGGGAAGAAGTAGACGAGCTCGACGGCGTCTAAATCCTGCACAAAAAATTTGGGCATAGGAATCAATGCGTGCACCAGAATCCAGGGAAGTCGGGAGGGACAGAGAGAGGCGAAGGAACCTGGTGTAGTGGCCGGAAAAGAGGAAGGACGGCAGCGGACAGAGAGGTCTCCGGCGACAAATTTCACGAGCGTGGGGGCACGGTAGGAGGCAGGTCGAGGGGGTAAATATATTGTATAGGGAGGGGATTAAAGGGGAACAAACAGGGCAATGAATTCGGGCTTAAATCCCGCGGAATTAAGGCATTGAAATCGGCAGTTTTCGGGCGTTCATTGCGCAGTAACGGAGGAAGGAGACGATGACGTCATCCATGAATATTCTTTTTATTTCTTTTTTAAAGATTAAATCATAACTTTTGTTTTATAATTCCAATTAACATGAAACAAAATTCTAAATTTATAATATTTCAAATACTTTCCAACGGTATCACTTTTGTGGGGCTTCCATGTTTTTGTAATTTTCAATTTACAAATTCAAATGAATTCATAAATGCCTTATTATTCCAATTAAATGGAAAAATGTCAAATAAAATAGAAAATGAAATTTATAAAATTTAAGTAGCTTTATAATGACCAAATACTATTTTCCAGAACCATTTCACAGTGTTTTCATCTGATTATAAATTTTAAAATATGATGAAAACATGAATAGTTACTTAGTAGAAAAATTTCATTATTTATTTGAATTAGGGTTTAATAAAAATAATGGGGTTTTCTAAAATGAAGATGTTGTTTTCCCAATTCAAAACATTGTGTTTTCCAAATTACTTTACTTGTTTTCATAACTCAATAATATACACAACACCTTATTGTTTTTATGAGTGACATAATGCTTGGAAAATAAATACTCAACTTTTATCCATTTGAGGTTAATAATAATAGTGAAATATATTTCTAGGAGATAAGAAGAAAATATTAGAGATAGTAACTCTCTGGTCTTTAATTATGATAATCATTTGCAAAATTGTAGTTGAGTTGTAAACATGTTTGGTAAAGATGTTTGCTAAGAAACCATTTTATTCACATGAGGAAACATATTTTTTTTAAGAAATAGACTTTAGGGTTTATGGAATTAAGGCAATTTGGATTCTTTATTCCAACTACATATTGTTTTCTTTTCTTTCTTCCTTTTGTTTGGTTTTTGGTGACTTGCTTAATCATGAAAACAAAAAGTTTCAAATTTTTGTGATTTTTGAGTTTTTCCAAAAACCAGGGATGTTACATGGCAGCGGGGTGCCCAGCCCCAAAATTGGATACTATTAAATTCACTTCACTATGTTTGGTCCTGATTTATCAGTCAAAGCATAATTGTGTCAACAAAAGAGAAAGATGGATGACCTTCTGACCCCAGTTGGATCCTTCAATTAGAGCCGATCTTGTGAAGTCTAGTTGGCTTGTGACGTACTGTATTTTCTCTTTACCATTCGTTGACATAAGCATACACCTCTCTAAAAAATGTTTTCAATACCCCTGTTTAATAGGTTAATCCCAGCTTCCCTCTGCGAAGGGCCTTTCTTTTACTTTTATGTTGAGTCTCCATCTTCTAGCTTTATGCACATTTGAGAGAGCATAGTTGCCATTCTGAGTTTAATGTGCATTTGTTCCAGAAACATTAGTAATTGATTCATGATGTGTTATTATGTGCTCTCAAATTATTTGTTTTTATCGTTTACCTACACGAGGACGAGTAGGAACTAAGCTTGGGGATTTTGATATGTCATAAATGTATCCATAATATCTGATGTTCCATGTTGTTTTCATGCCATATGCTACATGTTTCCTTTACACTTTATGCCATTTTTATCGATTTCCTGGGACTGACCTATTGACAAGATGCCACAGAGCGAGTTCCTGTTTTCTGCTGTTTTTAGTTTCAGAAAAGTTCTTCTGGAAATATTCTCGGAATTTGACGATTAGAAGCCCGGAAGTCTTAGAAAGTTGTCGCGCACACGGAGTCCAAAGGAGACCCGGAGGGGAGCCACAGGGGCCCCACACCATGTGTAACATCCCACTTTTGCTAAAATAGGCTTTGTGGTGTTGTGTTCATGTAACATCCCTGATTTTTGGAAAACTCAAAAATCAAAAAAATTTGGAGCTTTTTGTTTTCATGATTAAACAAGTCACCAAAAAACCAAATAAAAAGAAGAGAGAAAAGAAGACAATATGTAATTCTAATAAATAATCCAAATTGCCTTAATTGCATAAACCCTAAAGCCAATTTTTAAAAAAATATGTTTCCTCATATGAATAAAATATTTTCTTAGCAAACATCTTTACCACACATATTAACAACTCAAATACCATTTTTAAAATGATTAGGATAATTAAAAACAAGAGAGTTACCATTTCTAATATTTCTCCTTGTCTCCAAAAATTATTTCAGTATTAATATTAACCTCAAATGGATAAAATTTGGTTATTTGTTTTCCAAGTATTATGTCAATCAACAAAATAATAAAGTGTTATATATATATATATATTATTGAGTTATGAAAACAAGTAAATTATCTCGAAAAAATGTGTTCAGTTGGGAAACAACATATTCATTTGAGAAAACTCCTTTATTTTTATTAAACCCCAATTCAAATTAATTATGAAATTTTCTATTAAGTGACTATTATGTTTTCTTCATATTTTAAAAACTTTAAGAACATGGAAACAAGTTGAAATGGTTTAGGAAAATAGTAATTAATCATAATATAGTCTTTGAAAATTTGCCAAACCCATTTTTCTATTTCATTGATATTTCTCATTTAAACGGAATAAAGGGGCAAATATGAATTAAAAACAAATTTGTAAATTGAAAAATTAAAAAAAACATGGAAACCCCACAAAAGTGGTACTCTTGGAAAGTATTTGAAATATTATGATTGTAGAATGTTGTTCCATGTGAATTGGAATTATAAAACAGAAGATATAAAATAAATAAGAAAACAGGAAAAAAAGAAAAAAATGCTGACGTAATTGATGACGTCACCCGTCATCAACCTCCCCCATCTGCCGTTTCTACCCATGAAACTGCGAAATCAATTCCTTGATTGCGGCCGTTTTCGGTCATTAAACGATGCCCCGTTTGCTTCCCCTTATAGCCCTTCCTCTAGCCCTTCTTTCCCCTCGCACCACCTTCCAATCCACGCCCCGAGGCTGTAGATATTCCTCGCCGGAGAAGCTACTGTCTGCCGTCGCGAATGGAAATTCAGGCGACACCAGAAGGTCCCCACCGCCCTAGTTTGGCCCCCTCTCTTTCCCTTGATCCCATGTACCTCTGTGACCACTTGGGAAATGTTTTTGTGCAGCCAAATCGCCGCGCCGAGCTCGCCGAAGAAGAAGCCTCCATGGACACCTCGAATCCCCACCGCATGGACGAACCAGAAAGCACGAGCCTGCACCGTGGACACCATCCACTTCTCCGTGATCTCTCGAATCCCTTCGTCATCTTGTTGAGCCCGGGGAAGTGCCAGAACGTCGCCAGCGTCTACTTCCGAGCAGCAGCCACCGCTGCGATCTCCATTTCCGGTGAAGAGTCGCTCGGTGTGCTCTCTTTTCTCTCTGTGTCGTCCGATCTGGATCGTGTGGCCTAGGATAGATTCACTTAAGTGAATCGGTACCGACCAGTAGGAGCGCGCCATGTCGGCCTGCCCAAGCCGACTCCCTGTCTGCCGCACCGCGCGACAGATAACCATCTCTGATTTTTTTTATTCTGAATAAAAATTAGAATGACATTTTTGTAGAAAAGCCCATGTAACTTAGATCTATCATAACTTTTTAACCATAAGTCCAAATTGAACAAACTTAGACTTTTTGAAATCCCCTGGATCTGTAGAATCTTTTAGCATTGTTCAATTTCAAATTTGACAAACTTAAATTGGTTCAAATTTGAATATGCTTGTTTGATGAATTTTGGCATAATTCAAATTTGATAAATCCATAAATTGCAGATAAAATATATTTGGAAACCTTAGGATGTGTACTTTCATACCTCTATACCAAAATAATTTTTGAACAAGTTAAATTGGATTTTCGAATTAAGTGATATATCTGAGTATTTTTTACATAGATTTAATTCTATAAATAATTTCAATATAGTTCCTTTTGCAAATTTGCTCCTTTTGGTAAACTTGAACCAGCGACATCACTACCTAAAATTCCATCATAGTAGTCCACCTTGTTGTTATGTCTTAGAGTTTTTTCCTATCCTTGTTACCTTTGTTGTTATGGCTAATTGGAGCCAAGCCCAAGTTCTTGGTATGTGTCAATCACTTATAATACCAAGTAGTGAACCTTAGTTTTCTATCTACTTATCCACTCCCCCATTCTTGCTTCAAGAAATTCAGCAAGTTAGCAAAATGGAGATCAAGACTTAAGCACAAGAAGGCACTTCATTTTCAACTTGGTGGCAACATGAAGAGCTACAAGGAAGATCAGTGGGGAATTATATTGAAGAAAATCCTTAGAATCCACAACTACAAGCAACTCAAGGA
Organism: Alopecurus myosuroides; assembly: GCA_028641055.1. Classification (NCBI taxonomy): domain Eukaryota; kingdom Viridiplantae; phylum Streptophyta; class Magnoliopsida; order Poales; family Poaceae; genus Alopecurus; species Alopecurus myosuroides. The sequence goes on along the minus strand of CM054063.1, from coordinate 110,300,284 downwards.
AGTACAAGTGTATGAAGAAAATCAAGGAGAAGACATCTTCCTCTTTCTACTTCTATCTTCTTATTTCCTTCCTTTTCTATTTTGAATTAGTAGTATTTTATGCCCATCCCACCTTGGACCAACTAGTGAAAGCCCTAAAGAATCCACCAAGACCAAGAGAAAAATTCATCAAAGGAACAAGACTACAATATAAGCATGAAGATGATCTTCAAGAAGACAAGCTTGTGAAGACTTGGAGCAATCCATACAAGTTGAAGAATAACAAGTTGTTCTTGTCCAACCATTGACCCAAATGGAAAATCCCAAGACTTTATCTTATTATCTCCATTGTTATTAAGTTAGTTGAACCTAGACCTACCTTAACCCAAAATGGAAATACTAACTTAGAACACAAATGTCTTGATGAAAATGACTAAGTGTTACACTTTGTTATGTGTTACTTTAGTTGAGATAGTTGGATCACCTTGGTGAACTCTTGGAACTTCCTCGACAAGTATGGTTATAATAAAGTTAGATCACATCAAACTCAACCTAGTCCATCCCATGTAAACCCTTGGAACTTCCTTAAGAATTATTGAACCAAGAGAGAATGAACCTTCCAACTCAAATCTTGACCTTGTCCTAGCCAACTTGGTTCAACCCCTTTGTTATGTTAATTGCTCTGGTTGTTTTCTTCACTTATGTGTTTGATTGCTAGGATGATTCTTTATTTTGTGTTTGTGTTTTCAATGAATAGATTGTACAGAGAGAAACAATCTTTTGTGAAGAGAGTGTGAATTCTTCACCAACTTCAACAAGGAAAGTAACACATCATTCAACGACCCATTATTTTCTATATGCATTAGTTGATTTTGAGTAGTATGCATGATAGGAAATTTTACTAAGTTATATTATGCTATGCTATATCCTAGTAGTGTGTATCCATCCTTATATCTTGTTATTTGAAGCCTCGGTACTTAGTAGATGCTTAGCCTTGCTAAAAGATTGTTTTACTTGATGTTGTGGAAAAATACTAAGTTTAAACCGCAATGAACCACCTGGGTGGATTTGGTAGTGCACGGTTGTTGATAGTTGAGTGTCCCTCGGGGCCTTTAATCTCCTGAGGTGTTCACTTGAGGAATGCCACCCAAAAACAAAGTGATAATGATGTTCCCCAAGTTTAGATTGCCTCCAGCGCAGCCTTTAGTCATATGGGCTATGTCTTGATCAACTAAGTTGTGAGGGTTCAGCCCGGGCTTGATAAGCATATGTAGCATAATTATAGGTGGAACAGGTCTTGCCATTGGGTTGAATTCTTGCTTATGAAAGATCTCGTCTCAATTCTTCCCCTTTCCTTAATGCACTCAGGGTGTATAGGATGTTTGGGCTGATTTGAGTCTGGAGGTGAATGTGCAAAACCTCTGCAGAGTCAACAAACTAAGATCTTAGCCGTGTCCCTAGTTGTGGACAACTATGAGCAACTGCATAAGGAAGGACGGAAGAATCACATCACCATTTTTAATGAGTAAAATTTTGACCAAGTGAACAGTAGTTGTAGTGCTTGGATTTCAGTCCAATAATGCCACCCTTTGAGAAGAAAATATTGTTTTACAAAACATAGGAGAAAACTGGCTTTATGCAAACTTAGCCAAAACTCCACTCAGCCAAATAAGCATGTAGTATTAGTATTGCCATGTATATCCACCATAGTGTTACTTGCCAATACGTTAAATTGTACTGACTCCCTTGTGGCTGCATATTCCATCCTACAGATGATTCTGAAGATGAGTGAGGACTTCGTTTAGGATCTCGAGTCTACCGCCAACATGCTTTGCATGTGGCACATGAAGAAAATGGGCTCAATGTTGTACTATGTTTTCCGCTGTATTTATTTGTTTTCTGCTAGTCTTCTAAGACTATGCAAGTTTTAATACTATTTTGTAAAGACTGGATCATGCGATGTAATAGAATTGGATGCATTTGCATGTTATTTCATTTTTTACTGTGGTGCTAGTAATTGATCCAAGGACTAGCACACTAACACAAATGTTTTTACATTATTTAAATGTGGGAACGCTACACTTCATGTCATAGTCTGCATGTAAAATTTGAACCAAGTTTTTAATTTGAATTTAAATATTACTTGCCTAAAAATCACTTAAAGTGATCACCCAAGATTGGAATTCAAAACATTTTCAAAATTGTCAAACAAAAATATGGTGACATTGGAAATTTTGTGAAGTTTCCAAATATTATTTTTGCTAAATGTTATATTTGCAAAATGGCCCTTAAAACATCGATTTAAGTTTTTGTTTTAAATAGAAAAGGGTTTTTCTGCAATTCCTAGTTTTGTGGGGGTTTTCCGTAAAAGCTTCTTTTGTTTCTTCCTCCTCCGGCCATTAGACGAGCTGCTCGTCGACGGTGCCTATGCCACCTCCTGCTTCCGTCGCGTGGATAAGAAGCCCCGAGACGTCTGTATCGTGTTGGCTTCTTCTCCTCCTTGCCTCGGCCCTCTCTCTCTTGCTCTCTCTTCGCACAGAAAACCCTAACCCTAACTCTACCTGACGTACGTCCGCCACTCGCCGCCGGTGTTCTGGCCACTCCCGAGCCCCGCCGTTGATTCCACCAGCACCGCCATCTCTTTCTAGTCCTCCTCGAGCTCGCAAGGAACCGGGGAAGCATCAGGGTGCCGGAATTTCTTCGCCACCATCCGCCACGGCCACCGTCGAATCCCGGACGCCGGCGATGATTCTGGCCTCCCCTCGCGTCTCCGACCACTTCCCTGCCTTCCTGGTAATCCCATGAGCACAAAGTTTCTCTTTGTTGGCCTCCTCCTCCTCCTCTTGTTTGTCCTCGTCATCGCGTACCGCTGCCGCCGTCGCAGAACCTGCTCGCCGGCTCGTCTCCGGCGACCAATCGGTGGCGGCGCTGCCCCTCCTAGGCTCACCAGCGCCTACTCTATCCCGTGGTGCCTTCAATTTGCGAAACCGAGCGCGGAATCGCTTGATTGAGCGAAGGCAGAGCCAACCAGGCCATTGATGATGTCATGATGACGTCATCATGACGCCAGGTTTTTATTCTTTTTGAATTATTTAAAAGAAAGAATACATCCCTAACACGTGGGCCCTCCATTTTATTAATTCTAGAATTTGATTAAATGTTTAAAAATGAATAACTTTTAATCTGTAATTAAAAAAAATATGGAAATGTTCAGAAAAATAAACTCTAAATTTTTATAACATTTTCAAACATGTTTGAATAATTTGATTTTTGACAATTATTTGAATAATTATTTAATTCATTTAAAAATGGAGAAAATAAATTTTATTCACTAAAATCGGAAACTTACAAGTTTTATACCAAAATGCCGAGAAAGAAAAATGTAATGCATTCATGATGTTTTCAAAACCATTTGAGCCTGTTAGCTTTGACTCACTTTCAGAATTGCCCGAAGTGCCCTCCGAGGTCCGTTTCGGGGGTAATTTCAATAAAAATGCATAACTACCATACGAACCCTAGCAACTCATTGAACCTGTCTAGGGCTTCATCAAAGTGCATTAATATGATCATGCATACATATTGCACATTGCATTATGCCATGGTTGATTGTTTTTCTCCCTTTTCGGTGTTTGCTTCTTATCGGTAGAATGCGACTCCGAAGTGAAGACCAGCAATTCCGATGGTGAATACTTGATCTTAACCGACAAGTGAAGCACTTATTCCTGAAGCCTTTATCTGGTTACCTTGAAGCAAGGCAAGCATAACCTCTTATCTACCATATATGATTTCGAACTCCTTTTGATTCTCGTACAATGCATTCGATTCCAATGTATCTTATGTCAGTTGTTAGAGTTCTCCTATATATTGCATAGCCTAAATATCCCGATCCACTACTCCTAGCAGCCATAGTTTTTCTTGTGTGCCTCTCCAAAGCCTTACATATGTTGTGCGTTGTCATACATTCTTGTTAGCTCTGCTCCATCCGGTTGATGAATCAGAGTTGCGAATGAATCTAGTATGGAAGGAAGTTGTGGTAAGTTAAGAGATACTTGAGTAAGATGACTTAAAGGTGTGGATGATGAGACAACAGAGGGTTTGTGGTGTTTGTCTCGTTCATGCCCCTAGGAGCGAGTTCTCGTCTTCCAGCCAAGACTGAGCGTGCATCCACATGGGGCTTAGATTCCCCTCGGTCTCAACTTGCCTAGTTTGTTCCATGAGTCGCCTAGTTCGAGCTTTCCATTTGGATTTCTGGGGTTATTAAAAACGTTTTCAAAATTAGGATGTGGCGATGTATCAGTGCTCTGTGGGTAGATAACCATCGAGCATTGCGCACAACGATAGAGACCCGGCAGGAGATGGCCACTCCCTATTGGCGGACCATCTCTACTCGAAGCGACTCATGGAATAGGCGAAGCAAGGGAAAGGTCGTGGTCAACCTCCCTCTACCGGCACTTCCCGTACTAGTACTAATGATATGGCATTAAGAGTTGGTTGGTACGTGTGGTTAAAGTTGTACACCCCTTGTAACATCCCAAGTATGAAAAACATCCATTAGAATGTTTGCTCTCTGTTATTTTATGTTTTGCATCATGACATCATGTTCATTGCATTTGTTTTGCTTTGTTTTCCAATTGTTTTCCTCTGTTTTCCTTTTTTTTCCTTTGTTTTCTATTTGAATTTCAAACCAAAATTCAAACCTTTTGTTTCATACTTGTGATGTTACAATTTTCCAAATGAATATTCAAAGCAAAGCAATTAGTTGTTTCCATTAAAGTTGTGATTTCAAAACTATTGTTTTGTTTCTATCAATAATTCATTTAATACCAAAAACACTTTCAAATTGAATTAATTCTCCAAACAACACCCCTTTTGAATTTTATGGAAATTACAAAACAAATCTATCATTTGTTCCAAATAAACTTGATTTTAAAAACTTTTAATTGCTTAAGTTCAATTATACAATTAAAAGTAAATTCACTCAAATTTCAATTAAAAATACAACAGCACCATAATTCAAACTTTTTGAAAACAAAAGTTTACAAATTGTTGCTGTAATCATAACTAACCTATAACAATTTTTCTACTAATTTTCTAACCCTAAAAACTAACCCTTTTCTTTACTATTCCAATCTGCAAAAAAAAAAGATAAGAAAGAAAAATTAAACAAAACAAACCAGAGAGAGAGAGGGGGCAGGCCAGCCCACCTCTTCCCTGGCCTGCTACCCCCTCCTTCTCTTCTACCTTCGTACGGCAGGTAATCGGCCGTGTCCACGTCGGCAGCAGCGACCAAGGGACGGACAGGAGCTCCTCCTCCCCCTCCTTAAGACCAGAGCCTCGAGCTCCTCCCCTAGACCTAGCTCCTCCACCCTTCTCCCTCGCACCGCCGCCAATTCCCCTCCGCCCTCTCCTCTCTGTATCACCACCGGAAAAACCAGCCCACCGCCGCCATCTCCAGCTCGCCGCCGTCGACCTGGCCTCCTTCCACGCAGGGTAGGGCCGGGAATCGGCTCCTCGTGACCCCCTCTTCCTCTCCGACCCCTCCTCGGTGGCTGGGAGCCACCGAGTCGCCGCCGCCGTCCAGTTTTCGCCGCCGGCCACCTCTCCACCGAACGCCACCGTCCCCTTCCCCTTCGCACCCTCTCTGTGAGCTCCCTCTCCTCCCTCGCACCTCTCTCTTCCTTTTCCCTCTGCACTGCATCTACACGACGCGCACGTACACGTCCGCAGCAACCACGGCGAGCCGCAGCAGCCGCGAGCTGCCGCCAGCTGCCGCATGCCTCCGTCGAGGTTCAGAAGCGAACCTGCAGAAAAAATTCAGTTAGCAGCTAACTGAAAGTTAATCCCCCTGTGCACCTTACCTGTCAACGAACAGAGCAGCAGCCCAACTGGCAACACCCCGTGCGCGCTCGCTGGACATCGCGGGATCGAATCCCACCCCGCGCAAAAACCCAATTTTTGCCACTTTAATTTTTTTCAGGCCCAAAACAAATTGCTAATTCACAGAACAGTCCTTGCTAGTTTCTTCTTAGGCCCTGTAAATACTTTCTAAGTCCCTAGCTAATAAATAAAATGGCAGATTAAAACCTAAACTTTAAAAATGCATAAATAATTCATTCCAACTCTAAATTCAACATTTTAAATATGTTTTCCACTCCAAATTAAATTCTCTACCTAAATATAAATTTTGTGTACTGTTTTGAATATTTTAAATTGGTGAAATATTTGAATCCTTGTTTAATTCATTTAATTTTGCAAAATTCATAACTTGGGCATAAAAATTCCAAATTCAACAAACTAAATATGTTTTCCATTCCATTTTTCATGTACTTTGCAAATATAATCTTTGTGTTCTGTTTTAAGTAAATTAAATTGCTGAAAACAACTGTTTCTTAATTAATGCATTTAAAATTGCCAAATTAATAACTTGCTCATTTTAAATCCATTTTCAACAAATAAAATATGTTTTCCATGCTAAATTAAACCCTCTTTCCAAATATAAACTTTGTTTCATGTTTTGAATAATTAAAATTGGTTAAATAATTTAAACCTTGTTTAAATCATTTAAAATTGCTAAATTCATAACTTGGTCAAATTAATTCTTTTTGAACATATAAAATATGTTTTGAAACCAAAAAATTATAATCTTTTCAAATATGAATTTGATTTAATGTTTTGAACAAATAAAAATTCAAATAATTTCATACTTCAATTAAATTCTTTTAAATCTTGTTTAAACTTGTTTAATTCATAATTAATTCATTCTAATTCCTTTTTCAACAAATGAAACATGTATTCCACCTAAAATTTTGTGTTCTTTCCAAATATGAACTTTGTTATCTATTTTGAACAATAAAAATTGGTGAAAACAACAAATACTTGTGTAACACCTTTAAGAAACCAAAATTTCATAACTTAATAAATAAAATTCCAAACTTGGTAAACTTCATTTCAAATTGTTACTATTGTTGTTTTCTTTCTGTTTTCCTCATCCATGCATCATGCTAATCCACTTTCACATGTTGTTTAGTTGTAGATCATTTAATCCAACCATAATTCATGAGCTTTCCATATGCAATCCAAATTGCATGAGGATCCATTTAATTATGTTATGTTACCATGTCAACTAGCTTATTTTTGATGCATCAATTAAATGGTCATGCATCATCCCATGATTGTGCATTATGCCATGTTATTGATTGTTTGTCTCTCTGCGTTGTTTGTTTGCTTCTTCTCGGATAGACGACGACGTTGAGACAGACGATACTTACGACACCCCTTCTGAGGATCTAGCTCAGTACCATGCTGCTGAGTTTGCAGGCAAGTATTCACTCACATGAACCATTGTGTTCCTTTCCACACTGGATACCGATACTTTCCGTTGTCTATTCTGCTAGCCTTATGAATCGTTGCTTGTGTTCGATCCTATCACATGTTATCCTTTAAACCTGATATAGCCTCACCTCCACACCTATAACCCCGTTGTTTGTTGCCCGTGTCTTACTAGCATGCTTAGGGTTGTTTTTACTCGAGTCTGTTGTCCGTTACTTTCTGTTACTATATTACTTATGTTCTGGGGCTCGATGTTAAACAACAACCTGTTAATATTTGAGGTAATGCTAATTTGATGATAAGGCACCGGCAGGAGGCCCGGCGTGGTTCTGAGGCCTGCTAGTGTCGACCCTAACTAGGAAAAGGGTCTTGTCTACTGATCCATGATGAGCGCACTAACCGCATGTGGGAAGCGTGTATGGGCGCCCCCCTCAATTTGATTCGATTCGCATCTCGTCCAAATCGCCTCATTTAGTTCGGGTTTTCCATTTGCCGCATGCATATGCAGGTGCGAACCCTTGGCGTCAGGGTGGAACTTTTGTAGTCAGCATTTAGGGAGACACGTTCTTAGAGTGCTATGAGGGTCCCCTTTTCTTCGTGGGGCTTGATTAGCCGTGCGCTCAATTGCACGGGGTTCTTTGGGCTTGATGCGAAGAAGAGTTGAGTTGTGTTGAGTGCCCCGCTTGGTGGAAGGGCCATTCCATCTGGCGGGTTATTCTTACGTGTACGGCCAAATTGGTGCACCCCTGCAGGGTTAAATCTTCTCGAGAAGCCGTGTTTTCCGCGGTTATGGTTGACTTGGTGAAAGTACTGGCTAACAAGTACTCAGACAACTTACACCTAATGATTAACAATCTGACTAGTAACAAGCTTATTGACACAATAACTTGAACCATCATTAATCCAACTGTGTGAGTTATCCTCGGATTGCTTCTTTGGATAAGGGGCGAGGTCCAGGATGGGTTTGTTTGGAGTTAGTTAGTAGTTGCTTACGATACGCTATCTTATCTCCTTTCTGTTAGCCGGAAGTTGTAGCATGTTTCTGTAGTTGGTTAGGCAGCCCGCTGCCGCATCTTTTGTATCACCCCTTTCTTCCGTTGAACCCAAAGCATCTGTGCTTGATGTTGACGGGTACATTTTGGTGAATTGTGAGTCTTGCTTGCCAGTACGTTTATGTACTGACCCCTTTGGGGCTGTGGTTTCCGCAGACTACGTTTCCGAGGATCCCCATGGTGGCTACTACGTGTGGAGTATGACGAGGCTGCTGACGAGTAGATAGCGGACCCGGGCAGGATCCGAGACTTCGTGGATGGGCTCCGTCTTTTCGTTTCCGGCCTCTTAGGCCTATTTGGATCTTGTCTGTACTCAGACACTTTGGATGCTTCCGCTGTGATGTAATGATGATATGTTGGGACATGTGTCCTCTCGATGATTGTATTTGCTATCTCTGCTCTAATGAGAGCTATTTGCAACTTATTTCTGTTTGTTTGTGTCTTAGAGATCTATTGTGATATCGCTTGTTCAAATGCCGTTGACGTACCATGTGTGTATGTTATGAAGTACGTCAACGGAAGTGTCCTGATTTCTATGGGATGGTTTGCGCAGACGATGGATAGTAGAGAATGGTTGTCACACGTTTACGTGTTGGCATGCTCATATTGAGATGCGGGTGCCGGTATGCCCCATAAGCCATTTGTTTTACTATTTAGCGGACTGTGAGTATCCCCTAGAAGTCCGGGTGCGACAAATGGTATCAGAGCTTGTCTGCCTGTAGGATCCCTTTTACTGGTCGCAGTTGAGTCTAGAAACTATTTTGTAGCTATATAGGAAAAAATGAAACGTGAGAGTAGGAATTCTGTTCTTTTTCTTCTTTCCCCACCCACCCTCCCTTTTCTGGTAAGGAAGTGCAACGTTGTTTTCTCTTCTCATCTAAACTTTCAAGTTAGGATTTCACATATCCTGGTTTCTCTAGGATAGTTATATCTACTAGACCATAGGAATGGAGGTGGTTGTGACATGATTTATCATGTTGCCTACTCACGATTGAGAACGGAGGCGTGTAAGCCCCGAAAGCAGATCCTCTATTCCTTAAGCAGTAGATATTGATCCTTTAGAAGCCCGGATGGGTTTTCCGTAGTACCTCAGGAGTTTTGGTCTCGTGTTTCCCGATGTTGCTTCGATATCCTGTTCTTCTCAACATCCTTTTCATCCGTTGAAACCTTGTTGTTGCTTTCCACTTCAGTGCTTCTACCGGCGTCTAATCAATAACTCTGTTCCACCCTTCTGGCCAGATAGTCTATTCTCCAAATGAATCAAATTCCATTCAGCTATACACCCTCGATGCAAAACCTCTACCTCTACTCAAAAATGTTCCGGTGGTTTGCGAATTCCCTGACGTCTTTCCAGAAGAGTTGCCAGGAATGCCTATCGTCTTGAACTTCCAAAAAAAAAACTATCCAAGGTGCACGATGTGTTTCACGTGTCACACCTCAAGAGGATCTTAGCAAGAAGTATCCGGACCTTTTCTCTTCTCAGTAGGAATCTCGGGGCGCGATTCCTTCAAGGGGGTGCGTTTTGTAACATCCCAAGTATGAAAAACATCCATTAGAATGTTTGCTCTCTGTTATTTTATGTTTTGCATCATGACATCATGTTCATTGCATTTGTTTTGCTTTGTTTTCCAATTGTTTTCCTCTGTTTTCCTTTGTTTTCCTTTGTTTTCTATTTGAATTTCAAACCAAAATTCAAACCTTTTGTTTCATACTTGTGATGTTACAATTTTCCAAATGAATATTCAAAGCAAAGCAATTAGTTGTTTCCATTAAAGTTGTGATTTCAAAACTATTGTTTTGTTTCTATCAATAATTCATTTAATACCAAAAACACTTTCAAATTCAATTAATTCTCCAAACAGCACCCCTTTTGAATTTTATGGAAATTACAAAAAAAATCTATCATTTGTTCCAAATAAACTTGATTTTAAAAACTTTTAATTGCTTAAGTTCAATTATACAATTAAAAGTAAATTCACTCAAATTTCAATTAAAAATACAACAGCACCATAATTCAAACTTTTTGAAAACAAAAGTTTACAAATTGTTGCTGTAATCATAACTAACCTATAACAATTTTTCTACTAATTTTCTAACCCTAAAAACTAACCCTTTTCTTTACTATTCCAATCTGCAAAAAAAAAGATAAGAAAGAAAAATTAAACAAAACAAACCAGAGAGAGAGGGGGCAGGCCAGCCCAGTTGGGCCAGCCCACCTCTCCCCTGGCCTGCTACCCCCTCCTTCTCTTCTACCTTCGTACGGCAGGTAATCGGCTGTGTCCACGTCGGCAGCAGCAACCAAGGGACGGACAGGAGCTCCTCCTCCCCCTCCTTAAGACCAGAGCCTCGAGCTCCTCCCCTAGACCTAGCTCCTCCACCCTTCTCCCTCGCACCGCCGCCAATTCCCCTCCGCCCTCTCCTCTCTATATCACCACCGGAAAAACCAGCCCACCGCCGCCATCTCCAGCTCGCCGACGTCGACCTGGCCTCCTTCCACGCAGGGTAGGGCCGGGAATCGGCTCCCCGCGACCCCCTCTTCCTCTCCGACCCCTCCTCGGTGGCTGGGAGCCACCGAGTCACCGCCACCGTCCAGTTTTCGCCGCCGGCCACCTCTCAACCGAACGCCACCGTCCCCTTCCCCTTCGCACCCTCTCTGTGAGCTCCCTCTCCTCCCTCGCACCTCTCTCTTCCTTTTCCCTCTGCACTGCATCTACACGACGCGCACGTACACGTCCGCAGCAACCACGGCGAGCCGCAGCAGCCGCGAGCTGCCGCCTGCCTCCGTCGAGGTTCAGAAGCGAACCTGCAGAAAAAATTAAGTTAGCAGCTAACTGAAAGTTAACCCCCCTGTGCACCTTACCTGTCAACGAACAGAGCAGCAGCCCAACTGGCAACACCCCGTGCGCGCTCACTAGACATCGCGGGATTGAATCCCACCCCGCGCAAAAACCCAATTTTTGCCACTTTAATTTTTTTCAGGCCCAAAACAAATTGCTAATTCACAGAACAGTCCTTGCTAGTTTCTTCTTAGGCCCTGTAAATACTTTCTAAGTCCCTAGCTAATAAATAAAATGGCAGATTAAAACCTAAACTTTAAAAATGCATAAATAATTCATTCCAACTCTAAATTCAACATTTTAAATATATTTTCCACTCCAAATTAAATTCTCTACCTAAATATAAATTTTGTGTACTGTTTTGAATATTTTAAATTGGTGAAATATTTGAATCCTTGTTTAATTCATTTAATTTTGCAAAATTCATAACTTGGGCATAAAAATTCCAAATTCAACAAACTAAATATGTTTTCCATTCCATTTTTCATGTACTTTGCAAATATCAACTTTGTGTTCTGTTTTAAATAAATTAAATTGCTGAAAACAACTGTTTCTTAATTAATGCATTTACAATTGCCAAATTAATAACTTGCTCATTTTAAATCCATTTTCAACAAATAAAATATGTTTTCCATGCTAAATTAAACCCTCTTTCCAAATATAAACTTTGTTTCATGTTTTGAATAATTAAAATTGGTTAAATAATTTAAACCTTGTTTAAATCATTTAAAATTGCTAAATTCATAACTTGGTCAAGTTAATTCTTTTTGAACATATAAAATATGTTTTCAAACCAGAAAATTATAATCTTTTAAAATATGAATTTGATTTAATGTTTTGAACAAATAAAAATTCAAATAATTTCATACTTGAATTAAATTCTTTTAAATCTTGTTTAAACTTGTTTAATTCATAATTAATTCATTCTAATTCCTTTTTCAACAAATGAAACATGTATTCCACCTAAAATTTTGTGTTCTTTCCAAATATGAACTTTGTTATGTATTTTGAACAATTAAAATTGGTGAAAACAACAAATGCTTGTGTAACACCTTTAAGAAACCAAAATTTCATAACTTAATAAATAAAATTCCAAACTTGGTAAACTTCATTTCAAATTGTTCCTATTGTTGTTTTCTTTCTGTTTTCCGCATCCATGCATCATGCTAATCCACTTTCACATGTTGTTTAGTTGTAGATCATTTAATCCAACCATAATTCATGAGCTTTCAATATACAATCCAAATTGCATGAGGATCCATTTAATTCTGTTATGTTACCATGTCAACTAGCTTATTTTTGATGCATCAATTAAATGGTCATGCATCATCCCATGATTGTGCATTATGCCATGTTATTGATTGTTTGTCTCTCTGCGTTGTTTGTTTGCTTCTTCTCGGATAGACGACGACGTTGAGACAGACGATACTTACGACACCCCTTCTGAGGATCTAGCTCAGTATCAGGCTGCTGAGTTTGCAGGCAAGTATTCACTCACATGAACCATTGTGTTCCTTTCCACACTGGATACCGATACTTTCCGTTGTCTATTCTGCTAGCCTTATGAATTGTTGCTTGTGTTCGATCCTATCACATGTTATCCTTTAAACCTGATATAGCCTCACCTCCACACCTATAACCCCGTTGTTTGTTGCCCGTGTCTTACTAGCATGCTTAGGGTTGTTTTTACTCGAGTCTGTTGTCCGTTACTTTTTGTTACTATATTACTTATGTTCTGGGGCTCGATGTTAAACAACAACCTGTTAATATTTGAGGTAATGCTAATTTGATGATAAGGCACCGGCAGGAGGCCCGGCGTGGTTTTGAGGCCTGCTAGTGTCGACACTAATTAGGAAAAGGGTCTTGTCTACTGATCCATGATGAGCGCACTAACCGCATGTGGGAAGCGTGTATTGGCGCCCCCCTCAATTTGATTCGATTCGCATCTCGTCCAAATCGCCTCATTTAGTTCGGGTTTTCCATTTGCCGCATGCATATGCAGGTGCGAACCCTTGGCGCCAGGGTGGAACTTTTGTAGTCGGCATTTAGGGAGACACGTTCTTAGAGTGCTATGAGGGTCCCCTTTTCTTCGTGGGGCTTGATTAGCCGTGCGCTCAATTGCACGGGGTTCTTTGGGCTTGATGCGAAGAAGAGTTGAGTTGTGTTGAGTGCCCCGCTTGGTGGAAGGGCCATTCTATCTGGCGGGTTATTCTTACGTGTACGGCCAAATTGGTGCACCCCTGCAGGGTTAAATCTTCTCGAGAAGCCATGTTTTCCGCGGTTATGGTTGACTTGGTGAAAGTACTGGCTAACAAGTACTCAGACAACTTACACCTAATGAAATCTTCTCGAGTAACAAGCTTATTGACACAATAACTTGAACCATCATTAATCCAACTGTGTGAGTTATCCTCGGATTGCTTCTTTGGATAAGGGGCAAGGTCCAGGATGGGTTTGTTTGGAGTTAGTTAGTAGTTGGTTACGATACGCTATCTTATCTCCTTTCTGTTAGCCGGAAGTTGTAGCATGTTTCTGTAGTTGGTTAGGCAGCCCGCTGCCACATCTTTTGTATCACCCCTTTCTTCCGTTGAACCCAAAGCATCTGTGCTTGATGTTGACGGGTACATTTTGGTGAATTGTGAGTCTTGCTTACCAGTACGTTTATGTACTGGCCCCTTTGGGGCTGTGGTTTCCGCAGACTACGTTTCCGAGGATCCCCATGGTGGCTACTACGTGGAGTATGACGAGGCTGCTGACGAGTAGATAGCGGACCCGGGCAGGATCCGAAACTTCGTGGATGGGCTCCGTCTTTTCGTTTCCGGCCTCTTAGGCCTATTTGGATCTTGTCTGTACTCAGACACTTTGGATGCTTCCGCTGTGATGTAATGATGATATGTTGGGACATGTGTCCTCTGGATGATTGTATTTGCTATCTCTGCTCTAATGAGAGCTATTTGCAACTTATTTCTGTTTGTTTGTGTCTTAGAGATCTGTTGTGATATCGCTTGTTCAAATGCCGTTGACGTACCATGTGTGTATGTTATGAAGTACGTCAACGGAAGTATCCTGATTTCTATGGGATGGTTTGCGCAGACGATGGATAGTAGAGAATGGTTGTCACACGTTTACGTGTTGGCCTGCTCATATTGAGATGCGGGTGCCGGTATGCCCCGTAAGGCATTTGTTTTACTATTTAGCGGACTGTGAGTATCCCCTAGAAGTCCGGGTGCGACACCCCTGCAGGGTTAAATCTTTTTGAAAAGTTGTGTCCGCGGTTAAGGACGACTTGGTGACAGATTTTGTGATCATAGATAACTTGAACGAAATGACTCAAACTTGTTGATAATGAATGAAGGATGCCTCTTTGGAGATGCCGAGAGGGGTTACCTTGTAGCATGCGATACCGGAATAATTTGAGGTGGTGATCTTTGAAGCACGAGATGCTGGAAATGATTCGGTGGAATGAAAAGATGATGATATTAGTAGTTGAGTAGCTTCCTCATCTTTTTTGAAAATGCTCCATGAGACGTGATATTCTTCCTCGATTTGAAAATTAAATATTGCTCTACGCAAATTAGCCTTCATAAAACCCTTTATGAAAATAGCAGATATATAATAGGTTAACTAAGTCTTGTTGAGTACCTACCGTACTCAGGTTTGCTTCAATTTGATTCAGGTGAAGTTCCTCACACCGGAGGCATTTGCAACATGGACATCGACGAGTAGTTTGGGGTTCCAAGATAGCAGCCTGGAATCTGTGGGATGGGACGTCGCCTTATGTTGTGGCCTCTTATGCCCTTTTGGTATAATGTTGACTAGCAACATAATTTGCCTTCCATTGGCTGATGTAATGTTGGGTCATGTGACCACTGTTTGTAAAGCTATACTCTAGTAATACTTGCTTTGTAAAACTTCATGTCTAGAGTGATGCTTTGTTCGGTTGTTGGTTTCGAGCTCATCATTATAAAGTTTTGGCTATGCCTGCGTAGTTGTCGCAGTCGAGGGGTTGTGGGGCCGATGATCCATTTCCGAGCATGCTTGTCGATGTTTACTCGGCCTGGGCTTGGTAACCCAAGTAACCCTCGATTGTTGTTGCACTTCCTGGACACATAGCATCTCTGCATAGCTTTGGTCCCGTTCCTTCAGATTCATACGACTCGTGGACGCTTTGATATGCATAGTTGGTTATGACTAGCATGGACACAAGGAGTAGTAGTACCGATGTTATCCGGCCTGCGTGTCAATGAATCCGGTCTACCTGCCGTTGTTTGTTGTGGCCGGAGATTGTAACCCGGAAGCCCTTGTAGGTCCATGACTAGGAGCGCATAAAAGTATATATACCTCTAGGTCCGGGGTCTGACAAGTCATGGTATCAGAGCAGGACTGCCTGTAGGAAAACTTTACCTCTTAGTCGATGTTGAGTCTAGTGTTTGTGAAAACTATTTTGAAACCAAAAATGGATTGTGAAAAATCTCTTTAGGATTATTTTTACTCCTTATCTGGTATCTCTCTAACTCTGGGTCACCTTACCTGTTTTGATTAGAAAAGGTTTTGCTATCTTTTCTAGTCATTCAAAACCTAGGTCCGTTCTTTGGCAAGACGTGTTCTACCCAGGTTGACCTAGTATTGAAGTTTCTAGAGTCGTGTGTTCCATATTGCTTTCTCTCTTGTTTAAACTTGGAGATTTCCTTTCTATCATAATCTCTCAAAGTTGTGTAGATTTCACATTTTAATGTTCTAAAGTTTCAAATCAAGAATCTCGAGATGTACTTTCATCTCGAATGTATCCTTTTCCCTTTTCTCAAACTCCTCCGGAGCTATGTATGGTTTTCGAAAGATATTTCGTATCTCTACTCATAGTGCCTTTATGGCACTTAGATAGTAGTCATTCCTTTCTCTGGGTTTTTATACCTCAGAATTGAATCGAAGGTCCCGGATTGTGTTATATAGCGGTGTGTTGAATCATGAGGTTTCTTAACCATGTGGTGCTCACGCTATCAGTACAAGATGCTGACCTTTAACCGGAGATCTGTTCTGTTGATTCCGAGGAACATATTCTACCTTAGGATGACTAGGTAATTTCAACTTCCATAGCCATAGGTCTTCATATGGAATCAAAAGGATCATGACAAGAGTGTTTTTTATGATTTACACATATTTGTTCTTAGTTCATCTATACCAATATTTTAGCATGGGTTTTACAAAAGAGTATTATCGTGTGCATCAAACGTGATCTTAGGATTTCTCCTGATCATGATTCTACCTTTCAGTTGCTCTCAAATACCCATCCGTTGTTTTGGACACCAAGTTGCATATGTGTGTTGGAGATCCAATGCATTTGCTCTTGTGTTTCGTCAGAACATTCCACCTTGGAATGATAGGAGAAACAAACTCCAGTACCTCGTTCATATCTAGGACCAGGTCAAAGTTTTGCAATTTGTAGATTAAAGAAGTTTCATTATAGCTTTTGTTATGTTCCACCTTCGAGTATCACCCTCTTATATATCAAAAGGTTGTGTTGGGTTTCCTGACCTTACTGATGAAGTGATGCTCTTACACGTCTTCACTCCCCCTTCCTCCAAGCTTGAATGCTTGAAAATGATGGGTGTGCATTGATTTGTGTATCAGATATCCTTAGCAACTCTATTGCTTTGAAAAATCTAAGAAACATTTGTATCCTTCTTAGCACTATTGGTCACCCAGTCTCTACTTAAAGTTGACCATGTTACCAAATCTGTTCATTCTGGTCCACCTTCTCTGTCAGAGAGTTAGGTTCATGTCGAAGCTCTCATAACCATATCATCTTACCTTAAAAACCAAGACTCCTTTTGAACTCTGAGACATTTTGGTGGTTCGTAATATTCCAGTTGTCTTCATAGAGGTATCACCAGGTTGTTATGATGTAGCCCACACAACTCCACCAAGTGCACCCATGACAAGATCACGCGCAAAGGCCATCCAGGATAAGGTGAACTCGCTCCTCTCGTTCTATACCTTCGGTCATGTGGAGAATGGTGCGCTACCTCATAGTTCCACACTTTGCGTGCTCAGGTTCAAACACACCACGGAGGCCCCGGAAAGCACCCAAAATGATGCACAAGAAGATACGAAGGAGGGCGGAAGAAACGGCATCGCAATCGGAGTCCCGGCGGAGAAGATAGGGGGAAAAGAGCCCCTCCCGGTCTCGGGAGCCGGCCAGGCCGGCCTCATCCCCCCCTAGGCCGGACCCCCAACAGAGGCAGCCGGCTTGGAGGCCGGCCTACCTCCTCCCCACCCCGGCCACAGGCCGGGCACCCAACAGAAGCAGCCGGCCTGGGGGCCGGCCTGCCTCCTCCCCACCCCGGCCCCATGCCGGCCTCCCCCTTCAGCCGCCCACCCTGGCCCCAGGCCGGGTTCCAGGCCGGCCCCTAGGCCGGGGTGGACCCGAAAATGCCCGCAAATGACTCGTTTTCTCCCCCGTTTTCACCTGCTTCGACCCCCGGCTATATAAGGACGACCCCGAGTTAGATCTAGGGTTTTAGAGTTGAATTTAGAACATTTGGAGCTCAGCTCTCTTGTATCCCTCTTTGAGGAACTACTCCTCCGGTGTGTACCGAGGAACGTATCAAGGCTACTCCTCCGACTTTGTCGAGGATCGTATCAAGGCACATCCCAACTACTTGTCATCTCCCTATCAGGTTTCAGTCAAGAGTTGTCCAATCTTCCTCTCGTTATCTTGAGGTTCTATTGGCGTAGTGGTACCGGCTACGGGTGTGATACGGTTTGTATGAAGGTGAGTTCAGTTGGATCGATTGTTCCGTAGGCGGCCCTCGGGGCTTAGTTGACGGGAAGTTGGATCTTTCGGTTCTTGCGATTTATCCCGATTTGTGTGTTGCCCCGCGTTCCCCCACGTTCCCCCTCGATCTCCCATCTCGTGTTCTTACCGGTCTTCGTGTTCTTCGTTCGTTCTTCGTCGATTCGTGAAGATCGGGCTAATCTAGGAGTCCAACTCCATATCATCTGGTATCCAGAGCTAGATTGACACGAATTCGACACCCCATCCCCTCCCCTACCACCAATTTTTCTTCAATCCACCATAAATTCGAAAATTTCACAAAAATAGCCACAAAGGAATTTCGACCGATCTGTTGATTCGTTGAGTTTTTCGTGGTTTTGCTTCACAGATTTGTTGCCAAATACCATTCCCCATCTTTCCATTCAACCACTTTTCCCAAATTCGCCCAAAAAAATTCTTGATTTTGAAGGAATTTCGAATTTGAGCCAAAATCTCAGAAAATCTCAGCTCTTCGATTTCCCGACAGATTTTGAAACTTGTTTTTCTTTGTCGTTTTTTATCCGAATTGAGTGCAACAAAGTGCTACGCGACGCCCAAGACATCACCTACGCTTCCACATCAACGGATCGCCACGACATCAACTCCCCCACGGCCGCAAGTTCGTGATCATCAATAAGAGAGGTATAACTTGCTTCCGCTTGAACCACCCCACCCCATTGTGTTACTTACCTATTCGGACTAGTTCTTTTTACACCGCTTGGCATCACATTTGTGGCATCGAGAGTGCGAGGTTAGCGCTTGTGAGAGATTAGCTACCGAGTAGGCATTGGCACTTTGGAATCCATCAAAAAGAGAAAATAAAAAAAATAGAAAAAGAAGCAAAAGGATCAGTGCCAATTGCTTTCCATTGTAGGAACGTGTAGCGTTGCGTCGCAAAAGAGAAAGAGTGACCGGTTGCCACGGTGCGAATCTTGTTGCCTTTTCAAATTTGCGGTTTGAGCTAGCGTCCTCTTTGAGTTAGTTTGGCATTGAGCATTAGTCTACGTTAGGTCCATTTCGTTCTTCGCTCGTCCATTGGTCGCACTAACCCCATTTTTCCCTTGCGTGTGTGTGTTCCACCATATTTCCATCCTATAGGTTTGGTTTTTGTGCTAACTTTTCTTTGAATTTTCTCCACGATTGACAACAAACTTTTCTTCGGGTTTGTCGATTTTTCCTCGCCACTTTCCTAACCTATTTGCCTTCCATATAAAGTGTGTGTGTTGTCATTTGCGGTTTCTTTCGATCTTTTTGGATTCGCTCTTGACATACCGCCCTACACCTAGGCTCGTCCACTAGGCTCAATACGACCAAGAAAGGTAACGTTGGGTAAGTGAGGCGTCCATTTCTTCAATATCACCCTTGTGTGTGTTTTTGAGATGGCTAGAGAAGGAGTATTCACGAGTCCGAGCTCGGAAGACGAAGGCAATCCATTCTACAACGACAATGCTTACGCCAACTTCGTCACCCACAATGACCACTTCCAACTCCGCGAACTCGTCAAGGACGGGTTGCAACGCTATGAGCGTCGACTCCAAGAGCAAGAGGCTCGATTGAATGATCAAATGACGCGCATCAACATCAACTTGGCTAATCTTGCCAATCGCCGTCATTCATCATCGTCCTCAAGGTCTCGTCGCTCAAGCCACCGCAATCAAGATCCTCACCAACCTCGTCGCCATGATCGCCACGATCTCCATGATTGCCACAACGTGGAGGAGGGTGGACAACCTCAACAACCACCACCACCTCCTCCACAACCTCAACAACCTCCGCGACACAATTGGTATGAGGATAGCTCGCCATCACCACCACCTCGACATCGCCAAGGCCGTGGTGACCCTCTTCAACAACCGCAACGCCCGGACCTTCGACAACACCATCATCCTCCACCTCCACAAGGCCACGCTCAAGACTATGGCCACAATGATTTCGTGGAAAATGCTCGTCAACATCGAAGGCCACCTAGGCGCCATGCGCGTCCCAACAACAATGACCGCCAAGAACATGATCATCCTCAACACCCTCGAGATGAACAAGTGCTTCCGCAACACCCTCGCCAAGAACAAGAACGTCCTCGACAACATCACAATGGCCATGATGATAGTGAACGCCGTGAAGCTAGGCTCCGTCACCACCAACCACCACCACCTAATGACCACCGGCGTCATCCTCCCCATCATGATCGCCACTTCCAAGACAATGAGGATGACCCCTATGATGATTCACCTCCCATTTATGATGAAGACCCCCATGAGCGCCAACATGAGCGTCCCCATCGTCCGCAAGAGGACAACAACATGAGTGCTCTTCGTTTCAATGTCCCCAAGTTCAATGGTGAGAATGATCCCGAAGACTATCTTGCTTGGGCTCTCAAAGTTGACAAGATCTTCGGCATTCACAACTTCACCGACAAGAAGATGGTTGCTCTAGCATCTTTGGAATTCGAAGGCTATGCACTCTTATGGTGGGATCGTCTACAAGCCGAACGAGTCCGCAATCGCATTGCTACCATTGCCACTTGGAATGAGATGAAGCAATTCATGCATGCTCGATTCGTTCCTCCTCACTACAAGCATGACCTCTTCAAGAAGCTTCAAGAACTTCGTCAAGGTGTGAAGTCCGTTGATGAGTACTACAAGGAAATGGAAACATCCTTGATTCGAGCTCATGTGGTAGAATCTCAAGAGAAAACAATGGCCCGCTTCCTCAATGGCCTCAACTATCCTATAAGGAAAATCGTCGAGTATCAACCGTATGACAACATTGTGGCCCTTGTCCACCAAGCTCTCAAGGCGGAACGCCAAATTGCGGAAGATCTCAAGTACAACAAGCAAAAGGCTTTCTTCAACTCAAGACCATCATCCTCGTCTCCAATGACACAAGTTCCTCCTCCAACTACCACCAAGAGCAACACTCGAGCCTCTAGTGCTCCCAACAAGTCTTCCCAACCATTCAAGAAGCAAGTTCCTCCCACCTCATCCTCAAGTGCTCCTCAAGTCAAGTCAAGCACTATTACTTGCTTCAAGTGTGGTGGTAGTGGACACAAGTCCTTTGAATGTTCCAACAAGATGATCATGATTGTCAACCAAGACGGTGAACGTGATTCTATGAGCGAAGGTGAATACTATGCCTTGCATCAAGTTGCTCTCAACTCTTTGGACGTGCCCAACGATGATGAAGAAAGTGTGTATTGCGATGAGGACAAGAACCCATCGCTAGTGGTCACAAGAGTCCTCACTTCTTCTCCTCAAGATGATCAAGATCAACGGTGCAATTTCTTTCAAACAAGAGCCGGTATTGATGGCAAGTCAATCAAGGTCATCATCGATGGTGGAAGTTTCCATAACTTGGCTAGCAAAGAGCTTTGCGACAAACTCAAATTGCCTTACAAGCAACATCCTCATCCATACCATGTCCAATGGCTTAGTGACTCCGGCACCTTCAAGATTCAACACATGGTCACCGTGAATTTCAAGATTGGTCCCTATGAAGACACGGTAGATTGTGACGTTGTTCCTATGACCGTGTGTCATCTTCTTCTTGGTCAACCTTGGCAATACGACAAGAGTGCTATCCATGATGGGCGTACCAATCACTATAGCTTCACGTCCCATGTCTCCTAGCCAAGTGATCGCCGACAACGCCAAGACTCTTGCACGTAGACAAGAAGAGCTCAAATCTCGTGAGATGAGTGGTGAGAGAGCGATCCACCAAAAAGCGAGTGAGAGCCACAAGCCAAATATGAGTGGAAAAATTCCGAGTGATGCCAAAGGCTTTGCCTTACTTGCCACCAAAAGAGAGATGCGAGAGTTACGAGATGACCCAACCATACTTCACTTTGTCCTATTGTGCAAAGGGGAAGCACTTGAAACTAACGACATGACAAATCTTCCTCCATCTTTGTTGCCTTTGTTGCAGGAATTTGAAGACGTCTTTCCCGATGAGCTCCCTCCGGGCCTTCCTCCCCTTCGAGGAATCGAGCACCGTATTGACCTCATTCCGGGCGCGCCCCTTCCAAACCGCGCTCCTTACCGCACCAACCCCGAGGAGACTAAGGAGATTGAGCGCCAAATCCAAGAACTACTAGAAAAAGGTTTTATTCGCGAATCCCTTAGCCCTTGTGCCGTGCCGGTTATCCTTGTTCCGAACCAAGATTCTACTTCCCGCATGTGTATGGATTGTCGTCCTATCAATGCTATCACCGTTAGATATAGACATCCTATTCCTAGGCTCGATGACATGCTTGATGAATTGAGTGGTGCTACTATCTTTTCCAAAATTGATCTTAAAAGTGGTTACCATCAAATTCGTATGAGTATAGGTGATGAATGGAAAACGGCTTTAAAAACAAAATTTGGCTTGTATGAATGGCTTGTTATGCCCTTTGGTCTTTCGAATGCCCCATCTACCTTCATGCGCCTCATGAATGAAGTCTTGCGTCCTTTCATTGGCAAATTTGTTGTGGTTTACTTCGACGATATTCTCATTTATAGCAAATCTTTGGAAGATCACCTTGATCATGTTTCACAAGTATTGTTGGCTCTTCGCAACGCAAAACTTTTCGCCAATCTTTCCAAATGCAATTTTTGCACCAACAAGCTTGTTTTCTTGGGTTTTGTGATGTCTTCCAATGGTATTGAAGTAGATAACAAGAAGATTGAGGCAATTAGGAATTGGCCCAACCCTACCTCCGTGGGTGAGATAAGGCGCTTTCATGGCCTTGCCGGTTTCTATCGCCGCTTTGTCAAAGATTTTTCAACTATTGCTTGCCCTTTGAATGAACTTACCAAAAAGAATGTACCTTTTGTTTGGGGCAATGCGCAACAAAAAGCTTTCGACACACTTAAGAAATGCTTAACCGAAGCTCCTTTGCTTGTCTTACCGGATTTTGAGAAAACTTTTGAGATTGAATGTGATGCTAGTGGTATAGGAATTGGTGGCGTTCTCATGCAAAACGGACGCCCCGTTGCTTACCATAGTAAAAAACTTGATGGTGCTAAACTCAATTACCCCATCTATGATAAGGAACTTTTTTCTTTGGTTAGAGTGCTAGAAGTTTGACAACACTACCTTTGGCCAAAAGAATTTGTCATTCATTCCGATCACGAATCACTGAAATACTTGAAAAGCCAAACCAATTTGAACAAGAGGCATGCTAAGTGGGTTGAATTCATTGAATCTTTTCCTTATGTCATTAAGTACAAGAAAGGTAAAGAGAATGTGGTAGCCGATGCCTTGTCTAGGAAAGAATGCCTTCTTACACGTCTTGACATCAATGTGATTGGTTTGGATGAGATCAAAGACTTATATGCTTCTGATACTTTCTTTGGTCCTATCTTTGAGAAATGCTTACCTAACCGAGGTTTTCATGATTACTATCTTCACAAAGGTTTCTTGTTTAAGGCTAACAAATTGTGTATCCCCAAGTCCTCTCTTCGTTTGTTGTTATTGAAGGAATCACATGAAGGAGGCCTCATGGGACACTTTGGACGCGAAAAGACCTGTGCCATGCTCTCCACCAACTACTATTGGCCCAAGATGAAGCATCAAGTTTAGAGACACGTCAAGAGATGTTCTACATGCCTCCGAGCTAAGTCCACTTCCAACCCCCATGGTCTTTACATGCCATTACCTATCCCACATGCACCTTGGAGTGATATTAGCATGGACTTTGTGTTAGGCCTTCCACGAACTAAAACCAACATGGATTCAATCTTTGTAGTTGTGGATCGTTTCTCTAAGATGGCACATTTCATTCCTTGCAACCGAACCGACGATGCTTCACATGTTGCTACTTTGTTTTTCAGGGAAATTGTGAAACGCTAGCTCTAAGAACAACGATGTGTCGGGTGTTTGCATGCATTCGAGGAAGTGATGACAATATTTTTGAACACATTGTTTGAGATTGTTTTTGAAATATTTATTGTTTTTGGAAATTTAATTATATAAACATTTATCATACACAATTAATAGACACATTTATTTAGTTGTTTCAGTTAATCAACATACTATTTTTACATTTCTATCGATATACTACAATTTATTTGGTGAGAAAAAAAAAGTAAAAAAAAAGGGGGGTGTCAAGATTCAAACCTGGGTGTTTAGCTAGGAAACAAGGGGCAGTAGCCAATAGGATAAATAACATTTGTTGATACAATACCGCACGCACCTCTTTTGAATAGATACTAGCAATAGGCGTGGCGCACCGAGGCGTGGTGCGCCACGGTTAAGCTATGCATGAAGCACCGAGGCGTGGTGCGCCACGCCTATTGCGAGTACAGATAGAGCTGGCGTGGGGCACCTCGCTTTGGTGCGCCACGGTTAGGTTAGTCGTGACGCACCAGAGGTTGGTGCACCATGGCTACTGATGCCTATAGGAAATAGAGAGGCCGACCCCTCTCTTTTTCTCCCCCAATCTCTTCTCCCAAAATCGCGCGCCTTTTTCTCCCAGAGCGAGAAGAGCGCCCAACCGCCGTCGTTAGGCCTCCATCACCCAGAGCGAGAAGAGCGCCTCCGCCCACCGTCCAGCGCCATAGCCGCCCACCGCCACTACCCAACGCCCACCGTCCAGCGCCCACCGCCCCTCTCACATCTGCCCTAGGAGGAGAAGCACGACCCGGAGCCACCGCCGCCCAGGAGGAGGAGTCCCAGGAGGCCGCCATCACCAGGAGGAGGAGGTGATCGAGATCATGGAGGAGGAGGATCAATTGACCCCGTCCGAGTCTGCATCGACCCCGTCGCCGTCTGCATCGACTCCGTCCCCGTCTCCATCGACGACCGCCTCAGACGAAGAAAGGTATCCTCTAATCCCTCCCCTTCTCCTCGCTCTGTCGTCGATTAGGTCGCGTGCCACTCTAGGAATCTTCTCTGACCGCATTGCGAATGGCACCAAGCAATTTGAGTGTTTCAGTGCTATCAATAACATGATTGCGCACGATGATTTTCCTTAACGTGTCATGCTATCCTAAAATCTGAACCAGTTCTTATGAGATTCCCAGACCTGAAGCAATAGATTCCAAGAGCATCCTTAATTTCTTGACAAACCGAAACAGCAAGATGCAGGTATAGACCCACTGTTAAAAAGAACCAAGCCGTTAGATATAAGTGTCTGTCGTGATCACATATGCAAGCAGGCGATAGATTTTGGGACGGAGGGAGTATATGGAAAAGGTATCCAACTGAGAGAGTTTAGACATTTCAAACTAAATGCTAGGAGTGGAGTACTTCACCTGTGTATGCAGAATACATAAGAACAACCAGAAGCTCGTCAGCCAAAGGAGTCCTGTCAGTAATGATGCATTGTTTAGCTTAACTGCACACAGGTACAGTTGCGACGTTAGCACTACTAGGCGAAACAAAACATAGAGGAAACATACCCATTGTTCATCTTTGCTGTGAGAGCATTCGCGATAGCAAATGGAATAAACACCAGAGACTGAAATGTGAGATATTTAGTCATTATTCCGAATTACTCTTGCACTCATGAGCCTTATATGACAAATCGATTTGTAACTATCAGTAACTTTTCTTAGAATATTGCTTATATTTCTCTGGTATAAATAGTCGGATTGGGTTCATGAGATGCTATTGTGTGCTTGCTCTTGAGAGAAGGCGTGAGAGTATACTAACGGTGATTCGATGCGAATGCAACTACTCCAGATTAGTTCATTCTTAGCTTATGATGTTGCAATGTTGATTATTATGTTAAGGGCATCTCCAGCCGTCCCCCCCAGAGCCCCCCCAGGGGGCTTTTTTCGCGGCGGAAGCGGCGAATAGTGCCGCTTATTCACCACTCGGCCCCCCCAGCGGCCCCCCCCAGTAACTTTTTGCTATTTGGCGCCGCGGCACCCAGGCCGAACCCAGCCCGCTGGGTTCGGCCTGGGGGGCGAAACTGCGCGGCCGCGCGTGCGGGCCAACGCTGTCAGTGACGCCCCGGGAAAACGCGGCAACAGAAACCACCGCCCGTGACTTTCTTCTCGGCGCCCGCGCCGTCAAAGGCTGCCGGAGGCGGTCGGCCAGTGCATGCGCCCCAGTCAAAGTCCACCGGATTAATGGCGGGGGCGGCAGCGGCGGCACGCGCGGCGCGGCGATTGGCCGGCCAGACTATAAAAATGGTGCCCGCCCCCTCCCCGTACGCACAGTCTCGACTCTCTCCTCGCCGTTCTTTCCCCACCCTCGAACCTCGCCGCAATGGAGAACCTCTGGGACGCGTGGCCCGAGAACGACGACGTCGAGCTGCCGCCAGCGCAGCAAGCGGCGCTGGAGCCGCAGGTGGTGGCGCCGGAGCCGGTTGCGCCGGAGCAGCCACCCGAGCACGACGAGGCGCGAGAAGCGCGGCGAGCCGCCCGCCACTGGAGACGCGAGGTGAGGAGGCAGCCAGTGTGGCCCGAGCAGCACGCCGGGCTGCACTCGTTCGAGACCTCGCAGAACGAGGAAGCGTACCGCGAGGTGCGCGGCGTCCTCGAGCAGGCCGCGGCGGCGGCGGAGGCGGCCGCCGTTCGTGCCTCCCTGGAGACGCACTAGCGGGAGGAGGCGGCGCGAGCGGTGCGCCGCCAGATGGCCCAGCGCGCTGCCTCGGTCGAGCAGCAGGGCATCATCGCCCTCTACGAGGACCGGCGGCAGGTTGCGCTGCAGGGTGAGCGGCGGCGCAACCGCCCGCCCTCCGAGCAGGCGCAACTGCACCAGCTGCGCCTGCAGGCCCGAGCGGAGCGGGCGGAGCAACGCCGTCTCGCCGCGGCGAGCCAGGACGAAGCCGGCCCCTCCAACCAGCACCGCCACGACGACGTCGCTGATGAAGACGACGATGCGTAGGCATAGGGGCAGTCATCGAGTAGTTTAAATCTCCTATGTTTTTAGTTTAAATTTTTCGTACTAGCTTAAATTCGCGCCGACTATGTACGCACTTTCCGAATTTCAATAAAATTTAGCCTGTTTTCATTTTGCGTTTGTTTGGGCCGCTTCTTGGGCTCGGGACGCGACTGGGAAACGCGCCCCCCAGGTTCCAGAATAGCGCCGTTTAGCGCCGCGGCGGCACCAAAACGGCGGCGTTTTGGGCCCTGGGGGGCGCAACGGCTGGAGATGCCCTAAGATTAGTTTTAGATGGATAGAGTGAGTATCTTGCATTTCAACTTTGATCAGCAGTAATATTGAGTACAACGGTTGGGCACACCATACATTTTTCTCTATAATGAGATCTGCAAGCCTTGATACTAATAACAATTTTATATCCTCATAAAGCAAAGCTTGTCAAACTTCCCTAAACTAGCACGACTTTATTTAACAGACACGGCCATCTGCAGCAACTCTAAGTGAACATAACCATTAGGAAATTCAGTTTAGAACCTGTGTCTGGTTGGCTGCTCGTGTATTAGTTCGTGCATATAAGCCAACAAACAGAGCTCAGTGAAATGATTTGACGCTCGGGTAAAAAGAGAATATCATACATATAAAAGATCAGTCTGGCAAAACAAAGCACTAGATAAAATAAACGCAGAAAAAAGTGCTAGCAGGCAAAATATTTCTGTAAGAGAGGTATCCGTAACAGAGGAGGAATGAGAATGCATGAAGTCGTGAACAAGGCACGTGTAAGACCACTGGATTATCTTCAGGGTGAAAATCTAAGATCTGGCCTTAATTGGTTGTGCCTAGCACCGTTCTTCTTGGAGACATCGTTTTCGAAGAGATGGACATCAGCTGTTGTTTAGGTGGTGGTTGTGCGGATACCGCGAGGACTGTAACTCTGTAGCGGGACTTTTCTTTTTATTGCCTTTCGGCTGTGTGCATCCATTGCGTTGTTGCAGAGGCCGGGTGTAATTTGTATCTTCACGATATTAATATACTTTCCTTTATCAAAAAAAAAGGCACGTGTAAGACCATTGGAAGTATTTAAATTATGGTTTTGTGAGGATTTATCTGGTCTTTTAAGTTCTTATGAAAACGATTGCTTTCACACCATCTCCTTTGCATTATGCATACATTAGGTTTTATTTTTACTAGCAAACATGCCCGTGCGTTGCAACGGGAGATTAAACAACTAACTTAAATCTCGCTGGTTTGTCCGACAAAACGACGGATCCAAATGTTTAGGGTGGGAGCAAAAGACTTGTTTGGTTCTCTTTCTTATTATTTATTCTGGACCAATTTTCGCCACCAAACCATAGGAGAAAATCACCGGACTCTAGAATGCCTAGAATGAAATTGGCAACATGCTCCTTGGAGAAATCTCCTAACCGCTCTATGCTCCCCCCCGTTTTCGCTGTTGTTCCCATCCCAATTATATACGGATTCGTTGTAGGAGCCACCACGTATCGTGCTTCCCCTTCATTGCCGCTGTCTGATAATATACTTTCCCAACGCCGTTGTCGTCGCTCCCTTTAGCCGAGAAATAAACATGCTCGTGTGTTGTATCCGAAGAGAAAAAGTGTAAACTTATTGTTGAAAAATGCGATGCTAACCTCAATTCGGCATTCATATTAATCTATATTTTTTCTATTATATCCACTCGGTATACTTTATTATTATTTTGAAATTTTTTTATTTACTCTACTATTTAGACTCCGTATTTATTTTTATTATATTATTATTTCAAAAGAAGTATAATAATCCACCTATTTTTATCTCCATGTCTGCATGATGCACAGTGTCCATTTGTAGACATGTGCCGTTTTTATTCTGGTTTATTTCCCGGTATAATCATCTAAGGTAAGCATTAATTGATTCCACCCCAAACGTTTGTGCTGGACGGCAACATGTAATTGAATTGTTTTAAATTACAAACTCAAACACACCGATCCATCAACACATCGTGGCTAGGCTACGTACATTTACCAACTCATTGAGAGTATGTAAACTCTGGCATTTTGTCTAGCACGGTGACCAGCAACGGTGACACAAATCTTGCAGCTTAACGCGACCCTCACTGACCTCAAACAATAGCACTACACAAACTGAAACTAAACATCTAAAACACACCCGCGACTGGAACCTGGTCAGGTACTTGACCTCCTCCCTCTCCCATCATGCTTTGGATCTTTTGTTCCCGTCGATACATGGAGAGTGAACCCCCTCCACGCCATGGTCACGATCCAAAGGTCTCTTTCCCCGCTCCTGTTGGTTGTTGACAGTGACACTCATGTTTCTGTTCTGTCCTACTGCTCCCCATGCTTTCAAGCAGTCGAGAACCAAGAGGTACGCCTCGCTGTCATCGTTCATCACCATGTACACGCAAACGTTGGCGTGTCAAGCACCAAAATGCCTCACTATGGAGTCTCGTCGTCCATCAGCAAGTACACGCAGCCGTTGGCGAGCGCGGGGTCGCCCACCTGGATCAACATCGGGATCACAGACTTGCCGGAATCGGCTTCCGGAAGATCAACTTCGCGAGTGCTTGGAAAGCGATCAAACCGCTAGGTTGGCTCCATGGCTTGCACAACGTGTGCAACTCGTCGGCGTTGAAGTTCGCGTCATCTCGCCAGGAATTACCTCGTCGCGGTCGTCGGATCATACTCGATTGCAGGGGCCGATCCAAAATCTACGGGTAGGTCCCTGTCGCGCTCTGCAACCTTCGGATTGTAGAATTTCTTAACATGGAGGATACTGATCATTAGGAAACCCTTTCACCCCCTATTTTTCTTCTTGTTGGTATGAAATGCATGTACTCATTTCCTGTGAACCATCCTAAACCTTCACCGCAATATATTCTAGTGTTTTGCAATCATGTAAAAATCGCTATTGCTAGAGTTGCCTACAGTTTGAAACCATGAACTTTGCTTGAGCTGACTCAACTTTCACCTCTGAAACTTAGCTACCTACTCCATGTATTTTTTTCGAAACTATCCAATCGATTGATACTCCTATGGCCCTTCCGTTCCAGTCAAAACAAAATGGCATTTTCATATTACGATGGGAAAGATCACAAAATTAATTGTATCCAACCCATTGTCAGTTCTACAACCAGGGAGTACTATTCTGATTTAGAAAGCGTATAATGGTTTATACGTTCAGCAGCAAATGACTTCAGATAACGGATGTAGTACAATTTAATCTTAACCACTATGGAGATGCTCGTGGCACCATTCCAACTCAGGCTTTATTAACTTTTACTTTCTCTAAAACCACGTGTTTGTGACAGAACATGTATATTTTTTCTTTGTTTCTCACAGGTGTTACACACAGCATGCACACTGGTGACCAATTTCTCACATTACCCCAACGCATGCGACTCTTAGTTGCAATCTTGCTAAACAATTGATACAAACAGAACGAAAAAGGAATTTTTTTACCTAGTTGGAATATTATCGAACAACTTCCGGGCTTCAATTGCAGCGGGGGCCAAAGCTGCACAGACTCGCAGGGGTTGACGAATAGGTCGGGATGAGGGCTCCAACCCACTGGAAGTGGAGGAGAGTGGTCGGCAGACCTGTAGCCGCCCGCTACAGAAGTTGCACTGTCCGCCTAGGATTCATGTGGCAGCTGCTGTTCGCCGGCCATGGCTTCTTCAGCTCGCCGTCGTTGTTCACGTAGACCACGTCGTACTTGGACAACTGCCGGAAGAGGTGGCGGAACTTGGAGACCCACCATGGCTTGGCTTGTGGTCGCTGAGCAGGAACTGTATGTCGTCGTTGAACTTTGCGTGCTCAGGAACCTGGTGCGCCACCGGCGCAGCGGCACCGAGGAAGGCGCGCTATTGGCTGTTGCAGCCGCAACGCCGGAGGGAGGACGGTGAAGAGAAATCGGTGCAAAGATGTGGAAAGGCCGGAGCTCAGGGGAGAGGGGGGTCGGAGGACCACATCGATGAACCTACGCCGGACGCAGATGCTCGTTGTGGACGGAGCAGACCACGCTTGAATCGTCCAGGTGCACAGTAGAGAAGGAAGTTCAGAGGAGAGCAGGTTGATTTATGAATTTTTCAGGGTAGGCAGAACCTAGAGGCGCAGGGGAAATACCAGTCACCAACCGGCGGCGAGGGCAAACCGGAGGCGCGCAGGGACGGCGGCGCGTGTGGATCTCGATAGGAAGAAACAGAGGAGGAGAGTGTGCAGGACGAAGCGGAGGTTCTGAAGCGGAACATGGCGCGGAGGAGGCCAGCAAGAGTCCTGTCCGTGAAGCTTATAGTGGGTTCCGGCGCCACCGGGTAGCACAGAGGAGGAGCTACGGATTTTGGGTCTTGGAGGAGGCCGGCGGCCACGCCGAAGGAAAAAAATAGAGGAGGGGCGTGCGCAGGAGAAGTAGAGACATATGAAGCGAAGCGTTATTTAGATATAATTAGAAGATTTGACTTGGCGGTGGCACAGGGTGTAATTACGACCAAAAATAGGGGCAGTAATTTAAAACGGACAAAATTTTTGGCCAGAAGCCTTGCTTGCTTTATTATTAGGTAGAGATTGCAGTTCCAATGTTTCTGTTTCTTTTGATTTGCCAATCAGTGCAAGTATGTCCTCGTACAAATGAACCATGCCTTTATATACTTAAACTACTGGATCCATGTAACTAACAGTGATGGCTCACAATATTTGAGGTTATGAATGGCTGCTGTTAGGCTACTTTTGTATGGCTCACAATATTTGAGGTTCTAGGCTGCTACTAGGCTACTGCTATTGTAGTTAGGTTCTCATGATCTATATTTGATCAGATAGAGCTACTGCTAGGCTGCTGCTGTTGTTAGGAATTTGTAAACAAACATAGAAGTGATACTGCTGTTGTACACTTAAATATGTAACAATTTTTGGTGCTAGTACTTGTCAAAGCAATATTTTGGTGATGGACTTGTCAAAATTTCAGGGAATAGATTTTGGTGTTGTAATTGGTACTTTGTCAAAATGTGCAATTTGCTGCTGGTACCACTTTTGGTGTTGGTCCCACTTTTGGAACTATGTCCGGCCATCGAGCCGTGAAATCTTTTGCATGGAATTTCAAATGAGTTGCCCATTTTTGCCGAAATGTTGATTAATTTCTGTTTCGGCGATAATCGGAAGTGTTAGAAAATTAACAAAGGTCATGCCAAATTTTCCGGTGAATTTAGGACTTAGCCGTTTTCCCATGATCGAGTAGTGTGTCGAATTTTTTTGCCTTTAGAATAACCAAAAAAATTCCCCTTCAGAACATGGCACACAACGACGAGGCCGGTGGTTCTAAGCCGTTGTGGCAAATCTCCCAGGAAGAAGAGGAGGAGTACGATCCCGCGACGAGGATGCCGCCACCGCTAGTGGTGCCGGGCATACCACTAGTGGAGCCGCCGGCAGGAATGAAACCACTGATGCCATCGGTCAGATAGATGGTGGTAGCCAAGCCAAGAAGAAGACGACAACGAGAAAACAGAAAAGGAACATTCTCCGCACCTACCGTGAAAAGTTCACGGAAGTGTTCCCCAAAGGGTATCCTCTCACGCCCGATTCGGTGGTCAAAGGATTCGGAAACCAAATTGGGTGCATGGTCCGGGAGACTGTCAAGATCACCACCGGTGATCTAAGGAAAACAAAGAATACCCATTATCGGGTTGTTCTCTTCAGAAAACTGCACGTACGATACTTGTACCCGCATCCACCAGATGAGCCGCTTAAGTACAATAACGACAATATGGAAGGGAATCTAGTCAACAATGCCTCCATGGTTAAGATGAATAACGCCTTGTCCAATTGGAAACACCAGGTGAAGGTTGCGCTATTCAACCAAAAAAAAAGATTTGAGGAGGTTTTAGAGAGTGAGCCGAACATCACCGAAGCTGAACCGTGGGACTTCAAGCTAATTTGAGAGAGCGAAGGCACCAAGGCTCATAGTGAATGGGGGCATAAGCTGCGGGAGTTGAACATACGTTCCCACAAACTGGGATGCGGCGGTTACAGTGCAGCGATCCCAATTGGGAGAAGCAGGAAGCCGCACGTGCAGCATACGGCATCCCTGACCCCCTCGCAAAGTACTCGCCGCGGACAAAAAACTTCATCAAGGCCCGGTTTACCTATGACCCGGTAGCTAATGAGTATACTACCGATGATGAGAAGGTGAAGAACCTGGTTCGTAACTTGGTAAGTAAATACACCACCCTAATTAGTTTGCTCCCGACGATCAAGTCGATTGCATCATAGTGTAATGGGGGAATTCTAAACGGTTCACGCTACTTGTGCAAAACATAGAAATCGATAGTGGTGGAATCTCGGCATCCATGCCATCGCTGCACGGTCCGTGGGACGACCATTTTAACAGGACGGTGAACGTGACGAAGGGGAAGGATAAGCACAAAAGGCCGTTAGGTGGCCGAGTTAGTGGCTTGGGCAAGACGAAGAAGCTCGGAGAGTAATACAAGGAGCCCAAGGAGGCGAGAAGGGATAAAAGGAAGGTCATTGAAGCCCAAGGAGGCGAGAAGGGACGAAGCCCGCGATCGCGAGATTGCGGACCTCAAGTCCAAAGTTGATGATATTCCGAATATTGTCAATAAAACTTTGGCAGAACACATGGGAAACGTTTTGCCTGCCCTCTTCTTGGTGGTTACTCAATGGGATCAGGGAGGTCAACACGGCCGTGCCCAGTGCCTAGCATGCAGGGCAGCAACTCGAGAGACATCTCCAGAGTCTCGCCGGCCAACGCCACTGTAGCGGACCAACTGGTGACTCCGCCCGCCGTTAGCCGCCTGACCATCCATTGTGCGCCCATAGTCGGCGGTCCTCCGCCAAATGAAGAGTGTGCACCAACGAACAATCGCACGGTCATCCGTTGGACGCCCGCCGCCGGCGGTCCCTCGCCAGTCATTACTAGCACACCCACCGTCGTTGGCCCCTCGCCACTAGAGGAGCTCGACGCCATCGCCAGCCAGGTAAATAGTTAAGCATTGGAGCATTGATCCGCTTCATCTTCCTTTTCCTTAGACTGGCATCTCTGACGCCCTGCATGTTTTCCGCAGAACGCCGATGTTCCACGCACTCTGCTACACGTAGTGGACGCGTGTTGAAGGATGTGGCCGTGGGTATGATCGTTCAACCAGCAACCCGCATGTTCCACAATAGGCCGATGCGAGATGGCGTATATAGAGTTTGAGTGCTTCGGGTGCTGGCGGGCTAAGATGACTTGTTACTTCCTATTCAACCCTACCAGGAAGAAGATGACCCCGAGACCCTAACGCTGGTCCAGTGCCAACCTTGGAACATGGAATGGCCAAAGAGCCATATTTGCCTAGGGAAGAGGGGCGCCACCCCGCATCCGCCTCTAGAACTGTCGGCGCGAGGCACCACCTCGAAAACAACCCCTCTAGAAACGCCGGAGAGGAGCCATGTAAAGACCGTCGTAGCACCGTCACCTACCCATGACTTATTGGTGGGTGATCATGACATGCAGATGGCACAACACCCAGCGGAAGACGATCTTGATGACCTCGATTTCATCGCCGATGACTTTGATGACGGACAATACACGAAGAAGACCTTTGATGACCTTTGATTTCAGCCCCCAGAAGAAGAACCCTACCATAGCACGAAGGCTCGTGGTGAGGCTCCTCTCACGGATAAATCCAGTTTCAAGCGCCTGTTCGGTTCTCAGGACGACACACCTCCAGATGTCCGCCCCTGCAGGGAGGAGTTATTTTCAGCCCCGACACAATCCGTAAGGCGGCCAATGAGGATATTGAGAAGGAATGTCCGCTGAAGGCGCCGAAGCCGCAG
Source organism: Alopecurus myosuroides (assembly GCA_028641055.1). NCBI lineage: Eukaryota > Viridiplantae > Streptophyta > Magnoliopsida > Poales > Poaceae > Alopecurus > Alopecurus myosuroides. Next base: position 110,265,624 of record CM054063.1, on the reverse strand, counting down.
AAAAGAGGACCTAGATCCAAGGCCACAAAGACCGCGAGCCAGCCTGCTGAGATGCCGCTCCGTGTTCGGGACGGGCCACCTACAACCAAGGATACGCCAAAGGTGCGTGTGATGGGTCAGCCGATGCTTCGCAAAAACCTGCTCAAGGCCGCAAGTGGGGATATGCGGAGTTTGCATGACACTGTTATTTATCTCAAAGAGCGACTTATTGAATCCAAGGATCCATCATACCGGTTTTCATTGCCAAGGTGCCGAAGGACTTGGGCTTCGTCGATTCAACCAGCGTGGATAGGATAGTCCTGCGGTTTTCAGACATCTTCGATATGTTCCATAGCAATCCGCTTCACTACTCCATGGTCCGCCTATACTCGCTCAGTCTGGCGGTGCAGATCATTAGAGATAATACACCGGACGTCGCGATAGTGGACCCCTAATACATGCGACATGACTTGTTGTGCTCCGTTGGGAACCAGGTAGTCGACATATCTCCAGAAGTTCATTCGGGCGAACCAGACCAAGGATTGTATCATCGTGCCTTATTATGCCGGGTAAGTCAATATTCTTAGCCGAATCGAAGGTGCTTTTCTTTAGGTTTTCATCGCTCCTTTCCAACACTTTGATTGGATTGTTCTGCGCAGATATACACAATGCACACTCATCTGCATTTTTATGAGTCATTCGCTTGCCACGTATCTCGACTCAGGGAGTGCGGTGAAGAAAGACTACTCCATCGTGAAGAAAGTTCTGAATAATTCTCTCACCAGCTACCACGCAAAGGGGGGCAAAATCGAGAGGGAGAAGGTCGTTCAGGGCGCTTGGGTGTTCACCCACACGACGGATTACGCCTGTGTCAAGCAGTCGTCAGGCAGTAACAGAGACACCTACTATGTCATTCATCACATGCGGGCGTACGTATGAGATCAGCAGTACCTTACCCTGCCTAGTCAAATCAAAGACTGGGCCTCCCGCTTGTCGATGGTCGGCGATGACAAGATTAGAGAAGAGATATATAATATCTAGAAGTGCTTTGCCACGAAAATCGTTCATGAAGTGGTGAACAAGAGTGGGACTGTCGGATATATACCGAATAGGGGCCGTTTGGTGCATATACGTAATGGTGATATTTTTCATAGCTTCATCACTCCCCGCATCGCAATCACGTATACTACCTCGTAACAAGCACAGAATATGAAGGGCCAACTTGTTTTCGTACAATGCCGGAAGTAATGTGTTCCTTTGTGTTTAATTTTCATCTTATTTCTGTCATATTTCTCCATTTACTGATTATTGCAGACATGTCTAAAACTATTGTTTGTGGTTTTCTTTCTTGTCATTACAGATGCCGAGGTGCTATGTGGTGTTTAGAGGCAGGGTTCCAGGAGTCTACGACCACTAGGAAGACTGCTTCGAGCAAGTGAACAAGTTCAGGGGCAATGCCTACAAAGCCTACAACACTAGAGTGGCGGCGGAAGCCAGGTGGTTCATCCATCTTGAGGAACAGAAGAAGAACAACAACAACAAGTGGATGAAGACCCTCGCCGCCGCTGCTGTCGCCGTCGCCTCGATCGCCATGCTTACAGTGCTATGTTCCTAGATGATTAGGTTATCGGCGACTAGATAGGTAATTTGTAATGATGATGAAGCACCAATCGATGTACTCAGTTTCGATGATTAATTGTTCGATGATTAACTGTTAGTTGTAATTGATAATCAACTGTTTGATGTAGCTATTCAGAATTCTAAGTAATATGATGGACTATGATATATTATTTGTTTGTCACATCACTGTTTTAATCAACTTTGTCTACTTATACTCTTCTGTATTTGAGATATATATACATGTATTTGACTGTATATATCTGTATAAATACGATACTGCGTATTTTATAAAAATATAGGAAAATATAGCCGTGGCGCACTTAGAACCATAGGCGTGGCGCACCAAACAAAATAGTCGTGGAGGGAAATATAGGCGTGGGGCACCTATTACCTTAACCGTGGCGCACCGCAGGTATATAGGCGTGGCGCACCAGGATATAGGCGTGGTGCACCGTGGCCGTGCGTCACAACTATAGATAGGCGTGGCGCACTAGGCAGGTGCACCACGGCTATTCCAATAGGCGTGGCGTGACAGCTGTGGTGCACCATGGTGCGCCACGGATAAGCATATTAGGTGCGCTACGCATTAGCTTTTCTTTAGTAGTGTTAGCAACCGTAACTTACAATCTTTAGATCTTGTCCGTAGAATTTGCATCTTACGACTATTTTAGATGTTTTCTCCAGAATTAATGTGGTGTCTCGTATGGTGCATCTAATTAATAAATATAAGATTGCAGCAAGGAAAAAAAATAAAACAAAACAAAAAACAAACAGATGCTCCAAGTAAAATGCATATGATGAGAACGAATAAAAATATAGTTTCAATAGAAGTGACATCATAACTTGCTGATGAAGAAGGGGATGCCTTGGACATCCCCAAGATTATATGCTTGAGTCTTCTTAGAATTTAATGGGATGGGACATGGGGGCATCCCCAAGCTTTGGCTTTGCCCTCTTCTTGATCATATTATATCACCCTCTTCTCTTGACCCTTGAAAACTTTCTTCACACCACACTAAATGTAATTCGTATTAGAGGGTTAGTGCGCAATCCAAAATTCACCTGTTCTGCATGGACACAAGCATTATTGATACTTTTAAACATTAGCTACAGCCACTGATGTTTCGTGGAGCAAATAAATCCACTCGACATAGTAAAAGAGAGAATGCAAGTAAAAAGGCAGAATCTGTCAAAACCAGAACAATCTGTAAAGACGAAATTTTTCGGGGCACTTACGTGGATCAAATCGAAAAACGTAAAAAACAAAAAAAATCGGAATTGGTTGAGAAATAAGCACAAACATTTTCAGATCATTTTGATCTTTGTGTGAATTTTGCGATTTTTTACAGTCGACAGCAGAAATCTGTTTCCTGCGCAGAAATCCAAATCTAACACCAACTTTCGCTAGAAACTTTACTTGGCACAACAAATGCAAGAAAATAAAGATACAAAGAAATTTCTACAGAAGTAAACAACACCTTGACTCAAAGAAAACAGAGAAAAACAAAGCAAAAATAAATCCATGGGTTGTCTTCCAAGAAGTGCTTTTCTTTAACGCCTTTTAGCTAGGCATGATAATTTGAGAAGATGCTCACATGAGAAATATGAATTGAAGCAAACGAGAGCATCAAGAAGCAAATGTAAAAAAAATTCAATACAACACAAAGTGGCTAGCATAGGAAGACAAAATAAGTGCAACTTCAAAAATTTCAACATAAACAGGGGAAACTTGATATTGTTGAGATGCATAAAACTATTTTTCCCGCTCTCATAATAACTTTCAGTAGCATCATGAATGAAATTAACACTATAACTATCACATATAACATTCCTATCATGAGCCACATGCATAAAAGAATTAATACTTTCCACATCAGCATAGTCATCTATACTTCATATAAAGCAAAACCCCACTAACATGCATTAATTATTTTTTTTATCTCAACATGCAAGCTATCCACATCATCTCTCCTCTGAACCAATCAATTGTCCATGTCATCTCCACTACTATTTATTAATCACTACATGCAAACTACACATCATCAATTTCTTAAACCATCCCATTATTGATATTTAATAATTTAAAACATATATACTATGATCAATTGAGTTTTGCATATTCACTTAGAAAACATAATTTATCACGTCTTTTACAAACTTTTATATAATATACTATAGTTTCTAAAGCGATAGTCATAGAAACGTGCGAGGTATTCTTCTAGTTCTTATTAATAGTAGTGGGAGCAAATTCAACAAAATAGTTATCATTATTATTCTCATCACCATAATCATCAAATATAGGAGGCATATTGTAATCATAATTAATTTTCCCCTCAATTGTAGGTGGACTAAAAATAGCATGTTCATCATTGTAAACATCATATATAGAAGGCATATCATGATCACAATAAACTTTATCATCAATGGTAGGTGGAACTAGGATACCACAATCATTATAATCATCATATATTGGAGGCAAAGTATGATCAAAGAAAATTTCCTCCTCAAAACTTGGGGGACTAAAAATATCATATTCAAGAAAACCAGTTTCCCCAAACTTAGATATTTCCACAGCATTTGCAATAATGGTGTTCAAAGAATTCATACTAATAACATTGCTACTCGCATGCAAATAAAGTTCCATAGGTTTTTTAATTTTCTCTTCAAACACTTAATGTCCTAACTCAATGTAAAGATTATAAAGTTCTCTCATATTTTTGTTGTTTTCCATTAAGCCTAACTAGTAAAAATAAAAACAAGAAACAGAAAGATATAATTGCAGAATCTAAAGGAAATAACTTCGAGCACTCACACCCAAGGATGTGTGTACCTTTTACCTTACCTCCCCGGAAACAGCGCCAGAAAAGATCTTGATGTCTATGCACGCTTCTATTCTTGAAGACAGTATTGGGACTTGAAGTGCAGAGCTTTGTATAACAGCAGCAAGTTTCCCTTAAGTGGATCACCCAAGGTTTATCGAACTCAGGGAGGAAGAGGTCAAAGGTATCCCTCTCAAGCAACCCTGTAATTATGATACAAGAAGTCTCTTGTGTCCCCAACACGCCTAATACAATTGTCAGTTGTATAGGTGCACTAGTTCGGCAAAGAGAGAATAAAATACAAGTGATATGGATAATTGTAAGTGATAATAGCAATCCGAAATAAAAATGGCAGCAAGCAAACATGTAGCAGACTGATTGTAAACGGTGTTTCGATGCTTAGAAACAAGGTCTAGGGATCATACTTTCACTAGTGAACACTCTCAACAATAATAGCATAATTGAATGCATAAATATCATCTGTTCACTACGCTACTCCGAACGACTCTCCGGTCGGATAACGATCACCAATCAAGGCGAGGGCTGTAACAGCACTCCTCAAGTCTTTATTCCCTCTCTAGGGCACCCCACCCTGTCACTATAGAGCGCCCCAAATTATTACTAAACAAACGCCCCAATTTCTTAGGGTCATCCAACACAAGATATAAATATCATGCTAAACCACACGATGCACACACTATCACCTTTACACCGTGATCAAAGTGTCTACGGAGATTTCATAACAAAACCACTTGAGTAGCATAACAGATGAAGAGTAACATCTACTTATTCAACTAGATTACAAAGCTCATGATCACATAAAGATCACACCATGGGAAAGAGAGATGAAACACATAGTTACCGGTAGAACCCTCAGCCTCAAAGGAGAACTACTCCCTCCTAATCATCGGATACATCAACGGCGATGAAGATGGCGGTGGAGTCAATGGACATGGCTCTGAGGGCACTTCCCTGTCCCGGCAGGGTGCCGGAACAGAGATTTTTGTCCCCTGAAACTTGTAAGTGGCGGCGGCTAAGCTACGGAACTTTTCGTGAAAGGGGGTGATATATTTAGGGTTTATGCATCAAGGGGATTAAATTGGAGAAAGGGCGATGTCGGTAGGCAGCCAGGGGGGCCACACCACCCGTGGGCGCGGCCAGGGGGACCCGCGCCCACCCATGGTGTGGGCACCCCTCTTCCCCTCTCTGGGTCTCTTTTGGACTCTGTGGATCCTCCGGGAATTCTAAGACTTCTGGGCTTCAAATCGTCCAATTCCGAGAATATTTCCAGAACAACTTTTCTGAAACTAAAAACAGCGGAAAACGGGAACTGGCTCTATGGCGTCTTGTCAGTAGGTTAGTCCCAGAAAATCGATAAAAATGGCATAAAGTGTAAAGGAAACATGTAGCATATAGTATGAAAAACATTAGAATTATGGATACGTTTATGACGTATCAAAGTCGCGCAGAAAAGTCGGCCTACGTCGGGCTTAAGGCTGAGTTGGCCTGCGCAGGAAAGCGGGCCTAGGCCAGGCTGAGGCTAGTCTGGAGGCCGGGACGGTGGCAGCACCGGCCGGCCTGCGTAGGAAAGCCGGCATAATCCGGGCTGAGGCTGGGCTGGTCACCAAGCCGGTCGGGCCGTGTAGCAAAGCCGGCCTAGGCTAGGATGAGGCCGGATTTCCATGGAGTTTCTGCTTCTCCCATTCTTCTTCTTCTTCGTGGCCACCCTCTTGGCCATCTTCTCGAGCTCCTGGTGCGCCATCTTGGGGCTCTAATGGGGGATCATACCTGAGCACACATTTGTTATTTCCATGAGGCAGTGCACCATTCACCAAGGCATCAAATTCATAGAGAGATAAGACTGAAGTCACCTTTTCTTGCATAGCCTTTGCACGTGCTCTCATCATGGGTCCATTTGGTGTTGTAGATGGGCTTGGTGCAATGGGTTGCACTACATCAAAAGGTAAGTAGTAGACACATTTGTTGCCTCACTTTCTTCTTTGTCAAGCCGCCACAACTTTGTCACACATCATGAGCATGTGCAATTCCGCCAAATTGTGTGTGACGGCTTGGAACGCTATAAGCGTCGCGTACAAGAACAAGACGCAAGATTCAATGATCAAATGGCGCGAATCAACATCAACTTAGCAAATCTTGCTACCCGCCATCGATCATTTTCACACCGAACAAGGAGTTCATCAAGGTCAAGTCAACCGCGTGATCAACCTCATGCTCCAAACCAAGCTCGTTGCCATGGAAGATGGTGGACTTCACCACCAAGAGCATGAACCCCCACCATCTCCACAAGTACATCGCTGCAATTGGTTTGAGGATAGTTCATCTCCTTCACCACCTCCTCGACATCGACAAGGACGTGATGAACAACCTCAACCTCCTCCTAGAAGACAAGATTTTGACACCATCTTCCATCACCTCCTCTAAGCTCCGCAAATGATTATGGTGAACATGGATATGTGGAAGGTGATCGCCCACATAGGATACCTCCAAGACATCAACATCGAGATTGTCCACAACAAGCTGATGAGGCTCATGCAAATGCGCGTCACCACCATAATGACCGCCATGAGCAAGAACATCCTCAACATAAAAAAAGATAGTGAGCACCGTGAAGCTCCTCTACATCATCAACGTCCCAAATCCTAATGATAACATGCACAAACCTCCTCATGATCATCAAGGTCGTCAAGAACATGTTCGACATAAAGCTCAACATGATCTACCACCTCCAATCTATGATGAAGACCCCAATGAGAGCAATCATCAACCTAGAAAAATGAAGGCCACAATATGAGCGCCATTGGATTCCATGTCCCTAAGTTTCTTGGTGAAAATGATCTGTAAGAATTCCTCTTGTGGGCTCTCAAAGTTGATAATATTTTTGCATCCACAACTATAGTGTCGATACTGCCCCCACGGGCGTGTCGGAGATCAAGGAATAAGCGAGCCCACCTAGCAGGGAGAGCGACTGACGGGCCAGGTGGGCCCGGATGAAGGGTAGCAACGTCTTGGGGGAGGGGTTATCCACCAGGAACCCGCGCAGGACACAACCACTGGGACCCACAGATTCCCACGTGGGAGTCGGGCGGGCAGGCACCAGAAGGACGCGGCAGCGTGGAAAGTGGGCAGGAGAGCCCAGGGGGAGCTGTCGCCCCCTGGCAGGACGTTAGTGCCACCTGTATTCCACATGTGGCGCGTGTCCATACACACAGAACGCATGCAGCCGAACACGCGTGGTGTCCCTTGATTATAAAAGGAGGCACCGTCCGAAAAGGAGAGAGGACAGAACCAGGTCATCTAGGAAAGGAGAAGCAGGTCAGCTCTAGACGGAGAGTAGGAGGATTAGAAGGGGGAGGAGAGAAAGATGACAGGCCCGAGGGCTGGGAGCTGACTCGGGAGTGTGACACCCCTGGATCGGGTACTATGAGGATTTGAGCGTTGCTGCCAGAATCCACATAATATCGATCCCGGTTTGTCAACTTTTGGTAATAATTACAACAATTCACGAATAATACGCAACAACAACAGAAGATACATATACAACACGACTCCAAAGTGTCAGGAATACATCTAATACAATACAAAGAGTCAAATAACAGCGGAAACATAAGCAGTGTCCGACTACGGACAAGATACAAATGGACTAACAGCCCTGAAGATAAGCGATGACGTAGGCCAAGCCGGAGGGATTCCCAAGCTAACAGCATCAGACTTCAAACATGTTGAATGCATTGTGAATACAGCCACGAATCATCGGGTCAGTACTTTGAATCGTACCAACAAGACGACAAGTGATACATCATAAACGTATGCTTAATTTCTGATGTTGCATGTTGTTTTCATGCCATATGCTACATGTTTTCCTTACACTTTATGTCATTTTTAGCGATTTCCCGGGAATAACCTATTGACAAGATGCCACAAAGCTAGTTCATGTTTTCTTCTGTTTTTAGTTTCGGTAAACTTGTTCTGGAAATATTCATGAAATTGGAAAATTCGAAGCACAGAAGTCATAGAATTCCCGAAGGTTCCACGAAGTCCCAAAGAGGCCCGGAGGAGGGCCCCAGGGGGCCACACCATAGGGCGGCGCGCCCCCTGGCCGCGCCTGGGGATGGTGTGCGCTCCTCGGGCATCGACCGCCATCTCCCTTTCGCCTATATATTCCCCTCGAATATTTAACCGTAAGAATATACCACTTTTCCACGAAAAACACCCGAGGCCGCCGTCATCGTCAACCCAAGATCGGGAGGGTTCTGGAGTTCTCCCCGGCACACTGTCGGGAGGGAAAATCATCACCGGAGGGGTCTACACCACCATGCCCGCCTCCGGAGTGATGCGTGAGTAGTTCATCCTTGGACTACGGGTCCATGGAAGTTGCTAGATGGTTGTCCTCTCCTCTTTATGCCTCATGTTTAGATCTCATGAGCTTCCTCAGATGACCGAGATCATCTTATTGTAATGCTACATGTTGTGTTTACTAGGATCCGATGATTATTGAATGATATGTCTTTTGATTATCAATCTATCATGTTATCTTCATGTGTATGTTATTTATGATCTTGCATGATCTCCTTTGGTAGTATATTCTCTGGCCAAGTAGATGCTAGTGACTCCAAGAGGGAGTATTTATGCTCGATAGTGGGTTCATGCCTCCTTTGCATCTGTGCTCGAGTGACAGAAACATGACGGATGGAGGATGTGATGTTGCCATTAGGGAGAAAACAACGATATTTACTTTGTTTACATTACACAGTTTTCTTATTGCGGTAATCTATTGCTTGCAACTTAATACCCAACGTTTGTTTGGATGATATTCGGAGGGTGGAATATTAGTCATAGATGCAGTTGGATGACGATCTATGTATTTTCTTGTAATGATCGCATGAATCTCATATTAATTTTTATGTCATGCATGTTTCATTATATATCAATTGCCCAGTTGTAATTTGTTCACCACGCATGTTAGCTATCTTTTATGGAGAGAAACCTCTAGTGAACTGTGGACCTCGGTCCATTTTCTCATACTGATAATACACACACTGCTTCCACTGTTTTCACACTGCTTCCACTGGTTTCATATTGTTCTCATACTATTTTCCACACCATACGTTTGACCTCTTCCTGTTCAGCAAAATCGGTGAGATTGACAACCTCACTGCTTCATTGGGGCAAAGTGAATTGATTGTGTTGTGTAGGTTCCACGTTGCTACTGAACCGGTAGTGCGCCCTACCATCCCAGATGCATCAACCTTTGGAAGTTGCTTCTTTCTCCTACCGGTCGATTCAACCTCGGTTTCTTTCTGAGGGAAACTAGCTGTTGTGCTCTTCATACCTTCCACTTGGGGTCTCCCAGCGAACGTGTCTTACACGCGCATCAAGCTAAATTTCTGGCGTCGTTGCCGGCGAGGAAGAGAATTTCTGCAAGGGGAGTGTCTCACTTCCAGTCTCTCTACTTTGTTATTGTTTTGCTTAGTTTATTTTATTTTGTCTTGTTTGCTTCTCTTTATGAAAAACACACAAAAATTAGTTCTTATTCTAGTTGTTATTTTTATCATGTTTTTAGTCTTGCTAAAATGACAACCCTTGAGAACACTAAGTTGTGTGAATTTACTAGAACAAACAACAATGATTTTATTAGCACACCTATTGCTCCACCTGCCCCTACTGCTGATTTTTTATGAGATAAAGCATGCCCTATTAAATCTTGTTATGAGAGAGCCAATTTCTTGTGTTAGTACTGATGTTGTTGCTGCCCATCTTAATAATTTTGTTGAACTATGTGAGATGCAAAAATATAAAGATGTAGATGGAGATATTATTAAACTGAAAATTTCATTTCTCTTTGAGAGGAAGAGCTAAATAATGGTTGCTATCTTTGCCTAGAAATAGTATTGATTCTTGGACTAAGTGTAAAGATGCTTTCATTGGAAAATATTATCGTCCTGCTAAGATTATATATTTAATAAGTAGCATTATGAATTTTAAGCAAAATGAGCATGTTGCTAAAGCTTGGAAATAATGAAATCTTTAGTAAAGAATTGTCCCACTCATGGACTGACTACTTGGATGATCATCCAAAACTTTTATGCAGGTCTGAATTTTTCTTCAAGAAACCTTCTGGACTCATCTGGGAAACCTTTATGTCCATTACTTTGGGGGCAGCAACAAAGCTTCTTGATGATATGATGGTAAATTATTCTGAATGGCACACTGAGAGATCTACAACAGGTAAGAAGGTAAATTTTGTTGAAGAAACCTCCTCTTTGAGTGATAGACTTTATGCTATTATGTCTATGCTTGTGAATTGCCATGCTCCTATTGATCCAAACAATGTTCCTTTAGCCTCTTTGGTTGCTCAAGAAGAGCATGTTGATGTGAACTTCATTAAAAACAATAATTTCAACACCGATGCTTATAGGAATAATTTTGGTAGCAACAATTATAGGCCATATCCTTTTAATAGTGGTAGGAATGATAGAACTGGAATGTCTAATGAAAGAACTTCAGAAGTTAAAAGATCCACTAAAGACTTTATGCAAAAGCAATATGAGCAAAATAAACTATTTACTAAGACCATGGAGGAACAATCTATTATGCTAAAAAAAAAATCTGGTTTGCAAGTTAAAATTTCTCGTGCTGATACTTCTATTTCATCCATTTCTGGAGCTCAATCTTCTTTGATCAATAGAATGACTGCTAAAACTGAAACCATAGATGTGAATCCGTTTGCTGCTACAAATGCCATTCAAATTCGAATTGATGACAATGTTAGGATGTTAGCTGAATTGCATGCTAGATGGGAAAGAGAAGATGAAATAGCTAGAAAGAATAATATAGCTACTATTTGCACCATTACCACCACTAGTAAAACTGAAGCTTCTCATGCTAGTAAACCTTCTACTATCAAATGCATAGACTTAGGTAGTATAAAATTCTCATAATCACAAACATCATATTCTATTAAGAGTGAGTTCACTTGTTGCTCTAAAAACTTGGTTCTTGATCTTGTCATAGGTCCAAGTCTCACACCATTAGTATTATCTTGAGCATCAACATCATAGTGTGCGTTTATTGGTGAAGAGCTAGGGATGTGCTCATCAAAAACCTAATAAACTATGAATCTCCCTGTCCGGGATATCCTCAAAGGGGTATCTGCCGGCATCCAGAAGCCGAACCGAGAGAGCAGGCACAAAGCCTAAAGGCCCAAGAGGGACGAAGCGCAGTGATGCATCCGGAATGATGGCCACAAGCCCGTTCAGCTATAACGATCCGGATGATGGTAGATTGTAGGTTTAGTCTAATGTACGGTTGATGTTCCTGTATGACCCGATCCGGCTATTTATATGAAGTCGAATGGGATAAACCCTAGGGAAGATTTAGCCTCATACTCAATCTTCCTATGTACTTGTAACATGTGCCCAGCGATCGCTGTCATAGTTGTTTACAGGAACTAGGGAGCCTCCGGCTAACCTGAAGCTGGGTAAAACATCGTGTCCTCGCCCTTCAAGCATTCCCCCATGTCAGCCTTCCCCGCGGTTCTTCCCTAAGAGATGGCTCCCCCTTCCGGGAAACCTGATCATGGAACTTTTTATTTGGCCCCCACCGTGGGGCAAGCTACGTCTCGGGTGATCTTCAAATCAGGGATCCTAGGCGGCATCAGCGACACAATCATGGAAAGCATGAGGGAAAAGGCGAGAAAGACTCACCCCTCATAAGGAGGATATCCCTCACCAAACATGCACGGCCAGGCATCGAGATGACTTACCACCCCCAAAAAAACCTAACGCCGGACACGGAAGATCAGCAGGACGGCAGAGACATGATCGCTCACGTTCGCCGTAGCACGGTAATGGGGGAAGACACAGAGAGCAAACACCCCCAGGTCACAGCATAAACCAGCGGCAAAGACAGAAGCCGAGCCAAGACGCGAGCACTCAAGGCATAGTGGATCACACCATTCAAGATATGTGCACTCTGATGCACGGGGAATGCTGGATGCAATAAGAGAAGTCGAGGATGCAAACTACCTAAGGCCCAAGTGCTTTGGGGATACCATCCAGCATCTGGAGCTCCACGCGGGATTTGCCAAAGTCCGGGCAAAGCACGAGCGATACGATGGATCCACAAGACCGAACACCTGGCTGCCAGACTACCACATGGCAGTAAAAATAAATGGCGGGACCAACCTAGAAGTTGTTCATTTTTTTCCCTTGATGTTGATCCAAGGAGCAAGAATGTGGATCGAAAGCCTTCCGCCAAAATCCGTCAATAGCTATGAAGACATGGCTAGGGTTTTCACCTAGCACTTTCGGGGTACGTACAAACGCTCCAAGAGCATTAACAAGCTATAGAACTGCATCCAGTTTGATAAAGAAACCAATATGTATTACATCTCACGATGGACCGCATTGAAGAATAACTGCGAGGGGGTAAGCGGCCTCTAGGCAATGCATGCATTCGTCAATGGCCTGAGGAGCGGTTTGGTCAAGTTCATGAGTACATCATCTGACCACCCAGACCTTGGATCCATGCTGACAACCGCCAACAAGAACGCAGGAGCAGACGACATGAACGGTGGAAAATTCGACCAATACATAAATAGTCGAAGACATCTGAAAGTCAATCGGAAGCCCAATCAAGATCCGTCAAAGCCCCACAAGGAGGTAAACGCCTCCTTCATCAAAGGCGATCCATCCAATGGCTGAAAGTGGAAAGGAAATTCCATGGAGCCATACTTCAATAAAGATATCAGAAAGATGGACTAGGACAAAGTAAGGCAGGAGCCATGCCTCCGCCACTCTAGGTTTGGGACGCCAACGCACTCAAACCAGCAGTGTCGCCTGAACACTGAATTCAAGAGAGATTCAGACAGCGGGTACAAGGGAAAAAACTTCAAAAGGAAGTCTAACCCAAAGCCCAAGCCCAAAGCCGAAGAAGCTGAGAGCGCCTCTAACACGGACGAGTTAATACAGGAACACCAAAGGAAGGGAGAACCAAAGTTTCCCAAAGTGCGGGAGAGCATAAATCACACTTTCTTAGCAACACCATCCGCTCGAAAGGTGAAAGCCGCATGGCGGGAAATTAACGCCATTACGCCATCCAGCCCAAGGTTCCTGAAGTATGATGAGACGGCAATCATATGGGACCATAGAGACCATCTGCCACACATCCCGAACACCAGAGCGCACTCACTGGTGGTGAGCCCAATCCTGGTGAACACTAGGATCCACAAGGTCCTCATGGACGGCGGCGCCAACATAAACCTCTTGTACCTCATTACATTGGAGAAGCTCTATTTATCCCGGAAGCAATTCAACCACATCAATGTGAAGTTCCATGGTATTGTCCCTGGAAGAACAGCCGAATCCATGGAAGAAATCTCCCTAGATGTCATATTCGGTAAGGAAAAGCACTTCTAAACGGAAAGAATCTGTTTCGAGGTTGTACCGTTTCAAAGCGTTTACCACTCCATACTTGGGCGTCCGGCGTTTGACAAATTTATGGCACGCCCATGCTATGTCAACAACAAGATGAAGATGCCAGGCCAGAACGGCGGTGTCATCACTGTATGTGGAAATTTCAAGCTGGCAAAAGAACGTGAAATGGCGAACGCCGTGTGCGCCGAAACCACCATTGCCAAAGAAGAACTGCATGAGCTAGAGAAGGAGATGAAAGACAGAGAAATGCGAGCTGGCAAGGAGGCAACACTAAAGGAGAAGGAAACCTTCAGCGCGCAAGATACCAAGAAGGCCAGGCTAAATCCAAATGACCAAAAAAAATTAGTCACTATTGGGGCCAACCTGGACCCCAAATAGGAAAGCGAGCTCGTGTAGTTCCTCCATGAGAACGGTGGTATATTCGCTTGGCATCCACAAGATATGTGAGGCGTACCCCGAGAACTTGCCGAGCACTCCTTAAAGGTGAAAGAGGGATCGAATCCTGTGAAGCAAAGCCCCCACTGTTTTGATCCGCCAAGACGCAAGGCCATTGGCAAAGAGATCCTCCGGCTTCTAGAAGCCAAATACATCCGGGAAGGGATCCACACTGATTGGTCCGCCATTCCGGTGTTGGTCCCGAAGAAGAACATAGTAGAGTTACAAATGTGTATAGATTATACAGGGTTAAACAAACTGTTTCCTATAGTTCCTTTTGCTTTGCCAAGGATCCATCAAATAATAGATGCAACAGTTGGGTCCGATCTCTTATGCTTTTTGGACGCTTACTCTGGTTACCACCAAATTCGCATGCAAGAGTCAGACCAAATCAAAACATCTTTCGTAACATCATATGGTACATACTGCTATATAACCATGCTATTCGGCTTGAAGAATGCCAGCTCAACATATCAGTGTTGCATGCAAAAATTCCTACATAAGCAGATTGGACGAAATATCCATGCTTACGTAGATTATATCTTGGTAATAACCAAGGAAAAAGCCACGCTCCTTGACGATGGTGAGATCTATTCTAGACGAGCTAACTCAAGGTAGGAGAAGGGGAGGGGGTATTTATACCCCTCACCAAAAATTGAGCCGCTGGAGACTTTTCTGGAAATATCACACCAGAGACTCCGTTGTAAAGTCCGGAGACTCCATTCTAAGAAGATTCCAGACAGCTCCATACCGGAGACTCCGGCAAGTCTCCGGACTGAGCCCAGCGGCTAACATCAGCTTTAGAATGCGATGAAAAGCGTCCAGTCTAGATACTCTGGTGAATCTTCGAACATTCTCTAGTGTGGCTTTTGTCGCTGACACCACCTAGGTGCAAAGCAGAACTTCTAGACCGGAGACTCCGAAGAGTCTCCGGACAATCTCCGGTGTGGCTTCTGTCGCTGACACCACCTGGATGCGATGAAGAACTTCTAGACCAGAGACTCCGGAGAGTCTCAGGACAATCTCCGGTGTGGCTTCTGTCACTGATACCACCTTTTCCTTAGCCATATTCGCAGGGTTAAACTTCACACCGGAGACTCCGGGCTGAGTGACCGGAGACTCCGGCCTGGAATAAATTCCAGCAAGTTAACCACGGAGATCTCTTTGTCCTTTTTGTTTCTCACACCACCATTTGTAATATAATTGAATAACCCTGAAAAATATCAACACACTTAAGAGTATAGTGTGTTGTTAACAAACATCCAAAACAAGATTTAGGTGCATTTGCACTTTCAAGGTTCTCTCCCTTGACCCACTATATAATCCCCACCCCTTGACGAAGGGATGGATCTTAGACCCTGCGGATAAGGACACCCCGTCTCAGGCCCAATGTTAAGGCCCAAGAAGGGAAGCCCTTGGAGTGTTCCAGAATGCCCACGTGAAGCCCACCCGCAATACCTTGCGGGCTAAGTTAGGAAACTTGTAACCGACATAGGGTTAGAATTCGAGTCCTCCCCGGGTAGGGTTTGAGACCTGGCCACCTATATAAGGCCGGGAGAACCACCGGAAGAGGATCAAGCAATACCGCACCACCAAGCCTTGAGATCGAGATCATACTCTCGACTTGAGCAACCACCATTGTAACCGATCTACTCGTTAATACAGATCGACAGAGGCAGGAGTAAGGGTTTTACCTCTACGAGGGCCCCGACCCTGGGTAAATTGTGCCCCATGTCTAGCCGACGATCGCCACCAGCGCTCATGGTTTCTCCTATTCGAAACCCTATAGGTTCACCTGAGGGATTTGCCGAGCAACAGATTCGACAATTGGCACCGTCTGTGGGAACGGCGGGCGCTGGATCTCCGGCGTCATCGGCTTCATCATCCAACTCACGTTGGAAACCTTCAACCTCGGCTCCAGTCAATCCTATTCGGATCGGATCTGTTGTGGTCACCCCTCACTCGCCGGAATCACGCGCGGTATTCAGCGATCTGGAGAAGGGAGTCACCTTGATGTTCGGAAGCTTGAAGTTCTACACCAACAAGGACGGGATCCTCCACTTCCCTGAAGAATCAGGGTCTGAATCAGAAGCTGTCGACTCGCGCCCCCATCTGGAAAAAAGTGGCGAGTCCATCCGCTTCAACACCAGCGACTACCATACCCTCTCGACAGAGGAACCTTCGCAGATCCAGAAAACTTTCCGGGCAACGCCTAGGACGCACGGACCACGATTGGCCCAAGTCTGCATGGCAGGATCGGAACAACCCCCAGAAACAGAGCAAAGCGCTGCAGAACGCGCTGAGATCGGCGTCTCGCGGGACGCCTGGGACCGAGCTAAAGAAGCTTTGCGAACAAGCAAGCCGCCCGTGGCAGGAGCGCCACACGAAGATATGATCGCCTACCACTACCATCTAGTGAGAGTAGCCACAGCTATCAAAGAAGCTCGGAGAGACCTGGCACATTGGAAGAGATTGGCGGATGAATCAAGTCAACGCCGGGCTGAGCTATCCCTAACACCTTCGGTTGCAACTCGACCCACAAGGAAGGGATACGCATCAAGAACAACATCCATGGACGCCGAGTCCCTGGGAGGGATCAGTAAGTCACTCGCACCTTCCCTCATGCGGGTTGACGAGGAAGGAAACGTCTACCCGCAAACTCCAGCTGCCGCCGTCCTGGCCGCAGCGACCTACATGCAGATGAACCAGCCGGCGGAGGACGACCCACGAGCAGAGCAGTACAAACAAGTTCGGAAAGGATTGGGTATGGCAGCCTCAAGGCTCGCCTCCTACGACCGCAGGAAAGCCACCGAACAGCAAGAGAAGGAAAAAGAAAAAGAGGCATCGCGCAAGCATAGGAGCGCTTCGCCTAGGAGAGACAAATCACCTCGCCGCGGTCGAGGAAAAGAAGCTCGGCAACGCGGCGATAGTCGAAGCAGCAGTGAAGGTAGCCCGAGAAATAAAAGCTCGCGGCGTCATAGCAGCCGCTCGCGGAATCGCAGCAAAGAGCCAAGGAAAGAAACTGATCGCGACCAGCCAGGATATAACGCGCGGTCAGATATCGCACAAAACAAGGTGGACAAGGCAGGAGCTGCAAGGAACCGCGCGCGCTCCTCGTCCAGTTCTTCGGATGACGAGACCTGTGGCGCGCTGTGTTTCGCCCGCAGCATCCGCGACGCACCCCTACCCAAGAGATTCAAGCTCAGCACAGAAGCCACGAAATACGATGGTTCACTCGAGCCCTCGTCGTGGCTAAACGACTACCTCACGACAGTAAAATGCCAACGTGGGAATAAAAACACGGCTATGCAGTACCTCAACCTGCACTTGGTCGGCGCGGCACGCAGCTGGCTGGAAGTAAGGCCAAAGTCCTGTTACGCATCATGGGATGACCTGCACTACGATTTCTGCAAGAACTTCCAGGCCACTTACAAGAGACCAGCAACAATTGAAGAACTACGGGCCTGCAGGCAGAAGAGCGGCGAATCCACCCACGAGTACATTCAGCGGTGGACGACACTCAGGAACACCGCGGGAAATATCTCAGAAGAAGTAGAGGTTGAGGCCTTCGCGAAAGGCGCCCGACGAACTGCTTTCAGAGAAGAGCTGGGCCGAGCAGCACCCAAAACTATTGGGGAACTGATGATCATAGCCGACAAATGGGCTAACGGAGAAGACGCGGTGTGCAGCGAGAGGGCATCATCGCCCGCGCCTGAAGAAGACCGCCATGGCCGAAAGAAAAGGAGAAAATTTTACGATCACGACGACCGGGAAGAGATGGTAGCGGCAGAATTCACACGAAGCCGCGATAAAGGGCGCCGCGGGAGTCTCTAGTGGAAACCAAAAGCTGAAGACAAAAGCCCCGAGGAGGATCTGAACGCGTACTGCTCGCTACATCTATTTACAGATAAGCGCACGGGCAAAACTAAGGCAACGCACCTCCTCAAGGATTGCCGAAAGTTCATCGAAATCCACGAGGCCTTCTCGAAGAAAAGCAGATCAGCAGCTAATCAAAACTACCCGCCACTCCCAGGAGGAGAACATCAAGGGTTCCAGCCACCATTACCCCCACCTCCACCAGGAAATCCAAACATGGCACTAGCAGCACTAAACGCACCACCCGCACCAAACGCAAGCGCTAACGTGTACCCGAACCCGGCTGGACAGTTAGGGATGATACAAAAAGTCTGCCCATCCCGCAGAGCTCAGAAGACAAACACGCGGCAACTGTGCATGGCTGTGCAGACCCCGCCAACAAAGCCCGAGTACCTGAAGATGGCGGACCAATCGATCACTTTCTCGATGGAAGACCACCCGCCACGAGTCTATCGACCAGGACACGCTGCCTTGGTAATCCAAGCACAAATTGGTAATTACGAACTGGCTCGCGTATTCATGGACGGAGGCAGCGGCATCAACATTATCTACGCGGATACGCTCCGCCGGATGAACCGGAACCTGGACGGACTTGCAGAGTCAGAAACATCCTTCCACGGGATAGTTCCAGGAAAAGCGATCCGCCCACTCAGAACAATTAACCTAGAGGTTGTGTTAGGCAATCGACGCAACTGCATAAGAGAATTCCTCGACTTTGAAGTAGTCGATTGGCCCTCACAGTACCACGCCATTCTTGGTCGAACAGCGTTCGCCAGATTCATGGCAGTACCACATTACGCGTACCTAAAGCTCAAATTACCCGGAGAATATGGTGTATTCACCATCGATGGAGATTTCCAGAAGTCCAACAAATGCGACATCGAGTTCAACGAGATCGCAAAATCTTTCGGGATGCAAGAAGAACTGCAGGAGATGGCAAAGACCACGGACCACTCCGTGATGCCCCTCACAAAGAAAAACGCGCCAGAATTGGAGTTCAGCACAAACAGCGACACCCGAAAGCATAAGGTGCACCCGACGGATTCTGCAAAGACAGCGATGGTTTCAACTACCCTCTCGCTAGCATAGGAAACCGCGCTCGTCGAACTCCTCCGTGAGTACTGGGAAATTTTCGCTTGGCAGCCCTCAGATATGCCAGGAATACCCAGGGAGTTCGCCGAGCACTCACTCGAAGTCTTCAAGGATGCAAAACCGATCAAGCAGACCACTCGACGATTTTCAGAACCCAAGCAGAAAGCGCTTGGAGAAGAAGTAAACAGATTGCTAGCAGCAAAATTCATCAGAGAGATCAAGATATCCACCTGGTTAGCAAACCCGGTGCTGGTTCCAAAGAAGAACACTGACATCCTTCGAGTGTGCATTGACTACACGTCATTAAATAAGCACTGCCCCAAGGATAATTTTCCCCTCCCGCGAATCGACCAGATCGTGGATTCTACTGCGGGCTGTCAACGCCTCTCTTTCCTGGACGCCTACTCGGGATATAATCAGATCCGGATGAAGCAGGAAGACGAGGAAAAGACAGCATTCATCACGCCACACGGTGTGTACTGCTACACGACAATGCCTTTCGGGCTCAAGAACGCAGGCGCGACGTATCAGCGCTGCATGCAAAAATGCCTCGCCAAGCTCATTGGCAAGAACGTACAAGTGAACGTTGACGACATCGTCATCAAGACTCGAGTAGAGGATACCCTCCTCGAAGACATTAGAGAAACATTTGACGCCCTCAATGCATACAGGATCAAGCTCAATCCGACAAAGTGCGTCTTTGGCGTCCCAGCAGGAAAACTACTTGGGTACCTGGTATCCGCCAGAGGCATCGAAGCCAACCCGGAGAAAATACAAGCAATCTTGACAATGAAGGAGCCAACCAATCTACGCGGAGTCCAACAGCTCGCAGGGCGACTAGCCACCTTGAGCAGATTTATCGCACGATTGGGCGAGCAGGCATTACCCTTCTACAAGCTGTTAAAAAGACGGACAAGTTCGATTGGACACCAGAGGCTAAGCAGGCATTCGCGGACCTGAAACGATCATTGCAAAGCAAGCGCATCCTTGCAACACTGCAAGAGAGGGAGCCACTATACCTATACCTAGCCGCAACAACCAGGTCATCAGCACGGCAATTGTAGTCGAACGACCTGAGGAGGGCAAGGCATATGGGGTCCAACGACCAATCTACTACATCAGTGAAGTGCTCTCGCCATGCAAGCAACGATACCCTCACTACCAGAAACTCGTTTATGGATTTGTTCTCATGGCTCGAAAGCTCAAGCACTACTTCCAGGAACACACCATAACAGTGGTTAATGATGCGTCACTCGGTACAATCATGAACAACCCAATGGCATCTGGACGGATAGCAAAATGGAGCATCGAGCTGGGCGCTTGGGACATCATCTATGCAGGGCGCAACTCAGTAAAATCCCAGGTACTCGTGGAGTTCTTGAGCGAATGGACAGAGCTACAAACGCCCGGCCCGCCAGAATACACGAGTAATTGGATCATGTACTTCGATGGGTCCAAGAGAAACAAAGGAGCAGGAGCTGGAATCGTCCTAATATCACCTAGAGGGGACAAGCTACAGTTAATCCTCCGATTGGATTTTCCACCTGATGATCCAGCATCAAACAACGACGCAGAATATGAAGCTTTGTTACATGGGATGAAGATGCAGTCGCGTGTGGAGCCACCCGACTGATGATCTACGGCGACTCCAATCTCATCGTGCAACAGACAATGAAGGAATGCGACGCTATCGCTGAAAACATGGTTGCTTATCGTGACATGTACAACCTACTCGAAGGAAGTTTCAAGGGATGCGAGCTGAAGCATATTGCAAGATCCAGCAACGAAGAAGCAGACAGGCTGGCAAACATGGGTTCCACAAATACACCCATACCGCCAGGGATATATTTCGAGCGGATGACTAGACGATCAGTCAAAATCAAGAAAACTGCAGACGTACCCACAGCATCGCAGACAGAGGTCAGCCCGCAAGTTGCTATTATCGAGTTCATTCATCATATTTCGCGACAAGTTTTTCTGGTCGAGCCAGTCTGGACGCATAAATACCTCGACTACTTGTCCGCGAAACAGCTCCCAGCAGATCCACGAGAGGCTCGACAGATAGTCAGGCGAAGCAAATCCTTTCGGGTGATCAACGGAGAGCTATACAAGCAAAGCATCTCAGGCATATTGCAACGATGCATAGCACCCGAGGACGGCAAAGAATTATTGCAAGATATCCATCAAGGAAATTGTGGACATCATGCTAGCTGGAAAGCAATCATGGGGAAAGCCTTCCGAGCAGGATTCTACTGGCTTACAGCCGCCAGAGATGCAAAGGAGCTGGTCGACAGGTGCCACGCTTGCCAGCGATTCGCACCAAAACCACACGCACCCGCTACGGAATTGCATATGATACCCATCGCCTGGACCTTTGCACAATGAGGGCTATACATGGTAGGGCCACTACGCAAGTCCACGCCAGGTGGATACACACACTTGCTGGCCGCGGTTGATAAATTTACCAAATGGATCGAAGCCATGCCGGTAACCTCGGCTAGCGCCCAATGCGCCATCAAATTCCTCGACTCCATCGTATGCAGGTTTGGAGTACCACATGACATCATTACAGACAATGGTACTAACTTCACGGCAAAAGAAACACATCAGTTCTGTGAAGAAAAGGGAATCAACTTCAAATTTGCCTCAGTTGCCCATCCGCAAACCAACGGCCAAGTCAAAAGATCCAACGGATTAGTTTCGGCTGGCATCAAGAAACGTCTACTCGATCGTCTACACCGGGCAGCAGGACATTGGGCAGAAGAGCTACCCTCTGTGCTATGGAGCCTCCGCACAACTACAAACCGATCCACAAACTACACACCATTTTTCATGGTCTACGGGGCCGAAGCAGTCCTTCCCGAGGACGTCAGGTTCAGCGCCCCAAGGGTTGTTGCTTACAGCGAAGAAACCTCCAACAGGGCACTCGCGGATGACATGGACGCACTCGACGAAATACGTGATATTGCACTCGCAAGATCAGGAGTATACCAGCAGTCGCTGCGAAACTATCACAGTCGCCGCATACGCCACAGGGCCTTCGCGGTAGGAGATCTGGTGCTACGGCTCAAGCAGAAGGAAGGACACAAGCTCGAGCCACCATTAGAAGGACCGTTCATAATACATGAAGTTATCCCAGGTGGCGCCTATCGACTGAAGAACCCGACGACTGGAGGCGTCTATTCCAATCCTTGGAATGTCGCACAACTCCGCAAATTTTACCCTTAGATTTATTTTTTAGCCATAATAAGGCTATACTAACCATCTTGTATTTCGACAGAAAAACACATGACTTTTCAGTCATTCCAATAAAATACATGGTTTCTCAACCATAGATACTCGAAGATTTCTTGTATTTACATGCTAAAAGTAACAGGTACACACCCCAAAAAACACACGGGGGCTACGCCTAACTCAGCATCACAGGAAAATTTATATGTACAAAGTGAACACCTTACAACAGTTTTTACCAACTATACAGAACGACAGGATATAGACATCCTACGATCAAACCCGGCGCTGAGCATTCTCAGCCGCCAAAACCCGATCTACCTCATCCGAGGTCAATCGAATGATTTCTTCTGCCGCAGGCCGAACAGCCCTATAATGAGGAGAAATATCGACGATTGGACCATCAAGAAGTCTAGCTATGGAGTTGAAGTTCACCGCAGGATGCCACAACCGGACGAAAGAGAGAGCCACCACCGAGCCGCAAGTCATCTGATTGCGAACACACTCACGAATCTCTCCTTCCCGACCGAACACCCTGAGAAAATGGCTCCAATCTTCAGGACCCCTTTGCAGCGGATAGAAAGCGGCGTTCATCGCAATCAAAACCTCGTGAAAGGAGCTCACGAGTATCTTTGCCTGGATGACTCGGAACTTCAAGGTAGCAAGCACAAAACCTCGACTACGATCGGACCAAAAATTATTCGCGTGAGGTCTCGAGCTGCCCGCTTCTTGAAAGATGTGGTTTTCCACCCATTGTTTCTCATTCCTGTCATCCGGCTGAACAACTGAAAAGCAAAGTTACATGATCAAAAAAAGGATACAAGATAAAGAAGACTTGGGGGCTGCGTTACTTACAAAGCAAATCCTTGGCAACAGACGCCAACTCATCCATCACAAACTACTCGCGTTCAATCGCCAGTTTTTGTTTGGACTTAGCCACATCGGCTATCCCACGCAGCGCTTTTAGCTTGCGTTTACCATCGGCTACACGATCACGGAGACCTGCAAAGGTCCCAACAGCGGCAACAAGAGGATTTGCTGGAGTAGCAGGTCCACCTGAAGGCTCCGCAGTCACACCAGCTACCTGCAAAATACAAGGAAGTTAAAGGAATAAGATGCCCTATTAGAGATATATTAACCACCTATTCGACAGGTGCTTGGGGGCTACTCCCATCGGGAGGAAACACACAATCGCGGGAAGCATTTCAGAAAAACATTTCGATTAAAACATTGAAAATACGGGAGCTCATCCCAAGGTTCATTACAATCGAAACAGCAAAGTACAAAAGAAATATACTAAGGAGCTACAGTTGTGCTGCCACTCGCGGCGGTGGTCCCTCCCCTAGCACGGGCAAACAACTCGGATAACTTCCGAGCATGGACTCCGGCTGGCTCGCCAAAACAAAGAAGCCCTACCTTTTTGCCCGTAGCAGGATCGACAGGAAGCTCCGAGTAGGCCTCCTCCAAACCGGTGACTCCATGTGCCAGCGCGAACTGGATGGCGGTCTTCGCCCCAGATTCTGACTGGGCGACCGCGTAGGCTTCAAGGAGATTGCTCTCCGAGAAAATCTTCAGCAAATCACTCAGCACGGGTGGAGACACGGCGTTGACGAGAAGGCGGCCGTGCAGTTGCGTCAGCACTCGAGTGGCGTCGCCAATCAAGGTGCAGATCCCTTCAGCGTGCCTCCTGAGCTGGGCGCAAGAATCCGTCAGCGCATCCACCCGCTGGACCCCAGGAAGCTCCAGTGGGACACCCAGAAGACCTACAAAGAAAAATGTTAAGATCCAAAGGAGTCACCACGACATAAGATAAATCATAGGACAAAAGCAACTTACCCGCAAAGCGCCCGGCAAGAGGACGAAGGAAGTCGACAAGGTCGGCATCCGCCTTGGTGCCAGCTTCCTCCAAATTCTTCAGAGCAACCTGGGCAGCCGCAAGCTTTACTTCAAGATCTGCCGACAACATGCGGGAGGACTCGATTTCCCGTCGAGTAGCCGCCAACTCGGTCTCTTGAGCAGTTGCCCGAGTGGAGGCATTCGCCTTCTCGGTCTTCATATACTCAAGTTGAGCTGTGCAGCAATAGTTGTTAGAACCAAAGAATTAGTGGAAAAATAAAGACAGAAGAAGATGGTAAACTTACTTCGAAGAAGCTCGTTCTCCGAGGCGAGTCGATCACGGTCTGATCGAAGGATCCCGCATTCCGACTCAGCGAGAACGATACGGCGACCAACCGCCGCAAGGGAGTCGATAAGCGACTGCAAGGAACATGAAGATAGAAGAATCAGAAGGAGAAATTTGAGCCTATACTTTATTGTAAACATTCGAGTATAGCCTCGGGGGCTACTCCCATCGGGAGCACTGTCGTGCACCCGATAAAATGAAGAAGAAGAAATAAAAAGACTATCTCTGAGCCTATAGCCAATCGCATGCGATCGACTAACAGCCTCGGGGGCTACTCCCATCGGGAGCACTGACGTGCACCCGATAACAAATCCAAAGGTGATAAACTATTGAAGAAGCAGGCAACAAAAGTTTACCTGGCCTTGAGCAAGGGAGAGGGGATCCGCCGAGCTACCCGACACCTCCTTCGGAGCCGAAGCCTCAGCAGCGAAACTAGGAATTCTGTATTCCGTAGTCGCCACGTTGGGGGCTACACTCGGTGAGTTTTGGACGGTGTCGACGGTAGGAGTCTCACCCGCAGCTCCCACTTTATTCCTCTTTTTGGGAGGAAGGGAGGAGGCGTACCTGCGAGGGCTGATAGCTTGCAGACTGCAATAAAGACAATATGTCAAAAAAGATGCGAAAGGAAATGTTCGACTAAGAACAAGAAGAAAGAACTTACTCATCATCATCCTCTTCGTCCAACATATCCGCATTCCAGGCGGTTTGGATTGTTGGAAACGAAGGAGGAGGAGCGCGCGTGCACAGCGGAGTGACGGTGATGGGTTCCTTCCCGGGCGATTCTTCCAAAGAATTATCTTTGGAAGTAGCCTCATCATCCCCCTCTCGACGGTTTTTGCGAAGGAGGCGATCGTTACCCGAATCCCCCGCGTCATCCGAGGAGTCACTCTCGGAGCTCGAGGAGGCATCAGCAACACTGGTGTCAGCTGGGCCGTCCAGGTTACTCGCCAATAAATCCGAGGCATCCTCTCCGGACGTGGGCGGGTAGCAGGTGGCTACGGTTAAGCTCTATCAAAGAAGGCAAAAGAAAAGCCAGGGAAAATTCAGTCGACCAAAATTCAGAACAAGGAAAGAAATGAAGAGAGAAGGAAGGATGAACTCACTTCGGGTGGCGGAGGCCTTGACGCCTCGAAGGCCGCGACTGTGCAGTCGGGGAATTTTTCTCCCACCTTCAAGCTGGTGATGGCCGCGATCTTCTTCTCGAACTCGACGTTCGAGAGCTCTTCACGACTCACGCAACTGGGATCCTCAGAGCCCTGGTACTCCCACATCGTGGAAGGCCTGTGCTGCAGGGGTTGAATTCTGCGCTTGAGGAAGATACTCGCCAGGTGCAGCCCGTTTAGCACGACTCCAGCGGCTTGATCACGGAGGGCGGCCACCTTGGCGAGTAGTGGAGTAACGACCTGGGTCTCTTCAGCCGACAGTCTGTGCGCCCAGGACTTCCGTCTCTTCAAGACAGCGAACGGGTGGAATTCCTGAATCCCACCCGAGCTGTTGTCGGTGACGTAAAACCACTTTTTCCTCCATCCTTGGGCGGAGTCGATGAAGTACATGCCAAAGTAGTTGTTCTCCGACTTCGCTTGAATCCCGAAGCCGCCCGTGCGCAGTGGTTCGCCAAGCTGAGATTCCACCCGCGACTTCTCGCGGAAGATTCGGACCTTGAAGAGGGCCTTCCAGAGGCCCCAATGTGGGCGAATGCCCAAAAAGCACTCGCAGAATACAATGAAGCACGATATGTGCTGCACTGCATTCGGAGGAAGATCATGGAGTTGTATGCCATAGACATACAGCAATGCCACGAGGAATGGGTGAAGGGGCAGAGAAAGTCCGCGCGACATGTGGTCCGCGAAGACCACGCGTTCGTTCGCGTGTGGATTGGGTACCTCCTCCTTCTTGCCGAGGCGCACCCGCTTCTCGGCCTCCGCGGGCAGCAGCCCCTCCCGCTGCATCTCCTTGACACTCTTGGCCGTGGTGTTGGGCGAGCGCCAATCGCCCGAGCGCGGTGCGGGTTGCGCTGGAACCTCTCTTGACGCCGAGGCGGCAGCGCCGCGTTTCTTGCCTCCCGCCATTGCTGCTAGCACAAGCTCGAAGAGAGAGAGGAGATGGTGCGCGAGGAAGACGATGAGCAAGGAAGGCGAAAGCTGGGAAATTTTCACCGTTTCACCAAGGCCTGAATTTATACACACAGCCAGTCGACCCTGGCCGCTCGCTGAGCCGCGTGGCATCCATCGCGGCCGCCGCGTGTGAAGGCGAAACGAAGGGGCGGCGGATGCTGTTTCGTGCCACGATCTTAACAGTGGATCGTGCGCATTTACTGCGCGTAGTTCGCGCAAAAACCGGGAACGACGCCTCGTTTCCGGTCAAAAAGCTGACAAAGTGGGCCAGCGCTTCTGCTCTTACTCCGTCACGTCCCATCGGGAGGATAAAAGTGCGCCATGACGTCATAGCATGCATCATCAAGCTGAAGAATCCTTCGAATGAAAAGTTCAAACGCGGAAATAACTTCGCATAAATAAAAATCCTTCGAATAAAAGTCCAAACACGGAAATAACTTCGTATGGACAAATTATGACGTGAAATTTCTTTCACAGGAAAAAATATCCCAAAACACGAAAATTCTTTCGTATGGACAAGGGACTACAAACTCAAAATTGCACGAATAGGCAGATCCTGCCATTCATTCATACGATGTTTGCACATCACAAACCTGGATTGTTCAGCCGACTAGGTACATCCAGATGCCATATTCTTTCGAATATAAAGGTAAGACCCAAAAGATCTCTCTTAAGGGCCTGGAATCGCACTCAAGCTGCGTCCTCCGATATGATTCCGTGTCAACAACACGAAGAAAAATCCTAGCGGACGCGCCGGGTAACCCTATAGGTTAAGTTCGACTCGGTAAGACCACTACGGCCCAGTCGCAACAATCACCTCATCGGGTTCGAGTCGAAGGTCTCGAATCTGTGTAGGCCAGAACTGTTTTTTCCCTAGTTGCAATTAATTGTCCCCGATCTCTCGGGAGAGCCAAGCTACTGCGCCATATCCTTCTGCGATAACAGCCATAAAAACAGGCACTTTAATTACTCGATACTCGAGTACAAAAGCTCATCACACAGGGTGCACACCCTCTAAACAGGAAACGACCATACTGGTTATCCGAAGGAAATATGGAAAATCTGACCGTCTACTCGACTGGAAAAATCCCAATCGAGCAAACGCTCAGGGGCTATTGACGAAGGGATGGATCTTAGACCCTGCGGATAAGGACACCCTGTCTCAGGCCCAATGTTAAGGCCCAAGAAGGGAAGCCCTTGGAGTGTTCCAGAAGGCCCACGTGAAGCCCACCCGCAATACCTTGCGGGCTAAGTTAGGAAACTTGTAACCGACATAGGGTTAGAATTCGAGTCCTCTCCGGGTAGGGTTTGAGACCTGGCCACCTATATAAGGCCAGGAGAACCACCGGAAGAGGACCAAGCAATACCGCACCACCAAGCCTTGAGATCGAGATCATACTCCCGACTTGAGCAACCACCATTGTAACCGATCTACTCGTTAATACAGATCGACAGAGGCAGGAGTAAGGGTTTTACCTCTACGAGGGCCCCGAACCTGGGTATATTGTGCCCCCTGTCTAGCCGACGATCGCCACCAGCGCTCATGGTGGGTTCACCTGAGGGATTTGCCGAGCAACAGATTCGACACCCCTCCTCTCTTTAGATAACACAAAATTGAGCCTTTAGCCTCTCTCTTTCTCTAGAAGAATTAGAAGACTAATTAGAGCACTTTTAATCGAATTAGATACTTCTCCAATAATCAGAAGAAATAATTAGAGCTTCTAATTAGAATAATTCTAATTTGATTAGAACCTCTCTAATAATTAGAAGACTAATTAGAGCAAGAATATACTTAGACTTTGTTGTAGTATTCATCACAATACTTTATTTTTAAACTCATCCAAAATAGCATGGAGCTTTCTTCCAACCTACTATGCCACTCTTCAACACATATTTTAATCAAGATATATTTATTTGTATATATGAAAAAAATCATTAGTGTAACATATTACGACAAATAGTTTTTCATTACTACATAGGCAAACACATCCTTAGCATTTCTAAAATTACATAAGGATGTCTCCCACTGTTGTCCAATCATCATATGAATTATCCTACTATAGCAGTTTATCGCATAGGACTCATCTGGTTGTGTACATATCATGGAACACATGACTTAGAAATCCCAATTTCAATTTTTCTCATCATGTGTCAAAACACTTGAATATTGCTCAATTCATTTCCATGTGAAAAGAACCCCTTCTTGTCTTTTTGATATTGACTTACTTCAATAATTCATCTATGTACTTTGGCTCAACCATATCACGCGCTTCAATCCATCTCTATAGATTCCGATGCCCAATATATTTATAGCTTAAGCCTTTCATCAATATGAAATCTTAATTGTGTTAATTTGAAATACATATTTTCCAACCAACCATATGTCATCTACATAAATCATTCGAAATATGTCTTAGCGCTCCCACTTAGTTTCTTATAACTCTACAATCATCTTTACAAGTCATGATGGAATTAAGCTGTTTTGATAACTTCATTAAAGTAAAGATTCCGACTTTTGTGCTCACTTCAACCATTGAAGTTTGCATACCTTTCTAGAAACCTTTTGAATTTTAAAAAACTCCTAGTTCATGTCAAGTACATATCCTTGATCAACCTTCCTAGAGAGAAAAATTGGTTTTGTTATTCAACTTCCATATCAAAATATGTATGTACTCCCTCCGATCCATAAAAAGTGTCGCTCATTTCGTACTAAGTTAGTACAAACTTTATACTAAGTGAGAAACACTTTTTATGGATCGGAGGGAGTAACTTTTTCTAGAACTATCCGCAAAGAATAAAGTATCACTATGGAAGATCAAAATCTTGTCGTAGTCAACTCTATGAACTTTGTTCAAAACATATTTTCGACAATTCAAACTTTCAATGGATGTAAACATCCATGTCTTGTTTCTACATAGACTAGTTTGCTATCGCTAGGCTTCATGCCTTCCAAAAGGACTATCAAGTCACATACTTGATATTAGTACAGGGATACTATCTCGGATATAATGACTCATAGCCAATTTACGGATTCGGGCCCATCATTTTCTTCCTTTATAATTTACATGTCCTTTCTTTTAAAAACAACACTTCATTCTCAAACCACAAGTTGGTTCAAGTACAAAGTTTTACGACCTTCGTGGTTTAGTTCACAAGCTCTTTTGAAGTTTCTACAACACATGCAGTGTCTTCCACTTAGTAAAAATAGGAAAATCCAGAACAACTTCTAGTGTTGCGCTACTCGTGAAATGATAATGAAGATTCTCTAATCTCGCCGAGTTTGTACTGTCCTCCCACTCACTTCTTTTGCAACAACTATTTTCTTGAGAAATCAACCCTTTCTGACAAACAACATTTGTCTATGATTTGGTGATAGGAGAAATACCCAACAATTTCTTTAGGTTAACCTTATAAACAAATATTTATCGATTTTGGATGTAAACATTTTACACAAGCTATGCATATAAAATTATAAGAAAAAACAATCTGGGTCACTACCCAAGGCATAACCTATATGGTGTCAGTTTCAATGAATCATGATGGCGCTCTTTTAAGTGTAAAAGCGGTAGTCTCTCATGTATAAACTACAAAAATATAATAGCATTTTATTTTTGTCTTACTGTAATGTACCTGCACTTAGAAAATTGGCAGGTACCTGTGTATAGTGCAAATCCCTGGATCGAAATCATTTGCACACACAGTTTAAGATGAATATCACAACATTGTATCTTTATTACAAGAATAATCCAGACTTAGTAAAAGAAATGGTTCGATACATCCTTGCATAGCATAAAGCTAGCTAACAAAAAAAAAACAGCGGAAAATAAAGCATCAATGAGCCTCCATTCTTCATGATACGCCACAGGCGAATAACATGTTGGTTGCAGGCTCGGAACCCAAACGTACCCTTACTCTTCGTCAGAAAATTCTGCAATAGATTTCAACAGAGTGGGTCAGATACCATTTAAAAATGGATCTGGCAAGTGACACTATGTGGACACTTAATGGAATAACTCTAGTAATCCTGTATGACTATTTGGCTATTGGAGTTTAAGGCTAATTTGTAGAAAGCCAATTTTTCCCTAACACTTTGTAAACTTTTCCTCAGAAATTACCCTTGTAAACCCCACAATTTTACTTAGTGAAAAAGAGATGTTGGGAGCCTCCGTTGTCATCCTTGATCAGCTGCTTGAATTGCCCGTTTCCGGGGACACGGCTAAGTACTTAGTTTTTAACTCTGCAGAGGTTGTGCACTTTCACCATTAGACCCAACTAACCCAAACTATCCTAAGCACTCAATTTGTGCTAAGGAAAAGGAGAGAGTTGAGACGAGACTTTTCAGAGGCATTTCCTTATCCCATACCGACTTGACGCGCTCCCTGTCTAACCATTCTACCACCACCTGTCAAGTCGGGACAAGTCCACGCAACTTAATCAGTCTAGCCAGAGCCCATATGACTAATGGTTGCACGATAAGCAACATCACTTAGAGAAACATTGGTCCCTTTATTCCTGGGTGGCAATCCACAAGTGAATAAACACTCAACTCTGACAGCCAATCAAGCCCAAATCCACCCAGGTGATAATTTAACTTAGTAAAATTTTAGCTTTTGAAGAACACTTGCATGGCATCAATTTCTACTAAGTTATCAATGGGATTCTAGACACCACTAATGTAAAGGAGATAGTTGTTTTAGCATAGCCGAACTAGCTCTACACATGCATATAGAAAAATACACTAAGTCAATGCATAGAAAAATACTTAGGAAATTTATGGAGTTGTGCCACTTGCCTTGGCAATAAGCAGAAGAATAACAACAGCAACTGCAACAGTCCTCGTTTCCCTCCGGAGATTCTAACACACAAGCAATACACAATAAGCAACAAGAAATTTTCTAAGGAAACATGCTATGCATGAGATGCAAATTAATTCTAAGGACTTGGAATGCATGCCATGAGGGTTATTCTAAGTGATTATGCAAGGCAACAATGGGTCACAAATAATGGCTAAGGACCAAACACCATCCATGATTCGAGAATTTCTCTAAGGACTTATTTCTAGAAATATTTCTTAAGGAGAAAGTGGAAAATCTCTAAGGAAAACTTTCTCTAAGGAAAACTCATTTTAGAAGGAGGTGGAATATTTCTAAGTAAATTTTTATTTAGCATATTTTCTGTAATTTAATTTGTGGCCGAAATATGGTATTGTAATAATTAATTATAATTATTATTTTAACATTAGTTAGTAGAATTAAATTAATCCTTTAAAATTGTACTATACTTGTCTAAAACACTTTACAAAAATTATTAGGGTGTTACCACGGCCAAATTAATTATATCAAATAATAAAATCAATTAACAATTTTTATATTGAATTTATGATTCTTAATTAGTAGTTATTTTACCTTAAAAAAAATTGTACAACCAATTTCGTCAAAACTTTAATTTGATTAAACCAAAAGTTTCTATTCGTTACCAGCTTTCCAAATATACTTTTTTTATAATTTTTGGATAAGGGAATAAAAATTATTGATAGATCTAATTCGCAGGGACCTATCTGTAACGTGCAGGGACTGAAACAAAAATAAAAACAGAACAAATCTTCGCGCTGTAGTCCCTGGCGTGGCTGCTGACGCGGTGCTGACGCGGTGCTGACAACGCTGATGACGCAGGCGGTGACGACGTTGATGACGCAGGCGGTGACGACGGCAGCGACGCAGGCGATGACGACAGCGTGACGACGGCGTGACGACGGCAGCGACGTGGCGCCTCCTCATTGGACGATACCGCTTCGGTTAGGAATTCTAATCTTAGCCGTCCTTCGCAGATCGGACGGCTCGAACGCGTACGGGCGGCGTTTCCGCCGGAATTACGCCGGTGGCCTATCCTACGCGGTGGTGCCATGGCCGGAAAATGGCCGGAACTCCGTCTAGGCCTAGCTAGGGTTGGTGGGGCTTACCGCGGGGTTCGGGGAGAGACGGCGAAGACGATGTCGTTGTCGTGGTGGGCGCAGGTGAGCTCCTCCTCCTGGCGCGTCTCGCCGGAGATGTTCCCGCGGCCGAAACTTCGGTCGTCGGCGTCCTCGTCGATCTAGTGGGCAACGAAGGAAACGGAGGGGTTTAGGGGGTGCGCCAGATCACGGGAAGGCGAGGGGAGGTGGTGCGGAGGATAATGGCGGCGTGGGCTCACCGGAAAGTCCCGCGAACGGCGGCGGCAATGGCGGACGGCGGCGGCGGATTGCGAGCGGCCTGGAGGCGATCTTGCGTGGAATTTTGAGGGCTTTAGGAGCTGCGAACCCGGGGCTTTAATAGGGGGTTTCAACGCGGCAAAAACTAACAAAATCCGAGTCGAATTTGGTTAGCAATCTGTTAGGGTTTCGGGTAGGATTCGAGTTCATCCGGGGGTCGGGGATGACAGGCGGGCCCCAGTGGTCAGCGAGAGGGGCGGAGCTGGGCCTGGGCCGCTGTCTGCTGCGCGCGTGCGTTAGGTAGGCTAGGCCTTCGCGCGGTAGATAGGTTAGGTTTAGTTGGGCTTAGCCCGAAAAGGTTTTCTGCGAATCATTTTTTTTTATTCTTTTAAAATTTACTGAATTGAACATATCTTTTGAAATTTAACTCCAAATTTAGTCAAACAAATTTCATTAAATTTGTAAAAACATTTCCTTCATGTTTTCCATGTAATTGGGACAAAATAATTAGGTGAATAAAAGGGGAGTTAACATAATTTACATAATTTAAATAGTTTTAAAGCCTCATTAATGTTTTTAAACTCTAGTCCAAGGTCAAACACAATGCACCCTAGTATGCAATGCCATGATGCAAAATGCAATATGAAGGTTTTAAATTTTTGTGAAAATTTGGGATGTTACAAACCTAACCCCCTTAAGATGAATCTCGCCCTCGAGATTCGGTTTGGCTAGCAAATAGGTGAGGATGTTCTTCTCTAAGGTCATCCTCTCTCTCCCAGGTTGCCTCTTCCTCTGTATGGTGGTTCCACTGCACTTTGAAAAACTTAATGAGCTTGGTTCTGGTAATTCTCTCCTTTGTCTCCAAAATTTTTATGGGTTTTTCCTCATAGGTGAGATCACTTTCCAACTGAACTTCCTCTAGAGGCACTGTATCTCTTAACGGAATTTCCGCCATTTCAGGGTGACACCTCTTTAGTTGGCTGACGTGGAAGACATTATGGACTGCAGAAAGTTTTTCAGGTAGTTCCAACTCATATGCTACTTCTCCTTTTCGGGACAAAACCTTGTAAGGACCAATAAACCTTGGTGCTAGCTTTCCTTTGATTCCAAACCTCTTTACTCCACGAAGGGGTGAGACTCTAAGATAAGCCCTATCTTCGATTTCATAGCTGACCTCCCTCCGTTTGGAATCCGCATAACTTTTCTGCCTGGATTGAGCTGCCTTCAACCTATCTTTAATCATTTTAACCTTTTCTTCAGCTTCCTCAATAATATCAGGACCAAACAGACTTCTTTCTCCTACTTCATTCCACAAAAGTGGGGTAGTACATTTTCTCCCATACAAGGCTTCAAACGGTGACATCTCTATGCTGGCTTGATAACTATTATTGTAGGAGAACTCAGCATATGGAAGATTGTCATCCCAACTGGACTTATAGTCCAATGCACACGCTCTTAGCATGTCTTCTAAAATTTGATTTACTCTTTCCGTTTGTCCATCAGTCTGCGGGTGAAAGGCGGTGCTAAACTCGAGTCTAGTTCCAAGGACTTCATGTAACTGCTTCCAGAAATGTGAAGTGAATTGAGTGCCCCTATCTGACACAATCTTCTTAGGAACCCCATGCAAACATACTATCCTCTTCATGTAGATATCTGCTAACTTGGCGCTTGTATAAGTGGTCTTGACGGGCACGAAATGAGCTACTTTAGTCAAACGATCCACAATAACCCATATGGAATCATAACCAGATTTGGTTCTGGGTAGACCTGTGATGAAGTCCATCCCAATCTGATCCCATTTCCAGTCAGGTACTGGCAAAGGCTGGAGTAATCCTGCTGGCTTTTGATGTTCAGCCTTTACACGGCTACATACATCACACTTAGCAATATATTCTGCAATATCCCTTTTTAGGTTATTCCACCAAAACCTTTCCTTTACATCCATATACATCTTGGTGTTACCCGGGTGTATGGAATAAGGTGAGTCATGGGCTTCTTGAAGTATTAACTTCCTAAGCTCAACATCTTCTGGAACACAAATCCTCTCCATGAACCATGTCGTGCCTGATTCATCTATCCGGAAACCCTTGGCTTTGCCCTCACATAAATTCTTCTTGATCTCTTCAATCACTTTGTCTTCCTTTTGAGCCTCCTTGATTTTGTTCATCAAAAGAGGTTGTACTTCTAGCGATGCTACATGACCTTCAGGTACCACTTCTAACCTTAGGTCCTTAAATCCTTGACATAAGTCTTCCGGCAATTCTCCTGCCTTAAGTCCATTTACATAAGTTTTACGGCTCAATGCATCAGCTACTACATTGGCCTTTCCAGGGTGATATTGTAAACTTAGGTCATAGTCCTTAATCAGCTCTAGCCATCTTCTTTGACGCATGTTCATCTCTTTCTGGGTGAAGAAGTATTTTAGGCTTTTATGGTCTGTGAAAACTTCACAACGTTTGCCGTAGAGGTAGGGCCTCCATATTTTCAGTGCATGTACTACTGCAGCTAATTCTAAGTCATGTGTGGGATAGTTGACTTCGTGCTTCTTGAGCTGCCTTGAGGCATATGACACCACTTTGCCTTCTTGCATTAACACGCCTCCAAGTCCTCGATGTGAAGCATCACAATACACTTGGAAATCCTTCTCTAGGTCTGGTAAACACAGAACAGGTGCTGAAACTAAACGTTTCTTAAGTTCTTGGAAACTAGTTTCACATTCCTCAGTCCACACAAACTTTTTGCCCTTTTGCAGTAGTTCTGTTAAGGCTTTAGCAATTTTGGAGAAATTTTTGATGAATCTCCTGTAGTATCCTGCTAGTCCCAGGAAACTACGGATTTCTCCCACATTCTTC
This sequence comes from Alopecurus myosuroides, assembly GCA_028641055.1. Taxonomy (NCBI): domain Eukaryota; kingdom Viridiplantae; phylum Streptophyta; class Magnoliopsida; order Poales; family Poaceae; genus Alopecurus; species Alopecurus myosuroides. The sequence goes on along the minus strand of CM054063.1, from coordinate 110,229,782 downwards.
GGTGACTCCCAGTTGGTTACAGCGGCCACCTTTTCAGTATCCACCGCTATTCCATCCTTGGTCACAACATGTCCTAGGAATCCAACCTTTTCTAGCCAAAACTCACATTTGCTGAATTTACCATATAACTTGTGCTCTCTAAGCCTTTGCAAAATCAGTCGTAAGTGTTCCTCATGCTCCTTGTGAGTTTTGGAGTAGATCAAGATGTCATCGATGAAAACAACGACAAACTTGTCTAAAAAATCCATGAACACCTTATTCATCATATTCATGAAGTATGCCGGCGCATTGGTTAATCCAAAGGGCATAACGGTGTACTCATATAATCCATATCGGGTGGTGAAGGCAGTCTTGGGTATATCTTTCTCCCTAACTTTCATCTGAAAGTAACCAGATCTGAGATCGATCTTGGAGAACACACAGGCTCCTTTCAATTGATCAAACAGGTCATTGATTCTAGGCAGGGGGTATTTGTTCTTAATGGTTACTTCATTCAAAGCCCTATAATCTGTGACGAGTCTCTGACTCCCATCTTTCTTTTGAACAAACAGGATCGGGGCTCCCCAAGATGAGGAACTTGGACGAATAAAGCCTTTCTTCATTTCCTCCTCTAACTGGGTCTTGAGTTCTTTCAATTCATCTGTTGCCATTGGGTATGGCCTTTTAGCTATTGGCCCTGCGCCTGGTTTAAGTTCTATGAGAAACTCAACATCTCTATCAGGTGGCATTCCTGGTAGTTCCTCAGGAAACACATCTGGATATTCCCTTACTACGAGCACATCACCGAGGCTAACCCCCTTAAGAGAATTTACCATGAACTTCTTCATTTCAAACCTTGACTTAAACCTGATAGTTTTGTTTTCTGGGGTGGTGAGGGTGATTGATCTGTTGGCGCAGTCTATGATCCCTCCAAATTGAGTCATCCAATCCATCCCTAGGATGACATCTAGTCCTTGGGTTTCTAGGATAATTAGGTTTACTGGGAAAGGATGTTTACCAATCCAAAGGTTTAAGCCTCCACAACCAGATGACACTAACATTTCCCCACCTGGAGAACTTACTTTAATGGGGCGACCTATGTTTTCAACCGTTAACCCATGCTGGTTTACAAATTCTCTTGAAATGAATGAATGCGATGCTCCAGTATCAAATAGTACTAATGCTGGGAAAGAGTTGATTAGGAACGTACCAATCACAGCATCAGGTTCGTCATAAACTTCTTCCACATTGATGTGGTTTACATGACCTTTGTTGAAGGGATTTGGCTTGGTTGGAGTGTCCACCTTCCTCTCAGGGCAATCAGTAGCATAATGACCCTTGTTGTTGCATTTAAAACAAAGCACTTGGCTCAGATCCTTCTTAGGCTCAGAATTTGGGCGATGCTGTCCATTGTTATGGTTATGTCCAGCATGTCCATTTCCCCTGTGTCCACCATTTGATCCTCCATTGTTTCCCTTGTATCCACCATTGTGGTTGGGAAAATGGGATCTATGAAAGTTGCCCCCATTGTGGTTCCCATGTTTGTGTCCATGGTTCCCATCATGGTCAAAATGCCTCTTAAAAGGGGGTTCAGAATGATGCTTGTTTGAATTCATCTTCCTCTTCCTGCTTTCAGCTTTCTTCATGCTATCTTCCAGGGTGATTGCTTGATCAATAAGTGTCTGGTATGTTGGAGCATAGGCCACTGTCAATGGTATCTTCAGCTCATCACATAAACCCTTGAGAAATTTAGCTCTCCTCCTCACATCTGTGTCAACGTCCTCAGGAGCATATCGGGACAAGGCATGAAAGTCATCCATGTACTCCTTAAGACTTCGGTTCCCCTGCCGTAGATTGCGGAATTCCTCCTGCTTCAGATTCATAACCCCCCTAGAGATGTGAGCATTACGGAAACCCTCCTTGAAGTCCTCCCAGGTCAAGGTATCCAGTGGGTGAGTAATCTGGTAAGTTTCCCACCATTGGGCAGCAGGTCCTTCAAGCAGATGTGCAGTGAACCTGACTTTCTCAGCATCATTGCATTCAGATGTAACCAGATCTTTTTGCACAGAACGCAGCCAGTCATCAGCCACGATCGGGTCAGTTGTAGTTGAGAATTTGTTTGGCCTAAGCCTGAGGAATCTAGCAAGTCTGTCCACTTGGGGAGGGGGTGGTGGTGGTGGCGGGTTTCCTTGGGTTGCCAGGAATTGAGTCATCATGGTCATCAGTTGAGTTTGAGCAGCCATCATCTGTTGCATCATTGCTGCATTGTTGTTGTTCTCATTGTTGTTGTCCTCGTTGTTGCCGTGATCACGACGAGGAGGCATCTGTGGTTTATAGAGTAGATAAGTAAAGATAGACAGGACTAAGGAAAGTTAATCCTACCCATACAAACAAGCAGACGAAACAACTTACAATCACACAAAAAGAATTCTTTGCTAATACTCAACCAAAATAGATTCCAAGACGAAATAACTTTGTCCTAACACAAAAATTTCGAAAATTGTAAAGGAACACGTAAGATAAAATGGTAGTCTCTCTAGCTACCCTAGTCTTCAATCATGGCGATTTCTTCTTCTTCGTCTTCTTCTTCTTCTTCAAATTCTTGGATCTCAAAGCCTTCCTGAATAAGTACGCTTCTGAGTTCCTTCACTTCCTTCTCCAATTGCGCGTTCTTCTCTTCGAGGTTCTTCTTCTCAGCACGAAGACGCTTGATCAGGTCACTCCCAGCTTCAAGCTCTATCTCATGGGTGGAGAGTTCTTCCTTTTGCTCTCTTATTTTCTTGTTCCTTTGCTGGACCCTCTTCTCCTGACTTGCGAATTTCTTCTCTTGCGCCTCGAACTTTGCTTCCAGCTCCTCGGTCTTCAATGCTTGCTCCTTTATCTTCTCATCATTTACCTCGACTTGGGCACACAAATCATCATTCTTCTGGAGTTCCTCCGTGGCGTCAAAGTAAAGGTCATAGACTAAGGACTCTAAGCCTTTGAAGTAATCGCGCACGAACTCGTCCTTCCCTTCAGTGGCGTAGCATAGGGGTGTTCCTTCATCATCACGCCTTCCAAAAAGGAAAGAGTAATGTCCTTCTAGCTCCTTGGTGTAGCGTCCACAAAGTCTAGCTATCACGTGTTGCATGATGATGTCGATTCCTCTCTCCATGGAAACTCCCATAACGCCATACTCAATAGGTGCTTCGTCTTCACGTCCTTGCTGAACTACCCTGACTCTCCAGAGGCCTTCTCTTTTGAACTTCTTCAAGATGCATCCCTTGATCAAAGGAGTTGGTAGCTTCAGATGTTTGATGATGTTGAACATGATGCTTCCAAATCGAGTGGGTGGGTAGTCCTCCTTCTCCGTGTACACAAACCTCTCCATCCTTCAGTTAGGAAGGAAACAATATGAGATAAAAATGCTTAAGTAGGGAATTACGAGTAGTAAGAAGAAATATTATATAAGAAGTTTTATTCTTAGTGAATTTTAAGTTTTGGCCAACTATTTCTAACCATTTTCTAGGGTTTCGATCCTACAGGCAACACAGTGCTCTGATACCATCTGTAATGTACCTGCACTTAGAAAATTGGCAGGTACCTGTGTATAGTGCAAATCCCTGGATCGAAATCATTTGCACACACAGTTTAAGATGAATATCACAACATTGTATCTTTATTACAAGAATAATCCAGACTTAGTAAAATAAATGGTTCGATACATCCTTGCATAGCATAAAGCTAGCTAACAAAAAAAAACAGCGGAAAATAAAGCATCAATGAGCCTCCATTCTTCATGATACGCCACAGGCGAATAACATGTTGGTTGCAGGCTCGGAACCCAAACGTACCCTTACTCTTCGTCAGAAAATTCTGCAATAGATTTCAACAGAGTGGGTCAGATACCATTTAAAAATGGATCTGGCAAGTGACACTATGTGGACACTTAATGGAATAACTCTAGTAATCCTGTATGCATATTTGGCTATTGGAGTTTAAGGCTAATTTGTAGAAAGCCAATTTTTCCCTAACACTTTGTAAACTTTTCCTCAGAAATTACCCTTGTAAACCCCACAATTTTACTTAGTGAAAAAGAGATGTTGGGAGCCTCCGTTGTCATCCTTGATCAGCTGCTTGAATTGCCCGTTTCCGGGGACACGGCTAAGTACTTAGGTTTTAACTCTGCAGAGGTTGTGCACTTTCACCATTAGACCCAACTAACCCAAACTATCCTAAGCACTCAATTTGTGCTAAGGAAAAGGAGAGAGTTGAGACGAGACTTTTCAGAGGCATTTCCTTATCCCATACCGACTTGACGCGCTCCCTGTCTAACCATTCTACCACCACCTTTCAAGTCGGGACAAGTCCACGCAACTTAATCAGTCTAGCCAGAGCCCATATGACTAATGGTTGCACGATAAGCAACATCACTTAGAGAAACATTGGTCCCTTTATTCCTGGGTGGCAATCCACAAGTGAATAAACACTCAACTCTGACAGCCAATCAAGCCCAAATCCACCCAGGTGATAATTTAACTTAGTAAAATTTTAGCTTTTGAAGAACACTTGCATGGCATCAATTTCTACTAAGTTATCAATGGGATTCTAGACACCACTAATGTAAAGGAGATAGTTGTTTTAGCATAGCCGAACTAGCTCTACACATGCATATAGAAAAATACACTAAGTCAATGCATAGAAAAATACTTAGGAAATTTATGGAGTTGTGCCACTTGCCTTGGCAATAAGCAGAAGAATAACAACAGCAACTGCAACAGTCCTCGTTTCCCTCCGGAGATTCTAACACACAAGCAATACACAATAAGCAACAAGAATTTTTCTAAGGAAACATGCTATGCATGAGATGCAAATTAATTCTAAGGACTTGCAATGCATGCCATGAGGGTTATTCTAAGTGATTATGCAAGGCAACAATGGGTCACAAATAATGGCTAAGGACCAAACACCATCCATGATTCGAGAATTTCTCTAAGGACTTATTTCTAGAAATATTTCTTAAGGAGAAAGTGGAAAATCTCTAAGGAAAACTTTCTCTAAGGAAAACTCATTTTAGAAGGAGGTGGAATATTTCTAAGTAAATTTTTATTTAGCATATTTTCTGTAATTTAATTTGTGGCCGAAATATGGTATTGTAATAATTAATTATAATTATTATTTTAACATTAGTTAGTAGAATTAAATTAATCCTTTAAAATTGTACTATACTTGTCTAAAACACTTTACAAAAATTATTAGGGTGTTACCACGGCCAAATTAATTATATCAAATAATAAAATCAATTAACAATTTTTATATTGAATTTATGATTCTTAATTAGTAGTTATTTTACCTTAAAAAAAATTGTACAACCAATTTCGTCAAAACTTTAATTTGATTAATCCAAAAGTTTCTATTCGTTACCAGCTTTCCAAATATATTTTTTTTATAATTTTTGGATAAGGGAATAAAAATTATTGATAGATCTAATTCGCAGGGACCTATCTGTAACGTGCAGGGACTGAAACAAAAATAAAAACAGAACAAATCTTCGCGCTGTAGTCCCTGGCGTGGCTGCTGACGCGGTGCTGACGCGGTGCTGACGCGGTGCTGACAACGCTGATGACGCAGGCGGTGACGACGTTGATGACGCAGGCGGTGACGACGGCAGCGACGCAGGCGATGACGACAGCGTGACGACGGCGTGACGACGGCAGCGACGTGGCGCCTCCTCATTGGACGATACCGCTTCGGTTAGGAATTCTAATCTTAGCCGTCCTTCGCAGATCGGACGGCTCGAACGCGTACGGGCGGCGTTTCCGCCGGAATTACGCCGGTGGCCTATCCTACGCGGTGGTGCCATGGCCGGAAAATGGCCGGAACTCCGTCTAGGCCTAGCTAGGGTTGGTGGGGCTTACCGCGGGGTTCGGGGAGAGACGGCGAAGACGATGTCGTTGTCGTGGTGGGCGCAGGTGAGCTCCTCCTCCTGGCGCGTCTCGCCGGAGATGTTCCCGCGGCCGAAACTTCGGTCGTCGGCGTCCTCGTCGATCTAGTGGGCAACGAAGGAAACGGAGGGGTTTAGGGGGTGCGCCAGATCACGGGAAGGCGAGGGGAGGTGGTGCGGAGGATAATGGCGGCGTGGGCTCACCGGAAAGTCCCGCGAACGGCGGCGGCAATGGCGGACGGCGGCGGCGGATTGCGAGCGGCCTGGAGGCGATCTTGCGTGGAATTTTGAGGGCTTTAGGAGCTGCGAACCCGGGGCTTTAATAGGGGGTTTCAACGCGGCAAAAACTAACAAAATCCGAGTCGAATTTGGTTAGCAATCTGTTAGGGTTTCGGGTAGGATTCGAGTTCATCCGGGGGTCGGGGATGACAGGCGGGCCCCAGTGGTCAGCGAGAGGGGCGGAGCTGGGCCTGGGCCGCTGTCTGCTGCGCGCGTGCGTTAGGTAGGCTAGGCCTTCGCGCGGTAGATAGGTTAGGTTTAGTTGGGCTTAGCCCGAAAAGGTTTTCTGCGAATCATTTTTTTTTTATTCTTTTAAAATTTACTGAATTGAACATATCTTTTGAAATTTAACTCCAAATTTAGTCAAACAAATTTCATTAAATTTGTAAAAACATTTCCTTCATGTTTTACATGTAATTGGGACAAAATAATTAGGTGAATAAAAGGGGAGTTAACATAATTTACATAATTTAAATAGTTTTAAAGCCTCATTAATGTTTTTAAACTCTAGTCCAAGGTCAAACACAATGCACCCTAGTATGCAATGCCATGATGCAAAATGCAATATGAAGGTTTTAAATTTTTGTGAAAATTTGGGATGTTACACTTACCATGTCCAACAAGGTTTGATTATGTCTCTCGAACACTCCATACTTATGTGAGGTTTTCGAGAAGGATAAGTTGTAGTACAATTCTGCAACTCCTCAGATATTTCGCTAAACTCGTAACTCAAACTTTATCCTTTATGATCTAATCATAAATACTTGGTTCTCTTGGTACGATGATTTTTACTTCATATTAACAATACTTTGAGCTAATTCAAAAAAATTGAAACTCCTTTCTCATTAAATACATATACTCATCTATCTACTCAAATCATCGGTGGAATTTTATGAAGGAAAATTAATCCACTACACATGATGGACCATATACATCCATATTTATAATCTCCACTAAATTATTCATCCATTCTACTTTGTCCTATGAATGGAGTTTTAGTCATCTTTTGGAAGAGGTCTCACAAGCGACAATTTATTCCAAACAAAATGATGCAGCACACCCCAATCCACCAAGCCCAACACCAAGTGGACCTTTGATAAGATCACGAGCAAAGGCGATGCGTGATAAGGTGAACTCAATCCTCTCTCTCTATGCATTCGATGACTTGGTGAATGGTGCGCTACCTTATGGAACCACCCTATGCATGCTCAGGTTTGATCCCACATTGGAGCCCCAAGATGATGCCCAAGAAGCTCAAGAACATTCCCAAGATGGTGCCCAAGAAGCTAGCAAGGAAGATCAAGAAAAGGGCCCCGACGAAGAAGAAGAGAAGAAGGAGGAAGTGGAAGTGCAGGGAACCCGGCAACCTAGGCCGGCGACCTCCCAGAGCAGCCCAGCCTCCCAGGCATCCTCCAGACCAGCCTAGGCTGGCTCCTCTGAGCGCTAGGCCGGCTCCCCAACAGAAACACCCGGCCAGTTTGGCTCCCCTGCGTGGGAAAGGGGAAAGATGCCCTTGTAAAGCCTACCTACCCCCCCCCCCTTTACCCCCTAGACTATAAATAGACCCCCTTGGCTTCAGATCTAGGTTAGAGATGAATTTAGACAATTGAGCTTTGCTCTTGTACCCCTCTAGTGAGACTACTCCTATGATTTGTACCTAGGATCGTATCAAGGCTACTCCTATGATGTGTATCTAGGATCATATCAACATTACATTGGGTTACCTATCCTTTCCCCTTGGGAATCAGCTAAGGACTTTCCAATCTATCTCAACTAATCCTTGAGGTTCTATTGGCTTGGTGGACCGGCCATGTGGTGTTGAAGTGGTTTTCGCAAAGGTGAGTTCGGTTGGATCGATCGTCTCGTAGGCGGCCGTTGCTGCTTAGTTGACACGAGATTTGGGTTCTTCAGTTCTTGCTACTTATCTCCCCTTTGTTTTTCCCATGATTCCACTCGTTTCCCCTCCCGTGTTCTTCGTGTTCATCGTTTGTTCTTCGTGTTCTTGATCGATTCGTGAAGATCGGGCCACCCAAGAGGTTAACCCCTCCATCATCTGGTATCAGCAGCCAGGTTGACACAAGTTCGACCCCCACTATCCCCTTTCCACTAATTTTTTTCGAAAAGTTCCACCAAAAATAGCCTCAAAAGGGATTTCGACCGATCTGTTGATTTATTGAGTTTTTCGTGGATTTGATCCGTGGATTTGTTGCTTAAGACCACTTACTACCTTTCTATTTAGCCACTTTTCCCCCAATTTGTCCACAAATTTGCAAGATCTAAGGGAGAAAATTTGAAATTTCGAGTTCCTCAACGTGCAGGAAAACGGCCTAGGCCGGCTCCACGGAAATTTTTTCTGGTTTTGATTTCTGGACAGTTTTTGTAGCTTGTTTTTCTTTGTCGTCGTTGATCCGATTTGAGTTATTCAAGTTTCCACGCGAAGCCTACGACGTTATCTACGCAATTACATAACCGGATCGACACGACATCGACACCTCCCATCCGCAAGTTCGTGACCATCCATCGAAGAGGTATAACTTGCTTCCGCTTGAACTAACCCATCCTTCGTGTACCTTGCCCATTCTGACTAGCTCTTTTATATTGCTTGGCATTGCACTATTGGAACCAAGAGTGCGTGTTTTGCACTTGTGAGAGAGTAGTTCGATTAGGCTTGGCATTTGTATCCTCATATAGCAAAAAGTGAAAAGAGAAAATCAAAAAGAAAAGATTGATGCCAAGTGTTAGCTTCGCGTTGCAAAAGAGAAGCGAGTGACCGGTTGCCACGGTGTGAATCTTGTTGCCTCTTATAGTTTGGAATTTGAGCTAGCGTCCTCCTTAAGTTGGTGTGGCATTGAGCTTAGTCTTCATTAGGAACATTTCGTCTCCACTCGTCCTTTGGCCGCACTAACCCCATTTATCCCTTTTGATGAGGATATAATAGGGGTCCATGGTGATTATACATGCTTAAGTTGGAAGGAAATACTGAGCCTCACTGATGTCCATTATAAGGTGAATTCTTTCCTAGTAATAAATATTGTTTGTGTTTATAAGAATGTTATACTACCTAAGCCTATGCATTATGTATTAGCAGGGTTATTAATAACACAAACATGAATGGAGGAAGACCTCAAGGAATACTGGAAAACAAGATGGAGATGCTGGAAAAAAAGAGTACAAATGGTGAAAACAATTATTCAAGTGGTGAAAACAAATGTGCAAGTGTGGAAAACAACTCCAGGTTTTGTTCTTACACACTAAGAAATGATGGAAATAAGTGGAGGGTGCCCCATTGAAGATCAATGCGCCATATAGAAGTCCTAATTCAATTAGGCATGGCTTGTATGCCATAATGGCCGAATCCCCCTAAAGTGGGTCGGTTTGTATCTCTCCTAGTCCAAGTAGGACTCCTAGTTGAGTCCTAGTCCTATTAGAAGTCTCTCCTAGTCCAAGTAGGAGTCCTAATTGAGTCCTAGTCCTAGTAGGAGTCTCTCCTAGTCAGAGTAGGAGTCCTAGTTGAGTCCTAGTCCTAGTAGGAGTCTCTCCTAGTCCAAGTAGGAGTCCTAGTTTTAGTAGGAGTAGTGCTTGCGCAAGGAGCCCTTGTGGCCGCACCCCTCCTCCTTCATATACCTACCACCTGCGTGTGGATTAGATAAAACAAGTTTAAACCAAAAAGCCTAGCCTCTAGATTTTATTGCTGCTAAGTATTCATCTTGAACTAGTACCATTGCAAAGTTGTGTGATATCTTGTTGTTCCACTAGGAATAAGGGGATACAGGACCACTCGTGATCTTTGATTGCGTGTGCAAGAGTGTGTAGTTGAGAATATCCAAAGGGGTTGATTGATGTTGCATTGGCAACAGGGGTTATCCAAGTGAGAGGTCTCAGTGTAGCACTAGCTATCAGAAAATGCACAAAAAATCCACCAAAAATAGAGAGAGCTCAACGAGAAGATCGGGCCACCCCATATCATCTTGGTATCAAATTCTCGGGTTTAATCATTGAGCAAATTCATCCATAGTCTAGTAGTTTTATTTCCTATCCAGAAAAATCCACACAAAAATATTAGGTTTTAGTTTTACCACAGCCTATATCAACACCAATTAGCTGCTACTAGTTGTTGTTTTCTATGGATTTGCGTTCCTGTTTTTCTTTTTCATATTTTTAGGGTTCATCTTGTTCATCTTTGTTTCCATCATAATCCAAAAATTCCTCAAAAAAATGTTGTGCTTGCATCTTATTATCTCAGGAAAAGTAGACCTACAGCTTGTTTACAAGTTGATTTGGTTCCTCGAGTTCATATTGCTATGGTAGGAGTTGTTCTTATTGCGATCGGATTCCACTCCGAGTTCTACCGTGTGCGTGTTTTATCACGTTTGTACCGCGCGCACTGCATCCTAGTACCAATTGGAGTCGAACTCATGTCGGGCACGCGTTTTGTTCAGATTGCTGCCCCGCGCGCGCCCACTCGATTTTCTTACCGTGCCCGCACTTATACGCGTTTTCCACGTGCGCGCACCCACCCTGACCCAAACTCGGACTCCGAGCTCTGCCGCGGCACAACAAACATGCAAAAGCGCTGCCGCGCGCGCTACTCCTTGCGTGTATCAGACTCCATCGCGCGGGCATAAAACCTACGCCGCGCCGCACCGCAAGCACACCACAACCCACCTGGAACACACTCTGCGCTCTGCTGTGGCAACGTTTCTCACCTTTTCTCTGTCGTGGTACAAAATCTCTGTCGTGAGCAATTTTCACTCATTTTTCTTCTATTTTTCGTTGGTTTCTTCCTGTTTTATCCCTAGGTTTCTGTGTTGATCCTTGATAAGGCTTAGCCACAACCTATCTACATCAAATTTTTAGGAACCTACCCAAAGACTAGTTGTTTTTATTGCTCTAACAGGCTGCTCAGTTTGATCAATTCTTGTCCATATTTTCTGTTTTCCATTACTCATTTGTCGTGGTGGTGTCACGGCAGATGCCATGGGATGGCTAAAGATGTGGGGACGAAGGACGCTGGAGGTGCTCGGGGAGGGATCACGCGACGAGTAGCCGCGTGAGGTACGAAGTAAACACTGCAAACAACACGATCTACCCAGGTTCAGGGCCCTCGTGAGGAGGTAAAACCCCTACTCCTGCCTTTCCTTGTGTATTTTGGTATCTCACCGAGTAGCCACAGTACAAGGTTCTTGCTACCGAGTAGCCACTCTCCTCTAGATGATGAACTAGGTCAAGAACTAGGGTTCCAGTATGCGATGCCTCACGCAGGAGGCGGCGGGGCACCTTATATACATGGTGCCCAGCCGGATACGTCCAAACATGGACAAGTGTCGACATAGTGTGCACATCGTCCTTCTTCCGGGTTCCCGCTGACAGCTTTGGTTCCTAACCTTGGCTTCATCTGGAAGGTCGTTGGGCAAAACAAGGGGACAGACTGGTATCACTGTACCTAAGCACAGAGTAGGCCCCCCTTATCCTGCCACGGCCTGCTTCCATGCTGTCACTGTCAGGTAGGCCGGTCCCAGATGAACAGTAGTTCGAATGCTGCCAAGTACGGACCCAGGATACGCGGGATCCTGTGTCAGAACGGCTCCTTTGACTTTCTGGCCCGAGTAGGTTCCCGCCAATTGTTCCCGCCAATTGTACTCGGGCCAACTCTTCTACTCGAACGTAGAGAACTTGAATGATTCTTCCTTCTGGTCATCCTGAGGTGAGACCGAGTAGCAGTCGACCGGGTAGCGAGTACCGGGTAGTCGGCTACTCGACCAAACCTCTCTTCTGTAAGACGCCTTTACCACTTGTCTTTACCCTACTCGGGGGTAACCCCCCGACAGCAGTCCCCGAAGCTGGTTGAGTCTTGCGAACTCGTTCACTAGGCTCTGCCAGCTTAAAACCAATCTCTTCCTCATAGCCCTTGAACCTCAAGATGCCGAGTAAAGCCTCCGAGTAGCTCTCTGAAAAGTATCTTGCGTCTCATGTCTGCCGAGTAGCACTTGCTTTCTACTCTGTAACCGAGTAAAAAGACTTAGAGAATTTTTCTTGAATTGAGCCTCTGCAGCGCAGAGCACGATCCAGCCCTCCGCGCCGCAACTGGACACGCGTCAGGCATCCAGGCCCCCGTCGTTTCGTTGCCCAGGATGCATCGTGCCACGTGCCCAGTTTCCAGGTAGTGGGCCCACCCACTCGTCACGTCCCATCAAGAGTAATAACTGGCCACGATTTGGTGGTAGGATCAATTGCGGCCGTTACGCGCGCATACCGCGCTTGTGTGCGTTTCCAGCCGGCCACAGATCCCACCACACGCCACGATCGATCCCACTTCCACGATGGTAACGGTAAACCCGCGGAGAGGATATAAATACCCCCGCCGGTAACTTCCTTTTCCCCTCCCTTCACACTATTCCTCTTTCGTCCTTTGTTCTTCTCCGCCACCGAGCTCTCCGCCGCCGCGCAATCTTTCGCGCCGCCGCGGACTCACTTCATCCAACCAACTCCTCTCGATTTCTTCCACCGCTCCTACTCGCCACCATGTCTCGCGCCGGCTGGGCCGGCTCGGTCGTCACCGCTGAAGATTGCGCCTGGCTTGTGAACACCCGGAGAGTTCCTCCCGGTGTGGAGTGCCGGGCGCCTGACGGCGAACTCGCGCCAACCCCGCGGGAGGGTGAGCACGTTGTGTTCATCTCGCACTTCGAGCGCGGCTTCGGATTGCCAGCTTCCGATTTCCTACGCAAGTTCTTGGACCACTTCGGCCTTCAGATGCACCATCTACCACCCAACGCCGTCGTCTTCCTCGCCTACCACGCCGTGGTGTGCGAGGCCTTCCTCGGCATCCATCCGACGACGGATACCTGGCTGAGGTACTTCCACCTCCGCCAGCAGACCACCGGGAAGAAGGACAGCGCGGGCGTTGGCCGCGCCACCGACACCGGCTGCGCCATGATGGTGCAACGGGCGGGGACCAACCACCCCCGTATCAAGGGGTTGGACTCCGTCCGAATGTGGCAGAAGACATTCCTTTATGTCAAGAACATTCCCGCCGCGAAGGGAGCACAGGTAAGTGACCGAATCAACTTGCCTGCTTGGAGCACTCGTGCTCCGACCGGGATGAATTGGAAGGAGAAGCCCGCCAACGACGACAACGCCATCGAGATAGAGAACAGGCTTGGTTGGCTGAAAAACCAAGGCCTCAAGAATGATGATCCGGTGGCTTGCTGGATCAAGAACCGAGTGCTGCCTCTGCAGGAGCGCTGCCATCTCATGTGCTACATGGGAGGCCCCCGCGACTGCACCAGGACAACCACCATCGAGCTCGACAACATTAATGTCCCTGCGCACGCAAGGACCATCCTGATGACGAGCCTCGGCGACCACTGGCAGTATGGGTTCGTCCCATACAGCCGCACGAAGCCGATTGAGCGGGTGAGTCCTTCTTAATCTGTTTTCTGCATATGCCTTCCGAGTAGATAACTCCGACTAGCAATTGCTCTCTGCACCGAGTAGGATACTTAGTCGAATAGCTTAGGCTTTAATATGCTTTGTGCCTGCACGCCTTGCCGGGTAGCCTACTCGGGAACAACTCTTAGGCTTAGTATGCTTAATACCTGCACGCCTTTCCGAATGGGATATTAGCAATCATGCTTAGGCTAAGTATGCTTCGTGTTTGCACGCCTTTCCAAGTAGAATACTCTCCTGCTACTCGGCTAACCTGCGATTCTTCTTTGTTCTTCAGACCCTCAATCGCCAGCGTATGGAGAGCTGCGAATGTTTCGAAGGCAACTGGTCTGCCGATCGTGAGGAGGACGACGTGCCCTCCTTCGATGCCGCAGATCAAATCAACCTTGCACACTCCCCCACAATGGAGAAGCGCGATGCCGAATCATCTCTTCGCGATTGGTCCGAGGACGAATTCGAAGGTAATTGCGTACTCATTCTGCTTGTTTCCGAGAAGTTCCAATCCATCGTTTTCTGTTTCTGATCCGCTTCTCTTTTCTTTTGAATTCATAGACGATGTTGCCGAGGAGAATGATGGTGAGGATGAAGATGAGAACAAGGGCGATACGGCCCTTGTCGTCAAGCCTCTGTCCGTTGCCGCTCCTGACACTCGCAAACGTACTGGCAGTGGCGCCCAAGAGCCTCCAGCCAAGAAGAAGAGGCCAGCCGAGAAGAAGGCGACCAAGGAGGTCGCGAAGAGACCAAGGCGGAAGCTCGCCTCTACCAGCGCGTAAGTTTCTTCTCTGTTGTCTTTCTTCCCGCACGGTGTTATTTCCCCAATCCTCTTCTAATTTCTGAGTTCCTCTTTCTCCGCAGACCTCCCATGGACGCGAACGCTGCTCTCGCGCCCGACCAGGCTAAGAAGCCAGCAGCACCGCTTATCAACCTCGATGATGACGAGGATGAGGCCGCCAATGCACGGAGCATAGATGCTCAAGGAGCAGATTCGGAGCAGCAGTCCCGTGCGGAGTCAGCAGCACAGGACACTGCTGCGCATCAAGAAAGACCCCCTTCTCCTCCGACCAATACTGCCGAGGAGACTCAAGACGAAGAGGTGCAGGACAACGCCGCCCTTGAGCGGCCAGAAACTGAGCAAGAGCAGCCAAACACAGGAGCTGCTGACCAAGTGAACCCCGCTGCCGAGCAGCGGGTAGAAGATGCCACCGCCACGGATGCCACTATGACAGATGCCTACCCACTAAGTGACGCGCAGACAGGCGCCACATCTAGTAGCGCCCAGCCAGATGCTGCACAAGGTGATGGATCCGTGGCTCCACCCGTTGTTCAAGGCACTACACCGCCAGTTTCCTCCTTGGTGTCGCAGAACCAGGACACAGCCAGCCCTCCTGCCGGGCGAGTAGCCAGGCAACAGGCCCTAGATGCCCTGAAGGAGGCAGTCGAGAGGAGGACTGCCGAGAAAGAAGCTGACGAGAAAGCAGAAGCCGAGAAGGGAACTGCCGAGAAGGAAGCCGCCGAGAAGGCGAAGGCCAAGGCTGAAGGAAAGAAGGCCAAGGAATCCGAGAAGCAGCGAGCCGAGAAAGAGAAAGCGAAGAAACAAGCCAGAGATCAGATGCCACCTCCGACCTCGACTGGACAGTTGGTTATTCGCGCGTCCGGCCCGGTTGCTACTGCTACCTCCGCCGCTCTTGCTGCTGCTGGTCAGCCTTGCTTCCCGGACCACATGGTGCAGGTTAGTCAACAAAACCAGATCGGCTTCTCTCCCCAGGATAAACAACTTGCCCTTCAGAAGGGAAGGAAAGCCGTAGCTGTGAACTCCCCTCCCCCGGCTCCAAACCAGAACAAGTCTGTCACTATTGCTTCTCGGGGAGTCCAGGATCCAGCGATAACATCACGGAGCCTTGAGCAGGTACTTGACACCATTGGCTTCATCGACGCCAAGTGGGACAGCAAGGTTCTCGGCACGGACAATTGGCATGGCCTTGGGTTGGGCGCAATCGATCACATGCGCGTTGAGTGGAACAAGGTAGATTTGGGTTACAAACCCATGACTGTCTCCACCGAGACTGCCACTCTCGCCGCCAAGATGTTCCTGCACCGCAAGAACGCCGAGGACATCGAGCAGGCTTATGCGGTAAGTCTTACTTGCTCTTTCCGAGTTGAATTTTTCTTCTCTCCTGTTCATCTTCATTTTCCTTTACTCTCACCCAGTCCCCGAGATTCTGGCCGAGTAGACGGATACTCTCCGAGTAGCCTCCTACTCGGGTTGAATCTCCACTTCTTTGCCTAACTTGCTTTCTTCCCGCTTCTCAGGATAGCGTTCTGAAACGTACCAATTTGTATCGTGTGCTCCTCTGGAATCATGCTATCGCCAGGAGGCGAATCGTTGCCCTGGAAAAGGAGAAGGCAGCTGCGGAGGCAACGAGCAAGAATGCTAATGATAGCACTCAGCAGCTGGCCGAAGTAAAAGGTACGCGTTTAGCTGCGCGGTTGCTGCGTTTTATGTTTACGCCCGCTTCTGCTTTCTTTTGCGCTAACCATTCCTACTCTGCAGATAACCTGAAGGCTTTAGCTGAGGAGCACGAGAAATGCCGTGCGTTTGTGGAGGACGCCGAGGCCACCATCAAAAGATTAGAAGGTGATCTGTCGTTTACTCGGTTTGCCTCTTGTTTCTTTTGCTGCTCTGCTTCTCTGCTAACCTTGTCTGGCTCTTCGCAGAAGATCATAAATTGTTCGTTGAAGCTCACCAAGACTGCGTCAAACCAGAAGAAGTGCAGCAGCAATTGTCCAACCAGGCCGTGGAGCTGGTAAAAGAGCACACTTCGGAGGTTGAGAAGCTGCAACTCCAACTGCAGAAGGCACTGCAGGATGCTGTTACGCTCGGTGAGGAGAGGGACCGAGTTATCGCCGAGAAGGCCAAGGCTGAGACAACCTTCAGAGCCAAGGAGAAGGCCCTTGAGCAGGAATGCGAGACGTTGAAGAAGTCCAACGCTGGGCTCTTTGCTCAAATGAATACTCTGCGCCAGGTCCAAGAGAGGCACATATCCAATGAAGAATCCTGGAGGACCCAGCTGCAGGAGCTGCGCCACGAACTGAATAGTAAGTCTTTCTACTTTCTGCATCTTTCCTTCTCGGTCTTACTTCTTCTCGGTTCTTCCTCTTCCCGGTTCTTCTCTTCTCTGATTCTGAATCTCTCACTTGCTGTTGCAGAAATTTTTCCTGACATCGTTTCCTCTTGCGCGCCTGCTGTGGCCAAGGCCCAAGCAGTTCGCCTTGAGAAGGGCGAAGCAGCTGATACCAGGGCTGAAATTGAGGACAGCCTGCTGGTGATGCGGGGCCAGTTTGAACGCCTAGCCGGTGTGGGCACCGATTTGGTGCGCGTTGCCTTCATGCTGCACAAGCTGTTCTGGCCAGAGGACTCTCCCCCGACAAACATCTTAGGCCTTGCCCGCAAGCTGCAGAATGTGAAAGCCGAGCTGAAGAAGTGGCGCGCCTCGGGAGCTCGGGCAGGTGCTGACTTAATGCTCCTCTGCGTCGCCTCATGGTATGAGAATCTGAATATGGAAATCATCCGTGGTAAACGCGATAAGTCCAAGTGGGAGATAGACCCCAGCTGCGTGGCCGCGCGCAAGTTGATTGCGTACGAGGTCACGGAGTGCGCTGAGACGGATGTCTTCATCGACGGCCTCCCCGAGCCCGACACCGAAGTGGAGGAGGGCGAGGAAGATGATGAGGAGACAGACTCTGATCTGGAGTCGGGTTTTTTCGACTCCCCCAGGAGCAAGGCCGGGAAGGGGAAAAATGTCGCCGTCGCGAGTAGCGATGAGGAGGCCGAGCACATCGACACCGCCGCACTCGAATTCGGCACCTCATCAGGAGCTGCTCTCGACGACACGGTCCGTCCCCCTGGCCAAGCCTCTGGCGCTTCTTCAACCCCAGGGCCTATCTCGGTGGCCACGGCTACTTCTGACCAGGTAGCCACCGAGCGCGATGTCGAGATGGAAGAGTCCGCCACCGTCCAGTCGGAGGCGGATGCCACCCATGCCAGCGCCAACGAGGAACCCGCAAAGACAACTGCCACCAACTCGGAGGCAGAGGCAACCAGGACCACCATAGAAGATGCAGCAGCCAATGCCAGCGCCGACAACACTGCCTCCTCCACATGATTTTACATGCACACTTTTTACTTGAACATTTATCAGATCCCCGGGATGCCGGGAGCATATGTATCAGACTTATTTATGCTTTTCTTGCTACTCAATTTTATTTCCACCCGTTATCTTTAATTTAATCATTTTGAGCAGCTCTGGCTCAATGCCGGGTTGCGTTTCCATGCGAGTCCCCGAGTTGCATTTCTTATTCACCCTATCTTTTCATCTCTGCTCTACCCGCAACTTGTTGCTTTTTTGGTATTCGAGTCACAAGAATCGAAGAGTAGAGCTGCAAATACTTAGCCGCTTAGAAACGATCATAGTAACGCAGCCCACCACTTAGCCGAAAAGACGAAACAGAGAACAAAAGTAACGAATACTCTACCCGGTTCCTGCACTTTTTCTTCCTTAGCGATTTTCGTGTGTTCATTGACCTTTTGCTTGTTCTCTTGCTTGCCATGAAGCCGGGTTTCGGACAGCAGCAGAGTCGAAGAGTTGGCATATAGGTTTAAACACAGTACTCAATACGCTTATGAGTTCTGAAGTGGAGCAACCGAATAGACAAAAGGTAAAGCCGAGTAAAAACACTTAGGACAATTTTGGACGAGGGCAGTCCCCGAGAACAATTTCAGATTGCATAGTAGAATTTCAACTCGGATAAGAGGGTACATACACATCTTTGCTTACGAATGAAAACGACGGAGTAGAGCTACATTCCAAGGGCGCTTGGTTTCCTCTCCAGATTTATCTGCCCTGTTCGCCTGTGGTGGGCGCACATCTACAAGATAGTAAGCATCGTTGTGCAGCGCTTTGCTCACAATGAAGGGCCCTTCCCATGGAGGAGACAACTTGTGCATCCCGGTTGTGCGCTGCACAAGCCTAAGGACCATGTCTCCTTCTCGGAAAACTCTTGGGCTCACCTTTCGGCTATGATAACGCCGCAGGTTTTGCTGGTAGATAGCCGAACGTGACAGAGTCAGCTCTCTTGCTTCTTCAAGCAGGTCAACGTCGTTTTCTCGAGCTTCTCTCGCCTCCACCTCAGTGTAGAGGGCTACTCGGGGGGAGTCATGCTCTAAGTCTATTGGCAACACGGCCTCAGCCCCGTATACCAAGAAGAATGGCGTGTAGCCGGTTGACCGGTTAGGGGTAGTCCTTAGACTCCACAACACCGCTGGCAACTCGTCCAACCAACACCCAGGTGTTTTCAGCAGTGGCTCCATCAGCCTTGGCTTGATGCCTGCCAATACCATACCATTTTCTCTTTCAACTTGTCCATTGGAAGCAGGGTGCGCGACTGACGCAACGTCTAGTCGGATATGCTTATCTCTGCAGAACCGCACCAGTGCTCCCTCAGCAAAGTTTGTGCCGTTGTCGGTGATGATACTGTGCGGGTAGCCATATCTCAGGATTATGTCCTTCACGAACTTCACAGCTGTGCCTCCATCACACCTCCGAATAGGTTTCACTTCAATCCACTTGGTGAACTTGTCCACCATGACCAAGATGTGAGTCATGTTGCCTCTAGCCGGCTGGAAAGGCCCGACCATGTCCAAACACCAAACAACAAATGGCCAGGTGATAGGAATTGTTTTCAACTCGGAAGCAGGCATGTGAATCTTACTTGCGAACATCTGGCAGCCAGTGCACTTCCTCACGATATCCTCAGCTTGCTGCAGTGCTGTGAGCCAATAGAATCCATGCCGGAACGCTTTCTGGACCAGCGCCCGAGAAGAGGCGTGGTGCCCGCATTCTCCTTGGTGTATCTCTATCAGGATCTCTTCTCCTTCTGCTGGATCCACACAACGTTGCAATACGCCAGTGGCACTCCTCTTGTGCAGCACATCTCGGACAATGGTGTAGCCCTTGGATCTTCTCTGAATCTGCCTCGCAGTCACCTCATCTTCAGGTAAAGTGCCGTCCCTTAGAAAGGATAATATGGGCATAGCCCAACTCGGTGTCTCCCGTATGGGAAACACTGGTTCGTCCACTTCCATTGGGGCAGGCTCTTGTGGTTGCTCAGGAGGAGTAGGAGCGCTTCTCTGCAGCCCAGATCGATTGGCGAGAACTTCTTCAATGAACGCGACAGCCTCCGGGTTGAGGGCGGCAGTCCCCGAGTAAGGAGTGGCAGTCCCCGAGTAGGGAGTGGCAGTCCCCGAGTAAGGAATGGCAGTCCCCGGGTAGGGAGTGGCAGTCCCCGAGCAGTGAGCGGCAGTCCCCGAGTAGAGGACGGCAGTCCCCGAGTAGGGAGTGGCAGTCCCCGAGTAGGGAATGGCAGTCCCTGGGTAGGGAGTGGCAGTCCCCGAGCAGGGAACGGCAGTCCCCGAGTAGAGGACGGCAGTCCCCGGGTTTCCTGCAGCACTCTCCCAGTCAATCTCCATTGGATCAGATTCCTCACTTGGCAGCGAAGGAACAAATATAGATTCCGAGTTGGGAGAAGGCTTGATGGATGGCTTCCTCAAATGCTCCAAGGCGATTCCCGCCGGGATGGATTGCCGAGAAGATCCCAACTTGGACAACTCATCTGCTGCTTCGTTCTCTGCTCGGTGAATGTGCTGGAACTCACAACCTTCGAAGAACCCAGTCATAGACTGCACCAGGAAGCGATACGATGCCATGTTGGCATCCAAAGCATCCCAAGTGCCCGAGACTTGCTGCACCACCAGATCTGAATCACCATAGCATATGATGCGCTGCACGCCAACCTCCTTTGCTACTCGCAAACCATGCACCACTGCCTCGTACTCTGCAACATTGTTGGATGCCTTGAAGTGAATCTGCAACACATACTTGAGTTGATCTCGCTTGGGTGACGTAAGTACAACACCAGCGCCAAGGCCTTCTTTCACCTTTGAGCCATCAAAGTGCATCTTCCAGTAATTTGAAACTGGAGCAGGAGGTTCATACTGCACCTCGGCCCAGTCCACAAGAAATTCCGCCAGGATCTGCGACTTGATGGCGTCTCTTCTCGCATATGCGGGAGCATACGCAGCTAGCTCAATCGCCCACTTGGCTACTCTGCCACTCGCCTCCTTGTTGCCCATGATATCCGAGATGGGAGCAGAGCTCAACGACTGTGATAGGGTGCTCCTGGAAATAATGCTTCAGCTTCCTGGCGCCCAGGTACACACCATATGTCATCTTCTGGTAATGCGGGTAGTTTTGCTTTGAGCTGGACAACACTTCGCTGAGATAATATACTGGGCGCTGCACACTCTTGCCTTCTTCTTCTCGTTCCACCACAATCACCACGCTGACTACTCGGTTAGTCGCGGCAATGTACATCAGCATTGGCTCCTTGGGTAGCGGACTAGCCAAGATGGGAGCACTTGCCAGCATTGCTTTCAGCTCATTGAATGCCACATCCGCTTGCGGAGTCCAGACAAACTTGTCACTTTTCTTCATGAGCTGGTACAGAGGCAGGGCCTTCTCGCCCATTCGACCCAGAAAACGGCTCAGAGATGCCAAACAACCTGTGAACTTCTGCACATCTTTCAGTGATCTCGGTAAAGACATGCTCTCAATAGCTTTTATCTTAGAAGGATTGGCTTCAATGCCCCGACTAGAAACCAGAAAACCGAGTAGCTTTCCAGCCGGTACACCAAAGGTGCACTTACTCGGATTCAGTTTCATTTTGTACTTGCGTAGGTTAGCAAAGGTTTCCTCCAGGTCGGCAAGCAGAGTATGTGTTTTATTCGTTTTGATGACAATGTCATCTACGTACACCTGCACATTCTTGCCGAGCTGGTCGTGCAAGCATTTCTGCATGCATCTCTGATAGGTTGCACCCGCATTCCTCAAGCCAAAACACATGACACGATAGCAATAAGCCCCGTACGGGGTAATGAAAGCAGTCTTTATTTGATCAGCAGGGTTGAGTGCAATCTGGTGAAAACCAGAGTAGGCATCTATGAAGGACAACAGTTCACAACCAGCAGTGGAATCGATCACCTGATCGATGCGAGGAAGCGGGAAGGGATCCTTGGGGCATGCCTTGTTCAAGTCGGTGTAGTCGACGCACATGCGCCACGCAGTGGCAGCCTTGGGATCCTCCTTCTTCTTCTCGACCATGACCGGGTTGGCTAGCCAATCCGGATGCACCACCTCCATGATGAAATTGCTTATCAGTAACTTGGTGATCTGGTCACCAATGGCCTTCCTTCTCTCATCTCCGAAACGGCGCATAGCCTGCTTCACTGGTTTGGCGTCAGGACGCACATGTAAAGAGTGCTCAACCAACTCCCTCGGGACTCCTGGTAGATCTTCATTAGACCATGCGAATACATCCCGATTCTCACGGAGGAAGTGGATGAGCTCGCTTTCCTATTTCTCCGCCAACCCGGAGCCAATGATGGCTACGCGGTCGGGGAACTCGGGGTCGACCTGGACCTTCTTTGTCTCCTTGGCAGCTTGGAAAGCAGTACCATGCTGGGTACTCGGCACACCTTGTGCGCCAGCTTGTGCGGACTGAGCCATGGCCACTACCTCGACATCTTCTTCTTCTCGGCTGCGATCACCATCGACTCCGCCAACTGAGAGCTAGCAGAGGCACACTCCATGGACTTCTTGTAATCTCCAGAGATGGTGATGATGCCATTGGGACCAGGGATCTTCATCTTCAGATAAGCCACATGTGTAGAGGCCATGAACTTGCTCAGAGCGGGCCTGCCGAGTAGAGCATGATAGGGGCTCTGATGATCCACCACCTCGAACTGCAGGCGCTCTGTGCGGCAGTTCTCCCGGGTACCGAATAGCACATCAATCCACACTCGGCCAATCGGGTTGCATGAGATCCCGGGCACAATGCCATGGAAGGTGGTCTTGCTAGGCAGCATCATGTTCTCGGCCAGGCCAAGCTTCTCGAGTGTGTCCTTGTACACAATGTTGATGCTACTGCCGTTGTCGATTAGCACCTTGCTGAACCTCACATTCTTCTCGGGACCCAGGAATGTAGGATCCAGCACCAAGGCATAGCTACCCGGATTGGGCATCACCTTGGGATGATCTGCCCGGGTCCACCTAATCTCCTGATCACACCAATACATGTAGTGAGGGACAGCAGGAATCACTGCATTGACCTCCATGGCCCGCCTGTGCTGTGACTGCTTGTCGACTGGCTCGGAAGTGAAGATCATGTAGCTCTCATGGTGCTCTTGGTACTGATTGGAGCCATTGCCCTCATTGTTGCCATTGTTGTTGTTCCCCTGGTAGTTGTTGTTGTTGCCTCTGTTGTTGTTGTTGCGGTTGTAGTTGTTGTTGTTGTTGCGGTATCTCTCATTGTTGAAGTTCTGGTTGGCTCCTAAAGCCACCTGGTTCACATTCTCTCTTCTCGGGTACACTGGCGGCCGAGCTGCGGGTGCGCGAGTAGGCTGCACATTGGCATTGGCTGCTGGCAGAGGAGGAGGAGGAGGCAAGCCATCACTCTTGATCGCCTCCCACCACTCGCACTGCCGAGTAGTGTGGTTAGCAGGCCTCGAGGGGTGGTGAGTGTGAAAGCTGCATGGGCCATCCTTCATGTCATCGAAGACAAATTTCTTCGGCTGCTCGGAGTTCCCGCTACCCGACTGAGAGGTGCGAAATGGCTTCTTGTTGCCTTGGCCCTGGTTCTGGTTTTGCCCGTAGGCTCCAGCAGGTTTCTGCCTCTGGCTGCCACCAGCTCCAACAGTCACTGCATTCACCTCTTCGGGATCATACCGATTATCTACTCGGCGCTTGTTGCGGAACTCATTGCGCTTGCTGTTGCTGAAGTTTCTTCTCGGCTCAGAGGAGTCCATCAGTGGCTGAGTAGGATCACCGAGTGCGTACTGATCCGCAATCTTGATGGTCTCCGCCAGAGTGTTCGGCATCTCCCTCTGCAATCTCTGCCACAACATACTGCCATGCCTGCATCCCTGCGCAAACCAAGTGATGGCCTGTGCTTCATTCACACCCTCACAGGTGTTCCTCAATGTGCTCCACCGAGTAAGATACTCGCGGTCTGTCTCGTCTTCTCGCTGCCTGCAAGCTGATAGCTGCTGCGGCCTATTCGGCCTCTTGTATGTACTCGTGAAGTTGCTGATGAAGGCATCCGAGAAGTCCAGCCAGCAGTTAATGCTGTTCTTGGGCAAGTTGTTGAGCCAAGTGCGGGCTGGACCCTCTAGCATCTGTGGAACATAGCGCACAGCCCATCTTCTGTTGCCATTCGCGATATGGACCGCGGTGACATAATCATTGAGCCAATCTTCCGGCTTGGTGCTGCCATTGTAGCTCTTGGTGCCTCTTGCGAGCTGGAAGTTCTTCACGGACGGCTCGTTCATGATGCGCGGGCCAAAGCACTCGGGGCCAGGGGGACCCGTGCTCTCCAGCCGCGCCGACAAGCTGATCCGGTCCAACTGATGCCTCGCATCTCCAGGCGCCAGCACGCGCTCACCAACACGGTCATGAATATCATAGCCAGCCATCTCCATAGCCGAGTAGCCATCATCGTACCTGTCCACCTGCACAGCTGCAGGCTGCTCCACCGGGTTGGCGACTGGCGCCACTGCGCGCGGCTGCTGCCTCTGCCGAGTAGGCTGAGCTGCGGGTTGCCGAGAAGAACCTGGACGTGCGGCTTCTCGGGCACGGCTTTGAGCTTGATGGGCTTGAGAGCCTGCTCTTGCAGCGTTGTGTTCCTGCCCGGGCTGCTGCGGCACAGCAACCTGTTTCGCGGCAGCAGCCGGGTCATACACCTGCATTTGCCTGTCTCTGCTCGAGCGCCCGCTGCGGCTCTTCTCGCGGCTGGGATGCGGAGACGAGGCCTGATCGTTAGATCTAGCCGCGTGCGAGTGAACCACCTGCGAAGCCCCAGCACCCGGGTTGGCCTTCCGGAACTCCTCGTTCTGCCTAGCAGCCTCCAACACCAACTCGTTGAGCCTTTCCTGCTGCCTGAGACGCGCTTCGCCGTCCAGGCGAGGCAACTCGGCAGCAACGGCCTCTGCAGCCCTGAGCGTCTTGGCGGGTGTGCTATACCTTGGCCTTGTGAAGGTGTTCGCGGTGGCGGACTGAGCGGGCACCTCCGCAACCGTTGCCATCTCGACACCCAAGTTGCGCCGCGTAGCGCCTACTCTGCTAGGCCTCCTGGCGACTGGCGTGAAGCCGTGAGCCTTGTTGTACTCGAGCTGGTCTAGACTCAGCTCGAGCCTGATCTTGTCCAACTCCGCCTTCTCGGCAAGCAGCTCCTGGCGTTGCCGCTCGAGCTGCTCCCTCACGGCTAGGAGCTCGATGTCGGTGGGAGTGGGCATACCAGGTCGCGTAGCAGACGCGGGGATGACCGTAGACGTGGAAGGCGGCAAGTTGCTCTCCTTCTCGTAGGGCCGGTGAACCCTGCCACCAGCCGGTGCATCAGTCTCCTCGACGACGGCCACAGCGCCAGTAGCGGCTGCGCTAGTGTTTGCCGCCAAGCCCGTCACCATCACCTCAGCGCAGTTCGCAGAGCGGCGCGCGGGCTTTCCGCGTGCAGCAACCACCGCGGGAGGATCCTCCGCGTCATGCACCAGCTCGGGGTACGCGCGGTTGGCGACGGTGGCGACGTAGACGAGGTGAGAGCCGAAGGAGATCACCGAGCCGCCCTCAGGCATGGTCATGCCGCCGAAACAGCCGGCGTTGTCGGTGACGAAGTCGAAGGAGCCGAATCTGTGGACAAGGCCACAGACCACGCGCTCCGCTGAAGAAGATCCCGTCCGAACAGAAACTCCAGCCAGCGCCGCTGGTTGCCCCACGGTGGGCGCCAACTGTCGTGGTGGTGTCACGGCAGATGCCATGGGATGGCTAAAGATGTGGGGACGAAGGACGCTGGAGGTGCTCGGGGAGGGATCACGCGACGAGTAGCCGCGTGAGGTACGAAGTAAACACTGCAAACAACACGATCTACCCAGGTTCAGGGCCCTCGTGAGGAGGTAAAACCCCTACTCCTGCCTTTCCTTGTGTATTTTGGTATCTCACCGAGTAGCCACAGTACAAGGTTCTTGCTACCGAGTAGCCACTCTCCTCTAGATGATGAACTAGGTCAAGAACTAGGGTTCCAGTATGCGATGCCTCACGCAGGAGGCGGCGGGGCACCTTATATACATGGTGCCCAGCCGGATACGTCCAAACATGGACAAGTGTCGACATAGTGTGCACATCGTCCTTCTTCCGGGTTCCCGCTGACAGCTTTGGTTCCTAACCTTGGCTTCATCTGGAAGGTCGTTGGGCAAAACAAGGGGACAGACTGGTATCACTGTACCTAAGCACAGAGTAGGCCCCCCTTATCCTGCCACGGCATGCTTCCATGCTGTCACTGTCAGGTAGGCCGGTCCCAGATGAACAGTAGTTCGAATGCTGCCAAGTACGGACCCAGGATACGCGGGATCCTGTGTCAGAACGGCTCCTTTGACTTTCTGGCCCGAGTAGGTTCCCGCCAATTGTACTCGGGCCAACTCTTCTACTCGAACGTAGAGAACTTGAATGATTCTTCCTTCTGGTCATCCTGAGGTGAGACCGAGTAGCAGTCGACCGGGTAGCGAGTACCGGGTAGTCGGCTACTCGACCAAACCTCTCTTCTGTAAGACGCCTTTACCACTTGTCTTTACCCTACTCGGGGGTAACCCCCCGACATCATTGCTCCTAGTTGATTCAAAGGCCATTGGAAATGTACAAATAAAATAGAGAAAAAGAGAAAAAGTATATATAAAAAATAGAAAGAGAGAAAAGGAAAAAAGAGGTCGAGCCATACATTATCACTAGTGGAGCTTGATACATCATATCTTGGAAATTTTTGTGGACATATTTGAGCAATCTTGTGCCTGTTTTCATAGAGTATTTGCTAGTGTCTATCCAGTGATTGCAATAACTCTTCCATATAATTTCTAAGCCACATTTGTCTCCCAGAGTGAGTGTGTTCCTTTAGTGAATTTTATCACATTAGACAGTAAATAGGAGTTGCTATTTTGGCGTTGTTGGGATTCCCAACCAAGCCCCACCAAATACCATGTTTTTGTCCTGTGACACTTGATATCCTGGTTATTCTCTTCTCACACTTAGTACACTCTTCATTGATACTTTTTGTTAAGTAAATCCTATTCACTTTGCACGGTAAGATAAACAATTCTTTACTGGTTTTGAGTGAGTTGTGAGAGAACACCACAACCCATTGATTATTTTGTTTTCACTAACAAGTTAATTAATGAAGTTTTCTAGTGATGATGTTTGCAGTGATACATTTTGGGAGGAGGATTCTAGTGGGATTCCTGCGTCAGATTTGTTCCACTTCACAGCAGACATCAAAGGTAGCAATGTTGCTATTACCCTTGATAAGGGTACACTGTATGATTTGTTAGTTCTGAGGTTGTTGAACAATTGCAGTTGGTTCCAAAGACATGTTATCCATTTAGATTACCTGCTAATGATGATGAACTTAATATTACTCACATAGTTTTTGTTCCCTTAACCATTCATGGCCATAAAGAGCGGATTTTATGTTATGTGCTTCCTAGAGCATTTACTTGTTGTCATCTTTTGTTGGGACAAAAATGGTGTAATAGATATAATGTTAATTTTGTTAGCCATTATCCTGATTTACAATTCTTTTGGAACAAAAGAAAAATTGGATTATACATACACGGCTTAAAGAATTTCAGGAGGTTAGACATCAACCATTATTTGTGGCTCCTCAATTCCTTGAAAAGCAAAGACTGAAAACCTTGAGATGCAAGAATTTGAGCGTATAGTCATGGGATTTGTAGAGGTTAAGGAGCCATGTGAGGCTGTTTTTACTAATGTAATCATGTCTACTCCTAGTGTTGTTACTTGTGATGTGCAGGTTGCTTTTGAAGAAAGGAAGCCTATAGTACAACCTGCACCACCACCACATAAATTTGAGGAGAATACCATTGTACCTATTATCGTTTCTTGTGATTTGCAGGTTACTTTTGAATAAAGGGAGGCTACTCAAGTAGAACATGCAACACCACTTGAGAAAGATGAGTCAGTGCCTACTAAATCTGAGGAGGATGCAATTGATATTGGTGCTGATTTCGAGTTGCCACTTGCAAGTGCTAAATTTTTGTGAGTCTACTAATTTGCTAGTTGATTCTTGTGAGTTGACAAGCACATATAGTTCACCACCATGTGATAATTTGATAATTTCGAATTTTGAGCATGTGGAATTGATTACACATAAAGAATTTCTTGCTAAAATACCACCTATTAATATTGTGTATTCCATCATGTTACATGAACCAATTACTGTGCAATGTGCTATGGATAGGATTGCTGAAATTTCATATGTCAATTCTAGCACCTATACTACTTGTTTCACTTTTACTTTGGTTGGTGACTATAACATGAATGAAATTTTTATGGTGGATCAAATATGTATTACTTGTGATAAAATTGTTGAATTGCACATTGTTTTACCTAGTATGGATTGTTTACAATTTGCTAAATCCGAGCATGATTTTACACATATGTTTGGTTTGCCACAAAACATAATAAATACATGTGCAACTGATTTATACTTCACTTATATTTGCAAAATGAGTTGCAATTTAAATAATAAAGATAGTAAACATGTTAACACAATTGGGTGTACTACTACCACCAAATTTGATCTTAGATATTCTATGGGAACACTTGATTTGATACTAAACAATATGAATTTATACAAAGATGTTTCTCCGTATGATCATGATTTTATGAGCTTCACTTATACTTGCAATTGTGATTGCTATTTGATGAGATGCTATTTGTTTTCATATGACAATTATGTGATATTTACATGCAAAATTCGTGGTCCCATGGCATGTGAGAAATTTTATCATGTTCACACAGATAATGCACCCCATTATAGATACATATATTATGCATACACGTTGTTCTTTTTGTTTCTTCCATGTTCAGTTTACCACAAGCCGCGGACGTCTTGTCTTGAAGAAAGGCAGTATGATGAGGATATAATAGGGGTCCATGGTGATTATACATGCTTAAGTTGGAAGGAAATATTGTGCCTCACTGATGTTCATTATAAGGTGAATCCTTTCCTAGTAATAAATATTGTTTGTGTTTATAAGAATGTTATACTACCTAATCCTATGCATTATGTATTAGCAGGGTTATTGATAACAAAAACATGAATGGAGGAAGACCTCAAGGCATACTGGAAAACAAGATGGAGATGCTGGAAAACAAGAGTACAAATGGTGAAACCAACTATTCAAGTGGTGAAAACAAATGTGCAAGTGTGGAAAACAACTCCAGGAATATTCTTACACAATCCACACTAATCAATGATGTAAACCAGTGGAGGGCACCCCATCAAAGATCAATGCGCCATATAGAAGTCCTGATTCAATTAGGCAAGGCTTGTTTGCCATAATGGCCGAATCCCCCTAAAGTGGGTCAGTTTGTATCTCTCCTAGTCCAAGTAGGACTCCTAGTTGAGTCCTAGTCCTAGTAGGAGTCTCTCCTAGTCCAAGTAGGAGTCCTAGTTGAGTTCTAGTCCTAGTAGGAGTCTCTCCTAGTCCAAGTAGGAGTCCTAGTTGAGTCCTAGTCCTAGTAGGAGTCTCTCCTAGTCCAAGTAGGAGTCCTAGTCCTAGTAGGAGTAGTGCTTGCGCAAGGATCCCTTGTGGTCGCACCCCTGCTTATTTATATACCTACCACATGCGTGTGGATTAGATAGAACAAGTTTAAACCAAAAACCATAGCCTCTAGATTGTATTGCTGCTAAGCATTCCTCTTGAAGTATTACCATTGTAAAGTTGTGTGACATCTTGTTGTTCCACTTGGAATAAGGGGATACAGGACCACTCGTGATTTTTGATTGCATGTGCAAGAGTGTGTAGTTGAGAATATCCAAAGGGGTTGATTGTTGTTGCATTGGAAACATGGGTAATCCAAGTGAGAGGTCTCATTGTATCACTAGTTATCAGAAAATCCACAAAACATCCAACAAAAATAGAGAGAGCTCAACGAGAAGATCGGGCCACCCCATATCAACTTGTGTGTGTGTGTTCCCTTTTTTGTTTTCTCCACTAGGTTTGGTTCTTTTGCGAACATTTTATTTCAGTTATTTTCTACGTTTGACAACAAACTTTTCTTTTGATTTGTTGAGTTTCCTTGCCACTTTCCTCACCCATTTTCCTTCCACCTAAATCATGTGTGCTGTTGTTTGCGGTTTTCTTTCGATCTTTTTGAACTCACTTTGGACATACTGCCCTACACCTAGGCTCATCCACTAGCCTCAATACGACCAAAAAAGGTAACTTTGGCTAAGTGAGACATCCATTTCTTCATATCACACCTATGTGTTTTTTAGATGGCTAGAGAAGGAGTGTTCACAAGTCCGAGCTTGGAAGATGAAGGAAACCCTTTCTCCAATGACAACTACCACAACTTCGTCACCCACAACGACCATTTCCAACTCCGCCAACTTGTGAAGGACGGATTGGAGCGCTATGAGCGTCGTCTCCAAGGGCAAGAGGCTCGATTGAATGATCAAATGACACGCATCAACATCAACTTGGCTAACCTTGCCAACCGTCGTGGATCATCATCGTCCTCAAGGTCGCGACGTTCAAGACACCACACTCAAGATCATCACCAAGCTCGTCGCCATGATCACAACCCCAACATGGAGGATGGTGGACAACAACAACAACTACCACCCCACCTCCTGCACTACAAGCTCCTCGACGAAATTGGTATGAAGATAGCTCGCCATCACCACCTCCTTGACACCGACAAGGCCGTGATGACCCTCTTCAACATCAAACTCAATGACCGGACCTTCGATAACATCATCCACCACCTCCACAAGGCCACACTAATGTCTATGGTCGGAATGACTTCGTGGAATGTGCTCACCAACATCGAAGGCCACCAAGGCGCAATGCGCGTCCCCACCACAATGACCGCCAAGAACAAGAACTTTCTCAACACCCTCGCAATGAACAAGCGCGTCCCCACCACAATGATCGCCAAGAACAAGAACTTCCTGAACACTCTCGCAATGAACAAGAGCGTCCTCAACAACACAACCGTGACAATGATGATAGTGAACGCTGCAAAGCACGACTCCGCCATCATCACCAACTTCATCCTAATGACCACTGGTGTCATCCTCCTCACCATGCCCGCCAACGCCAAGCCAATGAGGATGACCCATATGATCTTTCACCTCCTATCTATGATCAAGACCCACATGAGCGACACCAACAACATGAAGACAACAATATGAGTGCACTTCGCTTCAACTTCACAAAGTTCAATGGTGAAAATGATCCCGAAGAATATCTTGCTTGGGCTCTCAAGGTGGACAAGATCTTTGGCATCCACAACTTTAGTGACAAGAAGATGGTTGCTATGGATTCTTTGGAGTTGGAAGGCTATGCACTCCTATGGTGGGACCGTCTCCAAGCGGAAAGAGTAAAGAACCGGATTGCCCCCATCGACACTTGGAATGAAATGAAGAAATTCATGAATGTTCGCTTTGTTCCTCCACACTACAAGAGCGAACGTTTCAAAAAGCTACAAAAGCTTCGACAAGGTTTGAAGTCGGTTGATGAGTACTACAAAGAGATGGAGACCTATTTGATAAGAGCTCATGTGATGGAATCTCAAGAGCAAACAATGGCCCGCTTCCTCGATGGCCTCAACTACCCCCATAAAGAATATTGTCGAGTATCAACCCTATGACAACATCGTTTCCCTTGTCCATCAAGCTCTCAAGGCCGAACGTAAAATTGCCGAAGACCTCAAGTACAACAAGCAAAAGGCTTACTTTGCCTCAAGGCCCTCTTCTTCGTATCCAATGAAACAAGTAACAACACCGACTAACACCAAGAGCGCCTCTAGAACTCCCAATGCTACCAACAAAACTTCGCAACCGTTTAAGAAACAAGTGCCTCCCACCACCACCTGTAATGCTCCTCAAGTCAAATCGAGCATAATTACTTGCTTCAAATGTGGTGGAAGTGGACACAAGTATTTCGCGTGTTCCAACAAGATGATCATGATTGTCAACCAAGATGGTGAACGTGACTCGATGAGTGAAGGCGAATACTATGCCTTGCACCAAATTTCTCTTAATTCCTTGGGCATGCAAAATGATGAAGAAGAAAGTGTCTATTGCAACGAGGACAAGAATCCATCGTTAGTGGTGACAAGAGTCCTAACCACCTCTCCTCAAGACGAACATGACCAACGGTGCAACCTTTTCCAAACTAGAGCCGGCATCAATGGCAACTCAATCAAGGTTATCATCGATGGAGGTAGTTGCCACAGTTTGGCTAGCAAATAGCTTTGTGACAAACTCCAATTGACTTACAAGCAACACCCACATCTCTACCATGTCCAATGGCTTAGTGACTACAGCTCCTTGAAGATTCAACACAAGGTTTCTGTACACTTCAAGATTGCCCCTATGAAGACACAGTTGAGTGTGACGTTGTGCCTATGACTGTGTGTCATATTCTTCTTGGACGACCTTGGCAATATGACAAGAGTGCAATTCATGACGTACGCACGAACCACTATAGCTTCAAGTGGAATAACAAGACATTTGTGCTCCTCCCAATGTCTCCTAGCCAAGTGATCGACGACAACGCCAAGACCCTTGCACACAAACAGGAAGAGCTCAAATATCGTGAGATGAGTGGTGAGAGAGTGGTCCACCTCAAAGAGAGTGAGAGCCACAAGCCAAACATGAGTGGAAAAATTTTGAGTGCTCCCAAAGGCCTTGCCTTACTTGCCACCAAAAGAGAGATGCGAGAGTTACAAGATGACCCATCCATACTTCATTTTGTCCTCGTGTGCAAAGGAGAAGCACTTGAAACTAACACCATAACAAGCTTTCCTCCGTCTTTGTTGCCTTTGTTGCAGGATTTTGAGGACGTGTTTCCCAAAGAAATACCACCGGGTCTACCTCCCCTACGTGGAATCGAGCACCGCATTGACCTCATTCCGGGTGCGCCACTCCCAAACTATGCTCCCTACCGCACCAACCCCGAGGAGACTAAGGAGATCGAGCGGCAAATCCAAGAACTACTTGAGAAAGGTTTCATCCGCGAATCTCTTAGCCCTTGCATCATTCCGGTTATCCTTGTTCCGAAGCAAGATGATACTTCCCGCATGTGCATGGATTGTTTCCCTATCAATGCTATCACGGTTCGATATAGACATCCCATTCCTAGGCTTGATGATATGCTTGATGAATTAAGTGGTGCTACTATCTTTTCCAAAATTGATCTTAAAAGTGGATATCACCAAATTCACATGAGCATAGGTGATGAATGGAAAACAGCTTTCAAAACTAACTTGGTTTTTATGAATGGCTTGTCATGCCCTTTGGTCTTTCTAATGCTCCTTCAACTTTCATGCGTCTTATGCATGAAGTTTTTCGCCCTTTCATTGGCAAATTTTTCATGGTTTATTTTGACGACATCCTTATCTATAGAAAACCTTTGGAGGATCACCTTGATCATATTTCTTAAGTCGTGTTGGCTCTTCGCAAAGCAAAACTTTTTGCAAATCTTTCCAAGTGCAATTTTTGCACCAACAAGCGTGTTTTCTTGGGTTTTGTGATTTCTCCAATAGAATTGAAGTTGACGAGAAGAAAGTCAAGGCAATTAGAAATTCTCCTAACCCCACTTTCGTGGGTGAGATAAGATGTTTTCATGGTCTTGCCGGTTTCTATCGCCATTTTGTGAAGGATTTTTCAACCATTGCTTGGCCTTTAAATGAGCTTACAAATAATAATGTACCGTTTGTTTGGGGAAATTCTTAACAAAAAGCTTTCGATACACTCAAGAAATGTTTGACCGAAGCACATTTGCTTGTTTTGCCGGATTTTGAGAAAACTTTTGAGATCGAGTGTGATGCTAGTGGCATAGGCATTGGTGGCGTTCTTATGCAAAACGGGCGTCCCGTTGCTTATCATAGTGAGCAATTAGATGGTGCTAGACTCAATTACCCAATTTATGACAAGGAATTAGTTGCTTTGGTTGGAGTCTTAGAAGTTTGGAAAGACTATTTTTAGCCTAAAGAATTTGTCATTCATTCCGATCATGAATCATTGAAATATTTGAAAATCCAAGCCAGTTTGAACAAAAGACATGCTAAATGGGTATAATTCATTGAATCTTTTCCTTATGTCATTAAGTACAAGAAAGGTAAAGAGAATATTGTCGCGGATGCTTGGTCTAGAAAAGAGTGTCTTCTTACCCGCCTTGACATCAATGTGATTGGTTTGGATGAGATCAAAGACTTATACTCTTCCGATGTTTTCTTTGGACCCATTTTTGAGAAATGCTTGCCCAATCAAGGTTTTGATGACTAATATCTTCACAAAGGGTTCTTGTTTAAAGCTAACAATTTGTGTATTCCGGAGTCCTCTCTTCGTTTGTTGCTATTGAAGGAATCACATGAAGGAGGTCTCATGGGACACTTTGGAAGGGACAAGATCTACGTCATGCTCTCCAACCACTAATATTGGCCTAAGATGAGGCGACAAGTTGAAAGACTCGTCAAGCGATGTTCTACATGTCTCCGAGCAAAGTCTACTTCCAACCCTCATGGTCTTTATTTACCATTTCCTACACCACACGCACCTTGGAGTGACATTAGCATGGACTTTGTGTTAGGACTCCCACGCACTAAAACAAAAATGGACTCAATCTTTGTCGTTGTTGATCGTTTATCTAAGATGGTACCTTTCATTCCTTGCAATAGAACAGACGATGCTTCACATGTCGCAAGCTTGTTTTTCAGGGAAATTGTGCGTCTACATGGTGTGCCCACGCCAATTGTGTGGGATAAAGATGTCAAGTTCAGCTCCTACTTTTGGAAGACTTTGATGGCCAAGCTCGGCGTCAAGCTACTATTCTGCACCGCCTACCACCCACAAACGGATGGCCAAACCGAAGTGGTGAATCGAACACTTTCTTCACTCCTATAGGCATTGATCAAGCCCAACCTCAAGAATTGGGAGGAATGCATCCCCCATGCCGAGTTCGCCTACAATCGAGCACTACACCAAGCTACTAAGAGACGCCCCTTCAAGATCGTCTACGGCTTCAACCCCACACTGCTCTCGACATCCTACCATTGCCTCTACGCGAGGAAGTTAACATGGACATTGACAAGCACACCGACTACATCAAGAAGCTCCATGAATCCACAAGAGCTACACTTGAGAAGCATTCCGAGCAACGAGCAACCATGATGAACAAGAACAAGAAGCCCATGGTGTTCCAAGAAGGTGACCTCGTTTGGCTACACTTGCGCAAAGACCGTTTCCCACAAGAGCGCAACTCCAAGCTCAAGCCAAGAGATGGCAGACCTTTCAAGATCATCAAGCGCGTCAACAAAAACGTCTACAAGCTCGACTTACCGCAATCCAAGTACCTTGTCCACAACTCCTTCAACGTCAAGGATCTCCCTCCCTTCTATGGATATCCAAGTGATGAGGAAGACCACGAGTCGAGGTCGACTCTTTTTCAAGGGGGAGATGATGCAGCACACCCCGTTCCACCAAGCCCAACACCAAGTGGACCTATGACAAGATCACGAGCAAAGGTGATGCGTGATAAGGTGAACTCAATACTCTCTCTCTATGCATTCGATGACTTGGTGAATGGTGCGCTACCTCATGGAACCATCCTATGCATGCTCAGGTGTGATCCCACATTGGAGCCCCAAGATGATGCCCAAGAATCTCAAGAACATTCCCAATATGGTGCCCAAGAAGCTAGCAAGGAAGATCAAGAAAAGGGCCCCGAGGAAGAAGAAGAGCAGAAGGAGAAAGTGGAAGTGCAGGGAACCCGGCCTAGGATGGCAACCCAACATAGGTAGCCGGCCTCTGGCCCGGCCTAGGCCGGCCACTCTACACCCGAGGCTGGCGACCTCCCAGAGCAGCCCAGCCTAGGTCGGCTCCTCTGCGCGCCAGGCTGGCTCCCCTGCGTGGTAAAGGGGAAAGATACCCTTGTAAATCCTACCTACCCCCCCCCCTTTACCCCCCTAGACTATAAATAGAGCCCCTTGGATTCATTTCTAGGTTAGAGATGAATTTAGACATTTGAGATTTGCTCTTGTACCCCTCTTGTGAGGCTACTACTATGGTTTGTACCTAGGATCGTATCAAGGCTACTCTTATGATGTGTATCTAGGATCGTATCAAGATTACACTAGGTTACCTATCCTTCCCCTTGGGAATCAGCTAGGGACTTTCCAATCTATCTCTATTGGCATGGTGGACCGGCCACGTGGTGTTGAAGCGGTTTCTGAAAAGGTGAGTTCGGTTGGATCGATCGTCCCGTAGGAGGCCGTTGCGGCTTAGTTGACGGGAGATTTTGGTTCTTCGGTTCTTGCTAGTTATATCCCCTTTTTTCCCATGATTCTGCTCGTTTTCCCTCTCGTGTTCTTCGTATTCATCGTTCGTTCTTCATGTTCTTGGTCAATTCGAGAAGATCGGGCCACCCAAGAGGTTAACCCCTCCATCACAAAATGACCCAGAAATCCATTAACATATAGTTCATTCATGTTTTTCCTTTCTAATATGAAGTAAAATGGCGGTGTCATCATTTAAGTGAAATTATTTTAATTTTACGTCTTGCGACATTTAGCATTTAGTCTTTGTCACACCCCAGTTTTTGGAATCTTGTACTCTGTTCAAGAAGACAAAAATTAGGGCCAACAATTTTTTTTCTAACAACATGATTGTTTGAAACTAACATGTGTTTATGATCTTAATCATTTTTGCAATGCAAGTTTTGCTTCTTGATAAAACCAATATCAAATTTTGTGAAAAACACTTTTATAATATTTTCCCTATTGTTTTCTCTGTTGATTACTTGAGTGGATTTTTATTCCAAGACTTGGATCATTCTTGTTTGGATCTTAAAAGGAAGTTTTAACTTTGTTTGATCCAAGAAAACAAAATTTCAAAATTATTTATCAAAGTTTTCTTTTAAGATTTCTATAGAAAATATTTCATGAAAATATAGCCAAGTATATGTTTTCTACCTTTGTTTTCACTAGGCTATAAAATGTTATTTTATGTTTTATTGACTTTAATTTGTTCCTTGATATATGTACTACAAATACATAAGCTTGGTTTTATTTTGTATTAATAAAAATGATGTTTTTCTTGTTGACTTTGTGGTATAAAAATAAGGTAGAAAAAGGCATTTTCAGAAAACAGAGAAAACCAAAAAGCACACCTTTTCCCACATTGTTTTCATGGCTTTAAACTATTTAAAATTTATTTTCAAAAGTTG
Source organism: Alopecurus myosuroides (assembly GCA_028641055.1). Lineage (NCBI taxonomy): Eukaryota > Viridiplantae > Streptophyta > Magnoliopsida > Poales > Poaceae > Alopecurus > Alopecurus myosuroides. Next base: position 110,192,742 of record CM054063.1, on the reverse strand, counting down.
TTTCTGAAAGTTTAAAACATGGTTAACAAGTTCCCACTTTGAAAACAAAGATTGGATTTTATTTGACCCTTGAAAATAGTGCCAACTTTCGGATGTTTTTAACAGATTTCAACACTTAGAATTTTTCACTAAGTCCTTAACTGAATTTTCTGAACTTTGTAGGAACAGTTGCTGTTACACTTTTGGGCTGGTGTTTTCTTGGCTTTTCTTTGCAAGTATTGATGAGAGGTGTTGTCTAGGGTTTTGACTAAGTTATGGACTCGAACCAGGATGTGTTCTTTTTCTTCTAGAAGGCTTGAGTATGAAGAAAACAAGTGAAGAAAAGTGTGGATGCATGTTTAGGTGGCATGGGTATGGGTCTCCATACCTTGACCATTTGGTCTTGGTCTTGGCCCATTTTGCCTCCAAAGGCCAGGCATTGACTGCCCCTTGGTGGTCTTGCCCCTTGGCCATCCTTGCCTTGATGTGCTCTAACCAAAAAAAACCTAGATCACCTCCTATGCCATTACTTGGCATCAACCCGAGCCACCCCTTGCCCATTGCCCTTATTCTCGTGGCTATGTGCCTCCACTAGCCTCTCCCTTGCGCCACTGCTCTCCTCTGCTTCCTCACTCTCACCTAGAAGCAGAGGGAAACGAGCCCTAGCCCCTGGGAGCCCCACGAGCCCGAGGACCGCCGCCCGTCACCACCAGCACCCCGAGGGTGTGCTGCATGCTAACGTGCGTCCCAACCATCCCCCTTGTTCCCTACAAGATCCTCGTGGCCCTATGACCCGTTCTGACCCCTCCCCGTTGATGGTTAGCTTGCAGGCCGCCGCCACTGTTGAGCTCGCCGCCGTGGGCGCCCCTCCGAGAACCGCCGCCTGGAGCCGCCCCCGAGCTCAAACTCGGCGCCCCTCCACCGCCCCGAGTGCCAGCACCTCCCCCAACGCTGCACCGCCCGTCTCCATTGCCCCACGGTGAGCCACCGTGCACTTGTTGTTCCACGTCGTCGCGGTGAGAGAGAGAGAAGTGAAGGGAGGAGGAAGATGAGTCGTGGCCCGTCGATCGCGAGATCGACAGTGCACGTTGAACGTGTCGTTTCCCGTGCTAGCACGGTGCGTACGGTAGTGCGTGGGTTGCCTTTGGCGTTCAGGTGGGCCGCGCTGCGAGGAAGCCAGCCCACGCTGCCTTTTTCTTTTCCTTTTAATCTTTAGCAGAAACTTGTTGTTTGCTTTTGGTCTGTGAAAAATATCTAGAGTGCAAAATAAATTCAACCAAAAATCTTGAACCTAGTATTATGTTTTCTTAACCATCTAAAAATTGTAGATCTAAGATTTCACTTGTATTTTTATCGCAAGACCTGTTTTGCCACAGAGTGTCTGGAAGCATGGTTTTGGCATAAATTTTTGCATCTGTATCCAAAATGGCCAAACTAATTTTTTTTGGATAGCCTTTGAATAGATCTACCCATAGGACTTGGCCTCACATCAAGGTGTGTTACCAAATGGAAATGCCATCCATTTTGGTAAATGACCAGTAGGCTTTTCTAAGATTTTTTGAAGGAGTTTAAAAACGATTTTTGAGGTGAATCCAATTGGGTAAGTTTGATTATGACTATATCTACCTAATACTAGCTTGGATTAATTTTTGGAGCCCTAGATTAATTTTTGTGAGCAAAACTAGAAACAACACCTTTTCTGTTTTCATTATTACTTGTGTGTTTGTTTGTAAACAAGTGTGTGATTGTTTGAATATTGTTTCCTAGCATGTGTAGAGGTGTTAGCACATTCTATTAGGTTGTTTCCTTGCAGTACATCTACCTTAGAAAGTGTGTACATGTTTGGAAAGTCTAATAGGAATAGAGCTAGCATTTGTTATTTTCTAGTTTTATTACTTGATTATTGTGTGGACCAAATCTTGGTAGATTTGTTTTGCCTAGGTTTGTGATATGTTTGAGTGAAGTGCAGTACCATTTTGGTACTGTTATCTTTATTTTTTCATCTCTGTTAGCTTGCAACTTATTCTATAGCAAAGCATGTGTAATATTTGTTATTTGTTTTCACTAGTATTGTTTTCACTAGTATGAATAGTCTTGTATGTTTTGCTTTGTTAAATAAATTTTGTCATGTGTGACCAGAGGCTTTGTTACCTCTTTTGCCTTGGTATTAGTGGGCCCATAACCCACTGGTCCCATTGTAATTAGGTTAGGGATGCAAATCCCCAACCTTACACTTGTGTGAAAATAGCATGTAGTACTATTTGATTGAGTGTTATTTTCCACCAAGGAAAATAGATTGTTTGTTTCACTTATGCAAGTGAAGGGTTTAGTTCTTATTTGTTAATACTAGTATGTTGGGAGTGATTCATTTGTTAGCATAATATTCCTTAGGAGTATCATGTTAAGAAATGCTTCACTATTGTTTCCTTAAATTCAATTGTTTGCTAATAGAATAATTCCTTGTGATTGATAGATTATTTGTGAATTATTTTCATTGAGTGTTTGGATTTTTTGAAAGTGTTTAGTTGAGCTTGTGTTGAGTGCATATGATGAGGACATCCCTAGCTCTTCACCTATTGTTACACATGAGGATGTTCCTATACAAGCTAATGAAGTAAGGATTGGTCCAATGACAAAATCAAGAACCAAGCTATTACAACAACAGGTGAATTCACTCCTACTTGAGTATAATGTTTATAATTGTGAGAACTTTATACTACCTAAATCCATGCATTTATGTATTCTCGGGTTTATTGATAACACAAGCATGAATGGAGATCATGGAGAGGAGATACACATGGATGGAGATGGACTAGAAGAGGAGATGGAGATCAAGTGCTAGTATGGTGAAAACAACAAGTTACAAATGATATGATGACAAGGGGATGGTGCCTCCACAAGGTCAAATGCACTAGGTGTGGAAAACAATGACATTATGTTATTCCACACTCATTGATGGACAAAGCAAGAGGAGGGCGCCCACAAGGAGGATCTATGCGCCATATAGAGTCCTAGTAGTACTAGGTTTGGTTTGTATACCAATTGTGGCTGCACCCCACTTAATTGGGTCGGTTTGTATCTATTTGTCCTAGTAGGAGTCCTAGACCTAGTATGTTTGGTGCTTGCGCAAGGAAGCCCCTTTGTGGACGCACCCCCTCTCATATATACCCCTTGGGCGCATAGGAGAGGCGGAGACTACGTTAAAACATTAAACCCTAGACCTCTAGATTGAATCAGCTTGTAAGCCTTCATCTGGAAGTTCATCTGCAAACTTTACGTGTTACCTGTTGTTCCACTTGGAATAAGACGGTAGAGGACCACTTGTAGTCGGTGGATTACTTGTGCAAGAGTGTGGAGTTGAGAATATCCTTGGGGTTGCTATCTTTTGCACTGGCATCAGGGATCAGCCGGGAGAGTTCTTAGTGGCGCACTAGTTATCATATTGAAGTTATCTGTGAGTTTACTGAGAAGATTGGGCCACCCCTTATCAGCATAGATACTGGTTGTGTAGTTCATACTTTGATTGCTTGTTATTTAATTAATTGGAAAAGCATGTATTGTTAGAATGGATTGATGCTTGCTTAGTAGATGTTTTGATAGAATTATTTTAGTGTTTATGCTTACTAGCATGTGTAAGGTATTTACATTCATGAGTTTCTGGTTTAGGATCATGCATCCTTGTAGTGATGTTTGCTTCTCTAGTGATGAACTTGAGTCATCACTAGATATTATGAGTTGCTCTAGTATTGTTGTCTTTTATTTTGTGAGTGTATGTTTTATTCTAGCATGTTTAGCAGGTTATTACTTCTGTTATTATGCCATGACATCTTTTCTTGTTGCTATAGTTGTAGAATACAATTATTTCTTATAGCATGCTTGTGTAGAATTCCATACTAGTATACTATTAGTACACTCATGTTATTATGTTAATTGTTAGGAGTATTATCCTTTCTGATGATCATGTTTTAGAGTGCATCCCATGACTTGTTTTCCTTGACTGAGATACTGGTTTGTTTGTTTATTTTCATGATTGAAGGATTCCATAACTTTGAGTAGACATTAGCCTAGTCTTTAACTAGCTTACTCATCTGTAGTATGTTTGCTTGCTGTTTGAAAAATTGTGTGAGTATTTTCCTTAGCATGAGTATTTCACTTGTGTTATTGTTGTGTTAGTGTTGTTGTGCTTATTAATATCTTGTTATCTAAGCATTAGTTTGGTAGTAAACTTGTTTGGTGATAATTTCTTGTGTGTTGTTAATACCCACTACCATGAGTATTGCTTTGTTTGATTGTTATTATTTTAGTAGCCTCACCTTTTGTGCCCACAAGCTATATTTTTAGCTTCTTGAATATCTTATTATGAGAGTGGCACACCCACTCCATATATGGTATATAAGATGTGGGATATGGTTCTCAACCATATGTTTGTCTAACGACAGTTTTGTACCCTGGGAGTTTGTGAGATAGTTTTCTCGATAATGTTTGAGTGATTGAGCTAGTATAAGTTTGCTTGTTGTATGTGTTGCATGGTTTAGTTGTTTGTCTTTTAGTTCTGAGTGTGTGTATTTTATTCTTTTACGACGTTATAAAACGAAGGAGAAGAAGCAGCAGTTGTGGATCTATGCGTCAAGTTCAAGTTACTTCAAGGCCAGGGACACTAAGAGTTTTAAGGCAAGCCATCCTGATGCTTGCTGTTACTACACTTATCATTATCTATCATGCATATTTTACCTCTGAAAAGTTTTACAAAAACTTTGATTTCCAAAAACTATTTTTGAGTGACTATTATTATTATATATACTATATACTTTGCCTTATTCACCGGAGGATTGTTGAAGTGGTAATTTTTGAGAAAAAGGTGTTTTACAAAAATGACACATAACCTAGTCTTCGCCGGACAACCAAGAAGTACTGCCACTCTACCCCAACATGGGTACGGGGCCTATCTAGATACTTGATCTTGTTAGTGTGTGTTCTATCCCAAAAATCTATAGAGAGGATGATACTCTAAACCGAAGTGTCGCCAGGAGGGAGAAACGGGACATACACGGTGTGGGATTAATTTTCCCTCCGGATGCGACAATTGGGTCCCCTGTTTGCCGATGTGTGACATGGTGCCGGGGGGAATAAACCTAATTGAAGGGATAGCCATATACTAGCTTGTTCAGAGTGGATAGTTAGGATCATTCTTCTGATGCTTGCATATTGTTGTGTCCATCCATGGGTGGTTCATGGCAGATGATTGGATCTAGTGGAGTGTGTGCACCTCTGCAAAGTAAAACTATTCAGAATAGCCGAGCCCTCGGATATGGGCAGTTGAATGGCCATGTAGCTAGCATTGTGTCAATGTTTTCAAAAAGGAGTTTTCAAAAAGGTGTTGGACTTATGAAGTACTGAAAGGAGGAAATCTTGTACCGTGGAGGTACCGTTGATGAAAATCCATAAGTTGTTTTACAAAAAAAAATGCAAAGAAAATCTTTTTTTTCTAAACAAAAACTGGAAGTTGATTCCAAGAATTTTTGCAAAGAGAAAACTTTCTTTTAACAAAGTATTACAAAACCTCTTGTACATGTGATATCTACAAGAGAAAGAAAACTATACTATTTTCTTTTGAAGTATCTTCTTCCACAAAGATACAGAGATTTTCAAAATAAACTATGATATATCTTTCATATATCATTGCTAGTGAACCCTATGTGTAGCCTACCTATTACACCATATAAGCATACTTACATTTTGGTAAGATACATGATGGGTGTCTTGCTGAGTACATTCAAATGTACCCATATTGGTTTCGTCCCTGCTATTTACTTGCCAGACATTGAGAAGGAGTCTCGGAAGGAGACCTATGAGGAAGAGTACGGAGCTGATGGCTTTGCGAACTAGGATCGTCTCCCGGTCAGCAGCTTGTAGGTTAAGGCATGACTTGGGCTCTACTACGTTTGTGTGTGTTTAGTCTTCCGCTGTGTGTGTTGTGTGTTTTCCCTGCGTGGCAGTTGTGTGGACTTGGTCATGTGACCATGTCTCTTTTTTGTAAGTGTTTTATGCAATCGTGTAATGGATATTGTATTTGTGTACCAACTTGATATGTTGTTCACGACTGGTGTGATTTGGGATCGTGAATGTATGCATATCGGAGGTGTCGTTGAACAGTGGTTCTGGGGGACCTTACAGAGTTGGTATGAGAGCTATCCTGACCTTAGGAGACCTTAGTTAGCATGGACGTTAGCTAGTACTCTGACAATAAAAGTTAATAAAACCAGGTCACTAAGATGAATATTTACCAAAATATTATATATTCCATCCCCTCTGTGTTTTTGAAAACTCTACTTATACTAAGATACCTTTGAGCATCTTAAAACTTTGCACACTGTTACCCAACTTAAACTATACCTAAACATTTGGTATAGATGGCAGTTGTCTTCACCAAATCCTTCCGGCTAGGTACGCATGCACCTTACTACCTCCGCGTTGAGGAGGATTTGATCAAGATGACTCGTCTTATCGGTCGCCCAGTACCTGAGTTGAAGGGAGCCAGATTTACCATAATGGACGAGAATTGTCCTGTTTGGTGGTCTGTACCATTCGTGCTCCTTTGCTAGCACCGCCGACCCCAGAGATCACTTAACAAGCCCATAGATGTCACTAAAGACTTTGTATTTGCTCATCATTTCCAACACTTGGAGGGACCGCTATACAACACTCAGTTTTCCCTCGATAGGCTTAGAGGAGAGTTCGATGTCCGAGGAAGAGAGATCTTCCAGCTAAAGAAAGACATGAGAGTTTCCTCTGCTAACGAGCGTCGTCTCGTGGCACAAAGGAATACCATGAAGTATGTTGACTCCCACCTCCGTGCACAAGTGAGAAACCTTCAATACCAGCTTGCAACTAGTCAAGCTAGAGTTGAAGAGTTGGAGGAATAGCTAAGTGCTTCCTCGAGCACTTAGGATTGCCGCAGGATGTTAGGAGATGTGTTATTTCCACCCAGACGCTTGTTTGTGTTTGTGTTGTGTGAACTCTGCTAAGAGCTATGTGTGTGCTAGATGTGTTGTAAGCCTTATGTTAGTGCCATGTGAACCTTAAGTTTATGTTATGCTTGTTGAGACTCTGTTTCATGTGTATGTTAGTCTTTGTTTGTGATTGTTTCTTAGATGCTTGTTTGTTGTTGTGTTATTGTCGGGGGTTTACCCCCGAGTAGGGGTAAGGCAAGTGCTAAAAGCAAGATCAGAAGGGCAGTTTTGACCAAGTTGGCTGGCTACCCGGTACCCGCTACCCGGTGGACAGCTATTCGGCCATACCTACCAATGGCCAGGAGGAAGAATCAAGGAAGTTGTATTCTTTCGAGTAGAGGAAGTTGTCCGGGTAGAGGAAGTGGATTCCTACTCGGACCAGAAGTCAATGGAGCCGTTCTGACACAGGATCTCGCGTATCCTGCGTCCGTACGGCGTGCGGTTCAACTTCACGGGGTGCGTGATTATCCGCACCACGGCGTGGCTACAGTGCGGTAGGCGCCTGTCTAGTCCTGTCACTGACAGAGGGGACAGGACAAGGCTAGGGCCTACCCTATCTCACTGACAAGGGTGGACAGGTCCCATCTCCGAACGGCGCAACGACTTACGGGGCGAGTGTCAGCGGTAACCCGGAGGCGTGCGCGGTTCTGCAGGGCTCCTGTCACATCTCGTCGTACTTTATACTTGTTTTCTATTCGGCTGGGCACCAGCATATAAGGTGCCCTGCCTCCTCCTGTGAGAGGTTCGCTGCATACGTTCGGAAACCAGTCGCTGCGCATTCCAGAGAGAACACTAGAGGCAAGACACAGAGAGAAGAGTGGCTACTCGGCTGTAGGCCTGATTGTACTGTGGCTACACGGTAATACACATAAAAAGAGAGAGGCGGGAGTAGGGGTGTTACCTCCACACGAGGGCCCTGAACCTGGGTAAGATCTTGGTGTTTGCAGTGTTTGTGATCTACCCCACGCGGCTACTCGCCGTGTGATCCCTCCCCGAGCACCTCCAGCGTCCATCGGCCCCAACTTTAGCCCTCCTCTTGTTTTCACCATCTCCTAGTGTGGAATAACAAACTAGTAGTTGTTTTCCACACTTGTGCTCTTGTTTTCACCATTTTCTATGCTTGTTTTCACCATGGTATGCTTGTTTTCACCTCCTTGTATGTTTGTTTTCTCCATGGTGATCTTGTTTTCCAGCTTCTCATCATTGTTTTCCATCTCCTCTTGATGTTCTCCTCCAAGTATGTTTGTGTTATCAATAAACCTGATCATACATAGATGCATAGATTTAGGTAGTATAAAGTTCTCATAATTATAAACATTATACTCAAGTAGGATTGAATTCACCTGTTGTTCTAATAGTTTGGTCGTTGATCTTGTCATAGGACCAAGCCTCACCTCATTATCTTGGACAGCCACCTTATCATGTGTAATAATAGGTGAAGAGCTAGGGATGTCCTCATCAGTGGGGCTCGCCATCGGGGGGCTGGTCAGTCCTATCATCACCACCATCATTGGCCCTCTCTTCCTCTTGCGACTCTCTGGCCATAAGCATGTAGTGGTCCAATAATGCCGGATCCGTAGAAGAAGACGACATGCCTAGCTAGCAATAGACAAAATAATTACTAGGTTAGTCACTGGAAAGATTCGGCATGACCTTTGCTATAAATGGTCATGCCGGAGTGCCAAAAATTTGCCGGAACGGAAATGAATCAATGTTCCGGCAAAACATTGGCACTCAATGTACCTGCAACATAAATAGAATGCACATATGGCCACAAAAACAGCTTCTTGATGTCATCACATTATCCCAGGACCATCACAATGTATATGGCCAAAAAAACTTCCAGGTTGGCCACAAAAACTCCTTGTTTGTCCACAAAAACTTCCTAGGAACATCCCATGAATTCATATCATCGCACAAAAACTCCCAGGTTGGCAATCAAGCAACCTATAACTTGAGCATTTTTTCATAACATTACAGCTACAAACTCTATCAACATTATCAGAATTTTGCAAGCTAACAGTATCAGAATTTGCAAGCTAACAGAACTCAAGAAATTTATGCAACATAATAACCATACTAATGCACTTAATGTGCAGCTGTCAAGCGTGGACAATATTTTTCCTTCAAAAAAGTTACTACTGACATTTTGATTGAAATCAAGATAGAAAAAGTCACAGATAAATGAATAGTACAGTTTATACAAGTATGTTGATTAAATTCAGCAAGTTATTTGGAATGAGAAACGATTTCAGGGCCTCTGTTCCCAACAGAAAAAATAGTTTCTCGGCCATGCTCTCATGTTATCTGAAGTGGAAACTACTAACACTTGGCAAATGCAATTTACGCAAATCCTTAGGCTGTGATCACTTGTCCTTCCTTTACTAACAATTACGAAGGTACATGTAACATGTTGGTTTAAATTCAGTAGGGTAAGCTATAGATATCAATTCTTCAGATGAAAACGGCTTTATCTTGTTTGCTGCTACTGAAACTGGAAACTGATAGTCCATAATAAATGCAATTGCTAAGAGATCTGCTTGACATGAATAAATTATGGGGGATGCAATGACTAGCCTAAACTTGGGCTTATAACTGAAAAACTACCTAACACATCAAAGTGTTGCCCAAAAGTGGACACTCTACCCTGCAGCACACTGATGAGTGGCTCATCAATTTAGCTGTGTCGGGTAATATCTCTACTTATTTTTTGCTCAAATTCAACATTAATTCTTCATTGATCAAGCTGAACCATTCTAGTTGTAGATATTCCCCTTCCAGTGGCTACTAAGGATCATTTTCTCCTTTTTTTCGGTTTTTCGGGCTTATTAGTAGTTTGCCAACAGGTTTACTCTTGGTGAAAAAGTACCAGTAGCATTTTAATTAATTTGGCGTGATGTACCTGACCTGGTCGTACATACAAACTGGCTATATATTAAATGAAACATGTCTAATCGTGCTATAAAATGATCCGGTGGAAGAGCTCCGAATTATTAATCCCATCAATCTTTGTTTCAAGCTCACTAGAAGATAGATTTCTCCCATTCCCTCCACCCAAAATCGTTGATCTTCGGAGGATTGAAGGAGAAAGCCCCGATCAACATCTTCACCAACTCGTTCTTCATTTGCCCCTCATTCACTTGAGGGAATCTAGTCTAGGGTTTCCTTGTGGAAAACCTAGACCCCATTGCTACTCAATCGTTGATTCGTGATTCTTGGGAGCCCCCAATTTGGTTGTGGGTGTGTGCCTTAAACTTTGTAAAGGATTCGATTTCCGCCACAAAGGGAACCAATAGTGTAAGGTGAACTAGGCCTTTGTGGCGAAGTTCATCCGAGAATAAGGTAAGGCCTTTGTGGCGTTGAGTAGGCCTTCGTGGCGAAACTCACACCCCTCCAACGAGACGTACTCCCCTTAAAGGGAGGAACTCGGGATTACATTCTCGTCTCAGTGTGATCCCTCTATAGGTTACCTCGTTCCCTCCCTTTTATTTTGTACTTGTATCTTGTTGTTTGTTGTTCTTGTCATATAGGTAAATTCACCATAGTTGCATATCTAGAGAATTTACCTTTGTGTCAAGCCTTAATTTGAAGGAAAATTAAAATTGGTCGTAGCACCTATTCACCCCCCCCTCCCCTCTAGGTGCCCATACTATCTGTTCACCTTGTAAGACAGGGCACAACACCTTTATAAGCCAGCTCGTGTGAGCCTTAGAGCTAAGACTTTACGCATACACATCCTCTAACTTGGCGACATATCCGCCTTATAGTGATTTATAGTAGCACATAGGAACTCACCACCGTTGCCTGATCCGAAGCTAGATAATTTATGTGCGATCACGTCACCAGATCCCTTCCCCTTAACACCCACGTCCTCTTCCACATCCACGATGGTTAGGCCACCCCGGTTCCTACATGCGGAGACAATACCACGACACTAGTGCATAAACCAAGATCCAATGCAAGGCGGGAGGCAATGTGTCGTGTCCAAGATTCACAAACACCATAGGTTGGGAACCCCCTTTGTATATTTGTCAAGGGGTGCTAGGATGGATGAATCCATGTCAGACGTCGATCTTGCCTACCAAGACTACTAGACACCTTGTTTAACCATGTTCCGGCCGCCCTATGGCTAACAGTCATGCATCCTGCTTTGGTTGTATTCATGGTGGAGAACATGGGTTTCAAGGGTGTTCTCCGGAGAGTCTGATCCTTCTAGGGAAAGGACTGGAGGTTAAATTAGAGAAGATCCAATCTAGTTGATCACCTCTCTTTCCATCCTTTCTACTAGGGGTCAGATTAAGATCAAAGGCGGGCTCTAATATTGCTTATCGGGTCAACTTGAAGTCCCCCTCAGTGGTGGCCTTGGTCCTCCCTTTATAGGCTAGGGGGTATCGCAGCAGCCAAATCCCTCCTGGATTGCGTGCTTAACACCTGAATGGGGGCATGGCTTCCCGCCCAATATTCCCGTTCGGTTGCGTGTAGAAACCTTCCGAAGGCTTCGGAAGGATGTCGGCATCCTCCTTTTTCCCACTCATCCGGAGGTGAGCGCCTGGCACTTTACTTCCCCTTGAAGAAGAGGGCGGAGACAGGGTGCAACTGGTGTCGTCGGTCTATCTCCTAACGAGCTTGGATCGTCATCCTGACGTCATGGTTCCTCCTCCTTCCTCGGTGCCCAAGTGTCGCTCGATCTTATCTTATCGGTGTCGTGGAGAAGAGGGTAAGGCCCTCCTTCGATCTGGCCCCTTGTTGGGGTCCACCAGCAAAATGGCAGTCCACGAGACCTCCGTTGGTTGGAAAAGTGATAACCTCCGAGGGGCAGTAGCCCTTATACCTTCTAGGTAATCCTTGTGTTCACTTGGTGAAGGTGTCCTCCGCGGGGACTCCCTGTCTTCTTCTGGGCTCGCTTTGACAACGACGATGGGAACCCTAGTTTCCAGGGTTGCAATAGTATCCCCGGGCGAAGGCATAGAAATGCCCTGAGTAGCTAGAAGCCTTCAAGGATCATTGTGGAGTGAGCGATTACTGTCGTGTAGTGACCATGATACAAGTTAGTTATGGTACTGATGGGTCTTCGTAAACTATTGTACCGGTAATGTGGTTTCTTGGTACCTACTACTCCATTTCTAAATATAGGACGGTTTATGTTTTCATTATTTTCTCAAATTCATATGCATCTAGACGACATGTTTTAGTGTGTATATTCATTTTAATCCATATGTAGTCCACGTTGAAATAACTAAAACAATCTTATATCTTATAATTAGAAACGGAGGAAGTAGTTCTTACTTGTCTTTTAAAACAATCTTATATCTTATAATTAGAAACGGAGGAAGTAGTTCGTACGTGTCTTTGTTTTGTTGCATATTTTTTATCTCACCACAGTAGTTGACACTTGTGTTTGTTCCCATGTTATACCGGGTAACCTAAACCATCATGGAGATGTTACCATAGCGGCATTTATGCAAAACCAACCAAACATAGACACAATTGCATTAGAAGATGCAATGCATCTATACAGCTGCATCCAGCTTCACGCCCTATAGGCATCGCCAAAGCATGACGTGTTAGTCACGACAAATGTGCAGCAAAATAAAGGTGCCATCTTAGAGATAAGTTTTGTCACAATAAGGGTTCAAGCTTGTTCACGAATCTGATTCCTATATTTATATGCTCATTCTAGACGTTTACACCATTCGCTCACAGTACGCATCTAAATTGTGCAGTCGTCAGCTAAGGACAAAAACTGACATGGGATACAAAATGAAGAGATTGGATGGGACTTGAAAACGCAAAGTGTGATCCTATGCTCAAATCTCTAGCAATGCCTGGGAGCACAGCCCGACTATTCTTTGTACCAAAACAAGCCACGATCTGCACTCTCAGTTCTTCGATACTCCATATGGGGTGACGGAGCATATTATGCCATTATGAAATTGCACCGTAAAGGACAGCATCTTTTCACACATTGAGAAGATTGTTGTTTCTTCGGCGGCTCCTTGTGGAGTGGGTCCTTGTGGAGTGGGTTGATGATGCTGTGGGCAACCGAAGATGGTTTACCCCTACAGCTCATCGCATGGCTCACCGGCCACATTTAGATCTAGCGGAAATATGCACTTCCCATTACTCTTCGAGGTTCCAGCCATTGCCTTATTGTCAGTGCAATCATCCACAGATAAAGCTGCTAGAGGGTACACCTTGGATGATAGCCTTCCGTCTATGATATTCTCACCTAAACTAGACTCCGCAGTGGATGATACATTATCCAATTTAATTTTCTTGTCTACTGATCCATTGACTCCATCAGTCCAGTTTGCAATATCAACTTTCCTTTTTTGCCTAGCTTGGAGACAATGATTGTCTGCACAGGCAGCTGACTTAACCAAATTGCAATTTGGTTCAGCGCCATCCTTTTGATCTTCAGAGGACTGGCTAGAGGACCAAACAGACGCATGCAGATCCACAGTCAGGGGATCCTCGTTCAAATTATGCTGACATTTACTTGTCGGTACATCAAGTGGAAGGTTCCAGTGATCTTTTCTTTTTACTCTAAACACACCCCATAGAAAATAAAACATGTTCCATCCTGAAACGGAATAAGGAAGAGTAAGATCTTTCACAGTAAAAATGATAAATTATCACTTGAATTGGTGGAAGAATTCTAACTCTGGGAGTTCTTTGACAGGATGTTGGAAGGGAATATAAGTAATTCAGCTGATTCGACATGTCCTCTGAGTGCCAAGTCATTGTTTAGCATATTTTGGACCAATTTACTGTAATGATGTTCATAGCTGCAGAAAAATAAATTAAGCAATTTCAGAAAGATGAGTGAATTCGAATAGGATGCTACATGGCCAGCTATAGAAAAATATGAACAAGAACAATTGCAAGGAGCATACCTATGAGTATCTCTAGCAAAGAAGAAAACACCAATATTGTCATGTGTGGGTCCATTTTCCTGAAACTGTATGGGCCACGAGTCTTGACGAGGCAGTTCTTCAAGCTGGACTCTTGAGGGGAACTTCTTTGCTACTTCGAGCACCTTCGGTGAAGCAGAACAAGATAAGTGAGCTTGAAAACCATCACATAGCTCAGGTGATCTGCCAGTCCTCCACAGCTCAAAATCACCCCTGTTCACAATAGAAGTTTCAATGCACATAACGGAAACAACCCTATACCAGACAAACAAATGATTGCAACAAAGGTGGGCTATAAGTGATAATCATGTTTAACAATAATATGATATGAACAATGACGTGCAAATGAGATGACAGAGGTCTGAACATGTGGGACCGCCTGAGAAAACCTTTCGGTATTCTTCGTTGGTGCCAAAAGGACGTGTGACAAGTGACAAAAAAAATTAGTCTAAATAGGATAAATAGTGTACTAGGAAGAGAAGATATTCATACTGCCAAATATAATCCAATTCTGGAATAGTTGAAACTATTGTTTCATCACCAGGTTTAAAGGCTTGACTCAATTTGTCCATCAGATCACTTGGCATAGTAGAACTGCTGTGAGTTGGGTCGTAACAAGGACCACATTTGAGGATATGCTTTGATTGATCTAATCTGGAAGTATTCTCAGTAGTAACCAATCTATTAGCTTCAGAAATTCCATTCCTTTTGGCAGAGGCATCCTTCAAGTTTCGCGCACCCAAAGGTTCTATTGCAGACAAACGTAGTCTGTCAGCGGCACAAAATTGCGTAGAATGGCCTGCTTCATTACACCGCTGACAATGGACTGCGCGATTGCTGCTAGAAGCACCCAGTCTCGAACTAGGTGGATCATTTCTTTTATCATCCAAACGTGAAGCCCCTGAGTTCTGGAAAACATTTCTTTGAGCACCAGAACCAAGAATACCCAAGGACCTCTCAGAACTAGTTGATGTTATACTCACTGGTGCTTTTGCTAAAAGTGGCTTATTTATCTCGCTGTGTCCTGAAAATCAAAAATAGAGTTACCCTATAATGCAGTGCATTCCCTAAGTAAATACACGGTTTAACACTTAATGAGATTATGATGAAACTGGAAAAGAATGAATTACCAAGAGTGTTTCCAGCAACCTGTTCATTGGCAACTCCTAAATTACTAGACTTGGCCGTGTTATTTCCTGTAGTGAGACGCTGAGCTGCAGATTCTGCTTTTGACTGAACTGGAAAAGCCATTGGTCCAGTAGTTGAGGGGCATCCTAATATAGAAGTGCCTCTATCATTGCTTGCATTCCGGCCCACTGGTAAATTCATCATAGTTAGATCCTCAATAGGTGGTACGGTGGAAGACTTTGCCTTAATTGCTGGCTCGCATGTTTTCGGCTTTTTGAATGATGCTGGCTTGGTAGATAGGCTCATTGGACCCTCTTTTTTCACACTAGAGGTCAGCTGAGCCTTCAAAGTTTTGATCTTCTGAGGAGCTTCATTCACTAGTTGCTTTACCTTGGGGACCTTAGAGTTGTTGAAAGTAGTAGACCTGGAGAGTTGACCTGCATCAAACCACAATATGTAACGTTCTCTCCCATTCTAGGCCTGCAGGGAACGCCCTTGCAGTAGTGCTAGTAACTAAACTGAAGATTGTAGGATTTTAATTAAAGTCTCTCAATTTAAAATGGTAAAAGTAACAATTTTACAACTTTACCAGCAAGTGGCAGTGCCTGATTCTTGGCAGCACTAGATGACAACAAGGTTGGCACTTGGGGAGCGATTTGTTTCCCTTTCTCCATACCCAACCTGAATGAACTGTCGAGTGACACAGGTATTCTTTGTCTGGAGTCAGACCCCATCGATAAGACCCCAGGTTCAGGAATATTTTGCATAGTCCTTGCATCTTCTTCCTTCCTCCTAGTAACCGTATCAATGCCTTGATTTGCATCATTCCATTCTTTTCTGCCAACAGTTTCAGCATCCACTTCATTCTCAGAAGAGCTTCTGCTCTGGGCAGCATTGGCAGGTTCATTGAATTTCCCTTCAATAGACTCTTCCTTTGAAGTGCCAACCTTCACTTGAGATTTTTCTAATTTCTCCTTTTCAAAATCTACTTCAGCTTGGCACTCTTCGCAAAACCACTCACCCTCTGGAACCTTTTCCATCATCACCCGCATACAGTAACTATAGTAAAGAAACGGGACAAGAACTTTAAAAAGACGAACAACAATACCTTCTCAAAGATATATTATGGAAAAGAATACTCAATAGATCAGTTTTTTATTTTGTTGTGTATATTGACAAGCATATTACTTGTTTAGGCATCGCGGTACTTGCAGTTGCAGTGGCTGTTGTTAGGGTTGCAACCAACTATATATGCCATGACAATAAAAGCGCAACTAATACATCATGGTATGGCATACTCAATAGATCAGTTTTTTTTATTTTGTTGTGTATATTGACAAGCATATTATTTGTTTAGGCATCGCAGTACTTGCAGTTGCGGTGGCTGTTGTTAGGGTTGCAACGAACCATATATGCCATGACAATAAAAGCGCAACTAAACCATCATGGTATGGCATCAAACAATTGGATCTGTTTAGCTCTAATTCAAAGGAAACGGAACAAAATAATCTTACGTATGCTCAGCACCATCGTTACATCTATTGCAAACAGCGAGCTTCTCCTCATCACCAACATCTCCACATATGTCACAAACTTTCACCTATTGTCATTTCAACAGATTTCAGAAATCAGGCAATTCAGATTTTCAGAGGAAACTGAATAAAAGAAACAAAACAAGTTCTCAGTGTAATTTAAACGCATCATACTGAGGTGGAGGACATGATACAAAAATACAATTGAAAGCGAAAGTTCAAAACTCACATCCTCAACTTCTTCCATACTCTCATCATCTGATGAAGTCATTTCTGTCTTAAAAACCTGCTAGACATTGACACCATGTCTAAGAATTTTAGTTTTGCAACTAAGAGTTAAGGCACAAAAATATGTAAGTGTTATGTGTGGATCAACATGCTAATATATCAATTTAGAAGATAATCGCCACAACACCACAATCCATAGAAAAAAGTAAACACTGAACAAGCTCTCCATGGATAAAATATGTACACTAGGATGAAATAAACATTCTAGAACAAAATAAAATTGGCAACTAGAAACTCACATCATCCATAATTGCTAGAGAATTTTTATCCGCAGCACTAGTCTTCTTAAAAGCAGTTGCTTGCACATTAGAAGCATGGTTGAAATTGTTGATAGCATCATCACTGCCCATGACCTTATCATCATTTTTACCACGTAAACATCTAGAAGATGGAGGTGTTGTTCTCCCTCTTTTCTTCCTTACAGCCCCATTGAAGGTCCCTTCAAGCTCAGAAAGTGAAATATAATTATTGCAATGTTCTGAGGCGTGCTCTTTCCATCAAATAACTGGAAGCTAAAAGCATGGATTCTCTCACCTGGTGAACCAGTGTCGACCTGCTTTAGTCCTGACTTCATCAGAAATAAGGACAATTAAGATGCACACAAGATGAGTAGGAACCTCAGCATGCAATAAATGTCCCTGGTTCCGGTTTAATGATGAGATTACTCTGGTCTTCCTCTGTTGAGTGGAAACCTTCCCTATTAATTGCAACAAATTAAGTCCTTGACAATACAAGTGTTTAGTCTTCGTTCACAGTTTCCAATTGACAATAAGCACATGAAGATGGCAAGAGGAGAGGAGCAAGAATGTGTGAGAATAATCTTTGCTTATGTAGATATTCTACTCCCTCCGTCTCAAATTAATCGTCTTAAAGTTGGACAAAAGTGGATGTACCTAGACATACATCCACTTTTGTCCAACTTTAAGACAATTAATTTGAGACGGAGGTAGTAGATACTAGTAGTATTGGTTGTAGGTAGTAAACTTTGTTTTTCCATCCTGGTTACCGGTAGAAAGTTATAGAAGGCTGTAGAAACCTAGTTGTAGAAGGTCTGTAGCCACCGACCTTGTATCCTATATAAGTATATATATGGCACTATGCAATACAAGCTGAAGTGGCGTTTGCAGCGTACCGCAATCAGAGAACACCTTGCCACACACACGTGTGTCTAACATTTGGCATCAGAGCCACGTTGGCAAGAGAGGAGAGGATCCTGAGAGATGTCAGCTCCACTTGAGCAAGGTGTTGCCCGCAGTACGTCTCACCAGTCACAACGTCATTCCCCTTCACCACCACCGAGCCTGACCGCGCCACCGCGAGGTTGTCATCGAGCGCGTCGTGAAGGAAGTTGGCGGCGGCAATTACCCGACGCTCACGCGGACGAACTACACCGAATGGAGCCTCCTCATGAAGGTGAAGCTGCAGGCTCGGGGCATTTGGGATGCTATCGAGCTCAGCGTTGACGACTTCCACGAAAAGATGCCGCTGCGTGAGCAGGGCAAGCTTCTACTCACCGAGGAGCAGTGGCAACAAAAGATGGATCACCAAGGAGGCTCCTCCGGGAAGGGTGGAGAAGGCGGCAGCGATCATGCAACACCTAGGGACAGCCAGCGCGATGACACATGCCGCAACTGTCGCCGCCGCGGCCATTGGGCCAAGGGCTGCTGGCAACCTAGGAGAAACGGAAACAGGTCATACTTAGCCCAAGCAGAGGAAGATGATGCGGAGCCTGCAAGTTAGCGAGGCTCCTACCATAGCCTTGACGGTGCTGGAAAGTGAAGCTCCTGCTCATGTCATGAAGGCGCGGCAAAGCGACGCGCCTGCCGCAGCCATGGTGTGCAGCAAAGCATCGCTCCAGCCCCAGCCATAGTGCTTGAAGGACAACATCGCTACACCTCTAGAGCAAGCCCCACTTCACACCGACAAACCGAAGGCAAAAGCCTACCTCGGGAAAGGCAGCTATGACGAGCGAATCGAGGGCTGGTACCTTGACACCGGTGCCACAAATCACATGAAGGGCCGCGGCGACGCCTTCGCTGAAATTGACCGTACGGTATCTGGCACCATCAAATTCAGCGATGACTCGGTTGTCGAAGTCAAGGGCATCGGCACCGTCATTTTCGCTGCAGAAACGGCGAACACAAGGCCCTAAGCGGTGTATACTACATCCCACGCCTGAAGAACTCGATTATCAGCATTGATCAGCTCGACGAGAGCGACGCAAGGGTGCTGATCTGGAGAGGTGTGCTTCGCATATGGGCTCGACAAGGTTGACTCTTTGTTCGGGTTAGGCGCGGTCAGAATCGTCTCTATGCCATCCACCTTGAGGTTGCCCGACCAATCAGTCTCACTGCCGGCTATGATGATGTTGCTTGGCGCTGGCATGAGCGATTTGGCCTTGACATGGCACGTGGGCTGCCACGGCTAGGGCATGTGGAGCAGTTTTGTGACACGTGCGTGAGCTCGTCCAATGCGACCTCTACGGTCCTATTTTGCCGGCAACACCTGGAGGTCGACATTATTTCTTGCTGTTGGTGGATGACGCCACTCGCTACATGTGGGTGATGCTCCTGACAGCCAAGAACAACGTACCAAATGCCACCAAAAGAGTCTAGGCAGCAACGTACTAGATGCCATCAAAAGAGTCTAGGCAGCAGAAGCTCAAAGCGGACGCAAACTGCGCGTGTTCCGCATCCATAACGGCGGCGAGTTCACCTCAGCAGAGTTTGTCGCCTACTGTGTTGATGAAGGAATCCGGCGCCACTTCTACGCTCCATACCCCCACAGCAGAATGGAGTCGTCGAGCGGCGGAACCAAACGGTGGGTGCAATGACGTGTGCTTTGCTGAAACAAAGGATTATGTCGGCTGAATTTTGGGGGAGGTGGTGATCACTGTTGTCTTCCTACTGAACCAAGCTCCCACCAAATCCCTCACTGGAAAGACACCCTATGAAGCTTGGCATGGCCGAAAGCCGGTTGTCCACTATCTTCAAACCTTTGGGTGCTTGGCATATGAAGTAATAGGGGAACCTACGCAAGCTTGATAACCGCAGCTCTTTTGCTGTCTTCATCGACTACGAGGAAGGAGTAAAGGCTTACGGGTTGCTGGACCCAGCAACAAGGCTTGTCCGCATTGCCCCTGATGTTATCTTTGATGAAGAACGTGGCTGGGATTGGGAAAGATTGGGCAGTAGAAGGCAACGTATACTCCGGCAGCAACTTTGACATAGAGTACATCATCAAGGCGCCTAGCCAGGTGTCCAGTTCAGTAGAAGACGAACCTGATCAAGGCACCTCAGCCAGCGTACCACCAACGCCTCCATCTGCTCCAGCAACAAGTGTTGCAGCCCCTGCAACTCTAGAATTTGTCATGCCAACGGAAGACGATGATGATCGACTCGATGTTGTACATGGCAACACACCAGTTCGCTATCGCATGGTCGAGAATCTAATTGGAGAAGAACTTGTGCTCGGGCTCGCACCACGCAATCTCGACTCTGAGTTACACTTGGCCAACACGGGGGAGCCATGCTCATTTGCAGAAGCTAAGTGTGACAAGGCATGGCAGGCAGCCATACACGAGGAAATCGAGGCGGTGGAGCGATACAGGACATGGGAGCTCATGGATCTGCGGCATCAACAATATGCCTCAAATGGGTCTATAAATTAAAGAAAAATGAAGCTGGCAAAGTAATCAAACATAAAGCGTGACCGCTTCGTCCAACAAGCCGGCATAGACTTTGATGAAGTCGTTGCTCCCATGGCTCGCATGGACTCAATTCGGCTGCTACTTGCTCTAGCTGCCCAGGAGGGGTGGCATGTCCACCACATGGACGTAAAATCAGCCTTTCTCAATGGAGAACTAGAGGAGGAAGTCTATGTGAAGCAGCCACCCGCGGTTTGGTCGTCCAAGGAGAAGAAGGAAAGGTTATGCGGCTGCACAAGGCCCTCTATGGCTTGCGACAGGCACTACAGGCATGGAACGCGAAAGCTTGATTGCACACTCAAAGAAATGGGCTTCAAACAGAGCGAGCACGGTTCATCAACGGTGATACAACAATGCTTGTTGGAGTATATGTGATTTGATCATCACAGGTTAATCCAAGGGAGCAATAGGGAGCTTTAAGGACGAGATGAAGAAAAAATTCGAGATGAATGACCTTGAATTGCTTTCATTCTATCTCGGAATCGAAGTCCAGCAGCACGGTGACGGCATCAGCCTATGTCAGGCACACTACGCCTCACGCATCCTTCAGCTGGGACGAATAGAAGGCTGCAATTCTGCACATACTCCTATGGAGGAGCGGCTCAAGCTGAGTCGTGAGTACAGCAGAAAAGGTGGACCCTACGAAGTACCGTTGGATCGTTGGCAGCCTTCGCTACCTCATCCACACCGGGCCAGACCTGGCCTTCGCTGTTGGGTGGGCTTTGTCGGTCGATTCATGGAACAACCCACGAAGGAGCACATGATGGATGTGAACAGAATTCTTTGCTACGTTGCTGGCATGACCCACTATGGTCTTCACTACAAGCGAAAAACAAAGGAGGCGCGGCTGATAGGTTACAGCGATAATGACCTCGCTGGAGACATTGACGCCAGGAAGAGCACGAGTGGCACACTATTCTTCCTCAGCAACTTCTTGGTGAGTTGGCAATCTCTCAAACGTGAGGCAGAGTATGTGGCAGCCACAACCGCAGCAACCCAAGGAATTTGACTGGCTCGACTGCTTGGGGAGCTACAAAGAAGAAAAGCTGAGACGGTTGAGCTAAAGGTGGACAGCAGGTCTGCCATAGCATTAGCCAAAAATCCAGTCTTCCACGAACGCAGCAAACATATCGATCTTCGATATCACTTTATCAGAGGCTGCGTGAAGATGGAAGCATTAGCACCAGCTTCATCAGTACATCAGATCAGCTCGCTGACATCTTAACAAAATCTTTGGGGCGAGTGAAGTTACAGGAGCTGCACGCTAGAATTGGAATGGTCCAGATTAAGTCAAGCTTGAAAAGCAAAAATTAGGGGAGAATTGTGAGAATAATCCTTTCCTATGCAGAATGTTCTAGCAGATACTAGTTGTACTCGTTGTAGGCAGTAAGCTTTGTTTTTCCATCCTTTTGTAGAAACCTAGCCGTAGAAACCTAGTTGTAGAAAACTGTAGAAGGTCTGTAGCCACCGACCTTGTATCCTATATATGGCACTATGCAATACAAGCTGGAGTAGCGTTTGCAGCATACAGCAATCAGAGAACACCTTCCCACGCACACTTGTGTCTAACAGAATGAAATTGATGTTCTATCAAATAAGGATTTCAAAACATAGGAAACTTACAAAATAGGGTCAGGGTGATTATGATCTACAGTCACATGCCAGACTTTCCTTACAAACAAAGTATGTCAATCCAGATTGAGGGCTTCTGGGTGTGGGTTTCATGTGGCACAAATAGCGGGATGGGATGAGAGGGGGGGAGGGGGGGGAGGGGGAGAGAAAAGTTCGAGCTGACATACTTCAGTTCGAGGATTTTAAGATCTATGTTGCAGCCTCCTTCCTCTACTTTCAGTTTGCAGAGTAAGATCTTTATATCCTCTGCTATAAATTCGATGGTCTTAAAATCCTCTGCTTTCAGCCCTTCCCTCGAACTGAGCACGCCACCTCAAACTGATCCTCTCATCTCCCCTCAAATCTTATTACGTTGTTTGCGCCACCTGAAACCGTCCCCTGAATCCCTCAATCCGGATTGATTACTTTGTTGGTAAGGAAGCTCTAACATGCTTTGTCTGGTTGGTTTCACTTCAATATATTTTGTTGTCCTGTTCATTGTGTGCAATCGAAATGAAATTCAAACCGTTCCAGGCCAACACCTCTGATCTGTTGTAAATGTGTTAACTAGATTTTTGTGATGTATACTCCAGTTGAGGATTTGTCTGCCTAAGTAATAAACGGTCTGATTGTGCAACGTCTTGTTGAAAAGCTGTGCAAGTCAGTTCATGGAAGAAGTACAAACTAAGTTGACATGCCTTTGGGTAGTTTTGTCAAAAATGATAGTCGGACTGGCTCCCATGCATATTGATCACTGTTATTATTTCTTTTGATCACATACTGACTGGTTCTTCCCTTTTTGTTGCACTTGGGTTACATGATGTTATGAAGAAGTGTAAACTAAACAGATTCTCCTTTTGGATATAGATCTGCATTTGTTCATCTGGATGGCAAGTTCTGACTTCGAGTTAACTCAATGACTGTAGAGTGGTTAAAAGAGGTGCTATGCGACAGCAAAACGCCTAGCGATTAATCGTGCTATGTGCGCTTAATCGAGATAGGCGCTAGGCAGAGGCAATACTAGGAATTAACGCCTGGATTTTTTCAACCTTGACTGTATTGCATTTTTAGCTTTGCTCTGGTCTTTTGTACTTTGTAAATTTGTTTGGGGGGGGGGGGGGGGGGGACTATTGGACTTGTGCCCTTCTGGGTGTATTTGATCAAATCATGTGTTATATAGTAATGAATATGCTTTCTAGATCATACTATCCGAAGATAAAGGGACATATCTCATTCAGGGGGTACATCAGACATTGCATTCTATTGCGGTTTCACGTTGCCCCCACTAATTTTGCTGTTCAGAGGTGCATATATTTTTTATATATCTGACTCTTCAATCATATTGGATCTGGATTTATTGATGTGCTTTTCAACAGAATGATCAATTATGTATATTTTATTTTATAATCTTTTGTCAATCAAGACAAAATATTTATCTGCGTATAAAATTAAAAAATATTTATTAATTTGACCTGCCTAAGATGTACCATGTCCAGGTCATAATATAACTAGAGCATAATTTCCTAGAGGTTCTTTCTTATAGATGTGAAATAAAGAGATTCCACCTCCTTCTGTTTTATTACTCAGGGAATGAACTTTGAAATTGACAGTAATATCTGATGGATGTATCATATGTACCTAATTATGTTTTTCAACTAGATTCGTTTTAAGAATGTAGATACATATGTCATTACAGGATGTCATAATAATTAACCCTATTTTGTAAGTTTTACAAGTACCACGGCATAGCAAGCAGCACGGTAATCCATCTGAAAAAAGAAAAGCAGCACGGCACAGCAAGCAGCAGAACGAACGCATAGCAAGCAGCACGGCAGCTCACCTGACGGGAGGAGCGGACGGCCGGGGAGGCGCCGCTCGGGAACGAGCTTGAACGGGAGGGATGGAGGGAGGGAGGTGACCCGCGGTCGGTAACGAGCTTGGGACGAGACGGTCGGGGAAGAGCTCGGAAGGGAACGAGCTCGTGGAGAGGCCGCTACGATCTGCCGGTCGCGGACGGAGAAGAGGGGCGGCTGAGAGGGTCCCGGTCGGGAGCGGCGGCGGTGGACGTCTTTCGCGGATGAGGTGGAGGAGCTCCTCGCCGACGAGGTGGAGGTGGGTGGCGGCGGAGGAACCCTAGCAGCCCATCCTCTCGTCTCTCTGTTCGTGGGGGAATTTGTTTTCCCTTTTTTCTTTGTAATAACTTGATGATGATGATCGGTTGCCTCTCCCTTAATTGGTAAACTCCTTTTTTAACTCCTTCGGAATTTGATTATTTGCTCATTGGTATCAGTCTGAATTATTTTATTTCTTTCTTTTTCACTTTTCCTATTTAACGGCTAGCTGTTTTGTAATTGGAAAACAGTCGACCGCCCGATCTGTCTCACGAATCTCAAGGCACCCTCTCTCATTTCTCCAGTTTTTTGTCGCGCGTCTGACTCGATGACCGAGTCAACGAGTCCTTTTGAGTTTTTTTCTTTTTGAATTTTCATTTCTTTTTCTCAATCCGCGATCTACCTATCGATTTGCTCGGGAGAGAGGATGAAATCTATGGCGGAGTGGTCGTCGCCTTTTTTTTCTTCGAGTGAGGTCCTGCGAAGTGGCCTGGAGCCTGGAGGGATCCCTCACCGGGCGCCCCAAGAGAGTGATGGTTCGTGGGGACGGAGGCCATGGGCGCAGCCTTGGAAATAGGTTCGTCTCTGATTTTGTATCCTCGATTTCCCTCTCCATTTGTTCGCCGGTGAGATAGGTGACGTGATAGTCGCGTCTGGCATGGCCCTCGCCGGTGTAGCGGGATTGTCCGTTTTTTTGTGGCAGTACTGTTGCTCGAGGGCTGCGTATGCGTGACCACGGTGTCGGTGGCGGTGGTCCTATTTCGGTAGCAGGCTTTAGATTCAGTTGCTAGGTGAAGGCGGTGGAGTGACCATGGGTAGTTTGATTATTGATTTTGTGCCCGGGAGCTCCAAGGTTGCAGGAATTTGAATCTGCTCCTCCCTGTGTTGTTTTTCAGTCTCAGTTCTTCAAATTGATAGAAATTAGAAGTGTAGCTGCTTGCTCGTGTGTGGGGGAGCAAAGAAGATTAACCAAGAAGTTGGTAGGGCTACTGCCTTACGAGTGAAGTTAATTGGAAGAACCTGCAAACAGATTTTTGTTTATATATAGCCTGCACAGCTGCAACAGGGTATAGCCTGCAGCAGTATAAATTGGTGTGAACCAATTCATTGTAACAGTTCTTAGTGACTGTATCAGGTAGTTCATTACATACAGTAATGGCTATGTAAATCATTTCTTCATATTGGCATGAACAAGGTGCATCTAAAAGCATCCCTAAGAAAAACTAACATCCTATTTTATTTTTCTTGTCTTAGATCATTCCTGTTTTCGTGAGGAACTTGAACACGATGCTCACAGGATTGATGACAATGGAGACAGAGTCAAATTTCTTTTTGAAGTGTGTTTGTACTTTTTTTCTCGGACACTTGTTGAGCAGTGTGTTGTAGTGTATTAGAAAAACTCCAAAAAGGCGAGAAACACTACAAAAAGGGATAGAGGATCATGCTTGTAAAGTTTGCATTATTGGGTTACATAAATCCTTGTCTGTTATAATCAGTTCTGAACCATATATGAACAATAGTTGTGTCCACGGATATAAGTTTGTAATGCTCTGAATTATCCAGTCAATATAAGATATGCACATGCAAACAAGTGTGAGCAATGAACAACAGTTGTGTCCAGATTTTCTATTTTGTTGACGAACTGGGGATATTGTGTGCAAGGGCATCAGGTTGTATTCAGTTCAGGGCTTCATGCAAGTAGCATTGACTGGTGTTCTTTCTAAAGAAAAAAACTATTATGCATTTTGACAGTTGTAAATGCTAGGACACCGTGGAGGATGCAATGAAGTATGTGTTTGATCTTCTGGGGGATTGTTAAGCTTGTTCTGATGGTTAGCTTGTTTATTGCAATATCAGTAGTAGAACAGATTAATTTAGTAGCAATTCAGCTATGCAAGGGATTAATACAGTAGTGATGTGTAGCCACAGATGATTAATTTAGTGTGTTCAGTACGAGTTCTTCACTATTTCTTCTGGAGAAATGTACCGATCAGTAATGCAGCTACTCTCTACTAGTTGCATTTGATCTTAGTGAAGTTAATTGGAAGCACCTAAAGCATAATATTTTGTTTTATATTATTACTTAATTGGTAAGAAATAAAATACTCTAGTAGTCACTAGACTTATATAGTAGTCCGTCCGACTTCTCTTGCTTAGATCATTACTCTTCATTCTCCCGTGCTCTAGCAACTGCGCTCCCTAGACCACTACCATTTAGTTAGGTGCAAAAAATTAATCCATAGTTTCAGGCTGTATAAATTCAACTAATCATTTTGTTCTAGATGTTCTTACTGACTGTATCAGCTAGTTAGTCCATGCCTTTAGCTTGTCATTTCAGTATATGATTTTCGGTAGCACGTATTCAGTTAGCAGTCTGGTCCCACGCATTTTCAGTTTTGTTCTTTAGTTATTTTATTGTTTCTTAGCCATCTCATTCATGTTCTTCATCTTTTTCATCTTTCTTCAGTCCTCGGTCTGTTCATTTCTTTCCATTGTAAATAACCTTTTTTCATTTAGAAAGTTTATTACCTTTCAGGTGTTTCCGTCTTCATTTTGTGTTGTCGTTTATTCATCTCTCAATATCTTTATTTCCTCATTTCTTCAGTCCATTCTTTAGACTTCATTACCTTAGTCCTCTCTGCTGATCAGTTTATTAGTTCTTATTCTCTCTCTGATCAGTTTATCGGTTCTTATTCTCTCTGCTGATCATTTTATCAGTTCTTATTCTTCATTTTCAGTCTTCAGTCTTTCTTTCTTTATTCCTGACCTTTCTTTCTCCAGTCTTCAATCTTTAGTCTTTCTTTCTTCATTTCTAAATCATTCACCTTTCTTGTATCCTCTGATTTTAATTTTCTCAATCTACAGTGTTTTCTTCTATTCTCAACTTTTCTAGTCTTTCAGTTTGAGCAAATAAGTGAAGCCAAGTTTTGTTGGTTTTTGAGTCTTGTAGCTCTAATTTGTCCAGTCTCATCAGTCTCTCATTCCAGTAGCTAAATCTCTTAGTTTATATATTATTTCTTTAGTTTATATCAGTCTCACTTTTATTTGCTCAGTTAGTTTTCTCTTAGTCTTATCATTCTTAGTTTTGCAAATATTTATTTTCAGTCTTATTTGCTCATTCCGTTTTATCTTCACTGTTAAGTACTTTTCAGTTCTTGGACTTTTCTCTAAGTTACCATTTTGTATACAATTGCTTTAGTATTGGTCATTTGCAATCTCTCGGTGTCTCAGCATTCCCATGCACTAAAAATAAGTTGTGTGTTGTCTTGTACTGTTCTCGGCTTCTTGACACCCATGTTCTAAATCTTGTTTGTTTCCTGCTTAATGCATTTATAAGAGTTGGTCATATTCTTTGCATTTAAATTTGACACGCTCAATTTTGTACAACATTTTTCGCTGAAGCCTCCATGCCGGTAGCTGGTCGCAAGGGACATGCGTGATAAGAATGGAAATCGCGCAACAAATTCGGTGGTATGTATTCAAACTATGTGCAGCACATGCATAGACGATTATATTTTATTATTCAATGAGTAAAAATAGTTGTTAAGAATCATAAAACACAGATAAAATATGTGTTCTCAAAATTTTAGATGAGAAGGCTATAGCCTTCTTTTAGTCAGTATAATAGTTCATTTCTTTCTACCAGCGAGACTGTTAGTGTGGTCTTGCTTGGTTGGAAATTTTCGTTGTGAACTGTTGTAATGATATCCTTCACCTATTGTATTTTCCATCTTGCAAAGTTGTTGATGCATTGTATTATGTTCTGGGATATCTTTGACTCTTAGTTGGCCATTTATCTTATCCTCGGAGTTGTTATGTAGGTCAGCCAAAAAGGCATCTCCTGACTACAGTTTGACTGTATTTTGAGTGCAAAAAGAACTGTATTTTGAGTGCAAAAAGACTAGCAGCAGGGGACTCTGTTGTACTCATGTTGTACTGGCTACTTTACCACTTTTTTACCTTTATCCTGGTTGTTGTTTGTTTACACTAAATACTTCATGTTTGGAAGGTAATAACCAGCTTCTCTTGGGGATCCGTCATGCAAATCATCCTCAGGCACATATGTCGTCTTCTGTGTTGACAAGCGATAGCATGCATATTGGCCTTCTGGCAGCAGCAGCTCGTGAGTCATGATGCAGCCAGATGCAGTGGTTTCACTATTTTTCTCTAACCCTCAGTAATTCATTACAATTCTGATTCAAAAAAAATATCGCCTTATTTTTTTTTACTCGTAATTAACATGGGTGTCTGTTTTTACTAGGCTATCCATTATGAATTTAGCGGTCCACTAGCCAAGTGTTTGTTTACGACACACATGTCTTTTATTGGTACATAATTTGATTTTTTTTATAGAGAAGTTAAATGTCAGACGGTGAGTCGGAAACTGAAACAGAGTAATAGCATGAATGCTACGATCTGCTAGTTATTTGTTCCTTCAGATACATGTGTACAATCACAACCAGTAATCTTGACTCGATGTGTTGGCCAAACTCACATTGGCGTTTTGTGGAGGTAATTTATCATGATTTCAGAATACTTGATGTTCTCCTGTTTCATTATTCATCCGAACTTGTCAAATCTAATGCCATGTGCTTCATGGTTCCCTTTGTGACAACTAGGCTTTCAATGATAATTGCGTTAGTTTGGTTTGTAATGTTTGTAGGTTGGTTGAGATAAATCCACAGTTGGTGAGAAACAATCGATCCCTTGATATTTTTCTTGCTTGGTAGGTTAGTTTTCAGTATTCATTCTCTCAGTCTAATGTATCTTTCCAAGTGTTCTCCGTCTTGTTCTTCGGATCTCTACATATTTTGTTTTTTCTTCTTATTAACTGCTTTTTGTTGTGTCGTATTGGAGCTAGACCACACACCCAACATGAACTGATGCCCATCAGCCCTCATTAGTGTTGGTGCTCAGTCAATCATTCTAGAAATAATAACCGGGGGACTCAACAATACAGGAGCTGGACCTTACACACTCATTCGAGAAATGGTTGCTGAGTCTGAACACAAGAAGGACCTGAGCTATGCACAAATGATCGTAAAATGAAGCACAAAGGTCAAATCTGTCTGTTTACAGAGTTAAAAACAGACATATTTTTGTCCTCGTTCTTTCATTAGTTGGTTGTACAGTTATCAACTATTGATTCGTCTAGAAATGTGACTTTTACTGACATGAAAAAAGCTAGCTGCTGGCTAGACACTCCCTTCTTTTTTGACCTGTGAATTATGTTCTTTGTGTTTGAAGATTTAGGGGGGAAAACCGTGGGTGATTCGCTCGATCTTCCACCGCCGCACTCTGAGGAGGACATAACCACCTATTTGGATACGACCTTTTTTGACATGTGGATACGACCATTGGTGCCATGCAACAAGTTAAACATCTTTCATTTATAAAAAATGTTAAAAATCTTACAATATGATGCAATCAAATAAAGAGGCATAAGCATCTATGAAGAGGAAGAGAAATCGAGGACGACTCAAATGTGAGAGATAGGGGGTTCAGGACATGATGGTCAAGCAATGTTTACATGATTTGGAGTTGCACAATAAGTTCTCCAACATCACTTTGGATCAAAGAACACTAGAAGTCTATGCTCGGCCATTCTAACTACTCGATAACTCCCTCATTCGATAGATATGAGTGGATATGAGTGGATACATGAGAGAGCGAGGGAAACCCGGAAGAACAAGCTATGCAGTATGTGTCCTCTGCTGTGGTGACCCATCACACCACTGCATGTGTAGTGCGCAAGTCTATGACGTAATACTCACAGAAGGACTTAACTGTGAATATTACATCCCTCAGAGTAGTACAACAGAAACACAGCGGGTCCAGGCAAAACTATAGGATACAAACTTCATTACAAAATCTCGAGAATCTCTTTGAAGAATCAAAGAAGATCTCATACAAATAAACACCATAAGAAGCAATTCGAAAATCCAAGCTGGAGAAGAACTCTAGCTCAGAACTTAATTTACTATGGCTGATGTCACCCTAATCTATGGCTTGATATAGCTAAGACCGAGAATGGTCTTCACCTACACCTTGATAGCTTCTCCTCCACCAGCGTGGTTGATGATGATGCTTTACTAGCTAAGTAAGTGATGACTCCACCTAGCTTCATGAAGTAGCGATGGCTTCACGATGACGACTTCCATCAGGCTTCAACTCTAAGCAGGGGGTCAAACGGGAACGAATGAGTAACGAGCGTTACTCAGCAAGTTCATGATATATAGTGGATGGTTTTATGCACTATCTACAGCTTTAGACTCAACAGAGTCATAAGCTAATGCAAGGTTTTGTAAAACTTTCTTCAAGAGGTTGCTTTTACTTCTGAAACCTATGCCCGCCAGACCATCACAGGAGCTAGAACTTCATGGAGTTGCCTTTCCTGTAGCGTTCGCAGTTCCTTCCCGGAAGAGGGGGTAACATGCCACATCCTCTTACACTCTGCAGAGGTGTGTTACTTTACCCATGGACGATGTAACATCCCAAGTATGAAAACTACCCCATAGAATGTTTGATTTCCTGTTTAATTAAAGTTATGCATCATGTCATCATATTGTTGCATTTGTTTCTTTTGTTTTGCATCTGTTATTCTTGTTTTCACAATGCAACTCAAACAATTTCAACTACTTTGTTTTCATACTTGTTCTGTTACAACCTTTGGAATAAAATAACAAATAAAAACAACTCCTTTGTTGTCATTTTATTTCATAGTTATCAATTACTAAAATGGTGCTTCTATTTCAAACAAATAATTCCCAAATTGTTTTCAAACTCAAACTCAAATGCAACAACTCATTTGGAAATTATAAAATCAGTCCAATAATTCTAACCCAACTAATAGTAGGGTTCACCCTATTAAACTTGTTATTTTCTAATATTAATCAACTAATTCCAAATTACTCAAATTCAAACCAAATCACCAAGCATCACCTCTTTTGAGATTATAAAAATCACCAAAACAAATCTACCCTTTGTTTCCAATTAAAACTTTGGGATCAATCTATTAAAGGTTGATTTCATTAATCAATTTGAATATTCAAAATCATATAAATTGGCTTATTTTTACAAACAGCAATGTAAAAGTTGAATTTTCAAAAACCTATTTTGCCAACTGTTAGCTTTTGAGCTAACATGGTCCCATGAATTTTCTCAAAATTTTTAAAACCTAAAACCCTAACATTTCTTTCCAATTCCTATTTCTACAAAAAAAATAAAAGAAACAAAAAAAATAACAAAAGAGGAGAGGGAGGCATGCAGCCCATCTCCTTTCTTTTCTTCCAAGCCCAGTCCAAACTCTTGCACCTTGGCCCAATACCCCCCTCCAGCATGTCGCTGTCTTCTTCCCCACGGTGATGTCACCTGTACGAACACCCTCTGAACCACTCGATCTTCTCTCCCTCCGCTCGATGCTCGCCGTACGAGCTCACTCATCCCCTATATCTAACCTACCACAACTAGCCCAACCCTAGCAACCCTAGAGCCTATACCTAACCCTAGCGCCGCCATCATCCTTTCTCCCCTCCGTCTGTTCTGCTCCTCTGAAACTCGCCGCAACCCGTCAGATCACCGCCACCCATCACTCGCCTTGGTCACCTCGAGGGGAATCTGCAGCCGGGAACGGAACCGCGGCAGTCCCTGGAGCCTCTTCGTGCCCTCGCCGGTTGCCGGGAGCAACCACGGCGACCGCGCCATCGCCGGAACCCCCGCTGTTTTCCTGCTCGTCTTCTGCAACGACGACGACCGCAGCAGGTTCGCCCTGTCCTGTTCCCTCTCCTCTCCCTCCTGGTTCCTCTCCGTAGCACACACGCGCATGCACGTATCAGCACCCACCCGAGCACGCACTGCAGTCGAGCACGAGTAATCCGCAGCGAAGCGACCGCCGGCGTTCACTGTCGCCTGCACCTGTTCTGCGCTTTGTTTCGATGTTCAGTTAACAGTATTAACTGAAGGTTAAGCCGCGACCTGCTCGTTACCTGACAAGAGATCGATCACAGCGCAGTTGGCAGCGCACTGCACCCCAGCCCGGAGGGCGCGGGTTCGACCCCCCCCCCGGCGCATTTTCTTTTCCTGCACTAGCCCATCAGCGACCCCACCAGTCATTGGCGCCCGTGGCCACGTCAGCGCCCCGCTGGCCCCCTGGCCCACGGGCAGTGACCAGTGTGCAACTCAGTGCGGTAACAGAATAATTAAAACCATTTTCTATTTTGTTTTCTAAATTCTTTAATTGGCAGAATAGAACAATAACTTCAAAATTCAATATCTTTTAAACCATAAGTCTAATAAATAAAACTTGTACATGTCCATTGCTCAAAATTTCATAATCTTTCCAACTAGACTATTTGTGTTCTGTTTTGAATTTTCAAATACTTTTAAATTTCAAATTTGAATAATTCAAATGCAAATTGAAATAATTCATAACTAATTCATACTGTTTTCAAATAATTCAAATAAAATATGTTTTTCACACCTTTTTGAATATCCTATTCAAATATAAATTTTTTTTCCTGGTTTGAACAATTTAAATTGCCTAAATAATTTAAATCTTGTTTAATTCAATTAAAATGGCTAAAATCATAACTTGCTTAATATAAACCATTTTTGAACATGCAAAATATGTTTTCAAATCATCAAAGTGTGAACTTTTCAAATGTGAGTTTGACTTTATGTTTTGAACAAATAAAAATTCAATTAAATTCAAACTTGTTTTAAATTCAATTAAAACTTGTTTAATATTGTTTAATTCATAATAAATTCATCCTAATCCAAATTTCAATATTTGAAACATGTAACCCAACTAAAATTTGATGTTCTTTTCAATTATCAACTTTGTCTTTTGTTTTGCACACTTTAACTTGGTGAAAACAACAATTACTTGTGTGACATCAATAAGGAACCACAAATTCTTAAAATGATAACTAAAAATCCCACACTTGGTATTTCCCCTTTTCTTTTGCATCTAACTTGTTTACTTCTTGTCATCATCATGCATGCATCATGTTAAACCACTTACACTTGTTAATCAAATGTAGATCATTGCTTCAACCTAAACCATTTGCATCCATATGCCATTCACTTTGCATATGGGTCCAATTAAATTGCTTCCTCTTGTCAAGTAGTTTATTTTGATGCATCTATTAACATGACATGCATCATCCCATGTTTGTGCACCTATGCCATGTTATTGATTGTTTATATTTCTGCCTTGTTTGTTTGCTTCTTCTCGGCTACACGACGACGTTGAGACCGACGATACTTACGACACCCCTTCTAAGGATTTAGCTCAGTACCAGGCTACTGGGTTTTGCAGGCAAGTTATCACTCACATGAACCACTGTGTTCCTTTCAACATTGGTTACCGATACTTTCCGTTGTTCTTTTCTGCTAGCCTTAGTAGTAGTTGTTTCTGTTACGAACCTATCACATGAATCCCTTAAACCTGATATTGCCTCATCTCCCTTCCTACAACCCATTGTTTGAGCCAGTGTCTTACTAGCATGCTTAGGTTGCTTTTGCTCGAGTCTGTTATCCGTTACTTTCTGTTACTATATCATTTACGTTGTGGGGGCTCGATGTTTAATCAATCAATCATGCTAATGTTACTATTAATAATAAATTTGATGATAAGGCACCGGCAGGAGGCCCATGAGAGGTTTTGAAGCCTGCTAGTGTCGACCCTAATAGGAAAAGGGTCTTGTCTACTGATCCATGATGAGAGCACTACCCGCATTTGGGAAGCGAGTATGGGCGCCCCCCTCAACTTGACCTGATTCGCATCTCGTCCAAATCGCCTCATTTAGTTCGTGTTTTCCATTTGCCGCATGCATGTTTTTGCGAGCCCATGCCAGGGTGGAACTTTCGTAGTCGGCATATAGGGGGACACGGTCTTAGAGTGCTATGAGGGTCCCTTTTCTTCAGGGCTTGATTAGCCGTGCGCCCAAGGTTCTTTGGGCTTGATGCGAAGAATGGTTGGTTGTGTTGAGTGCCCCGCTTGGTGGGAGGCATCCCATCTGGCGGGATATTCATGAGTGTACGGCCAAATTGGTGCAACCCTGCAGGGATAATCTTCTCGAGAAGCCGTGTTTTCCGCGGTTATGGATTACTTGGTGAAAGTACTGGCTAACAAGTACTCAGGACAACTTCAACCTAATGATCAAACATGTTTCACCCAATGATTAATAACTTGACTAGTAATATGTTGTTCACACAATAACTTGACTCATCTTTATTACAACTGTGTGAGTTATCCTCGGATTGCTTCTTTGGATAAGGGGCGAGATCCAGGATGGGTTTGTTTGAAGTTATCTTTCAGTTGGTTACAATCCTCGATCTTATCTCCTTTCTGTTAGCCAGAAATTGTAGAATCTCTGAAGTTGGTTAGCGCAGCTAGTTGCAGCATCTTTTATATCCCTTTCCTTCCGTTGAACCCAAAGCATCTGTGCTTGGTGTTGACGGGTTACACTTTGGTGAACTATGAGTCTTGCTTGCCAGTACGTTGGTGTACTGACCCCTTTGGGGTTGTGGTTTACGCAGACGACGTTTCCGAGGATCTACATGGTGGCTACTACGTGGAGTATGACGACGAGACTGCTGACGAGTAGATAGCGGACCCGGGCAGGATCCGAGACTTCGTGGATGGGCTCCGTCTTTTCGTTCCCGGCCTCTTAGGCCTATTTGGTTCTTGTCTGTACTCAGACATGTTGAATGCTTCCGCTGTATTGTAATGATGTATTGTTGGGGCAGGTGCCCTCTGAATGATTGTATTTGCTATCTCTGCTCTAATGAGAGCCATTTGCCACTTATTTCAATCTTTTGTGTCGTAGAGATCTGTTGTGATATCAGTTGTTCAACGCCGTTGACGTACCATGTGTGTATGGTTTGAAGTACGTCGACGGAAGTGCCTTTGATCTCTAGTGGATAGTTTACATCGACGATGGAATAGCAGGGCTTGTGTTGTCGCGCATAAGCGCAGGCCTACCAGGAAGCTGGGACGTGGGAGCAGTTATGCCCCATAATCCAAGCATCTGCTATCCAGTTCGTACGGTGAGTATCCCCTAGAAATCAGGGTGCGACAGACGACCAAGACCATGTTGCACAACCAGGCTCGAGATCCTGTCCACTCCCACTCAGTTGTGGGGCCCGGTTGTTGGTCCAAGCCAAACTGTGCTTCTCCGCACAATGCATGCCCACCCATTTCTGCCAGCAGGTTGAACGCCTGATTCCACCCCTCACGATGGATATCTACGCGCCCCTGGCAGACCATCATAGACCCGCAGAGTCCGTGGGAATTAAGGGATCCCACCCATGTGCATGTAGTCTCGCAAGACCTACAGCGTACGTCTCTGGCAGCCCGTTGACATGCGAACGAGAAAAGATCACAGCTGACTTACTCCCCCCATAGAAGACCCATGGTTAACGCGGTATTTACGGCGCACCGAGTTCTGATGGCATTTGTGATTAATTCCTAGGTAATACGTTCCCGTGCAGATGGAACCTTCCTTTGACCTATTCATCTTACCATGGTCCCATCCGCCCACCAAACAGAACACTACCACTCGGGTAGTCATTCAATTAGTCATATTATTATAAAAATAGGATCATGCATTCTTTTGAGAATAGGTGGTAATACGATAGGGTTTTTGCAAATAGTTCGTTATGAAGTACTGCAAATGATATGAGCAAGTGATGAACTTGCATGAGATTGAAATAACCATAATAATCAATGTCTTCGGGGTTCGAGGGTCACGTAGACAATTCCGACATCTGAAAGATAGCAAAGTAGTCCCGGTAAGGACTACAGAAAACAATGGCAAGATGATACATGCATAATAATGAGATGCATCGTGAATTACCCTGGAAAACACCCCAGCTTACAAGTGTAAGCTATGTTTGATAAGATAACTTAATCAAACAGGTTTTAGGTGAATGGTTTCATTACTTGGGTGATGTGGTTATTACTTCTTTGGGACTTACATGTGTTTTACTTTTACTTAACAAACAAGTGTTATCGTTTTTAGGTTATAAATAGTTATCACATGATTAAACGAGAAAACAATTGTTGACGAGATAATACACATGTGTTATTTTATATTCAAAAGTGTAGAGCTAATGAAAAAGAGTTTAGTTGAAATTGATGAACTAATTCAACTAACTCTATCATCACATAACTTTCTAATAATTTGTGATGATAGGTTAGTAGGTGTGAACACACTAGGGTTTTATTAATAATGAAAATATTGTTGTGGTAATTGTTTTCTGGTTATATTGGAACACTATAGTGTCGCACCCGGACTTCTAGGGGATACTCGCAGTTCCGTTGAACAGCAGATGATTGGATTACGGGGCTTACCTGCACCCGCATCTCTTACGAGTAGGCCAACACACGTATGTGTGACAACCAAACTCTATTGTTCATCGTCTACGTAAACCATCCCATAGAAATCAGGATACTTCCATTGACGTACTTCAAAACATACACACATGGTACGTCAACGGCGTTTGAACAAGTGATATCACAACAGATCTCTAAGACACAAAAGATTGAAATAAGTTGCAAATAGCTCTCATTAGAGCAGAGATAGCAAATACAATCATCCAGAGGACACATGTCCCAACATATCATCATTACATCTCAGCGGAAGCACTCAACATGTCTGAGTACAGACAAGAACCAAATAGGCCTAAGAGGCCGGAAACGAAAAAGACGGAGCCCATCCACGAAGTCTCGGATCCTGCCCGGGTCCGCTATCTACTCGTCAGCAGTCTCGTCAAACTCCACGTAGTAGCCACCATGGGGATCCTCGGAAACGTAGTCTACGGAAACCACAGCCCCAAAGGGGTCAGTACATAAACGTACTGGCAAGCAAGACTCACAGTTCACCAAAGTGTAACCCGTCAACACCAAGCACAGATGCTTTGGGTTCAACGGAAGAAAGGGGATATAAAAGATGCTGCAACTGGCTGCTCTAACCAACTACAGAGGTACTACCACTTCCGGCTAAACAGAAAGAAGATAAGATAGCGTATCGTAACCAACTATAACTAACCACCAAACAAACCCATCCTGGATCTCGCCCCTTATCCAAAGAAGCAATCCGAGGATAACTCACACAGTTGGATTAGTGATGGTTCAGATTGTTGTGTCAATAAACCTATTACTAGTCAAATTATCATTAGTTAGGTGTAAGTTGTTCTGAGTACTTGTTAGCCAGTACTTTCACCAAGTAATCCATAACCGCGGAAAACACGGCTTCTCGAGAAGATTTATCCCTGCAGGGGTGCACCAATTTGGCCGTACACGTAAGAATAACCCGCTAGATGGGAAGGCCTTTCCCACCAAGCGGGGCACTCAACACAACTCAACTCTTCTTCGCATCAAGCCAAAAGAACCCCGTGCAATTGAGCGCACGGCTAATCAAGCCCCATGAAGAAAAGGGGACCCTCATAGCACTCTAAGAACGTGTCTCCCTAAATGCCGACTACAAAAGTTCCACCCTGGCGCCAAGGGTTCGCACCTGCAATATGCATGCGGCAAATGGAAAACCCGAACTAAATGAGGCGATTTGGACGAGATGCGAATCGAATCAAATTGAGGGGGGC
Organism: Alopecurus myosuroides; assembly: GCA_028641055.1. Classification (NCBI taxonomy): domain Eukaryota; kingdom Viridiplantae; phylum Streptophyta; class Magnoliopsida; order Poales; family Poaceae; genus Alopecurus; species Alopecurus myosuroides. The sequence goes on along the minus strand of CM054063.1, from coordinate 110,154,855 downwards.
GCCCATACACGCTTCCCACATGCGGTTAGTGCGCTCATCATGGATCAGTAGACAAGACCCTTTTCCTACTTAGGGTCGACACTAGCAGGCCTCAAAACCACGTCGGGCCTCCTGCCGGTGCCTTGTCGGCAAATTATTATTACCTCAAAATTAACATGTTGTTGTTTAACATCGAGCCCCAGAACATAATAGAAGATGATAACAGAAAGTAACGGACAACAGACTCGAGCAGAAACAACCCTAAGCATGCTAGTAAGACACGGGCAACAAGCAAAGGGGTGATAGGTGTGGAGGTGCGGCTATATCAGGGTTAAAGGGTAACATGTGATAGGATCGAACAGAAGCAACGATTCATAGGGCTAGCAGAATAGACAACGGAAAGTATCGGTAACCAATGTTGAAAGGAACACAGTGGTTCATGTGAGTGAATACTTGCCTGCAAACTCAGCAGCCTGGTACTGAGCTAGATCCTTAGAAGGGGTGTCGTAAGTATCGTCGGTCTCAACGTCATCGTGTATCCGAGAAGAAGCAAACAAACAACGCAGAGAGATAAACAATCAATAACATGGCATAATGCACAAACATGGGATGATGCATGGCAATTTAATTGATGCATAGAAATAAACTAGTTGACAAGATAGCAACATGATTAAATGGACCCATATGCAATTGGATTGCATATGGAAAGCCCATGAGTTAAGGTTGGAATAATTGTTCTACAACCAATCATCATGTGAAAGTGGATTAGCATGATGCATGGATGAGGAAAACGAAAAGAAAACAACAATAGAAGCAATTGGAATAAGGTTTACCAAGTTTAGGATTTTAGTTATTAAGTTAAGGAATTTTGGTTCCTTAAAGGGGTTACACAAGCATTTGTTGTTTTCACCACTTTTAATTGTTCAAAATAGATAACAAAGTTCATATTTGATAAGAACACACAATTTTAGGTGGAATACATGTTTCACTTGTTGAAAAAGGATTTCAAATAAATTATTTATGAATTAAACAAGTTTAAGCAAGAATTAAATGAATTTAATTCAAACATGAACTTATTTGAATTTTTATTTGTGCAAAACATTAAGTGAGATTCATAATGGAAAAGCTTATACTTTTATGGTTTGAAAACATATTTTATATGTCCCAAAAGAAATTAATTTGACCAAGTTATGAATTTAACAATATTAAATGATTTAAACAAGGTTTAAATCATTCAACCAATTTTAATTATGCAAAACAGAAAACAAAGTTTATATTTGAAAAGGTGGTTCAATTTAGCATGGAAAACATATTTTATTTGTTGAAATTGGATTTAAAATGAGCAAGTTATTATTTTGGCAATTTTAAATGCAATAATTAAGAAACAGTTGTTTTCAGCAATTTAAATTATTCAAAACAGCAAACAAAGTTGATATTTGGAAAGTACATGAAAATTTGATTGGAAAACATATTTAGTTTGTGGAATTTGGAATTTTTATGCCCAAGTTATGAATTTTGCAAAATTAAGTGAATTAAACAAGAATTCAAATATTGCACCAATTTAAAATATTCAAAACAGTAAACAAATTTTATATTTGGATAGAGCATTCAATTTGGTACAGAAAACATGTTAAAAAAGTTGAATTTGGAGTTGAAATGATTTATTTATGCAATTTACAAGTTTAAGGTGTAATTCTGCCATTTTTTATTAACTAGGGACTTAGGAAAAATAAACAGGGACCTAGAATAGATTAGCAGGGACTTGGTCGTGATTTCTGACAAGTTCTGGGCCTGGGAAAATAAATGAAAAAAAGGTGGTGTTTTTGCACGGGGTGGGAATCGAACCCGAGCCCTCCTGGGCGAGCGCAGAGGTGCACTGCCACTGCGGCTTTGGTCAGTTCGTGACAGGTAAGGGGTACGTGGGTGGATATGCTTCTGTCCGCGGTTAACTGAATTTTTTTGGGTGCAGGTTCAGGTGCGGAACTGAATCTTCTCTGCAGGTTTCGGTAACTGACAGCGAGGGCGGACGGAAGGGCGCCGGCGGCTCGCTGCCCGCTGCCGCGGTGGCGCGCGTGTGCGGGTGCTCGGTGTGCGGGTGATGGAGGAGAGGGAGGAGAGTGAGAGGGGGAGGGAATCTCACCGAGGGAGGCGGAGGAGAAGCAGCGCTCGGGGCGGAGCAGCGGTGGTTGGCCGGCGGGAAGGGTGGATGGCGGCGGCGCCTCGGCCGCTCCCGGCCCTCGCCGCGGGGTTGGAGAGGAAGAGGGGGCCGAGGGGTTTCCATTCCCGGCCTCGCCCTGGCCGGAGGGGGACCCCATCGGCGGTGATCACCGGAGAGGAGGAGGTGTTTTTCGGTGGTGGTACAGGTTCAGTTACAGAAGAAATTGCAGAGAGAAGAGAGCAGAGGGAGAGGAAGAGAGAATGGAGGCGGGGGAAGAGAGAAGGAGGGAGAAGGTAGGGTTAGAGGGGAACCCTAGGGCGCGGCCTAGGGTTTATAGGGAGGGGGGCGAGCTCCCTGCCGTTGCTTCTCCCTGCTCTGCTACGTGGATGCAGTCGATGCGCCTCCGTACAGAGGTAGAAGAAAAGGGGAGCGAAGGGGTATGGGCTTTGGGAGTTGGGCTGGGCCTGCTGCCCCTCTCTCTCTCTTTGCTTCCTTTTATTTTATTTTTTGTTTCTGTTTTTTTTTTTTTTTGCAGATTGGAATAAGAGAGAAAGGGAGGTTTTTAGGAGTAGAAAATTAGTAGACAATTTTGGATGAGTTGTTTATAGCAACAGCAACATTGCAAAGCTTTTGTTTTCAAAAAATATTTAAGTTATGTGGCTGTTTGAAATTTGTTTAAAATTTGAATGAGATTAATATTAATTGAAAAATAATTGAACTTGAGCAAATAAGTTTTAAATTCAAGTTTCTTGGAAGCAAGTGAATGAATTACTTTGTAATTTTCATAAACCCAACATGGTTGCTGTTTGTAAAACGTGATTTGAATTTTGAATGGAATTTGAGTTAAGTGAGTTATTAAAAACAAACATTTCAAATAGATTGAACCCTCAATTTTATTTGCAACAATTGCTTAGAGTTGTTGTGTGAATTTCATTAATTCCAAAGGGATTGCTGTTTTGGAATTTTATTTGAATAACATTTGAATTAAGTTTGGATTAAGTGAATTATTAAAAGCCATAATTTTAAATGGTTTGCACCTTATGGTTTAATGGAAACAATTGATTGTTTTGATTTGAAATATCATTTTGGAAATTGTAACATCACAAGTATGAAACAAAAGGTTTGAAATTTGATTTGCAATTCAAATTGAAAACAAGTGAAAACAAAAGAAAACAGAGGAAAACAGATGGAAAACAAGCAAAACAAATGCAATGAACATGATGTCATGATGCAAAACATAAAATAACAGAGAGCAAACATTCTAATGGCTATTTTCATACTTGGGATGTTACATATAGAATTTCATTGAACTTTTAGAAACAAGTTTATAACTTAAACAAAATGTTTTATGTTTGTCATATTTGAGTTGAAAATGTTTTTCTCTTTAATTTGGTATATCATTTGAAATTTTGTGAAAAGATTTGAATAAGATATTAATTTGTTAATTTTAAATTAATTAAATAGTTAGGCAAAATATTGTACACATGAAAACTTGGCCAAATGACTATGAAATCATCATAGATGATTTGTATATGTCATTTGGAGCAATTTGGCATATAATTTGAATTTTTCTGATTTTATGAATTATTTATTACTTTTATCAATTTTTAATGATTTAATTTAATTAAAGAAATTTTAAATTTTAAATTTTATCAAATATTGTTAAAAAGTTGAAAAACATTTAGATTATAGTTTTCTAATTAATTTGATATTTTGTTTATATTTTTCTGAGTTATAGAATTAGAGTTATTGAATTAATAAGTTTAACTCATTTTCTGTAATTTTTGAATTGACAGGTGGGTCCCACCTGCATATTCGTTTTTTAAATAAAAATAAAAGAAAATAGGTCATGACGTCATGATGACGTCATGAATGCGTCATCACAGAGTCAATCTCCTCTGTGAACACTAATTCGATGAATTCGATGCAAATTTTCCCAAATTGATCTCTCCTCTAGCCCCAGCGTATCACGGTGAACCTAGGTAGGGTCACGACATGACCATATGGTCATGGAGTCGCTGGCGGCGAGTGGTGGCGCGGCGACCGGCGGCAGAACACGATGAACTCCACGTTATCGACGCGTATTAACTGAATGGAGGGCAGTACAAGCTGCAGCAGCTCACCATGAGCGTGATGATGCAGTCGATGGAGCACAGCGAGGTCGGAATCGCCGGCGCGCTTCCCCGGCGGCCGGCGGCAGGGCAAAAAGGAACGGCTGAATTCTCCGGCCTCCCGCCATCCCGGCAAACGAGACTCATCAGGGAGGTAGAGGACATCCATGCGGTTCTGCTGGTGCTCTCAGCTCCTCACGGGATGGCCGGAAACGGCGGCAACAGCCAGCGGCCGTACGGGCTTAGGGTTAGGGTTTGGGTTCGGTTTACAAAGAGAGAATGACAAGATGCGAGGCAGCGAGTGAGAGATAAAGAGAGATGCAGACGCTACCCCGGTTGTTCTTATCCTCGCGGTATGGCAGCAGCAGGAGGTGGCCTCGACATTGCCACGGCGGCGTTTCCTCTGCCTTCTGGCAGAGGAAGAAGAAAGGGAAAAAGAAACGACGATTTTCAATAACCCCCTATATTTTCCAGATTTCACAACTAAGTCCTCCTGTCCTTAAAACTGAAAAGAAAACCCTGTTTTCATTACCTTTTTGTGAACAGAAAAAATAGTAAAAATTATATTTGAATTCCTTATCAAAATTTACATCTCACCATGTTTTATTTTGGTGAATTTGAGGAATATTTATATTTTTTATTTAGGGTGTTAGATTAAGTGTTTTTTTGTTATTTTCTCTCTATTTAAATTTCATATGGATTAAAAATCACTTAGTGTATTCTATGACATAAAAACAACCCCACTAATATGATGTTGAAATAATGATATGTTTTCTATTGGATAATTTTTAGGTATAATACCTTTTTGGAAATACTTTGTAAGCTTTAGTATTGTTTTATTTTCTTAGGCATAGTAATAAAACCACCCAATAAGGAGTTTTATTCCAAATCATACCAAGTGATTTTAATTGGTGAAGGGGCTTGTTTTATTTTATAATACCATGTCATCTTTTACAATTGAATCTCTTAGCAATCTTTGGTTGCCATCTTACTTAGGTGTGTGTAAGAAAGGTTGTTTTTAGTACTTGACCAAGTGGAAAACATGTGTGGTTTTGGAATCTTATTTACTTTTTTTCCACATAGGTTCTAATTGTGGATAATATCTAATGTTGTTTTAAAACATGTAATCATTTACATGGTGATAAATAGATGAGTTTTTGTTATCATTTGTAAGTCTTACACGTGAAAAGGATTTGGAAAACAAGGTTTTAAGCTTGTTTTCATCTACCTCCACACATCAAGACATGTGGATGCAATAGCTTGTTATTATCCCATACTTGATAGCTGTTTCCATTAAATATATTTTTATGAGTTCCTCATCTCTGGTGAGCTTGACAGAGGTTAATGATTCTCTATTATATCCTAATGATTCACTGGATAAATTCTTATGCTCCCTTACTGAGGCAGTGTTGCTTCATGTGGTCTTCTGTTGCTTGATGTTCTTCTCTCTAGTTGCCACTAGTCTTCCGTTGTCACCTTTGTCCATTGCAGGTAGGTTCCTCTCTTGGTTTCCAACTTCAACTAGCTCACCCTTGTGGTGAAAACAACCGGTTGTTCCAAGCAAAGTCTTTACTTAGAGGATTATGAAAGAATGTAGGTTTATTTTATGACATAAAGTTTCTATATGCATATAAGAAGAATTTGTTAACAAGTGTGAACGGACAACGACGTCGCCTAGAGGGGGGGGTGAATAGGCGATTAAAACTTTTCCGGTTAAGGCTTGCTAAAAGCGGAAATAAACTAGGTGTTTAAATTAACAAGCATACAACCTAAATATTCTAGGATAAACTAGATGAACCAACAACTTATGCTAAGCAAGACAAGTAACAAGGTGATAGCAAGATATATAACTTCAAGCTCGAAGGCTATCACAATGTAAATTGCATAAGTAAAAAGCTCGGGTATAGAAATAACCGAGGCACACGGAGACGATGATGTATTCCCGAGTTCCTCCCACAAAGGGGAGTACGTCTCGTTGGAGGGGTGTGAGCTCACCACGAAGGCCTACTCAACGCCACAAAGGCCTCACCCTATTCTCCGATGAACCCCGCCACAAAGGCCTAGTTCACCTTCCACTATATGGCAACCTTCAAACCCGAGGCACGCATCCACAACTCAATTGGAGGCTCTCGGTGTCACCACAATCTTGGGGCACGCATCCACAACTCAATTGGAGGCTCCCAAGAACACCACAAGTCGTCTAGGGTCCAAGACCCAAGAGTAACAAGCTCACAAACTTTCAACTTCCACGAATCCTCGTGGAGAGAGCAAACCGATGCAACCGATGCAAATGGCAAGAGCACAAGTGCTCAAATCCTTCACTCTCAAATTCCAACAAAGCAACAAATGCTTATGGGGGAATAAGAGAGGAAGAACAATGGAGGAGAAACACCAAGAACTCCAAGATCAAGATCTACTAAGTTTCCCTCACTAAGAAGGAAGATGGATTGGTGGAAATGTGGATCTAGATCTCCTCTACCTTCTCCCTCAAAGATATGCAAGAATCATAGGAGGGATTGGGAGAGGGGCAAGCTTTCCAAGGTCAACAATGGTGGGAGAGAAGGGGAAAAACGTGCTTGGAAGACTTGGGGACCAATGGGGAAGAAAGCCCCCTTAAATAGGTCCCCACAAAAACTAGCCGTTTGTGCAGGAATCTGGGACCGGAATATCCGGTCCAAGTTTGGACCGGAATATCCGATCCGAAGATCTGCTCGAAACCTGTTGACTTTAACCGGAATATCCGGTCCCCTTGGAAAAATCCGGTACCAATAATCCGGTCCATGTCAGTGAGCAAATTGGTCTGAAAACTGCCCAAACCGGAATATCCGGTATGCCCCGAATAATCCGGTTCAAATAATCCGGTTCATTCCAGAAGGTTCAAGCTTCCAGTCCTTAGCCATTTTTCGCAGCAACCGGAATATCCGGTCCAGGATGAATAATCCGGACCAAATAATCCGGTTGACTCCAGTAGCTCGAACCTTCCAGTCCTTAGCCATTTTTCGCAACAAACTCCACAACCGGAATATCCGGTTTGAGATGAATAATCCGGCTCCAAATAATCCGGCTCATCTCTGTCCCGAATATGGACCAAAACTACCCTAACCGGAATATCCGGTTGCCCGGAATAATCCGGCTAGAATAATCCGGTTGAGTCCGGAACAGAGAGGCTGAACTAGAAACCCCATAACTTTTGCAAAAGAACTCCGAACGAGGTAAATCCAATTGCATTGGAAAGATAACAGCAAGGAGTATCCAAACAAAAAGTGAAAATATTGATACCTCAAAGTATGGAGAAGTTACCACACATGGAAGGTGTGGGAACATTCTCAAAGACGAACGGAATATTTTCACCACCGAAAACGCAACAAGTTTCTTATGAAATCCGTTTTCGAGAAACCAAGGCTTGTCATGAAGATCACGACAAGCACTAAAACCCAAAGGAGACAAAAGCCAAATAAGAACCAAGAAAGATGATATGCAAAGTATGCAAAGGTTTGAGCTCTCCATAACGATTCGATCGAGTTACTCACTTGAGAGCCCCTCTTGATAGTACGACTATCTATCCTATAACCCGGTCTCCCAAAGACACGAGACCGGTAAAATAGAAAACCTATCAAGATTATACCTTTGCCTTGAGCATTCCACTTGAGCTAGATGATGACGATCTTGACTCTCTCAAGTTGGATCCTCTTTCTTGATTGCGCTTGCTAGCACAAACTCCGCTTGATGAAGACTTGCAAGTTGCTCCCCCATACACCATTATGGGAGAGACTAGCTCCCCCATACACCATTATGGGAGAGACCCTTCGGCAAATCTTCACAAGGCCACAATCTCCAAAAGGGTGGCAAGCATCAAGCATAGGATATCTTCTAGATGCTTCACTTGAGCTTCCACGTCAAGGTCGATGACAAACACCGCTTGACGACGACATAGTCCATGGGCTAAAGAAATCTTCCTTTAGGTTCATGCCCATGGAAAGATACCTAACCACACATAGAGATGCGACACACACATATCATGGGTTAGTTCACAAAGCTATATTGACAATTGCTTACCATACCATGAGATACACAATCCCACTTGGTACAACTTGTAGCTTTGTGTGTTGATCGCTTGCTTGATCAAACTTGTATCTTTGCTTCTCACTTCTAAAGATGATGTCTTGAAGAAGATAATGAAAGATCACCTAATCCTTTTCTTCAAGACACACTAGCAATAAGCTCAACTCAAACCATGACCATTCTTCATATAAATCCTTGAATGTAACAATGGCCATCAAGGAAGCTAATAGAGTTCAACACATGAACTCCATTATTTCCTATGAACAAGATCTACAAAGATAACTCAATGCAAACATTAGTCCATAAGGATTGTCATTAATTACCAAAACCACATATGGGGGAACCATGCACTTTCAATCTCCCCCATTTTGGTAATTGATGACAATCCCTTTTTACGAGGGTTTATATGATGAATGAAGCAAACATGCTAAACAAGAGCAAGGATGCAATAGCATGGAAAGGCAAATGCTTAAGAACGAAACTAAAGCATAAACCAAATTCCCTTAAACCCTCTAAACTTCTCCCCCATTGGCATCCATTGCCGAAATGGGAAAAAAGATTAGAAGGCCAATATAGTAAGAGCTCCCCCATAGTGTATGCATTCCTCATGATATGAGTGAAATCAAGTGCATATCTCCAACTATGAATAGATGGAGGGAGATCAAACTATATTGAGGATCCAAAGATTTATAAGCAAAGTAAAATTGAAGGATACTTTCACAAAGAAGCAACCAACCACAAGGATCCGAAAAACCGATTGACCAACATCAATATTTTGATAGGATCAACCAAGTGTTCTAGAAAATCAAGAGGGAACTCCCCAAGGTACATGCACAATGTTAGATTTGAATGACTATATAATGTGCACAACATGGAATCATCACTCCCTTCTAGATAATTTTGAACACAAACAAGAGCAAGAGACTAGATTGGAAATGAAGCAAAGCAACTTGCAAACAAACAAAAGTTGAGCAATGAAGATCAAGAAGTGACAAATAAAGACTTACCCAACCGAAATAGATGCGTGTGACAAGGAAAAACATTTTTAGTAGACTAATAGGATGATAGAATCATCAACATAGTCTTTCAATATAAGAGGCACATAGTGCATATCATGTCTTTCCCATACACACAAACCATCAAATGATAAAACACATAGGTCCACAAGCTTATTAAGATTAAAAAGGAATACCAAAAGAAAAGCAAAGCTTGTGCCTTTTAGGAACCACCAAGGAATATAAAGCAATAAAAGGTGGTCACTAAAGAAATAGAATATCAATTAAAGATGTAGCTATTATCGTGTGTATAAGTTTCTAAGTGGACAACAATCACAAAGATATATATCCACAAAGAAACATGCACACATAAAATAGGTACAAAGGTGAAGAACATGATATCCAAGAGAGGTTCATTAATATACCAATAAGATTTTTTTTGCTTGAAAGCAAAGCACTAAGCTTAGTTTAATCTTAAGGGGATATAGATGAACACACAAAACTCATCAAAGCATCACAAATATCACAAGGGAAAAGTGATAGTTGGAATGCTTCGAGAAAGGTAACGCATATCACAAAATATTCAAATGGTTTTTGAGAATTCATCAATATTGCATATGAGAGACTTCGAGTAGAAGTTGCTAGATTAATATATTTGGGATTGGTGAATCATAAAATGATTGTAAATATCCCCTAGATATGTAATCATCCCGGCTTACTCATATTTGCAATAAAGATGTTTTTGATAAGACATTTGCAAGAACCAAATGAAATGCAACAAATGGAATTCATGCCAAGATGCACCCTACACAAGGTTGAAAGCTAGAAATGAATGCATGAGATAGATACTTGTTACCGAGATGACATTGGTGATGAAGAGGATGCGAGATTGATAATCATCGAAGCTTGACTCCTATAAAACCATGGTGAGAACACCTTCCTTATGAATGGAGCAAGCAACCAAAGTATCTCCATTGTACCTAAAAACAAAATTCAAGTACAAACTGGTACCCAAACTCATTGGGTCCAAGGTAGTTAGAACAACTACAATACATAGGACAAGCTCCAAGTAAATATGTGCATATTAATATGAATTTGAATTTCATGCACATCTTAGCCATTTAGGATTTGATGGAGTTTATCCTATATATTGGATCAATGAAAGTAAGCATGCCAAAAGATATATAGTAAATATGCATGCACAAAACTTTCAAGAACCAAAACAAGATACAAATTGGACAAAGAACTAATCAAACCAAGAAGCCACTTACAAGAGTGAAAATAAAGAGAATTGTCCAAAATATATCAAGACCCAAATCAACACATGATTGAGGAAACCAAATAGAGAAGATACCAAAAAAAAACATCAAAGAATAAACAAACCCTCTACACTTTTCATGATAGCACACAAAGTACCAAGACGAAAAGTGTTTGTCTTCCAAAGAGACAAGTCATTGGGAAAACAAACAAATTTAAAGACAACAAGTGTTCAAACGCATATAGGATAGTTCTTCCAATAATAGTGCATTATTTATGATCTTGCATTTGAATACAAAATGCACACAATGGAATCATTACTCTCCATATATATTATTCAAACACTAGTCATGTTTAAATAAAATCAATTAGATGCAATACCAATTTAAAGAACGGTGATCTACTCAATGTAGGATAGCTTCCCCAAGAATAGTGCAACCCAAAGAAGTATGACTTTGACCATAAGTGCACAAGTATGGGATCATTGCTTTTCCTAACTCAAGAAAGCATAAAACAAATTTTGAGTAGAGCAAGGAAGACACAAAGGAGTTTGAACCAAACAAAATCCTTGGCAAGAAACAAGGCAATATTAGAGCAAAGGCCAAAGTAAATATGATCAATAAATTTACCACATATTATTATAACTTGTCAAAGACAAGAGATGTATGGAGATATTTCTCGGTGGTAGAATTGTTCACAATCATATTCACAAAACATAAGCATGTGACAAAAGATAGGAATAACAAACATGCTTAGATAGAGATTCTTGAAGGCTTCAAATAAAATCGTAAAGCAAGGCAACAAGAAACTCTCGAACAAACAAGATACCAAAGAAGAGAGACGCAAGATATTTTAAGCAAATATGGGACTTGTTTGAGCAACATGCCACATAGGAACAAGATAACTAATAATATCAACTCTAGGTGGCAAAACCTCACATGTTCACATTTTCTAGGCTTGTAATATGCACATAGCTTATTACTCCCCCATAATGTGATAATCCATTGAAAACAACAAGAGGCAAAAATAAATCCAACAAGAGAAAGTTAATGGACATTAGAATTTGAATTTCTCATGAGGAAGACATACCATATAGAGACAAGATAATATTGATATATCAACACTAAGTGGTATTCCTCATGTACACACATTTTAGGATAGTAAAGTGCAAAGCATATTACTCCCCCAAAATGGGATAGTCCATTAATCTCCCAAAGAGCCAACTAAGATAAGAAACAATAGCAATGAAGGCTCAACACAAAGAACACAAGTACATGGAGTGCAAACCACCAAACATAACTAGATTACTCAAGATAGGTAACTAGGAAGCACTACACATACAAACACATGCTAGAAACAAAACTAACATATGCAAGGGAGCAAGCAACTTTCAATGAATATAGAATTAAATACAAGTTACCGCTTGGAGGAACATTGGGTAAGAGATATATATAATCCAAGTGACTTGGCATGAGGAAATAAAAAAGATGAAGATCCCTTAATTCTTCATAAAATAACCAAGTCTCCAATGCCCTCCAACACCACCTATTGATCAAGTTTGAGCTTGTTGGTCCCCAACCAAGTTGGGTCCTAAGAGGTTAGTCACAATAGGTTTGGCAACCCAAATGGTTCTTTTCTTGACACCACTTGGAGTACCAACATACTTGGCAAACACATTTCCCACATTATCCTTCCGAATGGAATAAGCATTATCAACAAGGATAGGGATGGATAATGTACCATTAGTGCATGAAGAAGCAAAGTGTCCCTTCTTGCGACAAAGGTAGCAACATCGACTCTTTTCTTTCTTCTCAAAAGGCTTCTCAACAAGAGTAGCATTGGCTTGAGTCTTCTTAGGAGGTGGCCGTTGTTCAACTCGTGGTTGAGCATGAGATTGAACAAGAGGCCGCTTCCCTAGTTGCTTCTCACTAAGAGGCTTCTTCTTCAAAGGGCAAGATCTAACATGGTGCCCTTCAATCTTGCACTTGAAGCAAATAATCTTGGCCGGATCTTTGACTTGTTCTTGGCCCTTCTTCTTGTCAATAATGGACTTGATCTTGAGATTGGAGTTGAATCCAAGTCCACTCTTGTCATTGGGAAGTCTTCGCACTCTCAACATCTTGTCAAGTGTGGAACTCCCTTCATGACTCTTTTCCAAGTCTTTCTTCAAAGAAGTGACTTGGGCCTTGAGCTCTTTAATTTCCTCTACATGGTTAGAATCAACACAAGAGCTAGAGGAAGTAGATGCTTCATTGTTAGAGCAACAAGGCAAGGAAAGCAATTCATCACAAGATGTAGAAACATTATGGGAGGATGAATTACTAATACGAGCACAAGTCAATATAGCATTATTAGAAGATATTGTGCTAGTAACCACATGAGGCTCACAAGATGTTACCTTTGTAGTGATAGCCTCAAGAGCTAATTTTAGCTTGGTATGGGATTCTAGAAGATCCTCATGAGAGCTAGATAGCTTTTCATGACTTTCTTCCAATTTCCCATACTTGCTAGTCATTAGTTCAAGTTGAGCCCTTAGCTCAACATTCTCCTTCAAAATAGATGCTTCACAAGATGTGGAGTTAGTAGCACAAGCATCATTAGAAATAGAAGAAGATAACTTGGCAAGCTCATTATTTAACCTAGAGTTTTCCTTGATTAGATTAGCATTGCCATCAACAAATTGAACCTTTTCATTTTTAAGCACTTTATATTTAGCATTGGTATGGTCACGTGCTTTAGTGAGATAGGCTATTTGTTCATTATAGAGCTCCTCGATAGATTCAAGTTTCTCCTCAAGAGTAACTCGGAGCTCATACTCTTCCTCAAGAGACATAGTGAGGGATGCCTTTTCATCGGCATCACTTCTTTCAATCTCACCTTTCTTTTCAATGATTTTAGCGCTATAAATAGCAAAAGCCAATATTTCACTAAAAGGAGTGATAGCTTTACTACCTTTAGGGAGATCGAGAAGAACCAACTCACCCTTCTCCATTAAAGAGACTTCATCCTCAAACTCTCCATAAAATATATCCTCATCCTCATCCTCATCCTCATCATCACAAGATGTAGTGGGTTCCAAAGGTGGAGATACCTTTGAATCCCTAGCCATAAGGCACATATGAGAAATGGATGGCGATGATGAAGATATACTAGAAGCGCCATTAAGGTCCATGTCTTGTTCCACCAAAAAGTGTGATTCCTCTACATTGTTAGGCACACAAGTACTAGAGGAAATGGAAGCATTGTTTTCATGAAAACAAGACATAGGAAGCATATCATCATGAGATTTAGTTGAACATCTATTACATGATATGCAAGGACTATCAACACTAGCATGTATGGAATTTTGAGTGCTAGAAGATATTAAGTCCAAAGATAGATCATTGCAATGGGATAGGGATGAAGTATAGTCAATAGAAAATTCACTATCCACAATGCAATTTCTATCACCACTCACCATATCATTACCTTGTGACAAATCACATGTTGGTGGAGTGGAGAAAGATGTGAACTCATCACGGCCGGAAGTGGATGGAGAACAATCATCCTCAATAATATTTGACACATCATATATATCTTGAAGTTTTGTCCATAGCTCATGAGCGTTCCGAAAAGGCATGATTGATTGAATAACTACATCGCTCAAAATACACAAGAGACCATTAGATACAAGAGTATCGAGATAAGAATTTTCCTCATCCTCTAAAGATAAATCTTGAGAATTCTTTGGAGGAGGAAAATCCATATCTACAATTCTCTTAACATACTTTGGACCCATGTCCTCAAGAAAATTAAGAATGCGAATTTTCCAAGCATCATAATTTCTACCATAGAATATAAAAGCGGGATCATGTTCTATTTCTCTAAACGACATCGTACTCTCTAGGATGTAAAGCCTAATAAAGAGAGACGAGGCTCTGATACCAATTGAACGGACAACGACGTCGCCTAGAGGGGGGGGGGGGGTGAATAGGCGATTAAAACTTTTCCGGTTAAGGCTTGCTAAAAGCGGAAATAAACTAGGTGTTTAAATTAACAAGCATACAACCTAAATATTCTAGGATAAACTAGATGAACCAACAACTTATGCTAAGCAAGACAAGTAACAAGGTGATAGCAAGATATATAACTTCAAGCTCGAAGGCTATCACAATGTAAATTGCATAAGTAAAAAGCTCGGGTATAGAAATAACCGAGGCACACGGAGACGATGATGTATTCCCGAGTTCCTCCCACAAAGGGGAGTACGTCTCGTTGGAGGGGTGTGAGCTCACCACGAAGGCCTACTCAACGCCACAAAGGCCTCACCCTATTCTCCGATGAACCCCGCCACAAAGGCCTAGTTCACCTTCCACTATATGGCAACCTTCAAACCCGAGGCACGCATCCACAACTCAATTGGAGGCTCTCGGTGTCACCACAATCTTGGGGCACGCATCCACAACTCAATTGGAGGCTCCCAAGAACACCACAAGTCGTCTAGGGTCCAAGACCCAAGAGTAACAAGCTCACAAACTTTCAACTTCCACGAATCCTCGTGGAGAGAGCAAACCGATGCAACCGATGCAAATGGCAAGAGCACAAGTGCTCAAATCCTTCACTCTCAAATTCCAACAAAGCAACAAATGCTTATGGGGGAATAAGAGAGGAAGAACAATGGAGGAGAAACACCAAGAACTCCAAGATCAAGATCTACTAAGTTTCCCTCACTAAGAAGGAAGATGGATTGGTGGAAATGTGGATCTAGATCTCCTCTACCTTCTCCCTCAAAGATATGCAAGAATCATAGGAGGGATTGGGAGAGGGGCAAGCTTTCCAAGGTCAACAATGGTGGGAGAGAAGGGGAAAAACGTGCTTGGAAGACTTGGGGACCAATGGGGAAGAAAGCCCCCTTAAATAGGTCCCCACAAAAACTAGCCGTTTGTGCAGGAATCTGGGACCGGAATATCCGGTCCAAGTTTGGACCGGAATATCCGATCCGAAGATCTGCTCGAAACCTGTTGACTTTAACCGGAATATCCGGTCCCCTTGGAAAAATCCGGTACCAATAATCCGGTCCATGTCAGTGAGCAAATTGGTCTGAAAACTGCCCAAACCGGAATATCCGGTATGCCCCGAATAATCCGGTTCAAATAATCCGGTTCATTCCAGAAGGTTCAAGCTTCCAGTCCTTAGCCATTTTTCGCAGCAACCGGAATATCCGGTCCAGGATGAATAATCCGGACCAAATAATCCGGTTGACTCCAGTAGCTCGAACCTTCCAGTCCTTAGCCATTTTTCGCAACAAACTCCACAACCGGAATATCCGGTTTGAGATGAATAATCCGGCTCCAAATAATCCGGCTCATCTCTGTCCCGAATATGGACCAAAACTACCCTAACCGGAATATCCGGTTGCCCGGAATAATCCGGCTAGAATAATCCGGTTGAGTCCGGAACAGAGAGGCTGAACTAGAAACCCCATAACTTTTGCAAAAGAACTCCGAACGAGGTAAATCCAATTGCATTGGAAAGATAACAGCAAGGAGTATCCAAACAAAAAGTGAAAATATTGATACCTCAAAGTATGGAGAAGTTACCACACATGGAAGGTGTGGGAACATTCTCAAAGACGAACGGAATATTTTCACCACCGAAAACGCAACAAGTTTCTTATGAAATCCGTTTTCGAGAAACCAAGGCTTGTCATGAAGATCACGACAAGCACTAAAACCCAAAGGAGACAAAAGCCAAATAAGAACCAAGAAAGATGATATGCAAAGTATGCAAAGGTTTGAGCTCTCCATAACGATTCGATCGAGTTACTCACTTGAGAGCCCCTCTTGATAGTACGACTATCTATCCTATAACCCGGTCTCCCAAAGACACGAGACCGGTAAAATAGAAAACCTATCAAGATTATACCTTTGCCTTGAGCATTCCACTTGAGCTAGATGATGACGATCTTGACTCTCTCAAGTTGGATCCTCTTTCTTGATTGCGCTTGCTAGCACAAACTCCGCTTGATGAAGACTTGCAAGTTGCTCCCCCATACACCATTATGGGAGAGACTAGCTCCCCCATACACCATTATGGGAGAGACCCTTCGGCAAATCTTCACAAGGCCACAATCTCCAAAAGGGTGGCAAGCATCAAGCATAGGATATCTTCTAGATGCTTCACTTGAGCTTCCACGTCAAGGTCGATGACAAACACCGCTTGACGACGACATAGTCCATGGGCTAAAGAAATCTTCCTTTAGGTTCATGCCCATGGAAAGATACCTAACCACACATAGAGATGCGACACACACATATCATGGGTTAGTTCACAAAGCTATATTGACAATTGCTTACCATACCATGAGATACACAATCCCACTTGGTACAACTTGTAGCTTTGTGTGTTGATCGCTTGCTTGATCAAACTTGTATCTTTGCTTCTCACTTCTAAAGATGATGTCTTGAAGAAGATAATGAAAGATCACCTAATCCTTTTCTTCAAGACACACTAGCAATAAGCTCAACTCAAACCATGACCATTCTTCATATAAATCCTTGAATGTAACAATGGCCATCAAGGAAGCTAATAGAGTTCAACACATGAACTCCATTATTTCCTATGAACAAGATCTACAAAGATAACTCAATGCAAACATTAGTCCATAAGGATTGTCATTAATTACCAAAACCACATATGGGGGAACCATGCACTTTCAAAGTGGGCCAGACTTGCCTCCAAATTACTACTCATATACAATAAGCTGAGATGTACCATGTAATTCAATCTTTTGGTTTGTTTGTGTATGACACTCCATTGTTTGAGTATACAATAGTGATCTGTTAACAAGGTTGCAAGGCTTGTTATCAAACTACTTCTATATAGCACTAACATTGGAATATCATACTATTTCAAGAGGTTTAATAAGATCAGATCAAGGTATAAGAGTTTCCAAGTACTCTTATAGTAAC
The DNA here is from genome assembly GCA_028641055.1 of Alopecurus myosuroides. NCBI lineage: Eukaryota > Viridiplantae > Streptophyta > Magnoliopsida > Poales > Poaceae > Alopecurus > Alopecurus myosuroides. The sequence goes on along the minus strand of CM054063.1, from coordinate 110,137,343 downwards.
TTAGAGTAGCACTTCTAGAACACTCTAAATAATCTTCTTGAAGATCTTCTGATGATAGTTCCCCTCTTCTTGTGAGTGCTTCTCTTGCAGAATGACTTTGAGAAGATTAGAAAAAAGATAAAATAGTCTAGGAAACATAACAAGATCTAGATTAAGAGTTAGTTCATGCTTTTATTATCCTTCCATAAACTTTTGATTTTATTTCCCATAAGATGTGTTCTTATATCATACATGATTTGTTTTTCTTAGCTTTCCATTCAATTCCTCTAATAGAGGTTATACTTGTTGTTATCCTTACTTGTATCCAGGGATACCTCAGTTGTAGAATTGTTGGATTTGAATAGAGGTGTGAAATGCTTATGGAATGATGACTTAATAGTAAGTGGATCAAATGGTGCATTGAGGTGTTGAGATTTCATATGTTCACTTGTATAAGATGATTGAAACAATGAGCATGTGAAAGTTGTTGAGGTTTAATGACTTATGTCATGGTTGTTATTTGTTCTCCCAGGTGTCATGATCTACTTTATATTCATCACTTTATTAACTTTGTCATTCATAATGCATGTATAAAGATTTGGGAATATCATATGTAGTGATCAAGGTTTATCAGTAGTTGAAGAAGATTCATTTCTTCTTGTAGATACTTCTTTTATGATGGATGAGATATGTACATATTCGATAAATATGTTAATACAATTATCATATCATTTCACACTTGTGGGTTTTGAGTTAACACTTGTATGTATCAATTGTGTTCTATTGCAACTTTGTTATTTGATTGTGAAAAGTGCACTTAATAATTATGAGACAGTTTATACAGATGTGGTGTGGATGGTTGATAACTTAAAGAGTTGTTGTTTTATAGGAGATAACATCTCTGTTGATGAGATGATTAAGTTGTGCATTATTATCTTGTGGAAGTGTGATCATTAGTTATGTGATTTGGATACTCACCCCTCTTTGAATTGTAGATACCTAATGAATTATCCCAAGTCACTTAAATACTTGTGGTTAAGCTTGTTGAGAGTTTGTGTTGGTCACAACCAATTATGGTTTGTGTAACCACATGATTTAGTTTCTTAAGATACTTGTTATAAAGATCACTCCAAATGTACTCCTGATCAGATGAACTAGACCTATTTCATCATGTCAAGTGAAACTTTGGTCACTTTGCTTTGTTTGAACTTTCGCGCCAGAATTTCCCGTACTTTTAGATGCATGCTTTGCAAATGCACATATTAAATTTAGATCCTTATAAACTCCCCAACACTGGGATGTTAATCTGCTAAGATCGCAAACCTTGCCACTTGGGGCATGTCGCTATTTATAAGCGACCCACGATTCCAACCGTTAGGGAAAATGTGGTTGTGTACAGATGATCACAAGGTTAGTTTTTAGTGTGGGTTACCTCGGATAAGTATGTGCTCTTATGATGTTTCCTACATGAGGACGAGGTCAAACACACTGAATCTTACATGCGAATTGTCATGAAGCTCGTAATAAAATATCCTTTTCATATATGAGGCATTGGACTCAACACGGGCCTGCTAAGCCGCAACATCTATCTTCAACCTTGTGGTCAATGTGATGTCTCGAGCATTGAGAGTGGGCTGATTCTTGGATGCTGATAGGCTCACTTATTTAGCGTATGGGGCACTCAGCTCGCTCAACGCAGGTTTACTGGGCAACATCCTCTTCTTAAACCTCATGTTCAACTTGGTGTCTCAAGAAGGTAAAGCAAAGAGATTCTGAGTCTCATTAAAGATGATATTGTGTACAACATTCATCTCGAGCTTTCATCATGGCTATGAAGCTCTAACTTATAGGCATCAACTTATCATCATGAGGCACTAAGCTAAACACAGGTTTACTAGGTTGTAGCCTTTTGTCTTCAAGCTTGCACTGAAACTAGTGTCTCGCGTTGTTAAAGTTGAAGATGCCTAGAGAGATTTTGATGCAGCTCAACTCATTCCACCAAGATCCTCTACGACACCTAATGGACTAATGAAGAGAGCACGAGCCAAAACCATACAAGACAAGGTGAACTCGCTCTTAGCTCTCCATGATTACGATGAGTTGGTGAATGGCTCGGTACCTCATGGAAAGACCTTATGTATGCTCGGGTACGACCCCCAAGACGATGCTAAAGATACTCAAGAAGATGCCATGAAAGATGGACAAGAAGAAAGAGCTGACGCCAAAGGGGAAGGAAGACTCGAGGGAAGTCGGCTCTAGCACCGGCCCAGACCGGTTCCAGGACCGGCCAAAACGACGCCACAGTCGGTCCAGACCGGTCCCTACACTGGTGCTGACCCACAAGTATAGGGGATCGCAACAGTTGTAACATCCTAAATCTTACATTTGGAATGCTTTTCATTTAGATCATATGCATAGCATGGCATGTTTTCAAAATTGCATTTGATTGTTGCATGTAAACCCCTAATTTAAATTCACGTTTTAAAGATACCAAAATCCTTCTATATGGCATTATAAGCCAAAGCTATTTTATTATTTTTATTTTTGCCTAAGATACCTTTCAAAATAACCTAACGTGATAGGTTTTCAAATTTCAAAATTTTTAAAATTGGTTTGATTTAATTTGGTTTTGTATTTTAAAAGTTATTAACAAAACAGTTTTGTATAAAAAAAGAGATAAAAAAAACGGACCGGCCGGCCGAGCCTGGCCAACCCGCAAATGGGCCACTGCGGCCAGCATCGTTTCCACGGAAGAAAACGAGAAAAAAAACTTCCGCACTCGCTGACGCGTGGGCTCCGCCCACGACGTCAGCGATGACGTCATCGCCGGAATCCGCCCCGAGCACGAAGGAGCCCGCGCCACCGCGCGTTTCCAAGATGGTTTCCATCCCCGATTCGCCCCCTCGCCCAAGGCACGCCCACCATAAATACCCCCCGCACCCCCTCGACGTCCGCACCCCGCCCTCGAGCCACGCGCCTCGGAAAACCCTAGCCGCCGCCGCTCGGAAGAGCTCGCCGCCGGTGAGATTCGCCTCGGGAGTCGACACCACCGCCACCAGGAGGACCACCACGTCGAGAGGAAGACGCCGATGGCCTCGCCTTTGCCGGAGACGCCCCCGCACGCCCGCGCCATCGACGTCTGAGTCACCGCCGCCGCCACCCCGTTCCCGTCGGTGAGCTCCCGACGCGATCCATCCTAGGGATCCAACGGCACAGATCGATCTGACCGCGCTGACGTCATGCACGCGTCAGCCGGTCAACCCCGGTCAATTCGTTTAATTTTTTCGTTTTAAATTTCTAGAAATTGTTTAAATCTTCTAAAATCCATATCTTTAGATCTACAACTTCGAATTTCGCATGTAATATACCAAACGAAAGAGAAAAACAAGATCTATCCATCTATGCAATCCAATCTATGTTTTAACCTATATTTATTTTCAGTTTTCAATTATGCTTTTTGGGCTATTTAAATCATAATAAATCAACCATAACTCGAAATTCATCAAACCTTTTTGTATAGTATTGTTTTGATTAGATCTGTCCAGGAAAAATAATACCAACTTGCGTAGATGCTTAATTCGAATTAGATCTTGCATGTTATTATCTAGCTCTATTAAATCACAATAATTGTCTTAATTGTTTTCCTTTGCATCAAAATAGTTTTCATGCATCATACATGTTATTAACAGCCAGAGAATAATAGTAGATCTATTCTTTGCATCAATAAACTTTTATGCATGCATGTGTTGCATATTATATGTCTTGTTGCTTATGGTATGTTTATTGCAACATGTAGACTACAACGACTACAGCGAGTGCGTTTGTGAGGACTGTGAGAATAGCTACTCGTGTTGTCAAGGCAAGTAACACGCATATCCCATTATTTTCCTATTGCATTAGAGTTTTTATTGTAGTTATGCATGAGTAGGAATTGTGTGTATCGCTGTGCTACATCGCTCCACTAACACCCAAGTAGGAGTGATCATATGTTTCCCGTAGAGATTAGCAATCCATATGCTCGGCAAACATCGTACTTGTTGATTGCTTAGCCATGCTTTAGTTATTCGTGGTTAGGCTTATTATCATGTTATGGAAATACTCGTTATTTTAATTGCTTATGAAAACAACATAATAATTAATTAACCACTGGGTGGATTGCTAGCATGTCATCAGAGTACAAATTTTGGTGGGGACCGCCCCCAGTATCTTGAGATTGTGTTTAATTTTTGTATGTAGTTGTTCTTTGTGTGCAACCATGTTTCATATTAGTATGGGCTAGACATAAATTGTAGGTTGTGGTGACTCGAACCCAACGTGTTCAGAGATGTAGAATAGTTGTAGGATGGTCCGGCTCGTGGAGGGTTTGGGGATCTACTTCATATGAATTATGGCTTAATCTTCTTTCTTTCCGTGTTACTAATGGTGTATCATGGTGTTTGGGGTCGATTAGGCAACACGGGTAAAGGGCACAAACCTCGCGAGGGTTCAAACTAAGATCTTAGTTGTGTTCCATTGGTTAGGGACAATTCAACAACTAGATAGGAAACATGACATATCGCGTTCATCCTGATTTATTAATTACTACCAATTTGATTATGGGTTATTGGAGAAATGTCTGATGGTGTTTCAGCGTGCTAATCCAAAAAGGGTAGGAGCACTTTGCTATCAACCAAAGTGTCCATTTATGTTAAAATTTAATTTCTATTAAATGTTAGGTCAAATGCCTTTATGCAAATTAGCCTATAAACTCCACCAGCCAAATATGCATGTAGACTAACACTTGCCATTTATTATACCACCATAGTGTCACTTGTCAACATTGCTCAGAATGATCTGACCTTCTTTTGGGGGCTGCATATTCCAACGTGCAGTTTTTTCGGATTCAGATTAGTACTCGTAGGTTTTCGAGACTTCACATCAACCTTTGTTCGCCTGTGGCGTGCAAATCAGAAGATGGAGGTCTACCCCTGCTTTTGCTATGTTATTAATAAATATTTGAGATAGCACTTCGCTATGCAATTTGTAATAAATTACTTTACTCTGAATATTCGATAGTATTCAATACATTTGTTTCTTTTGATTACTATCTGTGCCATGTGTGCTGGTGAACGGTCCAGGGGCCAGTACTACACACAACAGTATGGCCTGTGATGGGATCTACTACTACAACAGTCTTCGAGGGAAGTAAAAACCCAAATTTATTGATTCGACACAAGGGGAGTCAAAGAATATTTATAAGGCTTAACAGATGAGTTGTCAATTCAACTGCACCCGAAAATAGACTTACTCGCAACAATTTATCAGTGATAACAGTTTTATAACAGTAGCATTATTAAAATAACAGTAGGAGTAAAATAGAAACAACAGTAGCAATTGTGGGAAACAGCAGGATTAAAATACTGTAGGCATAGGGACGGATGAATGGGCGTTGCATGGATAAGATAGTTCATATAATAATCAAAACATGGATAATTGCAGATAGATAATAATAAAGCATCCAAGTACTAAGTAAACCGTAGGCATGTGTTCCATATTTAGTCGTACGTGCTCGCAATGAGAAACTTGCACAACATCTTCTGTCCTACCAACCCGTTTGCAGCGGGGCCTCAAGGGAAACTACTGATAATTAAGGTGCTCCTTTTAATAAAGCACCGAAGCAAAGAATTAACACTCCGTGAACACACGTGATCCTCACAGCACATCGATCCCCTCTGGTTCTCCAAATTTCTGCCACTTTGGGGCCTCGGGTTCCGGACAACGACATGTGTAAACAACTTGCAGGTATGATCAAGAAACATAACTATACTCATGAATCAATAACATGTTCAGATCTGAGATCATGGCACTCGGGCCCTAGTGACAAGCATTAAGCATAAAAAGTTGTAACAACGATATATAACACTAACAACGGATACTAGGCACCATGCCTTAACAATCTGGCACTATTACATGAACGATCTTATCCAATCCCTACCATCCCCCTCAGCCTACAACAGGGATTACTCACATATGGATGGGGGAATCATGGATGGTTGATGGAGAAGTGGTGGCGATGACGGTGGCGATGATCTCCTCCGAATCCCTGTCTTGGCAGGGCGTCAGAACAGGAACTTATGCCCGAATTGGGTTTCGAGGCGGTGGCGGCGCTCTGGTGTTTTTTTTCTAGAATGTGATGAACCCCCCTCTGTTTTTAGGTCACGGGTCTTACGTAGTCGAAAGGGGAGGCCGAGGGGGTGCCTGAGGCAGACACACCATGTGGTGGCACGGCCTAGGGGGCGCCACCAGGTGGTGTGGGCCCCTCCTCGCCCCCTCTGGCTCATCTTCTGGCTCCGGGGGTCTTCGGGTAAAATAAGAACTTCAGGATCTTTTCTGTGCATTTCCCCGAAAGTTAATTTTTTGCACAAAAACGAGACACCATGATAATTCTGCTGGAAACAACGTTAGTCCGTGTTAGTTGTATCCAAAACTCACAAGTTTAGAGGAAAACAACAACAAAAGTGTTCGGAAAAGTAGATATGTTTTGTATGTATCAACCGGCCAGACAGAAGGGGATACCGGCCTATAGCCCGGTCCCAGCCGACCTAGACCGACTTCAGCATCGGCCAGACCGGTCTGCCAACCGGCCCTGCGCCGGTCTTACACCTAGACCGACCCAGCCCGTTCCCGCACTGATTCAACCAACTTATCAACCGGTCAGCGCAGTTGACTGACTTTGACATGCGAGTCAGTTGGGGATTTGATTTGTGTACCCCTCTACTAACCCCCTTCTCTATAAATAGACCCCATCCTGCTCTCCCTAGGGTTAGATATGAATTGAGATTTGAGTTTTGCTCCTTGTGTTCCTCTTTAGAGGCTACTTCTAGTTGTATCTAGAACCGTATCAGAGCTACTCCAATCATACAAGTGATTTGGATCGTATCAAGAGTTTCCTTGAGTTAGCTAGTCTTTTCCCTTGGAATTCAACTAGCAACTTCCCAATCTTAATCAACTGAGCCTTGAGATTCTATTGGCTTGGCGGACTCATCGTGAAGGTGAAGCGGTTTCAATCAGAGTAAGTTCGACTTGATCTGAGATATCCGAAGGCTACCCTTGGGTCTTGTTGTCGGGTTCTTAGATCGGTAGGGTTTGCTATTTATCGGTTACCCTCAATCGCCCCTCATGTTCTTCCACGTGTTCATCCATGTTCTTCATGTTCTTGGTCAATTCTGAACATCGGGGCCCCAACTCGTGGTGAGACACAACATCTGGTATCCAAAGCCACGTTTGAAAGTGCATGGTGCCCCATATGTGGTTTTGGTAATTAATGACAATCCTTACGGACTAATATTTGCATTGAGTTATCCTTGTAGATCTTGTCCATAGGAAATAATGGAGTTTATGTGTTGAACTCTATTAGCTTCCTTGATGGCCATTGTTATATTCAAGGACTTATATGAAGAATGGTCATGGTTTGAGTAGATCTTATTGCTAGTGTGTCTTGAAGAAAATTATTAAGTGGTCTTTCATTATTATCTTCAAGACATCACCATTTTAAGTGAGAAGAAAAGATAGAAGGTTGATCAAGCTAGTGATCAACACACAAAGCTACAAGATGTACCAAGTGGGATTGTGTATCTCATGGTATGGTAAGCAATTGTAAATATAGCTTTGCGAACTAACCCATGATATGTGTGTGTGTGGCATCTCTATGTGTGGTTAGGTATCTTTACATGGGCATGAACCAAAAGGAAGATTTCATATAGCCCATGGTCTATGTCATCGTCAAGCGGTGTTTGTCACCTATCTTGACGTGGAAGCTCAAGTGAAGCTTCTAGAAGAAACCCTATGCTTGATGCTTTCCACCCTTTTGGAGATTGTGGCCTTGTGAAGATTTGCCGACAAGGGTCTCTCCCATAATGGTATATGGGGGATCTAGTCTCTCCCATAATGGTGTATGGGGGAGCAACTTGCAAGTCTTCATCAAGCGGAGCTTGTGCTAGCAAGCACGATCAAGAAAGAAGATCCAACTTGAGAGAGTCAAGATCGTCATCATCTAGCTCAAGTGGAATGCTCAAGGCAAAGGTATAATCTTGATAGGTTTTCTAGTTTACCGGTCTCGTGTCTTTGGGAGACCGGGTTATAGGATAGATAGTCGTACTATCAAGAGGGGCTCTCAAGTGAGTAGCGTGATCGAACTGTTGTGGAGATCTCAAACCTTTTCATACTTGCATATCATCTTTCTTGGTTCTTATTTGTCTTTTATCTCCTTGGGTTTTTGGTTCTTGTCGTGATCTTCATGGCAAGCCAAGGTTTATCGAAAACGGTTTTGGTAAGAAAAACTTGTTGCGTTTTCGGTGGTGAAAATATTTGGTTCAGCTTTGAGAATGTTTCCACACCTTCCATGTGCGGTAACTTCTCCATTCCTTTTTGTTTGTATAGTACTTGTTATTACCTTTCCAACCCATTTGGATTCACCTAATTCGGAGTTCATTCGCAAAAGTTATGTGAGTTTTCGTGTTGGAGGTTTTACCGGGTGTTCCTATTTGAGAGGTCTAAACCTTTAACCATTTGGTTTTATCTTCCATTGCTGGACAATGATGTTTCTCTGCATATTCTTGCATTGCTCGTCGTTGTGATTTCAACGAGCCCAAGAACATAAAAAACGGAGTCTGTATGCAAAAGTTATAGCATTTCTCGTATCGGTGTTCAGTCACTCTGTTGCAATCCGGAATCATTCCGGGCCATTCCGGACCACTCCGGAATCATTCCGGACCATTCCGGAATGGACGGAAAAAGTGGAAAACGGCTAGTTTTTTAGCACCTATTTAAGGGGCTTTCTTCCCCAAAGTCCCTAAGACTTTCCCAACCCGTTTTTCCTCTCTCTCTCTCTCCACCATTGTTGACTTTGGAAAGCTTGCTCCTCTCTCAATCCCTCCAATGATTCTTGCATATCTTTGAGGGAGAAGTTAGAGGAGATCTAGATCTACATTTCCACCAATCCATCCTCCTTCTTAGTGAGGGAAACCTAGTAGATCTTGATCTTGGAGTTCTTCGTGTTTCTCCATTGTTCTTCCTCTCTTATTCCCCCATAAGCATTTGTTGCTTTGTTGGAATTTGAGAGTGGAGGATTTGAGCACTTGTGCTCTTGCCATTTGCATCGATTGCATTGGTTTGGTCTCCCCACGAGGATTCGTGGAAGTGAAAGTTTGTGAGCTTGTTACTCTTGGGTCTTGGACCCTATACGACTTGTGGTGTTCTTGGGAGCCTCCAATTGAGTTGTGGATGTGTGCACCAAGATTGTGGTGACACCGAGAGCCTCCAATTAAGTTGTGGATGCGTGCCTCGGGTATGAAGGTTGCCAATAGTGGAAGGTGAACTAGGCCTTTGTGGCGGGGTTCATCGGAGAATAGGGTGAGGCCTTTGTGGTGTTGAGTAGGCCTTTGTGGCGAGCTCACACCCCTCCAACGAGACGTACTCCCCTTGTGGGAGGAACTCGTGAATACATCATCGTCTCCGTGTGCCTCGGTTATTTCTATACCTGAGCTTTTCACTTATACAATTTACATTGTGATAGCCTTCGAGCTTGAAGTCATATATCTTGCTATCACCTTGTTACTTGTCTTGCTTAGCATAAGTTGTTGGTGCACCTAGTTGACCCTAGAATATTTAGGTTGTGTGCTTGTTAATTTAAACACCTAGTTTATTTCTGCATTTAGCAAGCGTTAACCGGAAAAGTTTTAATCGCGTATTCATCCCCCCTCTAGGCGACATCGTTGTCCGTTCAATTGGTATCAGAGCCTTGTCTCTCTTTATTAGGCTTTACATCCTAGAGAGTACGATGTCGTTTAGGGAAATAGAGCACGATCCCGCTTTTATATTCTATGGTAGAAATTATGATGTTTGGAAAATTCGCTTTCTTTATTTTCTTACGGACATGGGTCCAAAGTATGTTAAGAGAATTGTAGATATGGATTTTCCTCCTCCAAAGGATTCTCAAGATTTGTCTTTAGAGGATGAGGAAAACTCTTATCTCGATACTCTTGTATCTAATGGTCTCTTGTGCATTTTGAGCGATGTAGTTATTGAAACAATCATGCCTTTTCGGAACGCTCATGAGCTATGGACAAAACTTCAAGATATATATGATGTGTCCAACATTATTGAGGATGATTGTTCTCCTTCCACTTCCGGCCGTGATGAGTTCACATCTTTCTCCACTCCACCAACATTTGATTTGTCACAAGGTAATTATATGGTGAGTGGTGATAGAAATTGCATTGTAGATAGTGAATTTACTATTGAGTATACTTCATCTCTATATCATTGCAACATTCTATCTTTGGACTTAATCTCTTCTAGCACTCAAAATTCCTTACATGCTAGTATTGATAGTCCTTGCATATCATGTAATCTCCGAGTATCGGAGAGAGTCGGTCAGGTGGCCCGAGTATTCACAGAGAAGTTTTTGCAAATGCTGTTGGGCTGGATCCTACAACTGATCCATGTCTTGATCAAATTTAACCCACAAAGACCGTGGGCCGCTAAAACAGAAAGTTTGTGAAGGAGAGGTTGTATGGCCTGCCTATCGGCCTCCGGGGCAAAAGTACTCAAATTGTCGCTAAGAGAGAGGGTTTCAACGGAGAAACCCGGTAGAGGCTTCTCGCCGGGTGAGGAAGTATCTTTGCAGTAGAAGAAAGTTTTCTTCCAATGCTTCACGTGGGAGTGAAGGTTGAGTGTTCTTGCGCCTTTGGATGGCCACACCTCCACAGACAAGGTGGGAACCATCCGTAGTCTCGCGGCAAGGTTTGCATTGAAAGAGTTCGAGGAATAGAGAAAGATTGGGGGCAATGCAAAGATAAGATTCGCAGAGAACAATGAAGTGGCAAATGTTTAAAATCGAGTTTGGGCCTATGTCAAAAACTCGGAGCTTATAGTGATGGAGAACCTCGCGAAAGAAAGGATGACCCGGGGGACGGAAACCCCGGGTCACGTGTTCAAGGAAAACGACTACTTCACCTTGTTTGGGCGAAGGCCGACTCTCCTCCTCAGGAGCCCTCCATGCGATCTCCGATTGAGGGGGGAGGACCCCAGACTCGGCCAGCTCCTCCAATTTCTCGAGCGTGACGGTCGACTTTGCCCAGTTGGCTAAAATTGTTTGACTCGGCTTTTGCTTCAAAGCCGAGGCCTTGCCCTTGGACTTGGAAGCAACCTTGGGGGCCTTGGTCAAAGATCTAGAGGAGAACAAAAATAAGAACGAAATAAGAGCGAAAATAAGAAGAGGATGAACGCGAAGAACACACATTCAAGATCTAGAATGGAGACCCAGATCTAGAAGAGCTTACCGGAAAGCGGCGGCGGGAATGAAGCCCGGTGAGCGTGGCACGGCGGCGCGGAACGGCGGACCGGTTCTCGTGGAAAACGGCGGCGTGCGCACGGGTCCGGCGTTCGAGCTCCGAGCTCGGGTCTTGGGCTCCAATGGCGCAGCGCGAGCTTGAAGACGAAGTGGAGTGCGGTGGCGTTTTGTGATTAGGGTTACCCATGGGGTCCAGTATTTGTAGGCGGGTGAAAACCCTAGAACGCTAACGGTAAAATGGAGCAAATTACGGGATATGATACTCGTCCTGTCGATTACGGAAACAAGATCTTGGGAGTTATTGTCATACAGCCGGGTTATAAGTGACCGCCAGAGGAGCCGGTCCTGGAGCTATTACTCGGACTAGTTTAAGAGGAATGTTAAAGTCGGGTTATGAAATGATTGCTATAATGAGTTTATTTGAGCATTAATACCCGGGTCAATATGATAAAAAGGTTACTATATGGACCGCCGAAAGAGCCGGCCTGGCTATAGTTAAAGCAATCTAACCTATAACTCTGCAGGGAATAGCGTGCGCTTCGTGGTTGGCTCAAAGGTTTGAAGTTGTAAGAAAAGTGCGCCAACCAAGATGCCCAAGCTATTCTGGGGACTACTGTTGGGGGGATACTAACCCGATAGGCCCATAAGGAAGGATGAAGAACCGGCTGGAGGAAGTTTGGGCAAAGACCTCATAAAGTGATGATGGGCCGGGTATCGTTGATGGGCCGGCAGCTATATTGGTAACCCGGCTCAAGGAAAGGAAGTTCTAGAAGACCCGAAAGGCGGTGCGGACCATGGAATCTAAGACTTGGAAGGCACAAAGAGTAGTTTAGGGTTGCGTGTAGATTCCGAGTAGGATTCTGGCCGTCTCTTGTAAGGAAAGCCAGGAAACCGAGTGTTATATAAACCGGTCCTTGTGGCATAGATCAGAGAGATTTTTCGGGAGATCCAAGTTATTCGAGAGGTACGAGAGCTAGTATTTGTATCCCTAGATTTGGAGTCTCGGTGACATTGCAGTCTGAGTCTCTAGATCGATAGTTAATAAGATCTCAGCTGGAAGTAAGCTATTATCTCCGATGGAGAGGCTGAACCAGGATAAACCTTGTGTCCAACCCGAGCTAAACCCTCTCCCAAACACCAGAGTTGATTTGCCCCAAACTAAGTTACCACCGGTAACGTCTGCCGTGACTTTCCCACGACAAGTTCCACCCTTGACAAGATGTTGAGAGTGCGAAGACTTCCAAATGACAAGAGTGGACTTGGATTCAACTCCAATATCAAGAACAAGTCCATGGTTGACAAGAAGAAGGGCCAAGAACAAGTCAAAGATCCGGCCAAGATTATTTGCTTCAAGTGCAAGATTGAAGGGCACCATGTTAGATCTTGCCCTTTGAGGAAGAAGTCTGTAAGTGAGAAGCAACTAGGGAAACGGCCTCTTGTTCAATCTCATGCTCAACCACGAGTTGAACAACGAGCATCTCCTAAGAAGACTCAAGCCAATGCTTCTCAAGTTGAGGAGCCTATTAAGAAGAAATATAAGAGTCGATGTTGCTACCTTTGTCGTGAGAAGGGACACCTTGCTTCTTCATGCACGAATGGTACATTATCCAACCCTATCCTTGTTGATGATGTTTATTCCATTCGGAAGGATAATGTGGGAAATGCGTTTGCCAAGTTTGTTGGTACTCAAAGTGGTGTCAAGAAAAGAATCATTTGGGTTGCCAAACCTATTGTGACTAACCTCTTAGGACCCAACTTGGTTGGGGACCAACAAGCTCAAACTTGATCAATAGGTGTTGTTGTAGGGCATTGTAGACTTGGCTATCTCATGAAGAATTAAGGGATCTTCATCAATTATATTTCCTCAAGCCAAGTCACTTGGATTATATATATCTCTTACCCAATGTTCCTCCATGCGGTAACTTGTATTTAATTCATATTTACATTGAACGTTGCTTGCTCCCTTGCATATGTTAGTTTTGTTTCTAGCATGTGTTCGTATGTGGTGTGCTTACTACTTACCCATCTTGGTTAATCTAGTATGAGTTTGTTGGTTTGCACTCCATGTACTTGTGTTCTTTGTGTTAGGGCCCTCATTTCAACTCTTGTATTTTAGTTGGCTCTTTGGTAATTAATGGACTATCCCATTTTGGGGGAGTAATATGCTCTTGGCACTTTACTTTCCTAAAATATGTGTTCATGAGGAATCTATACTTCTTATAAACTAAAACCCCACTAAGTGCAATTAATATTTATCTATCTCAACATGTAAGGTTTCCACATCACTTGCTTTTTAGCCAATCAATTATCCATGTCATACCACTAATATTAAATTATATATGTCCACATCACTTGCTTTTTAGCCAATCAATTATCCACATCATCCCACTTATATTAAACTGTATAAGTCTATGCAAGCATACACATCATATTTTATTTTAGCCATCAAATTTTCAATGCCATTTTTCTCTCTGTTCCACCAGCCGTAATTACGCAGTTAAATCATATGTACAACACCGGAATTAGCTTCGTCAACAAAGTGAATTTTTTCTAATTATTTTCATGAAAATCATACAAATGTTATTTGACATTATGCGATCTTAAAAAAATATTCATACCAATAGCCGGAAATGTTATTTTTAACCAACAGTTGAAAATTTTCTAAAAAAATATGTGAAAATCTCGATGTAAACTATCCATAAAATGCATTTATTCAACCAGTCGATTCCAACTTACCCTTTAAACATAAAGAAATTTAAACTGTGAAATACAAATATATACATTTTCATTTCATTTTAATTTAGCACCTCGAATGATATGATCAACTAAATCTTGCATATTTCTAAAGACTATTCATGTTTCAAAAAATTTATTAGAATTGTTAAAGAGATACCCGCTGCAACGCGCGGGGTATCATTCTAGTACCACGTATGATGCGGGCATCTAATGGTTAGCACGCTAGGACAATAAGTTACGATGTATAATGTCTAAGGCCAGCGAGCCGCATGTGTTGACCGAGCCTTCTAATAGGCCGGTTTGTATCGTGACGAGTCCAACTAGGCTTAGTTTCGAGTCGGTTTCGGTTTAGGTCTATCCAAACCGATTAGGGTTGGGCTCCTATATAAAGAACCCAACAGCTAGGGTTTAGGGAGTTCAGAATTTTGAGAGTTTAGACACGAGTTGTGTATCGCGTGTAGCATCCCTCCGGGGACGGCGCTGCGTGTATCCAATTTGGATAGATTTGCGTGAAGGTTCTTGTGTGCATCAAGAATTATCGTACCGTGGTTTGAGGTGTGGTGATCATCACCCCGTTGCTTGCTGGATTCGTCCCACTTCTTCAGGTAGCGTTCATCGCGTGATTGGGAGAATTATTTATCTTGTGTACTCGCTGTGAAAGATCGGGCAAAAACTACGGGTCATTAGGTTGATCCCTATCATGTGGTATCAGATTTCTAGGTTGCTCACAGCGGGTTCTTGTTGATTGATTTTTCTTGAGACTAGTTCAATTGCGGAGGTTTTTTTTACCGAGGTGGATCTGCTGGTTCGTGGAGTTCCATTGTTGGCATAAATTTTGTTCCGTGGAAGACTTTGGAAGAAGGCCAGCCGAGATCTAGATTTTTTCCGCCCGCAGAGGACTTCGCTGTTGCCTCTACGGCGATCTGCGTTTCTGTGGCCAGCAACGGAAAGTATCGCAGGAAGTTGAAAAGAATCAGAAACAAGAATCAAAGGGAAAGGCGGACTTGGAGGAATCGTTTACTGCTAGGAGACGTGTTGTTGTTGCTATCGGCTGACATCAAGCACGCGTTTCCTTTTATTTTTGGCTGCAACAATAAAAAAGCAAAAGAAGTTGTGCGTGAGAATAGGAAAGGAAGGGGGAAAATCACGTGATTCTGCTGCCGCTAAAATTGGAAAGGGCATCCGCGCCGCCAGATTGGTCGTCCGTTTTCCTATAGACAAGCTGTTTTTTTGTTCCAATCATCATATTCGATCTACATCATAGAAAGGAAGTGGAAGTCCACGTGAAAGAAAAAAATACAGAGTTTGGCTCATACTTGGTACGTACTCAATTGTTTTGGCAGCATTGTTTAACAATAGAGGAGACCAATACGTGGATTGGTTTTCCGCTATTGTACGTGACAATTTATTTGCCCTCGGTACTGCATATCTTGGCTTTCTACGTGAGAGCTACCGCTCAGTCCAGTTTCGCCTACTACTACCATTTGGGGTGGGAGACACTACCAGTTTTCATCATGGCGAGACATTCCGAGGAAAAATTTGATGCGGCTGCCGAAATTGCAAGGGCTCATGCACAAGCTAACCGTAATTCGACACAATTAGTCAAACCTATGAGGGTGATATTTACAGAACTTGAGGCGACATTGACTTCTATTAAAAAGAGGTCCGAACAAATGGCGACAGTTCAGAGGGCTGTTGACAAGGTGGAAGAAGTTGTACCGTTGAGCGGACTGAATATGCAACTCAAGCGGGCACATACTGATACTTGCACGACCGTTGATAGAGGAAAGCGATGGAATTTATTTCAAACGTAGTGCATGATCAAGGGCAAGGCGTGCAAACTGATCATCGATGGAGGTAGTTATACCAATGGCATTAGCAAGGCAATGGTGACTTCCTTGGGGTTATCCACGCGGCGTATTCCTGAACCTAAGCATCTCGAGTGGTTGAATAGTTGCGGTATGCTTAAGGTTACACACAGAGTGCGAGTGCCATTTACAGTTGGTGAGTATGATGATGAGGTGGAGTGTGATGTGTTGCCATTGGAGGTGTGCGGATTGCTACTTGGGCGTCTATGGCAGTATGATCGCGATGCTATGCATGCTGGGAGATCAAATACATATTCTTTTGTGCATGGTGGAAAACAGAGGACGTTGAAACCGATGACTGATGAGAAGATCCAATCTGATGTGGTGCTAACTGAGCGCAAGGAAAAAGTGCACAAAATGACGCCGCAGTCGAGGACAATCAAGATTAAAAAAGAGGTGCATGATGCGGGGAGCATCAAGACACATGTTGATTCAGCTATGCAGGTAGATGACTTACCTATTATGCATGTTGGTGATCAGGCAGTTGAACTGCTACCTCTTAGTGGTGACACGAAGGTTGATGCAGCGTGTTCTACACGTCCAGTTTTTGTCGACAAGGGCGTTCAGGCCGAAGACGTTCGTGTTGTTTGTGGTTCGGTGCATGTGGAGGGGCGGGTACTAGACCACAAAATTGTTAGAGAAGATGTGCGGAACGTTGGAGTAGCCGTGCGTATGCACGCGGGCAAGGATGGACGTGTTCGTCAGTTGTGTGGCCCGGATATTGCACTTGTATAGGGTCGTGCTCCAAATATACATCCAAAAGTGAAAGAGGCTCCAAGAAGCATTAAAAAGAAGGAGGTGACGCGCCAATTTATTCGTATATGGAGAAGAAAGGAGGCACCAAAAACCATGTCAAGTTCGACTAGCAGAGACGAAGAAGGTGATGTGGTAGGCCGGCACAACTTGATGATGGGGACGAGTCATGGCGATGTGAAGATTCGACGCCACACACGCTGGAGAAGACCTTCCGGCGTTGAGAACAACGCCTTCCTAAGAAGGGGAGGATGATGCGGGCATCTAATGGTTAGCACGCTAGGACAACAAATTACGATGTATAATGTCTAAGGCCCGCGAGCCGCATGTGTTGACCGAGCCTTCTAATAGGCCGGTTTGTATCGTGTCGAGTCCAACTAGGTTTAGTTTCGAGTAGGTTTCGGTTTAGGTCTGTCCAAACCGATTAGGGTTGGGCTCCTATATAAAGAACCCAACAGCTAGGGTTTAGGGAGTTCAGAATTTTGAGAGTTTAGACACGAGTTGTGTATCACGTGTAGCATCCCTCCAGGGACGGCGCTGCGTGTATCCAATTTGGATAGATTTGCGTGAAGGTTCTTGTGTGCATCAAGAATTATCGTGCCGTGGTTTGAGGCGTGGTGATCATCACCCCGTTGCTTGCTGGATTCGTCCCACTTCTTCAGGTTGCGTTCATCGCGTGATTGGGAGAATTATTTATCTTGTGTACTCGCTGTGAAAGATCAGGCAAAAACTACGGGTCATTAGGTTGATCCCTATCAACTTAGTGTTGATATATCAATATTATCTAGTCTCTATGTGGTATGTCATTCTCATGAGAAATTCAATTTCTAAATGTCCATTAACTTTCTCTAGTTGGATTTATTTTTACCTCTTGTTGATTTCAATGGATTATCAGATTATGGGGGAGTAATAAGCTATGTGCTTATTACAAGCCTATAAAATGTGAACATGTGAGGTATTGCCACCTAGAATTGATATTGTTAGTTATCTTGTTCCTTTGTGGCATGTTGCTCAAACAAGTTCCATATTTGCTTAAAATATCTTTTGTCACTTTTATTTTGGTATCTTGTTTGTGATAGAGTTTCTTGGTCCTTTGCATATTCAATTCTTATTAGAAGCCTTCAAGAATCTCTATCTAAGCATGTTTTTCTATTCCTATCTTTTGTCACATGCTTATGTTTTGTGAATATGATTGTGAACAAATCTACCACCGAGAAATATCTCCATACATCTCTTGTCTTTGACGTGATAATAATTTGTGGTAAGTTTATTGATCATATTTACTTTGGCCTTTGCTCTACACAAAAATGCCTTGTATGTTGCCAAGGATTTGTTTTGGTTCAAACTCCTTTGTGTCTTCTTTTTGTTCTACTCAAAATTTGTTTTATGCTTTCTTGTGTTAGGAAAAGCAATGATCCCATTATTGTGCACTTTGATTCATTTTCATACTTCTTTGTGTTGCACTATTCTTGGAGAAGCTATCCTAAATTGAGTAGAACACCATTCTTTAAATTGGTATTGCATCATATTTCCTTTCTTGAGCTTGACTAGTGTTTGAACAATATATATGGAGAGTAATGATTCCATTGTGTGCATTTTGTATTCAAATGCAAGATCATAATTAATTCACTATTCTTGGAAGAGCTACCATATATGCGTGTGAACACTTGCTGTCTTGACATTGGTATTTTATCCCTATGACTTGTCTCTTTGCAAGACAAACATTTTTCATCTTGGCATTTTGTGTTCCACCATGAAAAGTGCAGAGGGGTTGGTTTATTCGTTGATCTTATTTTCCGTTGGTATCTTCTTTATTTGGTTTCCTCAATCATGTGTTGATTTGGGCTTTGATAGAATTTGGACAATTCTCTTGCTTTTCACTCGTGTGGGTGTCTTCTTGGTTTAATTGGTGTTTTGTACAATTTGTATCTTGTTTGGTTCTTGAATTGGTGTTTTATATATATATTTTGGCGTGCTTACTTTCAATTATCCAATATATAGGATAAACTCCATCAAATACTAAACGACTAAGATGTGTATGAAATTCAAATTCATATTAATATGCACATATTTATATGGAGTTTGTCCTATGTATTGTAGTTGTTCTAACTACTTTGGACCCAATAAGTTTGGGAACCATTTTGTACTTGATTTTTGTTTTTAGGTACAATGGAGATACATTGGTTTCTTGCTCCATTCATAAAGAAGGTGTTCTCGCCATGGTATTATAGGAGTCAAGATACGATGATTATCAAACCCGCATCCTCTTCATCACCAATGTCGTCTCGGTAACAAGTATCTATTACATGCATACATTTCTAGCTTTCAACCTTGTGTAGGTTGCATATTGGCATGAATTCCATTGGTTACATTTCATTTGGTTCTTGCAAATGTCTTATCAAAAGCATCTTTATTGAAAATATGAGTAAGACGGGGTGATTACATATCAAGGGGATATTTATAATCATTTTCATGATTCATCAATCCCAAGTATATTAATCTAGCATCTTCTATTCAAAGTCTCTCATATGCAATATTGATATTTTCTCAAAACCATTTGCCTTTTTGTGATATGCGTTACCTTTCTCCAATCATTTCAACTATCACTTTTCCCTTGTGATATTTGTGATGCTTTGATGAGTTTTTAGACTTGTTCATATATATCCCTTTAAGATAAAACTAATCTTAGCGATTTGCTTTCAAGCAAAAATCCTATTGGTATATTTATGAACCTCTCATGGATATCATACTCTTCTCCTTCGTACCTATTTTGTGTGTGCATGTTTCTTTGTGGATATATATCTTTGTGATTGGTGTCCACTTAGAAACTTATACACACTATAATAGTTACATCTTTAATTGATATTCTATTTCTTTAGTGACCACGTTTTATTGATTTATATTCCTTGGTGGTTCCTAAAAGGAACAAGCTTTGCTTTTCATTTGGTATTCCTTTTGCATCTTAATAAGCTCGTGGACCTATGTATTTTATCCTTTGTTGGTTTGTGTGTATGGGAAAGACATGATATGCACTATGTGCCTCATATATTGAAAGACTATGTTGATGATTTTATCATCCTATTAGTCTCCTAAAAATGTTTTTCCTTGTCACACCCATCTATTTAGGTTGAGTAAGTCTTTATTTGTCGCTTCTTGATCTTAATTGCTCAACTTTTTATTTGTTTGCAAGTTGATTTGCTTCATTTCCCATCTATTCTCTTTCTCTTTTTTGTGTTCAAAATTATCTAGAAGGGAGTGATGATTCCATGTTGTGCACATTATATAGTAATTCAAATCTAACATTGTGCATGTACCTTGGGGAGTTCCCTCTTGATTTTCTAGAACACTTGGTTGATCTTATCATAATATTGATTTTGGTCAATCGGTTTTTCGGATCCTTTGGTTGGTTGCTTCTTTGTGAAAGTATCCGTCAATTTGACTTTGCTTGTAAATCTTTGGATCCTCAATATAGTTTGATCTTCCTCCATCTATTCATGGTTGGATATATGCACTTGATTTCACTCATATCATGAGGAATGCATACACTATGGAGGAGCTCTTATTATATTGGCCTTCTAATCTTTTTTTCCATTTCGGCAATGGATGCCAATGGGGGAGAAGTTTAGAGGGTTTAAGGGAATTTGGTTCTATGCTTTAGTTTCGTTCTTAAGCATTGGGCTTCCATGCTATTGCATACTTGCTCTTTGTTTTGCATGGTTTCTTAATTCATCATATAAACCCTCGTAAAAAGGGATTGTCATCAATTACCAAAATGGGGGAGATTGAAAGTGCATGGTGCCCTCATATGATTTTGGTAATTAATGACAATCCTTATGGACTAATGTTTGCATTGAGTTATCCTTGTAGATCTTGTCCATAGGAAATAATGGAGTTTATGTGTTGAACTCTATTAGCTTCCTTGATGGCCATTGTTATATTCAAGGACTTATATGAAGAATGGTCATGGTTTGAGTTGAGCTTATTACTAGTGTGTCTTGAAGAAAATTATTAAGTGATCTTTCATTATTATCTTCAAGACATCATCATTTTAAGTGAGAAGAAAACATACAAGGTTGATCAAGTTAGTGATCAACACACAAAGCTACAAGATGTACCAAGTGGGATTGTGTATCTCATGGTATGGTAAGAAATTGTAAATATAGCTTTGTGAACTAACCCATGATATGTGTGTGTGGCATCTCTATGTGTGGTTAGGTATCTTTACATAGGCATGAACCAAAAGGAAGATTTCATATAGCCCATGGTCTATGTCGTCGTCAAGCGGTGTTCGTCACCTATCTTGACGTGGACGCTCAAGTGAAGCTTCTAGAAGAAATCCTATGCTTGATGCTTTCCACCCTTTTGGAAATTGTGGCCTGGTGAATATTTGCCGACAAGGGTCTCTTCCATAATGGTGTATGGGGGATCTAGTCTCTCCCATAATGGTGTATGGGGGAGCAACTTGCAAGTCTTCATCAAGCGGAGCTTGTGCTAGCAAGCACGATCAAGAAAGAAGATCCAACTTGAGAGAGTCAAGATTGTCATCATCTAGCTCAAGTGGAATGCTCAAGGCAAAGGTATAATCTTGATAGGTTTTCTAGTTTACCGGTCTCGTGTCTTTGGGAGACCGGGTTATAGGATAGATAGTCGTACTATCAAGAGGGGCTCTCAAGTGAGTAACATGATCGAATTGTTGTGGAGAGCTCAAACCTTTGCATAATTGCATATCATATTTCTTGGTTATTATTTGCCTTTTATCTCCTTGGGGTTTTGGTGCTTGTCGTGATCTTCATGGCAAGCCAAGGTTTATCGAAAACGGTTTTGGTAAGAAAAACTTGTTGCGTTTTCGGTGGTGAAAATATCCGGTTCAGCTTTGTGAATGTTTAAACACCTTCCATGTGTGGTAACTTCTCCATTCCTTTTTATTTGGATATTACTTGTTATTACCTTTCCAACCCATTTGTATTCACCTAATTCGGAGTTCATTCGCAAAAGTTATGTGAGTTTTCGTGTTGGAGGTTTTACCGGGTGTTCCTATTTGAGAGGTCTAAACCTTTACCCATTTGGTTTTATCTTCCATGGCTGTACAATGATGTTTCTCTGAAGATTCTTGTAGTGCTCGTTGTTGCTATTTCAACGAGCCCAAGAACATCGAAAACGGAGTCCGTATGCAAAAGTTATAGCATTTCTCGTATCGGTGTTCAATCACTCTGTTGCAATCCGGAATTATTCCGGACCAATCCGGAATTATTCCGGACCATTCCGATTTGGCCGCGAAAACCTCTGTTGCAATCTGGAATCTCTCCAGAATCATTCCGGGCCATTCCGGAATGGACGGAAATAGTGGAAAACGGCTAGTTCCTATTTAAGAGGCTTTCTTCCCCAAAGTCTCTAAGACTTTCCCAACCCGTTTTTCCTCTCTCTCTCCACAATTGTTGACTTTGGAAAGCTTGATCCTCTCTCAATCCCTCCAATGATTCTTGCATATCTTTGAGGGAGAAGTTAGAGGAGAACTAGATCTACATTTCCACCAATCCATCCTCCTTCTTAGTGAGGGAAACCTAGTAGATCTTGATCTTGGAGTTCTTCGTGTTTCTCCATTGTTCTTCCTCTCTTATTCCCCCATAAGCATTTGTTGCTTTGTTGGAATTTGAGAGTGGAGGATTTGAGCACTTGTGCTCTTGCCATTTGCATCGGTTGCATCGGTTTGGTCTCTCCACGAGGATTCGTGGAAGTGAAAGTTTGTGAGCTTGTTACTCTTGGGTCTTGGACCCTAAACGACTTGTGGTGTTCTTGGGAGCCTCCAATTGAGTTGTGGATGTGTGCCCCAAGATTGTGGTGACACCGAGAGCCTCCAATTAAGTTGTGGATGCGTGCCTCGGGTATGAAGGTTGCCAATAGTGGAAGGTGAACTAGGCCTTTGTGGCGGGGTTCACTGGAGAATAGGGTGAGGCCTTTGTGGCGTTGAGTAGGACTTTGTGGCGAGCTCACACCCCTCCAACGAGACGTACTCCCCTTGTGGGAGGAACTCGGGAATACATCATCGTCTCCGTGTGCCTCGGTTATTTCTATACCCGAGCTTTTTACTTATGCAATTTACATTATGATAGCCTTCGAGCTTGAAGTCATATATCTTGCTATCACCTTGTTACTTGTCTTGCTTAGCATAAGTTGTTGGTGCACCTAGTTGACCCTAGAATATTTAGGTTGTGTGCTTGTTAATTTAAACACCTAGTTTATTTCCGCATTTAGCAAGCCTTAACCGGAAAAGTTTTAATCGCCTATTCACCCCCCCTCTAGGCGACATCGTTGTCCGTTCAACGTTGCCACGAATTTTACTTCAACTCCAACCCTTTTACCCCCCTCCCCTGCCAATTTTTCTT
This sequence comes from Alopecurus myosuroides, assembly GCA_028641055.1. NCBI lineage: Eukaryota > Viridiplantae > Streptophyta > Magnoliopsida > Poales > Poaceae > Alopecurus > Alopecurus myosuroides. Next base: position 110,114,292 of record CM054063.1, on the reverse strand, counting down.
CTCCCCAAAAATTTCGAAAATCACAAAAATAGCCACAAATTGGGTTTGGATGGATCTCTTGATTTGTTGAGTTTTTGATAGTTTTGTTCTGTGGATCTGTTACACAAGGACCCTGTCACCCTCCCTTTCTATTTCCCACACCTTGATTTTGTCAATTTCCTATGGGTTTGGAGTTTTTAAAGGCAATTTTCCGTTCATGATGCACTCGACTGGCAAACCGGTTCGAACCGACCTAGAACGACTGCAGCTCTGGTTCCAACCGGCCCAGACCGGTTTCCCAGACCGTCCAAACAGAAGGAATTATCGGCCACGAGACGACCCAGACCGTCCCAAATCGGTTCCAGCTCCGGTCCAGCCGATCTCCCAACCGACCCACCCAGATTTTGCCCATTTCGAAATTTAACTCCAATTTTTGTTTTGACCATACCCATTGTTGTTTGAGTGTTCGTTTTAGGTGCTCCTCGTAGACAACAACAAGCTTCTACAACCACGCCAACTCACCATTGACAACAACGATGAAACCATGAACCCCAAGCATTGTGCCCCGCACATATCCGTTGTGAGCCCTTCTTCCTTTGTGTGTACTGATACGTCATAAACGTATCCTTAATTTCTGATGTTCCATGTTGTTTTCTTATTGTTTCCCACATGTTTGATATAAACTTTATGCCATTTTTATCGATTTTTCGGACTAACCTATTGACAAGATGCCACATAGCAAGTTCCCTGTTTTCTGCTATTTTTAGTTTCGGAAAAGTTTCTGGAAATATTCTCGGAATTGGAAAATTTGAAGCTCGGAAGTCTTAGAATTCCCGAAGGTTCCACGGAGTCCCAAAGAGACGCGGAGGGGGGCCTCAGGGGGGCCCACACCATAGGGCGGCGCCCCCCTTGGCTGCGTCAGGGTGGTGTGGGGCCCCCAGGGCTCCACCGCCTTTGCCCTTTCGCCTATTTAATCCACCTGAGACATAAACCCTAAGGGGGTCCCACTTTTTCTCGAGAAACACCCGAGGCCGCCGTCACCGTCATCCCGAGATCAGGAGGGTTCTAGAGCTCTCCCCGGCATCCAGCCGGAGGGGGAAATCATCACCAGAGGGGTCTACACCACCATGCCTTCCTCCGAAGTGATGCGTGAGTAGTTCATCCCTGGACTATGGGTCCATAGCAGTAGCTAGATGGTTGTCTTCTCCACTTTGTACCTCATGTTTAGATCTTGTGAGCTGCCTATCATGATCAAGATCATCTTTATGTAATGCTACATGTTGTGTTTGCTGGGATCTGATGAATGTTGAATGTTATGTCTTCTGATTGTCAATCTATCATGTTATCTTCATGCTTATGTTATTTATGATCTTGCATGCTCTCCGTTATTAATAGATTCTCTGGCCAAGTAGATGCTAGTAACTCCAAGAGGGAGTATTTATGCTCGATAGTGGGTTCATGCCTCCTATGCTTCTATGCTCGAGTGACAGAAACATGAAGGATGGAGGATGTGATGTTGCCATTAGGGAGAAAACAACGGTGTTTACCTAGTTTATATTGTTTACATTACACACTTTGCTTACTGCGATTATCTGTTGCTTGCAACTTAATACCCAACGTTTGTTCGGATGATATTCGGAGGGTGGGTTATTAGTCATAGATGTAGTTGGATAACGGTTTATGTATTTTTTTGCAATGCCCGCATGAATCACATAGTAATCTTTATGTCTTGCATATGCACTACGGTGCAACCTTTATTTCTGTCAAATGCCCAGCTGTAATTTTTTGACCACGCATGTTATTTATCTTTCACAGAGAGACACCACTAGTGAACTGTGGACCCCGGTCCTTTTTCCTCATACTGATAAAACACCTACTGCTTTCATACTGCTGCTACTGCTTTCATACTGATTTCCTATTGTTTTCCACACCATACGTTTAACCTCTTTGTGTTCAGCAAAAACGGTGAGATTGACAACCTCACTGCTTCGTTGGGGCAAAGTGATTTGATTGTGTTGTGTAGGTTCCATGTTGCTTCTGAACCGGTAGTGTGCCCTGCTGATGGCTAGGTTGAGACTCCAAGTGCAGAGTGTGTAGCTAGTGGAAAGCCTTCTTCCCCACGAGGGTGACTCGGGGGTTTATATCGAACTCTTGGGGAGCCAGTATTTCAGCAGTTGTCTTCCAAGCTTCCTCCAGGATCCTGCAAACAAGTAGAGAATTTTGTGCCCTCAACCTCACCAAGTGGTTGTCAAGCACAAGGTGTGAGACTTCTAAATTGCAATGCAAAACTGAAAGTAAATGTGCAATAATTAAATCTACTACTAAATGCAAATGAGAAAATAAATATGCAATGGATTGTTTTTGTATTTTTGTGATGCAAGTGGTGATGGAGATAATGTAAATTCGAATTGGAGATGCAAGTAAAGTAAAGTGCAAGTAAAGTAAATTGCAGCAAAGTAACTAGAGTGTTTTCTTATATTTAAAATAGGACCGGGGTTCATGGTTTCACACTTGCATTCTCTCAAATAAAGTGGTAGACGGTGGACATAAAGAATTACATGTGAGATTACAATAACATGTTTAACATTGAGTACTTTCATATGGGCATCACGTCCTAGCATAGAGATCTCTACGGTCATATTGATCCCTCCTATACTCCACCAAGATGTGAAATAAATCATAACACCTCGATAATTAAGGAAAAACCAGAGTATAGCTTTAAGCAATGTGACATGAAGTTGAAGTAAGAACTTGCTAAATCTAGTCATGGAGATTGATTAGTGTCACTTCAAATCCTCGGTAACAAGGTACTCCTTTTTATCCCTAGTGAGGTAACTAAGAAAGGTTTAACAAAACCTAAGTGGATCGCTGAACTTCTGTCACTTTCACAGCACTAGCCACCCCTCGTTACTCCAACTAATGCACCCATCACCCCACACACGCTCTCAAGAACTAGATTGATTAAAGCTAGCAAATAAGAACGGGGTACATAAGATACATCTACTCAAATAAATCAAGAGAAACAATTGCAATCTCAGATTCAATAACTCATAGAAAAGATCCACCACATAGGAATTACAACGGTGCCCGTAATCATGTGAAGAAGCTCATACAGATCTAATTAGTGAAGCACATAGAGAGAGAGAGAGAGAGATACAAGTGCTACTTCCACAAACCCATAGCCCTCGGGTGGACTACTCGCTCTTCATGGAGATGTCGATGGAGATGACGTTGGAGGGGCAGGAGATCACACCGGCGGCGCCCCGCCGCAGTTTTCCCCCTCCAATCTGGAACTTTTGGTCTCTGTTTCGGTGTTTCGGTGTTTCGGCGGAGCTCCCCTTCGTAAGGGTACGGGGGACCCTTTTTATAGTCGGTTTTAGGTCAAGACAGAGTCGGTAAGTTGAAGATGGAAGGAATTGGGGCCATAGGGGCAAAAAGGGGGCCTCTCACACGGTGTCGAATCTCTGACTCTACAAATCCCTTAGGTGACCCTATCGGGTTTCGACTAGGAGAACTCATGAGCGCTGGTGGAATCGTCGGCTAGACAGGGGGCGAGATTTACCCAGGTTCGGGGCCCTCGTAGAGGTAAAACCCTTACTCCTGCCTCTTGTCGATCTGTATTGATGGAAAGATCGGTTACAATGGTGGTGCTCGAATCGAGAGTAAGGTCTCGAGTTCAAGGTTTCGATGGTGAGGTGTTGCTTGGTCCTCTTCCGGGGGGCTCTCCTGGCCTTATATAGATGGCCAGGTCTCGAATCCTACCCGGAGAGGACTCGAACTCTAACTAGGTCGGTTACATGTTTCCTATCTTAACCCGCAAGTTAGTGCGGGTGGGCTTCACGTGGGCCTTCTGGAGTATTCCAAGGGCTCCTCCTCTTGGGCCTTTAACCTTGGGCCTGAGAGGGGGTGTCCTTATTCGCAGGGTCCAGGATCCATATCTTCGTCAGTAGCCCCCGAGCGTTTGCTCGAGTGGGATTTTTCCAGTCGAGTAGACGGTCAAACCTTTCTTGGTCTTCCTTTCTTATGGATAACCAGCTTTGTTGTTTCCTGTTTAAAGGGTGTGTTCTCTGTGCAACGAGTCTTCATGCTCGAGTGTCGAGCAACATAGGTGCCTGTTTTTGCGGCTTTTAACGCAGAAGGATGTGGCACAGTAGCTTGGCTCTCCCGAGAGATCAGGGCCAATTAATTGCGACTAGCGCAAAAACATTCCTGGCCTACACAGATTCGAGACCTCCGACTCGAACCCGATAAAGTGATTGTTGCGACTGATCCGTTGTGAACTTATCGAGTCGAACTTAACCTATGGGGGTACCCGGCGCGTCCGCTAGGATTTTTCTTCGTGTTGTTGACACGGAATCATACCGGAGGACGCAGCTTTCGAGTGCGATTCCAGGCCCTTAAGAGAGATCTTTTTAGGTCTTACCTTCATATTCGAAGAATATGGCATCCGGATGTGCCTAGTCGGCTGAACAATCCAGGTTTTTATGATGTAAAAATATCATGTATGAAAGGAGGTAGGTTCTTCCTACCCGAGTGATTGTTTGAGTTTCAATCGAAAGAATTCTCGTACTGAGGAAAGTCACACCCATATGAAAGAGTTTTCATGTTTGGAATGTTGTGCCCGTACGAAAGAGTTTTCGTGTATAGGGTATTTCTCTCTTGTTTTAAAGAGGTCTTGCTCCATGATTTGTTCATAAAAGAATTGCCTTTATTCGAAGGAGTTTCGTACGAAGTTGTTTTCGTGTTTGAATTTTCCATTCGAAGATTCTTGAGTTTGATGATGCGTGCCATAACGTCATGGCGCACTTTTCTCCTCCCGATGGGACGTGACGGAGTGGTAGCAGATGGGCTGGCCCACCTGGTCAGCTTTTTGACCGGGAAACGAGACGCCGCTCCCGGTTTTTACGCGAACGGTGCAGTAAATGCGCACGATCTTCTGTTAAGATCGTGGCACGGAACAACGTTCACCGTCTCTTCGTTTCATCTTCACACGTGGTGGCTGCGATAAGCGCCACGTAGCGCATCGAATGGCTGGGACTGATCCGCTCCGTGTATAAGTACGGGACTTAGCGCTGCGGTAAAACTTTCCCAGTCTTCACCTTCAATCCATCTCCTTCCTCACGCCCATCTTCTTCCTCGTGCTCAAGCTCGCGCTGTCAACCATGGCTGGAGGCAAAAGACGTGGCACTGCCACTTCCGCATCCGGAGAAGTCTCCGCGCAACCTGCGCCCCGAGCTGGCGACTGGCGTTCGCCCAACACCACCGCGAAGAGCATCAAAGAGATGCAGCGGGAGGGGCTGCTGCCGGCGGAAGCTGAGAAGCGGGTGCGCCTCGGGAAGAAAGAGGAGGTACCAAACCCGCAGTCGAACGAGCGCGTGGTCTTTGCAGACCACGTGTCTTGGGGTCTCTCCTTCCCTCTCCATCCTTTCCTAGTCGGGTTGCTGTATGTCTATGGCATACAGCTTCACGATCTTTCTCCAAACGCGGTGCAGCACATATCGTGCTTCATCGTGTTCTGCGAATGCTTTCTTGGCATTCGCCCACATTGGGCGCTCTGGAAGGCCCTCTTCAAAGTTCGGATCTTCCGCGAGAAATCGCGGGTAGACTCCGAGCCTGGCGAGCCGCTACGCACGGGTGGCTTCGGGATCCAAGCGCGACTGGAGAGTAGCTACTTTAGCATGCACTTCATCGACTCCGCCCAAGGCTGGGGAAAAATGGTTTTACGTCATCGACAACAGCTCGGGTGGGATCGTAGAATTCCACCCGTTCGCTGTTTTGAAGAGGCAGAAGTCCTGGGCACACAAGCTGTCGGCCAAAGAAACCCAGGTCGTTACACCCCTACTCGCAAGGGTGTCCGCTCTCCGGGATCAAACAGCTGGAGTTGTGCTCAACGGGCTGCACCTGGCGAGTATTTTTCTGAAGCGCAGGATCCAACCTCTGCAGCAAAGGCCTTCCACCACGTGGGAATACCAAGTCTCTGAGGATCCCAGCCGAGTGAGCCGTGAGGAGCTTTCGAACGTTGAGTTCGAGAAGAAAATCACGGCTATCACTAGCTTGAAGGTGGGAGAGAAGTTCCCCGACTGCACAGTCGAAGCCTTCGACGCTTCGAAACCTCCACCAGCCGCGGTTAGTTTACCCTTCTTGTCTTCTATTATTTTCTTCCTTACTCTGAGCTTTAGTCGATTGAACTTTTTATTGCCTTCTTCTGCCTTCTTTGTAGAGTCTAGCAGTGGCCAACTGCTACCCGCCAGTTGCGGGAGAGGACGCCTCGGAGTTATTGGCGAGTCACCTGGACGGCTTAGCCGATACCAGTGTCGCCGATGCTTGTTCAAGCTCCGAGCACGATTCTTCGGATGGTGCAGAGGACTCGAATGGCGGCCTCCATCACCACAAGCATCGTCGGGTGGATGATAATGAGGCTACTTCCAAGGATAACTCCTTGGAGGAATCGCCTGGGAAGGCTCCTATCTCCGCAACTCCACTTCGCTCACTCGCCCCTTCCCCTTCATTCCCAGTAATCGCAACCGCTTGGAACGCGGATTTGCTGGATGAAGATGAAGACGATGAGTAAGTTCTTCTCCTCGTTCTTAGTCGAACATTTTTTCTTTGCACCTATGTTGATGTTTATTTGTTGCAGTCTGCAAACCATCAGTCCTCGCAGGTACGCTTCTTCCGTTCCTCCCGAAAAGAGTAATAGAGCAGGAGCTGCGGGTGAGACTCCTACTGCTGGCACCGTCCAGAATTCTCCCATCGCAGCCCCCCATGCGGCGACTGTGGAACATGAAGCTCCTAGTTTTGCCGCCAGGACTTCAGCTTCGAAAGAGGTGACGGATAGCTCCGCATATCCCCTCTCCCGCGCCACGGGCCAGGTAAACTTTGCCATTTGTCATGATATTTTTATCGGGTGCACGACAGTGCTCCCAATGGGAGTAGCCCCCGAGGCTGTAGTCGATCGCGTGCGGTCGGCTACAGGCTCAAAGTCTTGTCCTTTTCTTCTTCTAGATTTTATCGGGTGCACGGCAGTGCTCCCGATGGGAGTAGCCCCCGAGGCTGTAGTCGATTGAATTCAATCGGGTACAGGCTCCAGTTTATATCTTCTAATTCTTCTACCTCTGTACTTTTGTAGTCGCTTGTTGACTCTCTTGCGGCGATTGGCCGCCAAGTTGTTCTTGCCGAGTCGGAATGTGAGTCGCTTTGATCAGACCGCAGTCGACTCTGCACCGAGAACGAGCTTCTTAAGAGTAAGTCTTATCATCTTCTCTTGTTCCTATTCTTTCTTCAATTCTTGATTTCTGACAAGTGTCACTATGCAGCTCGACTCGAATTTTCGGAGTCCGAGAAGGGCAGTCTCTCTGAGCGGGTAACCACTCGGGAGGCTGATCTGGCGGCTATCCGACAAGAACTGGAGGCCTCCCGCATGCGAGCGGAGGATCTTGAAAGGCAACTCGCGGATGCGCGGAAAGCTCTAAAGGATCAAGAGGATGCTGGCAATAAGGCCGATGCTGACCTTGTCACGTTCCTCCGTCCCCTTGCTGAGCGTCTCGCGGGTAAGTGATTTAGGCTGTCGCGATTTCATCTTTTATCCCGCTGAACTTGCCAAGTCTTGACATTCTTTTCTTTTGCAAGCCTTCTGGATGTTCCTCTGGAGATCCCTGGGATCCAGCGGGTAGACGTGCTAACCGACACTCTTGCTCAACTCAAGAGGCACGCCGAAGGAGCTTGCTCCTTGATTGGCGATGCCACTCACGTGTTGACGCAACTGCATGGTCGCTTCCTTGCCAACGCTGCACCTCCATCCGCGCTAGATGACTTGCTGAAGATCTTTTCGAAGAGAAATCTCTTGGATGCCTACGCGGTCGCCCAGTCGGAGTCTGGCGCAAAGACTGCGATCCAGTTCGCGCTGGCGCATGGAGTCAACGGTTTGGAGGAAGCCTACTCGGCTCTTCCAGTCGACCCCTCCACGGGCAAAAAGGTACAGCTCTCCCGTTTTGGCGAGCAAGCCGCCATACTTGCTCGGAAGCTGTCTGGGCTATTTGCTCGACTCAAAGGAGGGGCGACTGCCGCTAGCGGGAGCACCACTGTAGCTTCGTAGTCTTGTTTTTCTTTTCCCTCTTGAATGTAATGAACCTTGGGATGTATTCCCGTATTTTCATTGTCTTTAATCGAAATGTTCGTCTGGAAATTACTTCTTGTAGTTTGTGTATTCCCTCCCGATGGGAGTAGCCCCCGAGCACTTGTCAAATGTGCGAATAGAGATACTTCGAATAGGGCGTCTTACTTATTTCCTTGTACTCTTCCAGGCTACTGGGTTTGCCGCAGAACCCATAAGTGGACTTGCTGCCCGAGCTGATCCACTTGTTGCCGCTGTTGGGACTTTGGCGGGTCTCCGTGATCGTGTAGCCGATGGCGAGCGCAAGGTGAAAGTGTTGCGTGGGGTAGCCGATGTGGCGAAGTCCAAGCAAAAACTGGCGACTGAACGCAAACAGTTTGTGATGGACGAGCTGGCTTCCCTTGCTAGGGAACTGTTGTGTAAGTAATACAGCCCCCAGGTCTTCTTTGTCTTGTTTCCTTATCTGATCACGCATATTTTTCTTCAGTTGTTAAACCGGATGATAGGGAGAAAAAACAGTGGGTAGAAAACCACATTCTTCAAGAAGCTGGCAGCTCAAGGCTTCATGCGAATAATTTTTGGTCTGGTCGCAGCCGAGGTTTTGTGTTAGCTACTTTGAAGTTCCGTGTCTCCCAGGTAAAAGTTCTCGTGAGTTCTTTTCACGAGGTCTTGATCGCGATGAACGCTGCATTCTACCCGCTTGAAAGGGGTCCTGAAGACTGGAGGTATCTCCTTGGGCTCTTCGGGCACGAGGGAGAAATTCGCGAGTGCGTGCGCAACCAGATGACTTGCGGCGCGATGGTGGCTCTCTCCTTTGTCCGAATATGGCATCTTGAAGTAAATTTTAACTCCGTAGCTAGTCTCCCAGATGGCCCAATCGATGTTGTTCGTCTTGCAGCGGAGAAAATCATTGGACTGACCTCTGAGGAAGTAGATAGAGTGTTGGCGACTGAGAATGCTTATCGCCATGATTGATTGTTGAATGTGTACATTCTGTGATGCTGTATAGTTTGTAAAAACTGTTTATAAGGTGTGTAACCTTGTGTGTATAAATTTTCTTGTGATGCTTAGTTGTAGGCGTAGCCCTCGTGTGTTTATGGGGTGTGTACCTGTAACTATTTAGCATGTAAGAAGAAATAATCTTCGAATAAATATGGTTGAGAAACCATGTATTTTATTGCTATGACTGAGAAGTCATGTATTCGGGCTACAAGAGTGGCTAGTATAGCCTTATTTTTTTTTATAATAAGTAAACCTAGGGATAAAATTTGCGGAGGTGTGCGATATTCCAAGGATTGGAATAGATTCCTCCAGTCGATGGATTCTTCAGCCTGTAGGCTCCGCCTGGGATGACTTCGTGTATGATGAAGGGTCCTTCCCAGGGTGGCTCGAGTTTGTGTCCTTACTTCTGCTTGAGCCGCAACACTAGATCTCCAACCGTGAATGCTCTGTGGCGTATGCGGCGACTGTGATAGTTTCACAGTGATTGCTGATATACTGCGGATCTTGCGAGCGCGATGTCACGCATCTCGTCGAGTGCATCCATATCTTTCGCGAGTGCCTTGTTGGAGGTTTCTTCGCTGTAAGCCACAACTCATGGGGCGCTGAATCTAACATCCTCGGGAAGGACTGCTTCTTCCCCATATACCATGAAAAATGGTGTGTATTTTGTGGATCGGTTTGGAGTTGTGCGGAGGCTCCATAGTACGGAGGGTAGCTCTTCTTCCCAATGTCCTGCTGCGGGGTGTAGACGATCGAGTAGGCGTTTCTTTATGCCAGCTGAAACTAAGCTGTTGGATCTTTCGACTTGTCCGTTCGTTTGCGGGTGGGCAACTGAAGCAAACTTGAAGTTGATGCCCTTTTACTCGCAGAACTGTTGCGTTTCCTTTGCTGTGAAGTTTGTACCATTGTCTGTAATGATGTCGTGTGGCACACCAAATCTGCATACAATGGAGTCGAGGAACTTGACGGCGCATTGGGCGCTAGCCGAAGTTACTGGCATGGCCTCGATCCATTTGGTGAACTTGTCGACTGCGACCAGCAAGTGTGTATACCCACCTGGCGTGGACTTGCGTAGTGGTCCAACCATGTCCAGCCCCCATTGTGCGAAGGGCCAGGCAATGGGTATCATGTGCAATTCCGTAGCAGGTGCATGTGGTCTTGGTGCGAATCGCTGGCAAGCATCGCATCGTTCGACCAGATCCTTTGCATCGGTAGCTGCTGTTAGCCAGTAGAATCCTGCTCGGAAGGCCTTTCCCATGATTGTTTTCCAGCTAGCATGATGTCCGCAGTCTCCTTGGTGGATGTCCTGGAGTAATTCTTTGCCATCTTCGGGTGCGATGCAGCGCTGAAGTATACCCGAGATGCTTTGCTTGTATAATTCTCCGTTGACTACCCGAAATGATTTGCTGCGTCTCATTATTTGTCGAGCCTCGCGTGGATCGGCCGGGAGCTGTCTGTTGGTCAGGTAGTCGAGATATTTCTGCGTCCATACTGGCTCGACCAGAAAAACCTGTCGTGATATGTTATGGGTAAGCTCGATAATGGCGACTTGCGGGCTGACCTCTGTTTCTGGCACTGCGGGTGTTCCTGCAGCTTTCTTGACTTTGACCGATCGCTTGATCATCCGTTCGAAATATATTCCTGGTGGTATGGGTGTATTTGTGGAACCCATGTTTGCCAGCCTATCTGCTTCTTCATTGCTTGATCTTGCAATGTGCTTCAGCTCGCACCCTTTGAAACTTCCTTCGAGTAGATTGTACATGTCGCGATACGCGACCATGTTTTCAGCAATTGCGTCACATTCTTTCATTGTCTGCTGCACAATGAGATTGGAGTCGCCGTAAATCATTAATCGAGTAGCTCCACATGCGACTGCCATCTTCATCCCATGCAACAGGGCTTCATATTCTGCGTCGTTGTTCAATGCTGGATCATCTGGTGGAAAGTCCAATCGTAGGACGTATTGCAGCTTGTCTCCCCGAGGCGATATGAGGACAATTCCAGCTCCTGCTCCTTCGTTTCTTTTGGACCCGTCAAAGTACATTATCCAATTGCTCGTGTACTCAGGCGGTCCGGGCGTTTGTAGTTCTGTCCATTCGCTTAGGAATTCCACGAGTACCTGAGATTTGACTGCGTTGCGCCCTGCATAAGTGATGTCCCAGGCGCCCAACTCGATGCTCCATTTGGCTATTCTTCCGGATGCCATGGGGTTGTTCATGATTGTCCCGAGTGACGCATCATTAACCACTGTGATGGCGTGTTCCTGGAAGTAGTGCTTGAGCTTTCGGGCTGTAAGAACAACTCCGTATGCGAGATTCTGGTAATGAGGATATCGTTGCTTGCATGGCGAGAGCACTTCGCTAATGTAATAGATTGGTCGCTGAACTCCGTACGCTTTGCCCTCCTCAGGTCGTTCGACTATGATTGCTGTGCTGATGACCTGGTTTGTGGCGGCTAGGTACAAGTAGAGTGGCTCCCTTTCTTGCGGTGTTGCAAGGACTCGCCTACTTTGCAACGATCGCTTTAAGTCCGCGAATGCTTGCTTAGCTTCTGGTGTCCACTCGAATTTGTTCGTCTTCTTCAGCAGCTTATAGAAGGGTAACGCTTGCTCTCCCAATCGTGCGATAAACCTGCTCAGGGCGGCTAGTCGGCCTGCGAGCTGTTGGACTCCGCGTAGATTAGTTGGCTCCTTCATTGTCAAGATTGCTTGTATTTTCTCTGGGTTAGCTTCGATGCCTCTGGCGGATACCAGGTACCCGAGAAGTTTCCCTGCTGGAACGCCGAAGACGCATTTTGTTGGATTGAGCTTGATCCTGTATGCGTTGAGGGCGTCGAATGTTTCCCTAATATCCTCGAGGAGTGTGCTCTCAACTCGAGTCTTGATGACTATGTCGTCAACGTACACTTGTACGTTCTTGCCAATGAGCTTGGCGAGGCATTTTTGCATGCAGCGCTGGTATGTTGCGCCTGCGTTCTTGAGCCCGAAGGGCATTATCGTGTAGCAGTATACACCGTGTGGTGTGATGAATGCTGTTTTTTCTTCGTCCTCCCGTTTCATCCGAATCTGATTATATCCCGAATAGGCGTCCAGGAAATATAGGCGTTGACAGCCTGTCGTAGAGTCCACGATCTGGTAGTGCTTGTTTAACGATGTGTAGTCAATGCATACCCGAAGGATGTCCGTGTTCTTTTTGGGGACCAGCACCAGGTTTGCTAACCAAGTGGATATCTTGATCTCCCTGATGAATTTTGCTGCTAGCAATCTGTTCACTTATTCTCCAAGTGCCTTCTGCTTGGGTTTTGAAAATCTTCGAGTAGTTTGTTTGATGGTTTTGGCATCTGGAAAGACTTCGAGTGAGTGCTCGGCAAACTCCCTGGGTATTCCTGGCATATCTGATGGCTGCCAGGCGAAAATTTCCCAGTACTCACGGAGGAGTTCGACGAGTGCGCTTTCCTATGCTTGCGGAAGGGTGGTGGAAACCAGCGCTGTCTTCGCAGAATCTGTCGGGTGCACTTGATGCTTTCGGGTGTCACTGTTAGCGCTGAATTCCAGTTCAGGCGCGTTTTTCTTCGTGAGGGGCATCACGGAGTGATCCGTGGTTTTTTCCAGCTCTTGAAGTTCTTCTTGCATCCCGAAAGATTTTGCGATCTCATTGAATTCAATGTCGCATTTGTTGGATTTCTGAAAGTCTCCGTCGATGGTGATTACGCCATGTTCTCCAGGTAATTTGAGCTTCAGGTAGGCGTAATGCGGTACTGCCATGAATCTGGCGAACGCTATTCGACCAAGAATGGCGTGGTACTGCGAAGGCCAATCGACAACTTCGAAGTCGAGGAATTCTCTTCTGTAGTTGCTCTTGGTGCCCAGCACAACTTCTAGGTTGATTGTTCCGAGTGGACGGATTGCCTTTCCTGGAACTATCCCGTGGAAGGATGTTTCTGATTCCTGGAGGCCGTCCAAGTTCCTGTTCATCTGACGTAGTGTATCCGCGTAGATAATATTGATGCCACTGCCACCATCCATGAATACGCGGGCCAAGTCATAGTTGCCAATTTGTGCTTGGATGACAAGGGCGGCGTGTCCTGGTCGATAGACTCGTGGCGGGTGGTCCTTCATCGAGAATGTTATTGGCTGGTCCGCCATCTTCAAGTATTCTGTTTTTGTTGGCGGTGTCTGCACGGCCATGCACAATTTCCTTGTGTTAGTCTTTTGAGCTCTGCGGGATGGACATACCTTCTGGATCATCGCGAGTTGCCCTGCTGGATTCGGGTACGCGTTGGCCCCGGAGTTTTGTGCTGGTGGTGCAGGTAGCGCAGCTAATGCCATGTTTGGATTTGCTGGTGGAGGTGGGGGTTGTGGCGGCTGGAATCCTTGGTGGCCTCCTCTTGGAAGCGGTGGGTAATTTTGCGTGTTCGCAGATCTTTTCCTGGCGAGTGCTTCTGAAATATCAATAAACTTTCGGCAATCCTTAAGAAGGTGCGTTGCCTTAGTTTTGCCCGTGCGTTTATCTGTAAATAGATGTAGCGAGCAGTATCCATCAAGGTCTTCCTCGGGTGATTTTTCTTCAGCCTTTGGTCTCCACTCGCGATTCCCACGGCGACCGGAGTCGCGGCTTCGCGTGAATTCCGCTGCGACCAACTCCTCTCTGTCTTCGTGATCGTAATATTTTCTCCTCTTCCTCCGGCCATGACGGTCTTCATCATGCGCGGGTGATGATGCCCTCTCATTGCGCACCGCATCTTCTCCGTTAGCCCATTTTCGGCTATGTTCATCAGCTCCCCAATAGTCTTGGGTGCGGCTCTGCCCAGTTCTTCTCTGAAAGTCGTTCTTCGGGCGCCTTTTGCGAAGGCTTCAATCGCTACTTCTTTCAAGATGGTTCCTGCGGTATTCCTGAGCGTAGTCCATCGCTGGATGTACTCGCGGGTGGATTCGCCACTTTTCTGCTTGCATGCTCGCAGTTCTTCAATGGTGGCTGGCCTCTTGTAAGTCGACTGGAAATTTTTGCAGAAATCGCGGTGCAAATCATCCCACGATGCGTAGCAAGATTTTGGTCGTCTCTCCAGCCAACTGCGGGCCGCGCCGGGAGATGCAGATTGAGGTATTGCATAGCCGTGTTTTTATTCCCACGTTGGCATTTTACTGCCGTGAGGTAATCGCTTAGCCATTGAGAGGGCTCGAGTGAGCCGTCGTACTTTGTTACTTCCGTGCTAAGCTTGAATCTTTTGGGTAGGGGCGCCTCACGGATACTGCGGGCAAAGCAGAGAGCGCCGCAGGTTTCGTCATCCGAGGAGCCGGACGAAGAGCGCTCGCGATATCGCGAAGCCCTCGCCTTATCCACCCTTTTTTTAGCGAGATCTGATCGCGCGTCGTACTCTGGACGGTCGCGGTCAGTATCCTTCCTTGGCTCCTTGCTTCGCTTTCGCGAGCGGCTGCTATGATGCCGCGAGCTTTTGTCTCTCGGACTGCCTTCGCTGCTACTTCGACTGTCATCACGGCGCCGTGCTTCTTTTCCTCGACCACGACGTGGTGACCTGTCCCTTCTTGGCGAAGAACTCCTACGTTTGCGGGATGCTTCCCTATCCTTGTCTTTCTCTTTTTCCTGTTCCTTCTCCAGCTGCTCTGCGGCCTTCTTTCGATCATAAGCGGCGAGCCTTGCGGCCGCCAGCCCTAATCCCTTGCGCACTTGTTTATACTGTTCCGCCCGAGGATCGCTTTCCGTCGGTTGGTTCATCTGCATGTAAGTTGCTGCGGCTAGAACCGCGACAGCAGGAGTTTGCGGGTAGACATTGCCATCGTCATCGACTCGCATGAGAGAAGGAGTGATCGATCTGCTGGTTCCGGCTAGGGACTCATTGTTCCTGGATGTAGATGCGTGTCCCTTCCTCGCGGGTCGGGTTCCGACCGAGGGTGTTATGGACAGCCCGGCTCGCCTTTGGCTCGACTCGTCCGCCGCTCTTCTTCGGCGGCCCAGATCTATCCGAGCGTCTTTGATAGTCGTGGCTGCTCTCACTAGGTGATAGTGGTAGGCAACCATGTCTTCGTGTGAGGCCCCGGCTGCGGGTGGCTTGCTCGTTCGCATAGCCTCCTTTGCTCGGTTCCAGGATTCCCGTGAGACGCCCATTATGTTGCGCTCTGCCGCGCTGTGTTTTGTTTCCGAGGCTTGTTCCGATCCTGCCATGCAGACTTGAGCCAGTCGACGCTCGTGCGTCCTAGGCGTAGGTCGGAAGTTTCTTTGAATTCTTGATGGTTCCTCTGTCGAGAGGGTATGATAGTCGTTGGTGTTGAAGAGGATGGACTCACCGCTTTTCTCGAGATGACGGCGTGAGTCGACAGCTCCAGATTCAGTTTCCGATTCATCCGAGAAGTGGAGGATTCCGTCCCTGTTGGTCACGAATTTTAGGCTCCCGAACGTCAAGGTGACGCTTTTCTCCAGATCCTCGAATACCGGGCGCGATTCCGGCGAGTGAGGTGTGACCACGACAGATCCGATCCGTATAGGATTGTGCGGAGCCGTAGTCGATGGTTTCCAACGAGAGTGGGTTGTCGATGAAGCCGAAGATGCCGGTGATCCAGCGCCCGTCGTCCCCACGGTCGGCGCCAATTGTCGAATCTCTGACTCTACAAATCCCTTAGGTGACCCTATCGGGTTTCGACTAGGAGAACTCATGAGCGCTGGTGGAATCGTCGGCTAGACAGGGGGCGAGATTTACCCAGGTTCGGGGCCCTCGTAGAGGTAAAACCCTTACTCCTGCCTCTTGTCGATCTGTATTGATGGAAAGATCGGTTACAATGGTGGTGCTCGAATCGAGAGTAAGGTCTCGAGTTCAAGGTTTCGATGGTGAGGTGTTGCTTGGTCCTCTTCCGGGGGGCTCTCCTGGCCTTAAATAGATGGCCAGGTCTCGAATCCTACCCGGAGAGGACTCGAACTCTAACTAGGTCGGTTACATGTTTCCTATCTTAACCCGCAAGTTAGTGCGGGTGGGCTTCACGTGGGCCTTCTGGAGTATTCCAAGGGCTCCTCCTCTTGGGCCTTTAACCTTGGGCCTGAGAGGGGGTGTCCTTATTCGCAGGGTCCAGGATCCATATCTTCGTCACGCGACCAAGGAATCTGGCCGCGTGGAGGGTCCTCTTTTGGGCCTCCTTGCCCAATTCTCGTGGATCCTTTGCCCGCAAGTCTTCTCCTTCCAAGAAAATGACCCCCGCAGATTTTCAGGTGATTTCGCGGAAGTTTGCCCCCTGAAACGTCAAAAATATAGAAAACGAGGTTTCTGACAGGCAGGGTTAATTCCATAAAAGTTGGGGGACTTTGTAATTTAACCCCAAAATACTATAAAACATTGAATTATACCCTTATATGATGCAATATGTAATAGAAAACCATGTGAAAATATGCAAAATTCATCTATGCATTTTACATGCATCACCTGCCATCTGATGTCTACGCACGCTTCTATTCTTGTAGACAGTGTTGGGCCTCCAAGTGCAGAGGTTTGTAGAACAGCAGCAAGTTTCCCTTAAGTGGATTACCCAAGGTTTATCAAACTCAGGGAGGTAGAGGTCAAAGATATCCCTCTCAAGCAACCCTACAATTAAGGTACAAGAAGTCTCTTGTGTCCCCAACACACCCAATATACTTGTCAGGTATATAGGTGCACTAGTTCGGCGAAGAGATAGTGAAATGCGAGTAATATGGATGGTTATAAGTAATAATAGCAATATGAAATAAATATGGCAGCAAGCAAACATGTAGCAGAACAGGCGGAAAACGGTGTTTCAATGGTTGGAAACAAGGCCTAGGGATCCTACTTTCACTAGTGGACACTCTCAACAATGATCACATAATTGAATAACTAAATATCTTCTCTTCACTATGCTACTCTTAACCCTCTCCGGTTGGATAACGAACACTAATCATTGCGTAGGGCTGCAAAAAGCATTCCTTAAAGTAAGCATTCTCATGTCTTGTTAACCCCACGCTGTCACTATGAGCGCCCTAGAAGGTACTAGACAAACACCACAATTCATAGAGGAGACACACATGATGTGCACACTGTCACCTTCACACCGCGGGACAAGGTGACTCCAAAGTTCATATTAATAAAACACTTGAGTAGCACAAGATGAAGAGTAACATCTACTTATTCAAATAGATTACAAAGCTCACGATCACATATAGATCACACCATGGGAGAGAGAGATGAACCACATAGCTACCGGTGAGCCCTCAACCTCGGGGGAGAACTGAAGGGAATATGCCCGAGAGGCAATAATAAAATGGTTATTATCTTATTCCTTGTTTATGATGAATGTTTATTTCTCATGCTAGAATTGTATTAACCGGAAACGTTGATACATGTGTGTTTAATAAACAAGCAATGGTTCCTAGTAAAGCCTCTCTTTTAACTAGCTCGTTGATTAATAGATGACCAAGGTTTCCTGATCATGAACATTGGATGTAGTTAATAATGGGGTCATGTCATTAGAATAATGATGTGATGAAAATATACCCAAAGTGTATATAGCAATGTGATCAAGTTATTAAGTTTACATTGTTATATCAAACAAACGAAGTAACTTATTCCTCAGACCATGAGATCATGTCAATCACTGATACCGGAAGGGTGCTTTGATGTCATCAAACGTCACACCATAACAGGGTGACTATAAAGGTGCCATTAGGTATTCAGAAAGTATTAGTTCAGGATCATGGATCAAGAGTGGGATTTGTCCATCCAATATGACGGAGAGATATACTCTGGGCCCTCTCGGTGATATCACATCGACACCGCTTGCAAGCACGTGATATGATCACAAGGATGTTATATCATGGGAACGAGAAAAGGGTACTTGTCGGTAACGAGATTAAACAAGGTATGGTTGATACCAATGATCGAATCTCGGACAAGTAAAATATCACGATACAAAGGGAAATAGTGACGACGTTGATGGTTCACACGATCACGAGAGTCATCGTTGAATATATAGGAGTCATCACGGATCTCCAGATCCCGCTGTTGATTATTGATCGGAGAGGAGTCTCGATCATGTCTATCTTATTCGCGAACCGTAGGGTGACACACTTAAGGTTCGATGACGCGTTTGAGAGGATACGGAATATCGAAGAATATTTTGGGCAGCACCGAAATTGTTTCGGGGAAAATTGAAATAGTTCAAGGGGTTTTTCGTCGAATGGTTGTTACTAGAATTAACAAATGATTCGAGGTGCTATATGCAAAAGTTTGTTAATAGAATTAACAAATTCTGAAATAAAGAAATAAAAATGTTTTATTTATTTATTAAAGAAAAACTCTTGGATTTTCTAAGTGGAGTTTTATGGGAAAATGAGTGGATCTGAGTGGGGCTTCCACTCACATGAAGAGGGAAGAGGTGGGGGCACCACCATGGCTGGCCGCACCCCCTCTTGGGATGCCTCCCCCTCCCCTATAAAAGGAGGGTGAGAGCTCCTCTTCTCTCACACACTTGCCCACCTCATTTCCTCTTCACCCGCTGCTCCATTCCATGGTCTCCGGCTTGGCGAAGCCCTGACCGTGGGATTCTTCACCACCACCACGCCGTCGTGCTACTGGAGTTCCAAGGGATCCTCTACTTCCGCGCCCCGCTGGATCAAGGGAACGGAGGTCGTCATCAACCGTACGTGTGACCGATCATGGAGGCACCGCCGGATTGCGGTGCACATCTTCTCGCTATCAGGATCGGTGTAAGTACGACTACGCCAACAACGAGATTTGATCTCGTAACGCTTTGTGTCTTCGAGGGTATGTGTTCTCCTTAACCCTCTCGTTGCCCGTCGCACGTCGTCTCCTACGTTAGATCTTGGGCTTTCGGGTGTCTCTCGTGTAGGAATTTTTTTGTTTTCTATGCAACGACCCCTTCAGTGGTATCAGAGCCGGATCTATGCGTAGATGTTTTGTACGGGTAGAACACATAGGTGTATGTGGGCGTTGATGATGATGTTATTACCTCCTTGATTATTTTATGATTTTAGTGGCATAGTGGGATGAAGCGGCCCGGACTAACCATACATGTCCACGCACATGAGACTTGTTCCACAACTGACATGCAACTTGTAAGTGGCTTGCGGGTGTCTGTTTCTCCTACTATAGTTAAGATCTAATCTATGAAGGGTTGTTAAAAATGTGTTTATAAACGTTGTGATTGATGTTCGTAAGTATGAACGGTGCTATCCTCGAAAGCCCTAAGCCACGTAAAATATGCAAAAATAAATTAGAAGCGTCTAACTAGTTTTTGCTTGGCATGTGATGTGATATGATCAATGTTACAAATTTGATTATGAGATGATCTCTTTTGTAAATTTTTGATATACCGGAAGGTATCCATATGGTTGTCTTATTATTGATGGACAATCAAGATTGGGGTGCCATGGTACTTGGTAGCACGCCGGTGGAATGATGGAGATCATACCATAATGCACATGATGGAGATCAAGTGCAAGGAGGACCATATCATATCACATTATCCTTACATGTGATGTATGTGATGTTAATCCTTTTATGCATCTTGTTTTGCTTAGATAGCAACGTTAGCATTGTAAGATGATCCCTCTCACTTAATATCAAGATAATAATGTGTTCTTCCTTAAGTATGCACCATTAAGAAAGTTCGTCGTTTCGAGACACCACGTGATGATCGGGTGTGACAGACTCAACGTTCGCATACTGCGGGTGTTTTCAAGCCTAGCATGTACAGACATGGCCTTGAAACACACGCAATACTACAGTTCTACTTGGCAAGCCTAGCATGTACAGACATGGCCTCGGAACACGTAACCTAAAGGTAAAGCATGAGTCATATGGATGATATGATGAACATGTCGATGTTTGCCTTTGAAGCTACATCATCTCACGTGATGATCGGTTTTGATGTAGTGAATTTGGTTCGTGTAATCACTAAAGATGACTAAGAGGGATGTTGTTTTTGAGTGAGAGTTCATGGCATAATTTTGAATTAACTTGGACTTATTTATCATGAACAACCAATCAAAGTGACTTTTCACAAATTGTAGTATTCATTGGTATCCACATAACTACCTTACACTTAGACTGTTAATTGAGATATAACTGTTATGATCTGGTAAGAATCATTTAAGATTGGTATCGTATTAGTGAAATTTAAAATTGAATCCTATTGTAGATTTTCGGTATTTCCTACCTAGCTCCATATTATTAATGATTGATTGATCTATAGAGCAACTAATTCCTACTTAGAATCCAGAGTCGTGGTTGCTTCCATATTACTTTATCTTCAAAAGAATGTTTTGTTGATCAAGGTGATTTAGGAACTGAAAAGAGTTGTTTTCAAAAACAATCAAGTGAAAGATATACAGATATCTAGAAACTTATTTGTGGCAACATGACTGAGTATAATTTAGCGTGATAATGTTTGCTTATATTATCTGAATATATGCAATGATTGAAGATGCTAGGCGTTTGAATATTCCAAGAAGTTGGGCGCTAAAAAATATCCTCTAAATTCCTTCCTTCGAGCTATAGTAGCTTAATCATAAAATTGTTATGATGGGATGGATTAAAAGTATAGTTAAAATCGTTTACCTTACTTGTAGGTTGCTAAGAGTGGAATCTAGAAGAATACTATTAATATGGTGATATTAGTAGAACAATCAAACCTAAAGTATGACTCAATGGGTGATAGTATATGACTAACACGCCAAATAAAATGAGCTAGTACGACTAGCATTGTTTTATGTTGAATGATACTTCTATAAAGGAAAGGGAATATTGAAAAGAGAATTACAAAAAGATATATGGCACAAAAAGAAGATAACTGGAAATGTCCAGCTCAGGAGTATATGCTTGATATACAAGTTATAGATGTATTACTAGTTAAAAAAGTATTTTTGGGTATTTTGATACCACATTGGTTGGTATGAGTTGTCATACAAAGCAACACAATGCAAGAAATACAAGTGCCTAAAAGGAACTAGTAATAGATGTGGAATCGATTATGACAAGAACAGAAATAAAGTGTTATCGCATTCATTGTCGTATCGAACCAAACATTCAAGATTTATTTTAAGAACTTAATAAGTTGTTATTTTGTTCTGGTCTTTTGTGAGAACAAATGAGATTGTTCAAACTATGACCATATTCCATAATTGATGGATATGTTAATATAAATCGTGTTGGTAAAGTAAACATCTATAAGACTAAATGCTAAACGTTGCAAGACGTAAAAGAGTTTCACTTAAATTGTGACACCACCATTTTTAGTTCATATCGGAAAGGAAAACATTAAGGAACTCCATATTGATGGACTTCCGGAGTCATTTTGTTTTGAATAAATTGACGCTTGTGAGACCTCTTCCAAAAGATCACTAGAATTCCGTTCTTAGGTCAAAGTAGAATGGACGACTAATTTTGTGGCGATTATACATATTGATGTATATAGTCCATTATGTGTAGTCATGTATGGTGGATTAATTTTTCCTTCATAAAATTATGTCAATGATTTGAGTAGATATGTGAGTATATCTATTTAAAGAGATAGAGTTTGACTTTTTGAATTGGTTCAAATGGTTGTTAATATGAAGTAAAAATCAATGTAACAAGATAATCAAGTATTTATGATTTGATCATAAAGGATAAAATTTGAGTTACAAGTTTAGAAAAACATCTGAGAAGTTGCAGAATTGTTCTACAACTTATATTACTCGAATTACCCCACATTAGTTTGGAGTGTTCGAGAGACAAAATCAAACCTTGTTTGACATGGTAAGATTAATAAAAATGCCATTATAATTTTGTAGTTTATACATTAGTGACAACCGTTTTTCCACTGAAAAGAGCACCATCATGATTCGTTGAAATTGACAACATATAAGATATGGTTTGGGTAGTGACCCGAATTGTCACTTTCTTAAGTTTTGGTATGCATAGCATGTGTAAAATGTTTATAACCAAAATAGGATAAATATATGTTTATAAGGTTATCCCAAATAAAACATTGGGTATTTCTCCTATCACCGAACCAGAAGACAAATGTTGTTTGTCACAAAGGGTTGATTTCTCGAGAAAGGAGTTCTTGCGAAATAAGTGAGTGGGAGCATAGTACAAACTCAACGAGATTAGAGAATCTTCGTTATCATGTCAAGAGTAGAGTAGCACTAGAAGTTGTTCCGGGGTTTCCTATTTTGACAAAGTAGAATACACTACAAATGTTGTAGATACTTCAAATGAGTTTGCGAACTGAACCACAGAAGTCCTAAAACTTTGTACTTAGACCAACTTGTGGTTTAAGAGTAAAGTGTTGTTTTGACAACCAAAGGACCTGGACCTTATAAAGGAAGCAAATGATGGGCCCTGACTTCGTAAAATTGACTATGAGTCATTATATCCGCCATAGTATCCTTGTATGAATATCAAGTATGTGACTTGGTAGTCCTTTCGATAGGCTTGATGCCTAACGATAGAAAAAGGGTCTATATAGCGACAAAGACATGGATTTTTACATCCTTTGAAAGTTGTACTTATCGAAAAGTTGTTTTCGACGAAGTTCAAAGAGTTGACTACTACAAGATTTTGATCTTCCGTAGTGATGCTTAGTCTTTGCGGATAGTTCTAGCAAAGTTACATATTATGATATGGATGTTGAATAACAAAACCAACTCTCCTCTCTAGGAAGTTTGATCAAGGATGTGTACTTGACATAGTCTGAGAGTTTTGTAAAATTCAAAAGGTTGCTAGAAAGGCATACACACTTCAATGGTTGAAGTAAGCATAACGAAGTTGAAATCTTTACCTTAATGAAGTTATCAAAAGAGTTTGATTCCATCATGAATGATAAAGATGCTTGTAGAGTTACAAGAAATTAAGTGGGAGCGCTGTGACATATTTCCAATACTTTATGTAGATGACATATGGTTGATGGAAAATATGTATTTTAAATAAACACGGTTAAGATTTTCTTATTGATGAAAGGCTTAGAAGATATTGGGCATCGATATCTATAAGAGATGGATTGAAGCGCCTGATATGATTGAAGCCAAATTACATAGATGAAATATTGAAGTAAGTCAATATCGAAATGACAAGAAGGAGTTCTTGTCACATGGAAAATAATTGAGTAAGATTCAAGTGTTTTGACACATGGTGAGCATCATTGAAATTGAGATTTCTAAGTCATGTTTCCATGCTATGTACACAACTAGATGAGTCCTATGCTATAAAATGTTATAGCAGGATAATCCATATGATGATTAGACAACAGTAGGAGAGATCCTTGTGTTATTTTAGAAATGCTAAGGATATGTTTTCCTATGTAGTAATGACAAAATATTAGTTGTAATATGTCACACTAATAGTCTTGTCATTTATTCAAGTAATTTTATCTCAGTTAAAATATGTGATGAAGGGTAGCACAATAGACTGGAACAAAGTTCCATGTTAGATTTGAAAGAGTTTCAAAATTAAAAATATTGTGACAGATACTACAACAAAGGCTAAAGTATATCGTTGTGTTGACAATTGATAATAAGCGTATTTTGTGTCAAGGAGTTCTTTATTGAAATTGGTGAAATTCCAAGAATGCTGACACTATGAAGCTACATTTTCACAATGTTCGTAACATTAGTGTAAGCTGAGGAATTAAGGTATCACCGGAACTTGGTGAATTTCCAAGAATGCTAACACTATGAAGCTACATTTTCACAATGTTAGTGACATTAGTTTAAGATGAGGAATCAAGGTTTCACCGATTGACCATATATATACAAAGCCATCTCATTAGAGAATGAGTGATGCGTGTAGACGCAAAGAACATGCAAATACAATAGGACCTGAACAGTTCAGATCTTTTTGATGATGTTTACCACATGCAAAGCATGGTAATAACACTGGAACGCCATATGTGTTAAGTGCTTACAGACTAGATTATTGACTCTAGTGCAAGTGGGAGACTGAAGGGAATATGCCCGAGAGGCAATAATAAAGTGGTAATATCTTATTCCTTGTTTATGATAAATGTTTATTTCTCATGCTAGAATTGTATTAACCGGAAACGTTGATACATGTGTGTTTAATAAACAAACAATGGTTCCTAGTAAAGCCTCTCTTTTAACTAGCTCGTTGATTAATAGATGATCAAGGTTTCCTGATCATGAACATTGGATGTTGTTAATAACGAGGTCATATCATTAGAAGAATGATGTGATGAACATAGACCCAATATCAAGATAACAATACGATCAAGTCATTTAGTTTATATTGTTATATCTTGCATACGAAGTAACTTATTCCTTAGACCATGAGATCATGTCAATCACTGATACCGGAAGGGTGCTTTGATGTCATCAAACGTCACACCGTAACAGGGTGACTATAAAGATGCCGTTAGGTATTCAGAAAGTATTAGTTGAGGCTCATGTATCAAGAGTGGGATTTGTCCATCCAAAATGACGGAGAGATATACTCTGGGCCCTCTCGGTGATATCACATCGAAACCACTTGCAAGCACGTGATATGATCACAAGGATGTTATATCATTGGAACGAGAAAAGAGTATTTGTCGGTAACGAGATTGAACAAGGTATGATTGATACCAATGATCGAATCTCGGACAAGTAAAATATCACGAGACAAAGGGAATAGTTCACGACGTTGATGGTTCACACGATCACGAGAGTCATCGTTGAATATATAGGAGTCATCACAGATTTCCAGATCCCGCTGTTGATTATTGATCGGAGAGGAGTCTCGATCATGTCTATATTATTCGCGAACCGTAGGGTGACACACTTAAGGTTTGATGACGTGTTTGAGAGGATATGGAATATCGGAGAAAAGTTTGGACGGCACCGAAATTGTTTCGGGGAATAATGAAATAGTCACCGGAATTGTTTCGGGAAATTTTGAAATAGTTCAAGGGGATTCTTATCAAATGGTTATTAATAGATTTAACAACTAACTCAAGGGTTTATATGTTAATGTTTGTTAATGGAATTAACAAATATTAAAATAAAGACATAAAATTGTTTTATTTATTTATTAAAGAAAACCCTTGGGATTTTGAGTGGGAATTAATGGAAGAATGAGTGGGTTGAGTGGAGACTCCACTCACATGATGAGGGAGAGGTGGAGACACCCAAAAATTCGTGGCTTCCATCCCCTCCTATATAAGGAGGGGTGGAAGCTCCCTCTCCCCCCCCACACACACTTGTGTCATCTCTTCCTCCCTCCTGCCGCTGCTCCACTACTTGTTCGTGCACATATTCTCGCTATCGGGATCGGTGTGAGTACGACTACGCTAACAACGAGATTTGATATCGTAACGCTTTGTGTCTTCGAGGGTATATGTTCTCCTTAACCCTCTCTTTGCCCGTTGCACTTCGTCTCCTAGATTAGATCTTGGCCTTTCGGTTGTCTCTCGCGTAGGAATTTTTTTGTTTTTTATGCAACGACCCCTTCACCTAATACTTCTCCCCCTTGGCATCAAGACACCAAAAAGGGAGAAAGTGATGCACGTCCAATCACTCGTCATGATCCATCTCATCATCCGGCGCTGGAACTTCCTCAGTAGGTGCCTGACTGGAACTAGCTGCAACTGCAAAGGAGGCCCCAAAAGGCCCGTGAGAACTAGCATCATCACCAAGCCAGAAGGTGTGCTTTGACTTCCATGTGTCCTCCGAGCTAGAAGATCCGAGTGGAAGCTGAAGAGTTGTCATGATAGCCCGTTGGTTGCGATGAGAGGCCTTGCCCTTGCTATAGGAGTGATAGTCGGTCTGCTGCTTGTCAATGAAGAAGCAATTCATCTTCTGAAGAGCCCGCTTGATGCTGAATGTGCCAGAAGCGGGGACAGTAGGCTCAGGAGAAGAAGAGCTGGGGATACCATGAGATGTAATAGGCCCAGTGGACAATGCTGCAACTGCAAAGGAGGCCCCAAAAGGCCCGTGAGAACTAGCATCATCACCAAGCCAGAAGGTGTGCTTTGACTTCCATGTGTCCTCCGAGCTAGAAGATCCGAGTGGAAGCTGAAGAGTTGTCATGATAGCCCGTTGGTTGCGATGAGAGGCCTTGCCCTTGCTATAGGAGTGATAGTCGGTCTGCTGCTTGTCAATGAAGAAGCAATTCATCTTCTGAAGAGCCCGCTTGATGCTGAATGTGCCAGAAGCGGGGACAGTAGGCTCAGGAGAAGAAGAGCTGGGGATACCATGAGATGTAATAGGCCCAGTGGACAATGTGCGGGTACGCTTGGGGCGTCGAGCAGCAACCATCTCAGCCTCAGTAGCCGTGAGAAGAGCAGACTGTTTGGGAGTCACCTTGGAGTAGTTGTTGATGAGACCAGCTGGAATCTTAGACTCAATGAGGATCTGAAGGTATGAGCCATAGATGGGGACCCTCTTATCACGAACCACAGTCCTCATCTCATGCCACATGTAATCCAGAATATCCAAAGGCTTGTTGTTCCTCATAGCAGTGCCAATATGAAGAGGAGATTCACCAACCATTTGCGGACCTCGCCCTTCTCACCAAACTTGACATTGATAGTGTTCCGTAGAATGGTGTGCAGAATGTACTAGAATTTAGAGAAGTATTTGACCTTGGGAATGCGCTGAGATCCAGTACGTGGTGGGTAGCAATGACACAGACCATCATGAGCCTTCATAAGGTACTTCAGATCACCATGGATTCGAATGTAGTTCATGGCATCAAAGATAACGGGTGGAAGACCGAGAAGGGAGCCAAGCTCCGTCATGGTGGCGGTACATTGGACACCACCACTCATCCAAGTCAAAGTACGAGGGCCCTCAGTAGAGAAGTAAACAGTGGCATAGAATTCCTTAAGCAGCTCGGGTGCAAATGGGCGAGAGTTAGAAGTCCCCATGAGAGCAGTGATACCATGAAAATCCATAAGCTCCATAACCCCTGGCCAATGCTTGCGGGCTGATTCCACATCAAAGAAATGCTGATCAACATGAGTGTTCTGAAGTTTACCAAGGACGAACTCATACATAATCTGATGCATCTTGTAGTAGAACCGGGGATCGGCACAAGTACTCTGCCCAAAAGCATAAGGATTGAACTTCAAATGAGTAGTCTCAAAATTAGTGCTGCTCAGACCGCCCCAATTAGTAACCACTGGCTCAGCTGGATTGACAGGAAGTGGAGCATCCTGTCTCTAAGAAGGAGTAGAGCCAACAACATTAGGAGCACTTTTCTTGCGGGGACAAATAGCATGTGGTCCCTTTCCACGTGGTGCATCGAAATCGCCTGAGAGGAATGATGCATGGATATGGACAATTATAATAAGTGCACATGGTCATTGTTGTGTTAATAAAAAAAATGTTCCATGGTGATGAGTTATAGTGACAAGAGCGGGAACAAAAATCATCTAGTGTGTAATAAGACGTAAAAAAAAATCCTAGCATGGCAAGAGTAGAGTGGCATGTATAAGTTTGGATTACATCTTGAGTATCACAACTAGATGAAAGTGATAAGCCTAGGTTATGGCTAGTGTGACATATGAACAAGATGAGGGAACCTATGTGAGAGCTAGTATAAAAACTAGATGCGATTTGAGCACCAAAAACAATGAACCAAGTCCTCATACCGAGAGATATAGAGCAAATAAAACACGGTATAGAAGATGAGCCCTATAGGTTACCCGAGTTGGAGGCCATCTTGACAAGAATCCCACAATTTCAAAGGAGAGGATCTCCCCCAAGAGGACACCCAAGAGGATTCCACGAGGAGGAGAGCATGGAGGAGACCGAGGGCTTGCAGATCTGTGAATTTGGGTGGTAGGATGAGTCTAGGGTGTGTGGGGGGCGAGGGGGAAGGAGAGTTCCAAAGGGGGGGGTTCCAATGGTGGTTGTGTGGGGAAGAAAGGGGGAGGTTAGGGATGGGGTCGTGTCCCCTACCCCTTGTGATGTCTGTGCGTGCGGGTGCCCGGCCTGGGGAACCGGCCAGGCCGGCATGGGTGCGCGCGGGGCCAGGCGCGTGGCCGAGCGAACCGGCCTGAGACCCGGCCTGAGGCCGGCGCGGGGGCGAGCGGGGTCGGGCGCGCAGCCGGGCGACCCGGCCTGGGATTCGACCTGAGGCCGGCGTGGGCTGGGGGAGAGGCCAGGCATGTGGCTCAGGCAGCCGGCCTAAAACGCCATCCAGGCTGGTTCCAGACAGTTTTTTTTCTTCTTTTTTTAAGAAAATAGGCATACGTCCTCCCCGGGATTTGAAAAAAATACAAGTTTATTTAAACAAGTGATGCAAAGGTAGTTTTTATGTTAGGAAATTTTACTTGACCATGTGCACAAATGTGATGAAATAAACATGATGGTTTCCATATGCATCCAATGGGAAAAATAAAAAGTGAATCAAACAACATTGGATGCAATATGAAATATGAAGAATGAAAATGCATATGAGTGGAACACAAAATGTCTTATTAATATGAAAAACCAAACAACACTCGAATCTTGAATTTGGGCGGTGGCCTTAGCCACCATGTATGAGTATGTTCGATATGACACCGCGAACATATATCTTGGGTGCATTGTCGAGACTGATCATTGAAGCACATTATATTATTTGAAATGACCATTATGCATGATTTGTTTATTTATGCATTATAGGAGTAGTGTTGACTCAGTGATTGAGCTACACTCCCCCGATATCTATGCGTACATCTAAGAGCCAAATAGGAGTCTAGTAGAGGTGTGTATGCAAGATTTTCAATCAACTAAAATTGCTTGCACATACGACATTGAGCTCACTCCTTAATTGCTTAAATCTCTTCTCATCTAGAGGTTCTATAAGGGTATAGGCAAGTTGATCTTTGGTGTTGACATAGAAAAGTTAGATATCTCCATTGGCCACATGATCTCGAATGAAATGATACTGAATCTCAATATGCTTGGTCTTGCCATGAAGTACCGGATTGTGACTAATCTTTATAGCACTCTTATTGTCACATAAAAGAGGCATTGTATTAATCTCAATTCCAAAATCCTTAAGACATTGCCTCATCCATAAAAGTTGAGAGCAACAACTAGCAGAGCAAATATACTCTGCCTCCATGGAGGAGGTGGCAATGCAATTTTGCTTCTTGGAAGACCAACACACGAGCGACCTACCAAGGAATTGGCAAGCACCCGAGGTTGATTTTCTATCCACCTTGTCACCTCCCCAATCCGCATCCGAATACCCCACACGATCAAAAGTTGTGTTTGATGGATACCAAAGCCCATGTGGAGGAGTGTCAACCAAATATCTAAGAATCCTTTTGACCACAATCATATGACTTTCCTTGGGGTTAGATTGAAATCTTGCACACAAACCCACACTAAACATAATAGCCGGTCTAGATGCACAAAGATAAAGCAAAGATCCAATGATAGAACGATAAAGTTTTGGATCAATCGGTATACCTTTGTGATCCATAGTAAGATTCACGGTTGTTGACATTGATAAGCTAGAGGCTTGGCATTGTTCATATCAAATTTCTTGAGCATGTATTGAATGTATTTTTCTTGACAAATAAAAGTCCCTTCATAATGTTGCTTGATCTGAAAACCAAGAAAGAACTTCAATTCTCCCATCATAGACATCTCAAACTCACTTGTCATTAGTTTGGCAAATTGGTCTACAAAACTCACATTAGAAGATCCAAATATAATATCATCAACATATAGTTGACATACAAAGAAATGTACATCTACACTTTTGGTAAAGAGTGTGGGATCAATTACCCCAAGTACGAAACCACGATCTACTAGGAACTCCTTTAAATGATCATACCAAGCACGTGGGGCTTGTTTGAGGCCATACAAAGCCTTATGGAGGTAGTAGACATGGTTAGGATACTTGGGATCCTCGAACCCCGGTTTTTTAACATATACCAATTCATTTAGAGGACCATTTAGAAAGGCACTTTTAACATCCATTTGATGCAAGATGAAGTTATGGCTAGTGGAAAATGCAAGTAATATACGAATGGATTCAAGTCTAGCTACGGGAGCGAAAGTTTCACCATAGTCAAGTACTTCGACTTGAGAGTAGCCTTGAGCAACCAATCAAGCCTTGTTGCGAATCACTTGCCCATGAGAGTCTTGCTTGTTCTTGAACACCCATTTTGTTCCAATGACATTATGATCCTTGGGTCTTTCCACTAGTGACCATACTTTGTTTCTCTCAAAATTATGGAGCTCTTCATGCATGGCTTGAACCCAATCTTCATCTTCAAGAGCATCATACACTTTGATAGGTTTAACTTGAGAGACATATAAATGAATACCACAAAACTTGAGCACTTGTCCACGAGTGGAGACACTTCTTCCCAAGCCACCAATAATATTCTTTTGATAATGTGACTTTTGTTGCAATCTTGAGGCTTGACGAGTCATTATACGAACTAGTGCATCATCGACATTCTCATTTGGAGGGATATCCTCATCATTTCCTTCATCAGGACCATGATCCATCCGGAGTGGAGTTCTTGGTGAAGAATCACCAAAATCATTTCCACCATTATCATTGGGTGGATCTTGATCACTTTCTTGATGAGTGGTATCCACTTGAAGGTCTTGTTCTTGTTCTTGGTCTACCATTTGATTGGTGGTTTATGTAGAGGGCTCCACTTGCGTAGAGCTAGTCCCATCCACATTTTACACAAGGTGTCCCTCAATGGGTATAAGGGGACCTATACCCATTCTTCCTATGGCTATGGAGAAAGGTTCATAACCTACATAATCACAATCAATTTGCTCCACTTGGGAGCCATTATCCTCATGAAACTCCACATTCATAGATTCTTCAACACACCAGGTGGATATGTTGTAGACTCTATAAGTGTGAGAGTTTGTGGCATAACCAACAAATATACCTTAAAAAGTTCTAGGATCAAATTTAGGCAATCTAGTTCCTTTAATGTAAACTTGACATTTACACCCAAAAACTCGAAGATACTTGAGGTTGGGTTTGTTACCGGTTAGGAGTTCATATGGAGTCTTACCAATCATCGGACGAAGGAAGAGTCGGTTAGATAGATGACAAGCGGTGTTGATGGCTTCAGCCCAAAAGTTATATGGGGATTTGAACTCGGCCATCATAGTTCTTGCCATATCAATGAGTGTGGGATTCTTCCTCCCTGCTACACCATTTTGTTGAGGGGTGTACGCAGCGGAATATTGATGTCTTATCCCCTCTTCAATCAACAATTCATCCATGGTGTAGTTCTTGAACTCGGACCCATTTTCACTCCTAATAGACAAGATCTTGGTGTCATATTGGCGTTGAACTTCCGTGGCCCAAGATATGAAACTTTCTTGAGTCTCACTCTTCCTCTTGATATAGAATACCCAAGTGTATCTTGTATAATCATCAACAATCACCAAACAATACTTTTTGCCACCGAGACTATCATATGTGGGAGGACCAAATAAGTCCAAGTGAATACGCTCAAAGGGCGTTGTTGTGGAGATGATTGATGTCTTGGGATGATTCTTCTCATGCATCTTTCCGGCAATACAAGAGCTACAAGGGCGATCTTTGAAAAAATTCAGACTTGTTAGTCCTACCACGTGCTCACTCTTCACAATAGTTTGTAGAGTTCTCATACCGACATGGCCCAAGCGGCGATACCAAAGACACCCCACGTCGGATTTAGCCATTAGACAAGTGGCGATATGTGTAGTTTATTTCGATAAATCCACTATATACATACTATTTTCCACAAATGCAACAAAGGCTACTTTAAGAGAAATGGTGTGAAGAACAAGCACGTGATGTCGCCCAAATACACATGTAAAATTGCATTCACAAAGTTGGAAGACGGAAAGAAGATTATAGCCAAGGGACTCAACAAGGAGGACTTTCTCAATGGATGAATCCGGATAAATGACCACCTTGCCATGTCCCAATACCTTAAGTTGTGAGCGATCACCAATAGTTACATGAGCAAATTTGAAGAGTTGGAGTTTTAAGTTACTCAACACTTCCTTGCTTCCGGTCATGTGTGCGGAACAACCACTATCAATCATCCATGATGTTCCTCCGGAAGCACAACCCTACAATGAATCAACTTCTTGTCTTAGGTACCCATTTTTGGATGGGTCCTTTCTTGTTAGTCACAGGGGTCTTAGGAACCAAAATAGCATACTTTTAATCATCACTATATGAGGTTCCAACATATGTTGCATAAACATGACCATCAATAGATTTAAGAAGCACATAAGATGGGTTATACTTTCCCGCAAAGTTGTTGTGAGTAGTAGTGTTCCTAGGAACAATACTCTTAGAAATCATATCAAACTCATCTTCATCATTAGCCAACTCCCCCTCCTTCACAAAAACAATACAGTTAGTGGAGGGAGTTGACTTCTTCTTGTAAACCACCTTGGAATTGGAACCAAAACCAAGGCCTTCCTTGCCAATAACTCTCTTTTTATTACTCAAAAGATCATTAAGTTTCTTTTGCCCTTGGATGCATGTGGCAAGACCTTTTTTGAGTTGTGCCTTCAACTATTGTTCTCCTCAATGAGAGTTGCCTTGACACACAAAGGGTTAGTAGCACAAGAGTTTGCATTTACATTCTTTACCCCTTTTATGGTTTTGAGCTCATTTGAGATTGTTCGATGATCAATTTTAAGCTTATTAAAATCCTTAATGAGTTCATTGTAACCTTGGTTAGTTGCATCATTTAAGGCCATGAACTCCGTTACCTTAGCAAAATAATGCTCACAATCAAGTTTTACTTTAGCTATGTCAATTGCAAAGGTTTCCTCTATGCTTTCTCTAAAGCAATGTGATTCATCTAGAGCTTTCTCAAGCTCCTCAATTTTACTAGCATCATCACGAGCAAACTTTTCAAGTAATGTTATTCTCTCCTAATGTTCATCAATGAGGCCATGCTCCTCACTTAATTGATCCATGAGAGAGACAAAGATATATTTAGTTTCTCCTTCTATTTTCTCCACAAAGTTTATCAAGGGGTCTTCCTCGACACAATTTAATAGTGAAGGAGTAGAAGAGTTTGCAAGTTTGAGTGTAGGAGTCACCTTTGGGGATATACCCTTGGCCATGAAGCACTTGTGACTCGAGGGACCCTTGTTGTCATTAGGGTTGGAGAAGAGAGAGCTTAAGTTAGGAGGTACGACGCCCCTAGCCATGGCCGACATACCTACTTGTTCACTTTCACCATCACTCTCTTCGCCACCGGACGTGTACTCAACTTCTTTTGCAATCATTGCCCTAGGAGGGCCTCTCTTGATGAAGTTCTTGGACTTGGGAATGAAGGTGGATTTCTTGATGAGTCTTCCACCATTTTGAATTCTACTCTTGAAGGGGCACTCAGCAACAAAGTGCTCGGTATCTCCACAATTGAAGAAAGTCCTTGCCTTCTTCATGCTTGAGACTTCCTTTACCTTGTTCTTGGTGGCATTTGATCTAAAATCTCCCTTCTTCCACCACTTGTGTTGAGCAATGGCCAAGCATTCTTCATGTGATGTCTTCATCTCTTTCTTGGATACCTCATGTGTGTATCCACCATCATCACTTGAGTCATTCTCTTCATGGGGAGTGGCCTTGGCCTTCAAAGCAAGAGATGGTCTCTTCATTCCGTTTACACGGGCCATGACATCAGCAGAGGTTTGTTTCATGACTTTAGGGTGAGGAAGAGACCCAAAAAATCAGTGGGGTATAGATCCAAGTAATCGTCCCTTGATTTCACATTGATCACCATGTTTTCATTGTATGGAATCAAGGTGAGTAGAAATCTCTCCTTGACCCAATTCTCCGTACAATCCTTGAATCCACAATCTCTCATGTAATTTACGAGAGCCTTGAGTCTTCTAAACATGTCTTCAATGTTCTCTCCATCACCCAAATGAAAGTGTTCAATTTGTCTTTGGATGATTGACTTCTTGGATCATTGAAGGTTGATGTCGCTGTCATACATATCAACAAGGCAATCCCAAGCTTTCTTTGCACTTGAGAAGGACCGGATGTGCTCAACACCTTCCTTTTCCATTGCCTTCTCCAACATGTGCATGGCATGAGCGTAGAGTTGCTCATCTATGATGTCACTTGAGCTTAAGTTTAAGGGATCCTTTGGCTCATACCCCTTATCAACAATTCTCCATATTTGCATTGAAGAGATGCACATGTAAGACTTCATGGAAGCTTTCCAATTAGTAAAACGACTCCTATCTACCATAGGAGGTGGACCAAGATGATTAACATGTGGATGTTGAACATTAGGAGCATTGTTATAGGCAAAGCCAAAAGAATTTCCACTACTACCATTTCCAGGTGCCGATGTTGCGGTTGCTTCCTTAGATGCAATGTGATTTCCATGTTCATCTAAGACAACATTCTCTCTAGATTGATTAGATGAAGATGTTAATTCCTTTATTAGTCCCTCCATCTTTTTCTCGGAGCTATCAATCGTAGCTTGGATTAGCTTTTGAATCCCCTCCATGGTGACGGGATCATTAGCCATCCTTACCTTCTCTTTAGGCGGTAAAGCCTTTAATAAAGAGACGAGGTTCTGATACCAATTGAAAGATCGAGAGGTTAACTAGAGGGGGCGGGGTGAATAGGTTAACCACAAATTTTAGCTTTTTTTTATTTAACAAGATAGTGCTCAAATATAGATTGTCTAGATTATGCAACTAGGTGAACAATCCTATATGTTGAGCATGTACAAATAGCACAAGGTATATTTATGACTAAGCTAGTAGCAACAAGTAAAGGTAAGTTTAAGGATAACCGAACACAATGACGTGGAGATGTATCCCGAAGTTCACTTCCCAATGGAAGCTAATCTCCGTTGTAGCGGTGCGGTGCCACAATTGTGGAACACCGAGTAGCCCTCAAATGGCACACCGTATCTCCTTTGAGTCCTTCCACCGATGTGGAGAGGCTCGAATCACTATGTTGTCGTTGAGGTTGACAACTAGAACCTTTACAAGGATGAGGCACACTCCACAACTTTGGAGGGTCCTCACCAAATCCCGAAAGCCACCAAGACTTCGAGAAACAAGATCCACGATCACAAGAGCTCCGGGGATATCAACAAGGCTCCAAGCTCCGATGAGCTAAGAGCAACAAGGTTCTTGGCTCCGATGTACTAATAACAACAAGATCCCTAAGGGATGAGTGGGATGATTTCTAATCGGCTTGGTGGAGTTGTAGCTCGGGGATGTCTCCTACAAATCCCAAAGTACCACGAGCTTTGGTTGGGGATTTGGGGAGATTCGTGAGCTTGAGTGAGGTCAACAATGGTGGAGAGAGTAAGTTAAATTGACACCCACTAAAGGTAGGG
The DNA here is from genome assembly GCA_028641055.1 of Alopecurus myosuroides. Classification (NCBI taxonomy): domain Eukaryota; kingdom Viridiplantae; phylum Streptophyta; class Magnoliopsida; order Poales; family Poaceae; genus Alopecurus; species Alopecurus myosuroides. Next base: position 110,078,890 of record CM054063.1, on the reverse strand, counting down.
GATAACCCCCTTTTATAGCCGGAGACGAAAGACGGCCGTTGGGGGGAAATCCCCTTCACTGCAGTCCACCCCGGCCTAGGGGGCGACCAGGCCGGCCAGGGAGGCCGGGACATCCCCACCATCCCACCAAGGCCTTGTGCCTATGTGGAGACGGCTGGCACCCGGCCTAGGGTCGGAACCCCTTTCCACCTCGGCCTTGCGCCACCTGGAGGCCGTCGGGATACGGCCTGGGGCTAGCGTACCACCCCGTCCTGAACCCGGCCTGGGGCCGGCGTTGAGCAGGGACAAGGCCGGGGCAGTGCTCGAACGACCCGGCCTGGGGCAGGCGTGGAGATGGAGTAGGGTCGTGGCAGCGCCCGTGGCACCCGGCCTCGTGCCCGGCCTGGGGCCGGTGTGGAGCAAGCCAAGGCCTGGGCAGTGTCCGAGCAGTCCGGCCTAGGAGCCCAGCAGGCCGACACCCCTCTTTTCTCTTCTCCTTTTCCCATTTCTTTTCTTCCATTTTGCTGTCAATCACATGGATGTCCAAGAAGGTATATGATTGCATTTCTCCATGATAGATTCTGAAACCACTTAGGGAAAATATTAGATGTTCCATATGTTGTGATCAAACACCGAAAACAAGATTAGGAACAATGTCCTTTCAGTGGGCCCCCCAGGGCTCCACCACCTTTGCCCTTTCGCCTATTCAATCCCCCGAGACATAAACCCTAGAGGGATCCCACTTTTACCCGAGAAACACTCGAGGCCGCTGTCACCGTCATCCTGAGATCGGGAGGGTTCTGGATCTCTCCCCGGCACCCTGCCGGAGGGGGAAATCATCACCGGAGGGGTATACACCACCATGCCCTCCTCCGAAGTGATGCATGAGTAGTTCATCGCTGGACTACGGGTCCATAGAAGTAGCTAGATGGTTGTCTTCTCCACTTTGTACCTCATGTTTAGATCTTGTGAGCTGCCTATCATGATTAAGATCATCTTTATGTAATGCTACATGTTGTGTTTGTTGGGATCTGATGCATGTTGAATGCTATGTCTTGATTATAAATCTATCATGTTATCTTCATGCTTATGTTATTTATGATCTTGCATGCTCTCCGTTATTAGTACATTCTCTGGCCAAGTAGATGCTAGTAACTCCAAGAGGGCGTATTTATGCTCGATAGTGGGTTGATGCCTCCTTGGCATCTGTGCTTGAGTGACATAAACGTGACGAATGGAGGATGTGTTGTTTCCATTAGGGAGAAAACAACGGTGTTTACCTAGTTTACATTGTTTACATTACACACTTTGCTTACTGCGATTATCTGTTGCTTGCAACTTAATACCCAACATTTGTTCGGATGATATTCGGAGGGTGGATTATTAGTCATAGATGCAGTTGGATAACGGTCTATTTATTTTGTTGTAATGCCCGCATGAATCACATAGTAATCTTTATGTCTTGCATATGCACCACGGTGCAGCCTTCATTTCTGTCAATTGCACAGCTGTAATTTGTTCACCACGCATGTTATTTATCTTTCACGGAGAGACACCACTAGTGAACACACCTACTGTTTTCCGCACCTATCTTTCACGGAGAGACACCCCGGTCCTTTTTCCTCATACTGATAAAACACCTACTGCTTTCATACTTCTGCTACTGCTTTCATACTGTTTTCCTACTATTTTCCACACCATATGTTTAACCTCTTTGTGTTCAGCAAAATCGGTGAGATTGACAACCTCACTGCTTCGTTGAGGCAAAGTGATTTTATTGTGTTGTGTAGGTTCCACGTTGCTTCTGAACCGGTAGTGCGCCCTGCCATCTCAGCTGCTTCAACCTTCTGAAGTTACTCCTTCCTCCTACTGGCCGATTAAACCTTGGTTTCTTACTGAGGGAAAACTGCTGAAGTGCTCATCATACCTTCCTCTCGGGGTCTCCAAACGAGTGCAAGACCTGCACCATCATGTACCTTACCCTATTGGACTAGCTCGTTTATTGCGAGCATTGCACTTGCGGAATCGAATGAGACGCTTGTAATCGACGAGTTGTGTTCGAGTAGTGGTATTTGCATCCGCAAAACAATAAATATTGTATCCTTATATATATAAAAAAGAGAAAATGGAAAAATATCTGATAAGGGGTGGACAAATCTTCTCGATGAACTCCTCATAGATAACTCGAATTGTATAACTCGTGTCTCACTGAAAACTCTCCTGGCTGATCACTGATGCCAATGCAGCAGTTTGCAACCCTAAGGATATTCTCAACTCCACACACTTGCACAAGTAGCCACCGACTACAAGTGGTCATGTACCGTCTTATTCCCAATGGAACAGCAGGTAACACAAAAAGTTTGCAGATGAACTTCCAGATGAATGCTTACAAGCTGTTTCAATCTAGAGTTATAGGGTTTTTGTTTTAACATAGTCTAAAGAGCTATGGCTCGGATCCTAGCTATTTAAGGGGGCATGGTGCAGCCACAAGCATCCTTGCGCAAGCACCAACTCCAAACCGACTACGACTCAATGTTGGACTCTATGGTTGGGTTTGGACTCAAACCAACCGACTCAACTTGATACAAACCGACCCACCATTAAGGGGTGCGGCCATAATGGTATACAAACCATATCTAAAAATACTAGGACTCTTATGTGGCGCATTGATATGCACTGTGGGCGCCCTCCTCTTTTTTTCACCATCTCCTAGTGTGGAATAACAAGCTAGTAGTTGTTTTCCACACTTGTGTTGTTGTTTTCACCATCTTCCATGCTTGTTTTCACAATAGTGATCTTGTTTTCCAACTTATCTTCAATGTTTTCCATCTCCTCTTGACATTCTCCTCCAAGTATGTTTGTGTTATCAAAAAATCTGATCATACATAAATGCATAGATTTAGGTAGTATAAAGTTCTCACAATTATAAACACTGTACTCAAGTAGGAGTGAATTCACCTGTTGTTCTAATAGTTTGATCCTTGATCTTGTCATAGGACCAAGCCTCACTTCATTATTGTAACATCCCTGATTTTTGGAAAGTGCAAAAATCAATAAAAATTGAAACGTTTTGTTTTCACGTTTAGTAAGTCACCAAAAACCAAATGAGATACAAGAAACAAAAGAAAACAATACATATTTCAATGATATTGAAATTAAGAATCCATTAGGCCTCTATTTTCCTAAACCCTAAAAGCCCATTCAAAATTTTCATTATTCAAAGAAATTGTTTTCTCTTAGAAATCCTTATTTTATAACATGTTTTAAAATCAACTATTACTTTGAAAATGTTTTATGGCAACAAAAATCAAAGTTTTATAACCCTTAATAAAGTTCTAAGCCTCAAAAATATTTTATGAGAACAAAAGATATTAATAATAATTCTTAATAGTTATTCCAAGTTTTAAACATAAAGGTGTGAACCTAAAATGTATTGCTTTGAAAATAATATAAAATTGGACCTTGAAAATAATATTATGACTTGTGATTTTATTCTAAATTTTATTAAGCCACTTTTATATTTATTTAATAGAAATTTTATATTTATTTAATTTTCTATTTTAAAAATGGAATTAAGTTACTATTAGTAAATCACTGAAATCTTAATTTTATAAAATATGAAAATGTTGTGAAATGGCTTTCAAAAATTATATTTGACATGTTTATTGTCTTTGAAATTTTATTTAATCAAAACCACATTTTAATAATTTTCTAATTTAAAATGTACATTTATCACTATTAGTGAATTATTTATATTTTCAAAAATATGAAAAGTGAAATGTGTTGAAAAGTTTATAAAAATGTTCTAAATACAAATAATTTATTTTTAGAATTTTTTTAAAGTTAATTTGAGGTCATTTGGATTTATAAATCAAAAATATTAAAAACAGAAATAAAAAAGAAAAAGAAAAGGGAGGGATGACGTCATCATGACGTCATCGTCTTCAATCCCAGGAAACGGAAGAACATCCGTTTCTTCCTCGGTTTGATTCGGCTGTTTAAGGCATTCAAGGCTAGCCCCAACCCCTGCCCGTTAAAGCCCTCCCCTCCCTCTTTAATACCCCTCTCTTTCCCCTTCCGTTTGCCCCTCGAGATGGTCACAATCGCTCACCGGAGCCGCAATGTTCCGCTGCCGTCGATCTCCGATCCCGGTGAGGTAAGAGAGCTAGCGCCGCTCATTTTGGTCCCGTCCAAATCCCCGTGTCCTCGCGCCCCTCCTTGACTAGATTTTCGATTTTTGGCGCAGAGAATTTCGCCGCACCGTGCACTCCCTTGCATCGCCGGAGCTCGAGCATTCTCTGTTCGTGCCGTGCCTCCATCTCGTGGAACAAGAGCCAAAGCCGTCGCCACCATCATGTTTTACGTGACCTCCTGCGCCGTGTCGTGGCCTTCTCCAAGCAAGAAGAGCACCGGAGGCTCGCCGCCGTCCACTCCCGAACGCAGCGCCACCGTCGACCGCATCTCCGGCGACCCCTCCGGCATCTGGAAGGTAAACCCTAGCTCGCCTCCATAGGATCTCGATCTAACGGTCCCAGTTAAAACGTTTAGCGAAGAGGTACCAGCGAATCAGAGCCAGCCACGTTGACAGTACAGTCAACGCGTGTGTTATGTTGAAATTTGTCGCCCACCACAGCGCACAGCCGGCCCAGGCCAATCCCCTGTCTGCCGCACCGTGCGGTAGATAGCCAAATCTGAGCCCAGCTGTTTTCTGTTTTTTTTTTCGAATAGATTATAATTGGCATTTTGCAGTTTAGTCCCTAGAACTTTGAACCATCATAACTTTTTAACCACCTGGCCAAATTTGATAAACTTGGACTTTTTAAAATCCCCAGAATGTGTAGAATCATTTATCACTGTTAAAATTCAAATTTGACAAACTTAAATTGGTTCAAATTCAAATATGCTTGTTTGATGAATTTTAGCATAATTCAAATTCCACAAATCCAAAAATTGTAAATAAAATATTTTTGGAAACCTTAGGATGGGTACTTTCACACACTCTGTCCCAAAATAATTTTTGATCAAATTAAATTTGAATTTAGAATTAAGTTGTCTATTTGAGTATTTTTGACATAGATTTAATTCTATAAATAATTAGAATATGTTCCCTTAAGCAAAAATGTTCCATTTCATAACCTTGAACCAGATCCATCTTTGCCCAACCATTTTGGACACTCTTGGACCATGACCATGTATTTTTTTTGCCAAACTTCCATCATAGTAGTCCACCTAGTTGGTTAAGTGATGTAGCTGTTTGCCCGATCTTTCACCGCAAGAACCACCGAGATAACTATTCTCCTAATCACGTGAGCTATACACGTAACCTGAAGAACATGGATAGATTTAGGCGAGAAACGCACAAACCCCCTTGGCAGATCCAAGAACACTCGCACCTTTATTTCACGCCAAGCTAGACAACTCGAGGCAGATCCAAGAGCCCCCTAGCCACGAACGAACTCCCTTGGCAGATCCAAGAACACTCGCACCTTTATTTTCAAAGATAACTGACGAACGTCCGAGACGCCGCCTACACGCCGATCCCCTAGGGACGGTGGTAACCTGGAACTTTTAGTTCTACATAATTTTCAACCTCCTCAAACCCTAGGCCTTGGCTCTCTTTATATAAGAGGCCAACCCTAGTCGGTTGGACAAACCCAAACCGAAACTGACTCGAACCTAAACCTAGTTGGACTCAAACTGGATACAAACCGGCCCATTTAGAAGGCTCGGCCAACACATGCGGCTCGCAGGCCTTAGACATTATACATCGTAGTTTATTGTCCTAGCGTGCTAACCAGTAGATGCCCGTATCATCCTCCCTTTCTTCAAAAGGCGTTGTCCTCAACGCCAGAAGGTCTTCTCCGGCGCTCGTGGCGTCAAATTATCATATCGCCACGCTTCTACATCCTCAAGTCTTGCTTGCCTGCCACACCACATCCTCCCTCTCGGCTAGCTAGACTTGTTCTTGGCGCCATCCATGTTTGGCACCACCAACATGATTTAGACACATAATCTGTCAAATTTCATCTGTAAACGCACCATGCAAACCACCCCTGACACAGCAGGACAAACTCCTGTACCCCAAGGATCCAAATAAGCTGAATACGTCCACGGATGCAATCTGAAATAGTGGAGGTCAACTGAGTGCATCACCCAAGACAAACATGATAAATTCATGCACCCCTCGAATCTAAATGAACTAAGTTCACCGTGCGTGAAAATATAAACTTGTGTCTCTTTTTATTTTGTCTTTGTGTCCGCCCGCAGACTGTACCAAAATTTGAGTCGCTTCGCTCGCGTACACATCCAGTTTCCTTCCAAACTTTTTTTTTTTTGTGTTGTCCTCCACGTACCAAGAAAAATCCCAAATGAATCAGCCAAAGGTCCGTACCAAGGAACATAGTGCCAAGTTCAAGCAGCCACCTTGTACGTGCGAGCTGATCGCTGCTCCCTTTTTTTTTTTTTTTTTTTTTTTTTGCCACGCACACTTTCTCACCTGACCGAGCTATCTTTATTTTTTGGAAAGAGACAAATCACGTGGCCAGCCTAATTATTAGCATGAAACGTGACTAGCATGAACTCCATAATACCACTCGCCTCCTTTTGTTTCTGTCCTGGTCGCATCGATTCCTTTCCCTCTGTTAGCAATTTCTTTTTCCTGCATGCACGCCACGCAAGGAAAGCCCAAACAAATCAATCCTCCCGTGAAAATCCGGACCCCACATATTCCTTTTCTATTTCCTTGACTGCACGCGGAAAGATTCCATCGGCGGCCCGTACTCTTCGGAAACAATCTCCCCTCCAAACTCCAGACCGGCATTTGATCTGCCTCCTCAACTCGCCGACACAAAAACAATTCCAGCAAAAATTGATCTACCAATCTTTTGTAAACCTGCAGATCCATCTTCAACTGGACGAAATTCCTTGCGGTGATCAACCTGGTGCTCTGATACCACATGATGTAGCTGTTTGCCCGATCTTTCACCGCAAGAACCACCGAGATAACTATTCTCCTAATCACGTGAGCTATACACGTAACCTGAAGAACATGGATAGATTTAGGCGAGAAACGCACAAACCCCCTTGGCAGATCCAAGAACACTCGCACCTTTATTTCACGCCAAGCTAGACAACTCGAGGCAGATCCAAGAGCCCCCTAGCCACGAACGAACTCCCTTGGCAGATCCAAGAACACTCGCACCTTTATTTTCAAAGATAACTGACGAACGTCCGAGACGCCGCCTACACGCCGATCCCCTAGGGACGGTGGTAACCTGGAACTTTTAGTTCTACATAATTTTCAACCTCCTCAAACCCTAGGCCTTGGCTCTCTTTATATAAGAGGCCAACCCTAGTCGGTTGGACAAACCCAAACCGAAACTGACTCGAACCTAAACCTAGTTGGACTCAAACTGGATACAAACCGGCCCATTTAGAAGGCTCGGCCAACACATGCGGCTCGCAGGCCTTAGACATTATACATCGTAGTTTATTGTCCTAGCGTGCTAACCAGTAGATGCCCGTATCATTAAGTCTTAGAGTTGGTTCTATCTTTGTTTACCTTTGTTGTTAAGGCTATTTTGAATCCAAGACCAAGTCCCTAGTATGTAAAACATATAAGTGAGCAAGTAGTGAACCTCAAACACTAGTACTATAGTTTTCTATCTACTCCTCCATCCCCCTATTCTTGCTTCAAGAATCCATCAAGTTAGCAAATGGAAAACAAGACTCAAGCAATAGAAGGCTCTTCACTTTCAACCTGGTGGCATCATGAACAGCTACAAGGAGGATCAATGAAGAAATTTTTAAGAAAAGACTCCACCACTAGAAGCAACTCAAGGAAGTACAAGTGTGAAGAAATCCAGAAGAAAACATCTCCCTCTCTCTTTCTATCTTCCTTCCTATTTTCTTTCTCTTGACTTAGTGGTATTTTGTGACCATCCCATACCCAAACCAAATTAGTGAAGTGAAAGCCATGAAGAAATCTATCAAGACCAAGAGAAGAATCCATCCAAGGAGGAAACTACAATAGAAGCATGAAGATGGACTCCAAGAAGACAAGTATGTGAAGGCCTGGAGCAATCCACACAAGTTGAAGAATAACAAGTTGTTTTTGTCCAGCCCTTGACCCAAAAGGAAAAGACCAAGACTTTAACTTGTTATATCCTTTGTTATGAAGTTAGTTGAACCTAGTCCTTCCCAAGTAAACCCTTGGAAACCCCTTAAAAATGTATTGAAACATTATAAAATGAATCTTTCAAAACTCAAACCTTGACCTAGTCCTAGCCAACTTGGTTACATCCCTTTTTGCATGATTGTTGCTTTGTATGTTTATTCACTTGTATGATTGTTTGGTAGAATGTTTATTTATTTTGTTATTGTGTTTTCAATGAATAGATTATACGGAGAGCAACGATCTTTTGTGAAGAGAGTGTGAATTCTTCACCAACTTCAACAAGGAAAGTAACACACCATCAACTACCTATTATTTTTATTATGCATTACTAGAGTTTTGAGTAGTATGCATGGTAGGAAATTTATCTAAGTGATATGCTATACTAATATCCCAAGTAGTGTGTAGCCATCCTTTTATCCTGCTAGTATAGAAGACATTGAACTTAGTAGAATTTCTATGCTCTTCAAATGTTTTATTTGGATGTTGAGGATAAAACTACTAAGTTTAATGAAACACCTGGGTGGAAGTGGTAAGACTGGTTTATGTTGAGTGTTTCCTCAGGGCCCTTGTTTAAGGGTTATTCCACTTGAGGTTGTCACTTGAGGATGGCCACCCAGGAACAAAGAGATTACCATGTCCCTCTAAGTTTAGTAGCTTCCCGTGCAGCCTTTAGTCATATGGGCTCTGTCTTGATCAACTAAGTTGAATGAACTCACCAATGCTTGACAAGCAGATGTAGGGGGTGTAGGTTGGAACGGGTCAAGCCTGACGGTGGTGGAATTTCTTCTGAAAGATATCGTCTCAACCTTCTCCTTTCCTTAATGCACTTTAGGCTGATTTGAGTCTAAAGGTGAAAGTGCACAAACTCTGCAGAGTCAACAAACTAAGATCTTAGCCGTGTCCCCGCTTATGGACAATTTGAGCAGCTGGACAAGGAATGACGGAAGAATCTCATCATGCCAACTTCATAATAAAATTTTGATGGGTGAACAAGGGTAGGAGTTTACCCTGATTTCTATCAGAGGTACTCCTTAATTTAGTTAAGGTTCACTGGTTTCTATCAGTGATACCTGTTATAGATGAAATTGTTTTATGATAAAAGATAGGATAAAACTAGCTTTATGCAAACTTAGCCTAAACTCCACTCACCCAAATAAGCATGTAGTATTAGTCTTGCCATTTATATCCACCATAGTGTTACTTGCCAATACATTAAATTGTATTGACTCCCTTGTGGCTGCATATTCCATATTGCAGATGTTTCTAAAGACGAGTGAGGATTTCGTTTAGAATCTCGAGACTATCGCCACCATGTTTTGCCTGTGGCACATGAAGAAGATGGGCTCAATGTTGTACTATGTCTTCCGCTGTATATGTTTGTTTTCTGCTAGTCTTCTAAGACTATGCAAGTTGTAATACTATATTGTAAAGACCGAATCATGCGATGTAATAGAATTTGATGCATTTGCATGATATTTCATTTTGTACTGTGGTGCTAGCAATTGATCCAGGGACTAGCACAATAACACAGGTGTCCTTACATTATTTAAATGTGGGAACGCTACAATTATCTTGGACATCCACCTTATCATGTGTAATAATAGGTGAAGAGCTAGGGATATCCTCATCATCCTCCCCCTCTTGAAAAAGCGTCGACCTCGACGCAACAAGATCATCTCCATAGTATGGTGTCAAATCAGCCACATTAAAAGAATTACTAACACCAAACTCATCAATTGGGAGGTCTATCTTGTATGCATTGTCATTGATCCTCTAAATCACTCTATATGGACCTGCACCTCTAGGCATCAACTTTGATTTGTGCAATGTGGGAAATCTGTCCTTTCGAAAATGAACCCACACCATATCACCTGGCCGAAATATAACCTCCTTTCTCTTCTTGTTCACTCTTTCAGCCACATGTTGTCCTCTCTTCTCAATTGCTTCTTTTGTTTTCTCATGTATCTTCTTCACAAAATCAGCTCTCTTTGATGCCTCCATATTTGTTCTCTCTTGTATAGGAAGTGGTAGCAAATCAAGTGTGTAATGGGTTTGAATCCATAGACCACCTCAAATGGACAAAGTTGAGTAGTAGAATGCACAACTCTATTATATGCAAATTCCACACGTGGCAAACACTCCTCCCACTCCCTCAGATTTTTCTTGATCATGGTTCTCAATAGTGTTGACAATGTTCTATTAACCACCTCTGTTTGTCCATCAGTTTGGGGGTGACATGTTGTTGAAAGCAGCAGCTTTGTTCCTAGTTTCCCCCATAGAGTCTTCCAAAAGTATCTCATAAACTTCACTTCACGATCAGAAACAATAGTCCTTGGAACTCCATGTAATCTCACTGTCTCCTTGAAAAACAGATTAGCAATATGCGACGCATCGTCGCTCTTGTGGCAAGCAATAAAATGTGAAATTTTAGAGAATCTATCGACTACCACAAATATAGAATCATGTCCTCTTTTTGTCCTTGGAAATCCTAACACAAAATCCATACTAATATCTTCCCAAGGTGTAGTAGGTGCAGGAAGACGAGTACATAAACCACGAGGCTTCAATTTTGATTTAGCTTTGTTGCAAGTGATGCAACATTGCACAAACCTATACACATCACGCCTCATATGTGACCAATAAAACTTATCTGCTAACATAAGCAATGTTTTCTCACGTCCAAAGTGTCCCATTAATCCTCCACTATGAGATTCCTGCAATAAGAACAAACACAAAGAACAATCGGGAATACACAATTTGTTAGCACGAAGTAGGAACCCACCATGTATGTGAAATTTGTGCCACGCCTTAACATTAGTACATTTAGCAAATGGCATGGAAAATTCACTATCCTCAACATATAACTCTCTAATTCCCTCCAACCCCAAAACCTTCACTTCTAATTTGGAGAGTAGCATATTTTTCCTTGATAAAGCATCAACAACTACATTACCCAAGCCCTTCTTGTGTTTAATAATGTATGGAAAAGATTATATGAATTCAACCTATTTAGCATGTCTCTTATTCAAATTAGATTGGCTTTTAAAGAATTTTAAAGCTTCATGATCAGAATGTATAATAAATTCTTTAGGCCATAAATAATGTTTCCACACCTCTAAAACTCTCACAAGGGCATATAATTCTTTATCATAGACAGAATAATTCAATTGAGCACCATGCAATTTTTCAGAAAAGTAAGCAATAGGTTTCTTCTCTTGCATTAACACACCTCCAATACCTATGCCACTAGCATCACATTCAATCTCAAATTGCTTATCAAAATTAGGAAGCATTAACAATGGTACTGAAATCAATTTATTTTCCAGTGTATCAAAAGCAATATCTTGGGCTACACCCCACTCGAAATCTACTCCCTTTTTAGTCAAATCATTCAATGGTGCTGCAATAGTACTTAAATCCTTCACAAATCTTTTATAAAACCCAGCTAGCCCATTGAAACTTCTTACTTCACTTACATTAGTAGGGGTAGGCCAATTTCGGATTGCAGCTATCTTTGATGTATCTACCTCAATTCATTCTTAGACACCACACAACCCAGAAATATGACCTTATCTTTGCAAAAAGTGCACTTCTCAAGATTACCATACAATTTATTTTCTCTTAGCACATGCAAGACTTTTCTAATATGATCATGAAGGGAATATGCCCGAGAGGCAATAATAAAATGGTTATTATCTTATTCCTTATTTATGATGAATGTTTATTTCTCATGCTAGAATTGTATTAACCGGAAACGTTGATACATGTGTGTTTAATAAAAGAACAATGGTTCCTAGTAAAGCCTCTCTTTTAACTAGCTCGTTGATAATAGATGATCAAGGTTTCCTGATCATGAACATTGGATGTTGTTAATAACGGGGCCATGTCATTAGAAGAATGATGTGATGAACATATACCCAAAGCGAATATAGCAATACGATCAAGTCATTAAGTTTATATTGTTATATCAAACATACGAAGTAACTTATTCCTTAGACCATGAGATCATGTCAATCACTGATACCGGAAGGGTGCTTTGATGTCATCAAACGTCACACCGTAACAGGGTGACTATAAACATGCCGTTAGGTATTCGGAAAGTATTAGTTGAGGATCATGGATCAAGAGTGGGATTTGTCCATCCAATATGACGGAGAGATATACTCTGGGCCCTCTTGGTGATATCACATCGACACCGCTTGCAAGCACATGATATGATCACAAGGATGTTATATCATGGGAACGAGAAAAGAGTACTTGTCGGTAACAAGATTGAACAAGGTATGGTTGATACCAATGATCGAACCTCGGACAAGTAAAATATTACGAGACAAAGGGAATAGTTCACGATGTTGTTGGTTCCCACGATCACGAGAGTCATCGTTGAATATATATGAGTCATCACGGATCTCCAGATCCCGCTGTTGATTATCGATCGAAGAGGAGTCTCGATCATGTCTATCTTATTCGTGAACCGTAGGGTGACACAGTTAAGGTTCGATGACGTGTTTGAGAGGATATGGAATATCGAAGAATATTTTGGGTAGCACCAAAATTGTTTCGGGGAAAATTGAAATAGTTCAAGGGGTTTTTCATCGAATGGTTGTTAATAGAATTAACAAATGATTAGAGGTGCTATATGCAAAAGTTTGTTAATAGAATTAACAAATGCTGAAATAAAGAAATAAAAATATTTTATGTATTTATTAAAGAAAAACTCTTGGATTTTCTAAGTGGAGTTTTAAGGGAAAATGAGTGGATGTGAGTGGGGCATCCACTCACATGAAGAGGGAAGAGGTGGGGGCACCACCATGGCTGTCCACAACCCCTATTGGGCTGCCTCCCCCTCCCCTATAAAAGGAGGGTGAGAGCTCCTCTTCTCACACACACTTGCCCACCTCATTTCCTCTCCACCCGCTGCTCCATTCCATGGTCTCCGGCTTGGCGAAGCCCTGACCGTGGGATCCTTCACCACCACCATGCCGTCGTGCCGCTGGAGTTCCGAGGGATCCTCTACTTCCGCCTCCCCGCTGGATCGAGGGAACAGAGCTCGTCATCAACCGTACGTGTGACCGATCACGGAGGCACCGCCGGATTGCGGTGCACATCTTCTCGTTCTCGGGATCGGTGTGAGTACGACTAGGCCAACAACGAGATTTGATCTCGTACGCTTTGTACTTCGAGGGTATGTGTTCTCCTTAACCCTCTCGTTGCCCGTTGCACTTCGTCTCCTAGATTAGATCTTGTCCTTTCGGGTGTCTCTCGCGTAGGAATTTTTTTGTTTTCTATGCAACGACCCCTTCAATGGTATCAGAGCCGGATCTATGCGTAGATGATTTGTACAAGTAGAAACATAGGTGTATGTGGGCGTTGATGATCATGTTATTACCTCCTTGATTATTTTATGATCTTAGTGGCGTAGTGGGATGAAGCGGCCCGGACTAACCTTACATGTCCACATACATGAGACTTGTTCCACAACTGATATGCAACTTGTATTGCATAAGTGCCTTGCGGGTGTCTGTTTCTCCTACTATAGTTAAGATCTAATCTACGAAGGGTTGTTTAAAATGTGTTTATCAACGTTGTGGTTGATGTTTGTAGGTATGAACGGTTCTATCCTCGAAAGCCCTAAGCCACGTAAAATATGCAAAAATAAATTAGAAGCGTCTAACTAGTTTTTGCTGGGCGTGTGATGTGATATGGTTAATATTACAAATTTGATTATGAGATGATCTATTTTGTCAATTATTGACATACCGGAAGGTATCCATATGGTTGTCTTATTATTTATGAACAATCAAGATCGGGGTGCCATGGTACTTGGTACCACGCTGGTGGAATGATGGAGATCATACCATAATGCACATGATGGAGATCAAGTGCAAGGAGGACCATATCATATCACGTTATCCTTACATGTGATGTCTGTGATGTTAATCCTTTTATGCATCTTGTTTTGCTTAGATAGCGACGGTAGCATTATAAGATGATCCCTCTCACTTAATATCAAGATAATAATGTGTTCTTCCTTAAGTATGCACCATAAATAAAGTTCGTCGTTTCGAGACACCACGTGATGATCGGGTGTGACAGACTCAACGTTCGCATACAACAGGTGTTTTGAAGCCTAGCATGTACAGACATGGCCTTGAAACACACGCAATACTACGTTTCTACTTGGATATCCTAGCATGTACAGACATGGCCTCGGAACACGTAACCGAAAGGTAAAGCATGAGTCATATGGATGATATGATGAACATGTCGATGTTCGCCTTTGAAGCTACATCATCTCACATGATGATCGGTTTTGGTGTTGTGAATTTGGTTCATGTAATCACTAAAGACGACTAAGAGGGATGTTGTTTTTGAGTGGGAGTTCATGGCATAATTTTGAATTAACTTGAACTTATTTATCATAAACAACCAATCAAAGTGAATTATCACAAATTGTAGTATTCATTGGCATCCACATTTAAGATTGGTACCATATTAGTGAAATTTAGTATTGCGTCCTATTGTAGAATTTTGGTATTTCCTACCTAGCTCTATATGGTTAATGATTGATTGATCTAAAGAGCAACCAATTCCTACTTAGAATCCAGAGTCATGGTTGTTTCCATATTACTTTATCTTCAAAAGAATGTTTTGTTGAGCAAGGTGATTTAGGAACTGAAAAGAGTTGTTTTCAGAAACAATCAAGTGAAAGATATATTGATATCTATAAACTTTTTTGTGGCAACATGACTGAGTATAATTTAGCGTGACAATGTTTGCTTATATTATCTGAATATATGCAATGATTGAAGACGCTAGGCGTTTGAATATTCCAAGAAATTGGGCGCTAAACATTGTCCTCTAAATTCCTTCCTTCGAGCTATAGTAGCTTAACCATAAAATTGTTATGATGGGATAGATTAAAAGTATGGGCAAAGTCGTTTACCTTACTTGGAGATTGCTAAGAGTGGAAACTAGGAGAATACTATTAATATGGTGATATTAGTAGAACAATCAAACTCAAAGTATGACTCAATGGGTGATAGTATATGACTAACACGCCAAAGAAAATGAGCTAGTACGACTAGCATTGTTTGATGTTGAATGATTCTTCTGTAAAGGAAAGGTAATATTGAAGATAGAATTACAAAAGATATATGGCAGAAAAAGAAGATAACCGGAAAAGTCCAGCTCAGAAATATATTCTTGATATACAAGTTATAGATGTATTACTAGTTAACAAAATATTTTTGGGTATTTTGATACCACATTGGGTGGTATGAGTTGTCATACAAAGCAACACAATGCAAGAAATACAAGTGCCTAAAAGGAACTAGTAATAGATGTGGAATCGATTATGACAAGAACAGTAATAAAGTGTTATTGTTTTCATTGTCGTATCGAACCGAAGATTCAAGATTTATTTTAAGAACTTAATAAGTTGTTATTTTGTTCTGGTCTTTTGTGAGAACAAATGAGATTGTTCAAACTATGACCATATTCTATAAATGATGAATATGTTAATATAAACCATGTTGGTAAAGTAAACATCTATAAAATTAAATGCTAAACGTTGCAAGACGTAAAAGAGTTTCACTTAAATTGTGACACCACCATTTTAGTTCATATCGGAAAGGAAAACATGAAGGAACTCCATATTGATGGACTTCCGGAGTCATTTTGTTTTGAATAAATTGACGCTTGTGAGACCTCTTCCAAAAGATGACTAGAATTCCGTTCTTAGGCAAAAGTAGAATGGACGACTAATTTAGTGGACATTATACATATTTATGTATATAGTCCACTATGTGTAGTCATGTATGGTGGATTAGTTTTTCCTTGATAAAATTCTGTCGATGATTTGAGTAGATATGTGAGTATATCTATTTAAAGAGAACGGAGTTTGACATTTTGAATTGGTTCAAATGGTTGTTAATATGAAGTAAAAATCATTGTAACAAGATAATCAAGTATTTATGATTGGATCATAAAGGATAAAGTTTGAGTTACAAGTTTAGCAAAACATCTGAGAAGTTGTAGAATTGTTCTACAACTTATATTACTCGAATTACTCCACATTAGTTTGGAGTGTTTGAGAGACAAAATCAAACCTTGTTTGACATGGTAAGATAAATAAAAACGCCAGTATAATTTTGTAGTTTATACATTAGTGACAACCGCTTTTACACTGAAAAGAGCACCATCATGATCCGTTGAAATTGACAACATATAAGATATGGTTTGGGTAGTGACCCGAATTGTCATTTTCTTAAGTTTTGGTATGCATAGAATGTGTAAAATGTTTACAACCAAAATAGGATAAATATATGTTTATAAGGTTATCCCAAATAAAACATTGGGTATTTCTCCTATCACCGAACCAAAAGACAAATGTTGTTTGTCAGAAGGGGTTGATTTCTTGAGATAGTAGTTCTTGCGAAACAAGTTACTGGGAGGACAGTACAAACTCAACGAGATTAGAGAATCTTTGTTATCATGTCAAGAGTAGCGCAACACTGGAAGTTGTTTCGGGGTTTGCTATTTTGACAAAGTAGAAGACACTACATGTGTTGTAGATACTTTGGATGAGTTTGCGTACTGAACCACAAAAGTCCTAAAACTTTGTACTTAGACCAACTTGTGGTTTAAGAGTAAAGTGTTGTTTTAACAACAGAAGGACCTGGACCTTATAAAGGAAGCAAATGATGGGCCCTGACTTCGTAAAATTGACTATGAGTCATTATATCCGCCATAGTATCCTTGTATGAATATCAAGTATGCGAATTGGTAGTCCTTTCGATAGGCATGATGCCTAACGATAGGAAAAGGGTAGCGACAAAGACATGGATTTTTACATCTTTGAAAGTTGTACTTATCGAAAAGTTGTTTTCCACGAAGTTCAAAGAGTTGACTACTACAAGATTTTGATCTTCCGTAGTGATGCTTAGTCTTTGCGGATATGTCTAGAAAAGTTACATATTATGATATGGATGTTGAATAACAAAACCAACTCTCCTCTCGAGGAAGTTTGATCAAGGATGTGTACTTGACACAGTCTGAAAGTTTTGTAAAAATTCAAAAGGTTGCTAGAAATCACGCCGGGCGTTCGGGTTTTCCCGAAATTTCGGGTCGGGAAAATCGGGAAAAAAATAATTCGGGTGTCAGCAAATGTTTCCCGAATTTCTCTGAAAAAAATTGATACCCGAAAATTCGGGTTCCCGAAAGTTCGGGTTCGGGTTCGGGATTTCCCGAACAACCCGATGTTCAGAAAACCCAACGAAACTGACATAACAGTTTCAGATTTCTGCAGCATTTCTGCACTTTTTGACAGCATTCCTGCAGCATTTCAGCAGCATTTCGACAGCACTTGCATAGAAAAGAAGACAAAAAATATATGAACTCAACATAAATATTTTTCACGGCACAAGACACATAATAATAGGTAGGAATAAGCACACTTTAAGAAGCAAAGTATCAACCATAACATGGTGTAGCACATAGCAAGTTTCAACGAAATGTAGTCAACAAACAGAAACTTCCAGGAGTTGATTCAACAAACAGCAACTTGACAAGTACATGCAACTTCCAGGAGCTGATTCAACAAACAGCAACTTGACAACAATGCTTGTGCTGCCAAGTACATGCAGCCATCATCATCTGCTTGTGCTTCCAAACATCATCTTCTTTTACACGAACAGCAGCTTGACAAAAATGACAAGTACACCATCTTGTAGATGCCCAGGAGCTGCACAACAACACAAGATACCCTTCAATCAGATTTAGCATGTCAAAATTAACATCACATGCAAGCTGCACCTCATCAAGATCAACCAGTGGCACAAAAAACAGAGATACACTTCGGTTTGTACCTTTAAGAAGATGTTCCAGCGCTGGAGTTTGTCATACTTTTTGTAGTTTTCGAAGATGATGCCTTGTTTAGAGCACCTTTTCCCTTTGCAATGTGTGAGCCACCAAATTCTTGAATCAACTCTGTAATAAGAAAATTAGCAATCAGCAATATAGACTACACACAGTGACATGATTTGTGAAGAAAAGTGCAAATACATGTATGTAAGTGGAGGAATACTTTACCATTTTCAATCACGACTAGTTCCTCTAGACTCTCCTGGATATCGATGGAAGTACCTCTTCGAAGCCAATCTTGTGCACAAACAAGAGCTTCCAACATGAAAGGAGTAAGGGAGGTACGGAAATCATCTAAGATACGCCCACTTGTGCTGAAAGCCGACTCCGAAGCTACCGTTGAGATGGGAATCGCAAGCACATCACGTGCCAAGCGAGCCAATATAGGAAATCTGCATGCATTGGACCTCCACCAAGCAAGAATGTCAAACTTCCCTTCTTGATCTTCGGTATCTTCGGCAAGATACTTGTCAAGTTCAGACTTGGCATTGCTATTTGCACCATTGGTCATCTTCAACTTCTTTGCAATAACCTCTTTCAACATGCCTCCACGGCCACCCTTTGATGCTCTTGAATCATCCACCTCCTCTATTACTTCAATGGGAGCATACAACTTTGTATATTCTACAAATAGCTCATTGAGACAAGTGATAATTGCTGTCCAAACTAGCTGGCCCTTTTCCTGCCCAAATATCTCTTCAATGACAGCATTTGTGTACAAAGACAACTTGTATCTTGGATCAACCACTGCTGCAACAAAGATCAATAGATTTATGTTCTCCTTCTCCTTCTCCTTTCCTTTTCCCTTCCCCCTCTCGTTCATGCTCTCTTTGTCATTGGTGTGCCAATTGCCCCAATATTTGTCAAACTTGTCTTTCATTCTTTTACCCATAGCCTTTTGCAAAGAATCTTCACTCTCCAACCAAGTTTTAATCAACAAATGAACTTCGGCAATCTCATGGAAGAAGGTATTGGAAGTGACATGTAGAGTTGAAGACACACGTTTTGTAAGATCAAAGAAATATCCAAGAAACTCCTCCATCTTCTTGGAATTCTCAAAATCTTCTTCTTCGGGGCAACCAAACCCATTGTTCTCCTCGGATAGGTCCCACTTGTAGGTCAAGTCCTCTTCGGCTAATTTCAAGAACACCTTCTCATAGACATTTCCAGCTTTGAGCATGGTATAAGTGGAGTTCCATCTAGTTGGTACATCAATCTTCAAAAATATCTTGCTGTCCACTTTCTCTTCAACAACAATCTCCTTGAACTTGACCAATCTCGTGCCACCATTCCTAATATAGCGAACAGCGGCTCTAATACGCTTCATGGAGATGTCCACTTCCTTTAGACCATCTTGCACGATCAGGTTAACAATGTGGGCTGCACACCTCATGTGCAAATACTTGCCACTTGCAATGTTGGAGGGAGTTTTATTCAGCTGTTTTCTCAAGTACCCGATACCGTTGTCATTGTTACTTGCATTATCAACCGTAATAGTCATCACACTCTCCATACCCCATTCAGCCATGCATCTCATCAAGTTCTTCCCAATGTCATCACCCTTGTGTCCCTTAATCAAGAAAAAATTGATAACCTTCTTGTGCATTTCCCAATTATTATCAATAAAGCTTGCTGTCACGGTCATATAACCATCTTGTTGTTGAGATGTCCAACAATCTGTTGTTAAGCAAACTCGTTGACAAGAATCCTTACAAAACTTCTTCAACATTGCCTTCTCTTGGAAATATCGGCGCACAACATCTCGAGTTGTTCTTCTTCTAGATGGACAAATGAAACGAGGGCAAGCTTTGGACATAAATTTCCTAAAGCCGGACTTCTCACCAAAAGCAAATGGCTGCTCATCTTCAATGATCATCTCAATGTAAGCTATCCTTAGAGCTTCGGCATCAAACTTCCAAGTCCCAACTGTTTCCCCTTGAGTTGCTTGAATAGTACCTTGCTTGGGATCTTTGTTGAACTTGTGAGGATTGCGCTTGCAAACACCAAAGTGCCTCTTCAAGGCCGATGTATCATCTCTCTTTGATTCAGCCTTCACTTGACGTGAGCAATATCTACATTTAGCAAACTGCACCACATCATTGTCATCCTTGATCTTGATAAAGTGCTTCCACCACTCTGATCTTGATTGCATCTCCTTCCTTCCTTTCGCGGGTTCCTTGTCCACATCAATCACTTCTTTTTCAGCCTCTGATGGAGCTGATCCTGATCCAGCCCGTGAAGCTTGTGATGGATGTGACTGTGATCCAGAGCAATAGTCTTGTGATGGTTGCGACAATTCAACATCCAACTCCATACTTGCATCAGAATTGCCTAGTTCCTCCATATCCATGTGATTGTCTGATTCAGCCATCTACAAGACAAAGTACACAAAAACTTGTCAAACATATTTCAGCCATTACATATACATCACAGAGTGTAGCTAAAAATTAACAGATTAGGGGCAGATTTACAAGTCAGAGATATACAAGAAGCCAAAAATGTTTACATTGCAAGCATCCAAGCACTGTTAATTATAAACAGATATACAAGAATCTAAGAAGGTTTAAATAGAGAAGTCAATACACATTTAAATAGAAAAGACAGTAAGTGAAGTGATTTGTGTAACAACCAACTAACAATTCAGATTTAAATAGAAAAGACGGTAAGTGAAGTGATTTGTGTAACAGCCAACTAACAATTCAGAGTTAAATAGAAAAGACAGTAAGTGAAACTGAGCAAGCTGTATATGGGATTGATCCATCGATTGGAAAAAAAATTAGGAGAATCGAACGATTGTAACTGCTCGTGTCCAGCGCACTAACTCGGCTGCAGCACATTATAAATATTATTCGTTGTGGTAAACTGGTAATAACCATGCAATGGTACAGCTAGCTCTGATCGTTCCACATGCCTATCAGATACACTGACTTCTACTGGTACAAAATACTCTCCTGACAATTTATCTCGATGGAAAATAAACAAAATACTTCTCAGTTCTCATGTTCCAGTAGCACAATCTAGTTACATAAATTGGCATGCTTACATTGAGAACACACATAAATATAAGGCATTAAGTCCATGGGCATGGGGGGGAATACTCTACTGTAGTCTGTAGGTGTCAACTTGCTAAACCCATAAGCACGCAAGCAGTAAGCTAATTTGAGAATCTTTCAAATCACCTGCCTCTGCCTGCGCTTGTGTGCGGCACTGGACATTGGACAGCAACGAAGGCAAGCAGGTAACTAGCCAATCAACCGGGGCCCTAAGCTAATGTTCCGGTAACTAGCCAATCCACTGAATCTTAACAGCTCCTATGAGGAAAACTGGAAAGAGGAACATGGCACTGTACCCGTCGGCGTGAGTGGCAGGCGGTTGCCGGTCGTCGTCGTCCTGGCCGGTCACTCGCTTGCGGTGGCCGGTCGTCGTCGTCCTGGCCGGTCACGGGCTTGCGGTGGCCGGTGGGTGAGGGCTTGCCGTGGTGGCGTGGTGAGGGCTGAGGGCCACGACGAGGTGAGCTGGTGAGGTATGGTGAGGGGCTGAGGGCGGGCCACGGCGGCCGGCGCCTGTCGGAACCGCCGGAGTGAGGTGCAGGTGCGGGTCGGCGGCTGTGGTCGCCTGGTGCGGGGAGGCGCCGAGGCGCGTGGGATTGGGAACGGGGAAGTGAGGACTGGGAGAATTAGGGATTTAGGGTTCTCAGATGCTGGTTGTTGGGCTGGGCCTCTTCGCTAATTCGCTGGGCCTCCCATTTTTCGGGATATTCGGGCTGATCGGGTAACAGAACTACAATTCCGAATTACCCATAGTTTTTTCGGGTTTTCAGAACACCTACCCGAAAAGCTTCTCGGGATTTTCGGGAACGGGTTATTCGGGTTCGGGAACGGGTAATTCGGATTTCGGGTTCGGGAATCGGGAAATATGCCCGGCGTGAGCTAGAAAGGTATGCACACTTTAATGGTTAAAGTGAGCATAACGAAGTTGAAATCTTTACCTTAATGAAGTTATCAAAAGAGTTTGATTCCATCATGAACGATAAAGATGCTTGTGGAGTTACAAGAAATTAAGTGAGAGCGCTATGACATATTTCCAATACTTTATGTAGATGACATATGGTTGATTGGAAAATATGTATTTTAAATTAACACGGTTACGATTTTCTTATTGATGAAAGGCTTAGAAGATATTGGGCATCGATATCTATAATAGATGGATTGAAGTGCCTGGTATGATTGAAGCCAAATTACATAGATAACATATTGAAGTAAGTCAATATCAAAATGATAAGAAAGAGTTATTTTCACATGGAAAATAATTGAGCAAGATTCAAGTGTTTTGACACATGGTGAGAATCATTGAAATTGAGATTTCTAAGTCATGTTTCCATGCTATGTACACAACCAGATAAGTCCTATGCTATAAAATGTTATAGCAGGATAATTCATATGATGATTAGACAACAGTGGGAGCGATCCTTGTGTCATTTTATAAATGCTAAGGATATGTTTTCCTATGTAGTAATGAAAAAATATTAGTTGTAATATGTTACACTAATAGTCTTGTCATTTATTCAAGTAATTTTATCTCAATTAAAATATGTGATTTAGGGTAGCACACTAAGCTAGAAGAAAGTTCCATGCTGGATTTGAAAGAGTTTCAAAATTAAAATATTCTGATAGATACTACAAAAAAGGCTAAAGTATATCGTTGTGTTGACAACTAATAATAAGCATATTTTGTGTCAAGGAGTTCTTTATTGAACTTGGTGAATTTCCAAGAATGCTGATACTATGAAGCTACATTTTCACAATGTTAGTAACATTAGTTTAAGCTGAGGAATTAAGGTATCACCGGAACTTGGTGAATTTCCAAGAATGCTAACACTATGAAGCTACATTTTCACAATGTTAGTGACATCGGTTTAAGCTGAGGAATTAAGGTTTCACCGATTGACCATATATATACAAAGCCATCTCATTAGAGAATGAGTTTATGCGTGTAGACGCAAAGAACATGCAAATACAATAGGACCTGAACAGTTCAGATCTTTTTGATGATGTTTACCACATGCGAAGCATGGTAATAACACTGGAACGCCATATGTGTTAAGTGCTTACAGACTAGATTATTGACTCTAGTGCAAGTGGGAGACTGACGGGAATATGCCCGAGAGGCAATAATAAAATGGTTATTATCTTATTCCTTGTTTATGATGAATGTTTATTTATCATGCTAGAATTGTATTAACCGGAAACGTTGATACATGTGTGTTTAATAAACAAACAATGGTTCCTAGTAAAGCCTCTCTTTTAACTAGCTCGTCGATAATAGATGATCAAGGTTTCCTGATCATGAACACTGGATGTTGTTAATAACGGGGTCATGTCATTAGAAGAATGATGTGATGAACATATACCCAAAGCGAATATAGAAATACGATCAAGTCATTAACTTTATATTGTTATATCAAACATACGAAGTAACTTATCCCTTAGACCATGAGATCATGTCAATCACTGATACCGGAAGGGTGCTTTGATGTCATCAAACGTCACACCGTAACAGGGTGACTATAAAGGTGCCGTTAGGTATTCGGAAAGTATTAGTTGAGGATCATGGATCAAGAGTGGGATTTGTCCATCCAATATGACAGAGAGATATACTCTGGGCCCTCTCGGTGATATCATATCGACACCGCTTGTAGGCACGTGATTTGATGACAAGGATGTTATATCACGGGAACGAGAAAAGAGTACTTGTCGGTAACGAGATTGAACAAGGTATGGTTGATACCAATGATCGTATCTCGCACAAGTAAAATATCGCGAGACAAAGGGAATAGTTCATGATTTTGTTGGTTCACACGATCACGAGAGTCATCGTTGAATATATAGGAGTCATCACGGATCTCCAGATCGCACTATTTATTATTGATCGGAGAGGAGTCTCGATCATGTCTATCATATTCGCGAACCATAAGGTGACACACTTAAGGTTCGATGACGCATTTGAGAGGATACGGAATATCGAAGAATATTTTGGGCAGCACCGAAATTGTTTCGGGGAAAATTGAAATAGTTCAAGGGGTTTTTCATCGAATGGTTGTTAATAGAATTAACAAATGATTCGAGCTGCTATATGAAAAAGTTTGTTAATAGAATTAACAAATGCTGAAATAAAGAAATAAAAATGTTTTATTTATTTATTAAAGAAAAACTCTTGGATTTTCTAAGTGGAGTTTTAAGGGAAAATGAGTGGATGTGTGTGGGGCTTCCACTCACATGAAGAGGGAAGAGGTGGGGGCACCACCATGGCTGGCCCCACCCCCTCTTGGGCTGCCTCCCCTATAAAAGTAGGGTGAGAGCTCCTCTTCTCACACACACTTGCCCACCTCATTTCCTCTACACCCGCTGCTCCATTCCATGGTCTCCGGCTTGGCGAAGCCCTGACCATGGGATTCTTCACCACCACCATGCCGTCGTGCTGCTGGAGTTCCGAGGGATCCTCTACTTCCGCCTCCCCGCTGGATCGAGGGAACGGAGGTCGTCCTCAACCGTACGTGTGACCGATCATGGAGGCACCGCCGGATTGCGGTGCAAATCTTCTCGCTCTCGGGATCGGTGTGGGTACGACTACGCCAACAACGAGATTTGATCTCGTAACACTTTGTGTCTTCGATGGTATGTGTTCCCCTTAACCCTCTCGTTGCCCGTTGCACTTCATCTCCTAGATTAGATCTTGGCCTTTCGAGTGTCTCTCGCGTAGGAATTTTTTTGTTTTCTATGCAACGACCCCTTCAGATCAATATGTTCATGTTCATTGTGGCTATATATGAGAATATCATCAAAATAAACTAACAAAAATCTACCAATAAATTCTCTCAAAACATGGTTCATTAGTCTCATGAAAGTACTAGGTGCATTAGTTAAACCAAAAGGCATCACTAACCATTCATATAAACCAAATTTTGTTTTAAATGCTGTTTTCCACTCGTCCCCTTCTTTCATCCTAATTTGATGGTAACCAATACGCAAATCAATTTTAGTGAAAACATCAGCACCACTTAATTCATCTAACATGTCTTCCAAACGTGGGATAGGATGACGATAACGAATAGTGATGTTGTTAATTGATCTACAATCTACACAATGCGCCAAGTACCATCTTTCTTAGGGACAAAAATAATAGGAACATCACAAGGAGAAAGACTGATTCGAATATACCCTTTGTCTAGTAGCTCTTGTACTTGTTTCTGTATCTCCTTTGTTTCTTGGATATTTGTTCTATAAGGTGCTCGGTTTGGCAAAGATGATCTAGGAATTAAATCAATTTGGTGCTCAATACCTCTCAATGGTGGCAACCCCGAGGGAATTTCTCCTGAAAAAACATCATCAAATTCCTTCAAAACATGAGAAACACCAAGAGAAATAAGGGTCATGTCATTAGAAACCAAGATCTCTCCCTTGTGAATAATCACAACAGGGACTAGTGTAGGATCCTCTCTAAATTCCCTCAAATCCTCCTTAGTGGCTAACATGCATAATAGGTTATCTCTCTTATTTTTAATTTTACCACTCGAATTGTTTTGACTACTACTACCCACAGCTTTAGAATTTTGTTTTCCCTCATCCCTCTCACTCTCTGTTTCAATATTCACTTCTATTTTGGAATGAGACTCATTTACAATTTGCTGTGGTGTCATAGGCCTCACGGCAATAGTTCTCCCATGATGATTCAACTCATATGTATTAGCTCTCCCTTCATGCTTCACACTCCTGTCGAATTGCCATGGTCTTCCCAATAACAAGTGGCAAACAGTCATAGGAACCACATCAAACTCAATAGAATCCTTATAAGGACCAATCTGAAATTCCACACGCACCATATGATTCACTTTCATATCCCCAGTGCTAACTCAACCACTTTATATAATAAGGACTAGGGTGTGGCAAATATTCCAGATTTAGCTTTGCACATAGATCTTTGCTAGCCAAATTCCTGCAACTCCCTCCATCAATAATGACTTTGCAAGCCATATTAGGACCAATAACAACTTTGGTTTGAAATAGATTGCACCTCTGAGTTTCAGGACTTGGAATAACACTCAATGATTTCTGGGTGCAAACAATAGATGGCATAGAAGTAGCATAAGCATCCAATGGAGTATCACTCAAATAACCATCATCATCATCATCATCATTATCATCATCATCATTAGGATCAGCATCATCACCTGTCTCATACTCATTGTGCTCACTAACAATCATGATTTTAGTATTAGGGCAATCCCTCTTAAAGTGGCCTTTTCCTCCACATGTATGACATGACATATCTCTGTTTCTAGATGTAGATGCACTGGAACCCGTGGTACTAGCTGCTGGTTGTGATGTTTTCTTTGTAGTGGACACACTAGGCTCGGCCTTGGAAGAAGAAACACCACGAATTGTGGATGGTGGAGGTGGTGCACTAGCCACAGAAGGCGTTCTCAATGGAAATCTGCCCCTTGTTCTTGCTGAAATTTTGGCCTCCTCATTGATATGTGATTCGGCCTCTCTAGCATGGTGCAATAACTCATACATATCATGATATTGGTGATGCCTAACAATGCCTTTAATTTTGTAGTTCGAACCTGAAAGGAAACGTTGCATAGTTTGGTCCAATTGCTCTCTCACACGTGCCCTTTGCATGATCAATTCCATCTCCTGATAATAAGAATCAACATTCATAGAACCCTGTCTCAATTGTTGCAATTGATCAAACTGATTTCTTATATAATTTGGTGGTACAAATCTGTCCCTCATGACTCTCTTCATAGTAGCCCAAGTGATGATAGGTAATTCTCCATCTTCATGTCTTTTTCTCACAGTAGTATCCCACCAACGAAGAGCATAGCCATCAAACTCAGAAGAAGCCAATTTTATTTTCCCGTCCTCAGTGTACTCATGCAAACGCCACAATTTTTCAATCTGGAGATACCATAGCAAATATTCTTCAACATCCATGGCATAAAAACTGAAAGGTGGTATAGAGAATTTTTGTTTGCCCAAAGCATCTTCCTCTCTATTATTTTCAGGTGGTGCATTAAGGGGCACACGCCTTGGGGCAAAATTAGCTCGGCCTTGCAAACCTCCTCGGCCTCTCTCCCCTCTAACTCCACGGCCTCCATTGTTTTCCACTCCATCACCTCCATTATTAGCATCACTATGCACACTAGCATTATCATCATCATGAACGAGCAGTCGTTGTGCAATCAAATTCTGGAGATCAGCAAGTTGAGTAGTCAATGTAGCAATGGAATTTTGTATAGTAGTCACTTGCTCATTATTGGCCTCGGCCAATTTATGTGTCTCCCCCACTTTATTCTCCATGGCTTGCATTGCTTCATATAGGAGATCACAAGCATTAGTCACAAATTTCTCTAGATCTTTATGGTCATCTTTCATTTGGTTTGTCAACACATCACGGAATGCCTCATACTCCCTCCAATTCACTCCCCCTGCCCGTCCTTCTTTTGCTGCACAAGATCATCACTAGAAGGATCCATTAGTACTTTAGTGAAAACATAAAACAAGTATCTATATGTGGTGTACTCTCACAACTCACTCAAAAATAGCAAGACAATTGATTACCTTACCGTTCCAAACTGAATAGAAAGACTTACCAACAAGTAGTGGCAACTAGTGTGCTTGATGTGAAGAAGAGAATACCCAGGTTTTAATTATCACAAAGGCAAACAAGGTTATTTAGTGGGGCTTGGTATGGATACCTAACAATCACGAAAGTAACAAGGCCTATTTGCTGTTTTGTGATGATATAAAAAAACCCCGAGGAAACACACACCAATAATGGAGACAAATGTGGCAAAGCAAATATATGGATGAGATTTTGCAATGCTCTAGAAAGTCACTAGCTAGGCTCACAATAGACAGGAACAAGATTGCTCAATAAGAAAACCAAGTGTCACAATTTAGTATTATGCAAGCCCCACTAGTAAGTAATGATAGCAATTCGGCCTCTTTTCAAATTTTCTGTTTTCTCTTTTTTTTATACCTTTTCTTTTTTTCTATTTTTTTTGTATTTTTCCAATGGCCTTAACAACAACTAGGAGCAATGTGAACCAAAACAACAAGTGATCACAATGGTATATGTGAGAATGAGCAGCCTGTCAAGAGCACAAAATAGCTATACTTATGGGTGAGTTCCTATTAATATGCTGTAGAAAGGCTGTGGCTATGGTTCACAAAGATCAGATATGGAAATCCTAAAAAAAAACAAAAAAAACTAACCTAACAGCAGCTAATGGCTCACGGTAGGAAACATCGCAAAACTGTGCCGTACGGCATCGAAACCGCGCAGAAAACATGCTGCGGCAGAGCGTGTACACGGTCACGCCAGAGAAAACGCGTGCGGCAGAGAATTGATGCCGTCTGTGCCGTGGAATATGCACGCGACAGCGTTTTGCCGCCGCGGGTGGATGTGTGCGCGCGCGGGGGTGTAAGCTCACGACAACGGCGGCAGAGATTTTGTGCCGCGGTGCGAGGCAACGAACGCGCACGGCAGGAATTTGTACGCGGCAGAAAAACGCGCAGATCTGTGCCACGGTAGGATTCCGAGTTGCACTAGGCCTCGTTTCCGTTTGGAAATAGCACACAGACGCACAACAACAATTGTGTGAAACCGATTCTTGGTAGAACACAAATTGAATCCGATGAAAATTATGAGCGTGGCAGCAACACACGGATCAAACCTAGTAGCTCCCGAATATAATCCGAGTAGGGCTAGACTAGAAAGATCAAAGGAAACCCGCAACTATTTTTTTTGATGCAATTTTTTGATATTGACTCGGAAGAACACTAAGAACCCTAACCCTAACCAAAACAAAGAGACTTAAAAACAGAAAAAGGGGCGCAAATGAAACACAAAAACAACAACTAGAAATTGAAACTAAGATGAAACTAAGGCTATGGCAATGATCTAAACTATTTTTATGGGGCAATTTTCTGTATAGGAATAAAAACACTCGAATCTAAGGGATAGATAATAGCTCACAGAGGCAACCTGTAAATCTGATACCAAGATAATAAGGGGTGGCCCAATCTTCTCGATGAACTCCTCACAAATAACTCGAATTGGATAACTTGTGTCTCACTGAAAACTCTCCCGGCCGATCCCTGATGCCAATGCAACAGTTTGCAACCCTAAGGATATTCTCAGTTCCACACACTTTCACAAGTAGCCACCGACTACAAGTGGTCCTGTACCGTCTTATTCCCAATGGAATAGCAGGTAACACGAAAAGTTTGCAGATGAACTTCCAGATGAATGCTTACAAGCTGTTTCAATCTAGAGGTCTAGGGTTTTTGTTTTAACGTAGTCTAAAGAGCTATGGCTCGGATCCTAGCTATTTAAGAGGGGTATGGTGCTTCCATAAGCATCCTTGCGCAAACACCAACTCTAAACCGACTAGGACTCAATGTTGGACTCTATGGTTGGGTTTGGACTAAAACCAACCGACTCAACTTGATACAAACCGACCCACCATTAAGGGGTGCGGCCATAATGGTATACAAACCATATCTAAAAATACTAGGACTCTTATGTGGCGCATTGATATGCATTGTGGGCGCCCTCCTCTTGTTTTCACCATCTCCTAGTGTGGAATAACAAGCTAGTAGTTGTTTTCCACACTTGTGTTGTTGTTTTCACCATCTTCCATGCTTGTTTTCACCATAGTGATCTTGTTTTCCAGCTTCTCTTTAATGTTTTCTAGCTCCTTGATGTTCTCCTCCAAGAATGTTTGTGTTATCAATAAATCTGATCATACATAAATGCATAGATTTAGGTAGTATAAAGTTATCACAATTATAAACATTGTACTCAAGTAGGAGTGAATTCACATGTTGTTTTAATAGTTTGGTCCTTGATCTTGTCATAGGACCAAGCCTCACTTCATTATCTTGGACAACCACCTTATCATGTGTAATAATAGGTGAAGACCTAGGGATGTACTCATCAATATCATAGCGGTGTCGACCTTTTCTTGTAGGTTTTGTCAAACTCCAATGCAGGAAGCAAGAGTGAGGATTCCGCATAAGTGCAAATCTAGTGCTCTAATGATAGGGCAAAGGTCGTCCGATCTTTCAATGAGATAGATACGTCGATTTGTGGTGGAGTTTGACCTTGGCGATTGATATGTCTCAAACGTATCTATAATTTTCGATGCTCCATGTTTGTTTTCTATCCAATACCTTTATGTTTTCACATGTTTTCCTTCGTTTTCTGGACGTTTTCATGGACTAACCTATTGACAAGATGCCACAAAGCCAGTTCCTGTTTTTGATGTTTTTGGTTTCAGAAAAGTTGTTATGGAAATATTCTCAGAATTGGACGAAAGAAAAGCCAAAAGTCTTAGAATTCCCGACACGTCAAGGAAGTCCAAAGGAGACCCGGAGGGGGGCCCTAGAGCCCCCACACCATAGGCTCGCGCGGGCTCCCCCTGGCCGCGCCAGCTGGTGGTGTGGGCCCCTCGGGCGCCCACCGCTACCGCCCTTTCGCCTATAAAGTCCCCCCGAGGCATAAACCCTAAATATATCGGTCCCCGTCCATGAAAAGTTCCATAGCTCCGTCGTCGACAAGTTTCGGGGGGACGGAAATCTCTGTTCCGGCACCCTGCCAGGGAAGTGCCCCCGGAGCCATCTCCATCGACTCCACCTCCATCTTCATCGTCGTTGTTGTCTCGTATGATGAGAATGGAGTAGTTCTCCCTCGGGGCTGAGGGCTCTGCTGGTAGCTATGTGTTTCATCTCTCTCTCCCATGGTGTGATCTTTTTGTGATCATGAGCTTTGTAATCTAGTTGAATAAGTAGATGTTACTCTTCATCTGTTATGCTAATCAAGTGGTTCTGTTATGAGATCTCCGTAAACACTTTGATCACGGTGTAAAGGTGATAGTGTGTGCACCGTGTGGTTTAGCATGATATTTATATCTTGTGTTGGATGACCCTATGAAATTGTGGCGTTTGTTTAGTGCTATTTTGGGGCGCTCATAGTGACAGTGTGGGGTGCCCTAGAGAGGGAATACACACTTGAGGAGTGTTGTTACAGCCCTAGGCATGGATTGGTGTTCGTTATCCGACAGGAGAGTGGTTCGGAGTAGCATAGTGAAGAGATGATATTTATGCATTAAATTATGTTATCATTGATGAGAGAGTCCACTAGTGAAAGTAGGATCCCTAGGCCTTGTTTCTAAGAATTGAAACACCGTTTTCAACCAGTTTTGCTACATGTTTGCTTGCTGCCATTTTTTATTTTAGATTGCTATTGTCACTTATAATCATCCATACTACTTGTATTTCACTATCTCTTCGCCGAACTAGTGCACCTATACAACGGACAATTGTACTAGGTGTTTGGGGACACAAGAGATTTCTTGTATCGTAATTGCAGGGTTGCTTGAGAGGGATACCTTTGACCTCTACCTCACTGAGTTCGATAAACCTTTGGTGATCCACTTAAGGGAAACTTGCTGCTGTTCTACAAACCTCTGCACTTGGAGGCCCAACACTGTACAAGAATAAAAGTGTGCATAGACATCAGCGATCCGACTACTACGCACACGTACGCAGAGCCAATGCAATCAATAAACCAATCTCATGAAGTTACTGATTTTGCGGATGCTCGATCAGCCTGACCAAAAGGTCTAGTTCTACCTGCAATTGAGGAACATGTAAGAACAAATATTGCAATATGGAATTGCAGATAGAAAGAAGCTTTATTGAAAAAGTGGGATTCCGTTAAGCGGTCTGGATCAGGCTGTTGAGCACTAATTGAGTACACGAAGAGGCAGCAATTCGCTAGCAGTCTTTTAACTAAACAAAATTCAAAAAGTTGGAATCATAAGGATATTATCTTGAGGCCTATGACACCACAACAGATTGTGAATGAGTCTAGAAAAAAGTTGAAGTGAATCTTGAGAGAGAAAGTGAGAGAGATGAGAATAGTGAAAACACAAATTCTGTGGGTGAAAACAAACCTAGGCCGAGTGGTAAAAGTAAGGGAGTGAGCCTTTTGACAATGTTAGCCACCAAAGAAGACTTGAGAGAGTTTGGAGAGGATCCTAGCTTAGTACCTATAGTGCTCATGCACAAGCGGGGAATTTTAGTTTCTAATGACATGACTACTCTTTCTATTGGTGTTTCAAATGTTTTACAGGAGTTTGATGATGTTTTTCCAGAAGAAGTACCCTCAGGGCTGCCACCATTGAGAGGGATTGAGCACCAAATTGATTTAATTCCTGGATCATCATTACCAAACAAAGCTCCCTATAGGACAAATCCCCAAGAAACAAAGGAAATTCAGAAACAAGTACAAGAGCTTCTTGACAAATCTTATATTAGAATAAGCCTATCTCCTTGTGCTGTTCCTGTTATTTTAGTTCCAAAGAAAGATGGTACTTGGCGCATGTGTTTAGATTGTAGAGCAATTAACAATATCACTATTCGTTATCGTCATCCTATACCACGTTTGGACAACATGTTAGATGAATTAAGTGGTGCTTCCGTTTTCTCTAAAATTGATTTGCGTAGTGGTTATCATCAAATTAGGATGAAAGAGGGGGATGAATGGAAAACAACCTTTAAAACAAAATTTGGTTTAGTACTTTCATGAGATTAATGAACCATGTTTTGAGAGATTTTATTGGCAAATTTGTGGCTGTTTACTTTGATGATATTCTCATATATAGCCACAATGAACATGAACACATTGATCATATTAGACAAGTCTTGCATGTGCTAAGAGAAAATAAATTGTATGAAAATTTCGAGAAGTGCACTTTTGGCAAAGATAAGGTCATATTTCTTGGATATGTTGTTTCTAAACATGGGATAGAAGTGGATGGATCTAAAATTGAAGAAATTAAAAATTGGCCAATTCCCATGAATGTGAGTCAAGTAAGAAGTTTTAATGGACTAGCTGGATTTTATAGAAGATTTGTGAAAGATTTTAGTACTATTGCTGCCCCTTTGAATGATTTAACTAAGAAAGGTGTGAATTTCGAGTGGGGGGTTGCTCAAGATATTGCTTTTGATACTTTGAAAAATAAGTTGATTTCGGCTCCATTATTGATGCTACCAAATTTTAATAAACAATTTGAGATTGAATGTGATGCTAATGGCATAGGTATTGGAGGTGTGTTAATGCAAGATAAGAAACCAATTGCTTATTTTTCTGAGAAATTACATGGAGCTCAATTGAATTATGCTGTCTATGATAAAGAATTGTATGCACTTGTTAGAGTTCTTGAGGTTTGGAAACATTATTTGTGGCCAAAATAATTTATAATACATTCTGATCATGAGGCATTGAAAAAGAACCAATCCAATCTCAATAAGAGACATGCTAAATGGGCAGAATTCATTGAGTCTTTCCTATACATTATTAATCATAAGAAAGGATTGGATAATGTGGTTGTTGATGCTTTGTCTAGAAAAAATATGCTACTCACTAAATTGGATGTTCAAGTTTCGGGTTTGGAAGAATTAAAACCACTATATGCTGAAGATAAAG
Organism: Alopecurus myosuroides; assembly: GCA_028641055.1. NCBI lineage: Eukaryota > Viridiplantae > Streptophyta > Magnoliopsida > Poales > Poaceae > Alopecurus > Alopecurus myosuroides. The sequence continues at coordinate 110,045,250 of CM054063.1, read as the reverse complement.
AATTTTCTACACCTTATGCTAAATGTTCTAATGTGAAGTCTTGGGATAAGTATCATATACATGATGGATTTTGTTTAGGGCTAACAAATTATGTATTCCCGAGTGTTCTTTGCGTTTGATATCATTGCAAGAATCTCATAGTGGTGGATTAATGGGACACTTTGGACGTGAGAAAACATTGCTTATGTTGGCTGAATTTTTTTATTGGGCACATATGAGGAGAGATGTTTATAGATTTGTGCAAAGGTGCATCACTTGCAATAAGGCCAAATCCAAATTGAAGCCCCACGGTTTGTATACTCTATTGCCTGCACCAACTACACCATGGGAGGATATAAGTATGGATTTTGTGCAAGGCTTACCAAGGACAAAAAGGGGGCATGATTCTATATTTGTGGTAGTGGACAGATTCTCTAAGATGTCACACTTCATTGCTTGCCACAAGAGTGATGATGCGTCCCACATTGCTAATTTATTTTTCAGACACATAGTGAGATTACATGGAGTACCAAGGACTATTGTTTCTGATAGAGATGTGAAATTTATGAGCTACTTTTGGAAGACACTATGGGTGGAACAAAGAACAAAGCTGCTATTTTCAACAACATGTCACCCTGAACATGATAGGGTTATAATAGAGGTCCATGAAGATTATTCATGCTTAAGTTGGAAGGAAATATTGAGCCTCATTGATGTTTATTTTAAGGTGAATTCTTTCCTAGTAATAATTATTGTTTGTGATTATAAGGATGCTATACTACCTAAGCTATTGCATTATGTATTAGCAGGGTTATTGTTAATACAAACATGGATGGAGAAAGACCTCAAGACTTGCTAGAAAACTACATGGAGTTGGTGGAAAACAAACTACAAGTGTTGAAAACAATCAAGCCATGGTAAAAACAATCATGCAAGTGGTGAAAACAATCCTGCAAGAAGGTGAAAAAAGGGTATACCCGTGGAAAACAACTCCAAGAATGTTCTTCCACACCGAGGAATGGTGAAAACAAGAGGAGGGTGCCCCATTGAAGATCAACGCGCCATATAGAAGTCCTAATTCAATTAGGCATGGCCTGTATGCCATAATGGCCGAACCCCCTAAAGTTGGGTCGGTTTGTATCCCTTCCTAGTCGAAGTAGGAGTCCTAGTAGATTCCTCCTAGTCCAAGTAGGAGTCCTAGTTGAGTCCTAGTAGGAGAGGTGCTTGTGCAAGGATCCCTCCACCTATATATACTCCCCACCTGCGTGTGGAAAATGGAGACCAAGTTTAAGATAAACCCTAAATTTCTATAATTGAACCATGTTCATCTGAAATTTATCAACCACCAAGTTCGTATCGATAGGGTGGTGTTACCATTGCAAAGTTGCATGATATCTTGTTATTCCAATGGGAATAGGGGGATACAGGACCACTCAAGATCTTTGATTGCGTGTGCAAGAGTGTGTAGTCGAGAATATCCAAAGGGAATGATTGTTGTTGCATTGGCAACATGGGTCATCCAAGTGAGAGGTCTCAGTGTAGCACTAGTTATCACAAAATCTAGAAAATCCACAAAAAGAGAGAGAAGCTCATTGAGAAGATCGGGCCACCCTATATCATCTTGGTATCATATTCTCGGGTTTACTCGGTGAGCAAAGTTATCCCTAGTTTTAGTTATTTTTATTCCTATCCAGAAAAAGCCCCACAAAAATATTAGGTTTCGTTTGTGCTAGAGTCTAGATCAACACCAATTTGCATCTACTAGTTTATGTTTCTTGTTGATTTGCGTTCCTATTTTTCTTTTTCATTTTTTAGGGTTCTTCGTGTTCATCTTCTGTTTCTATCTATACCAAAAAATCTCCACAAAAAATAGTGTTGCGAGTTGTGTATGCTCGGATTCATACCCTTGTCCTATTCCAGGCTACGCTCGGATTCCGTGTGTCGGAAGTCCACGCGACAAAACGCGTGAATCGACCCGCTGCATCCAATCCACTTCCGACTACTACGCGCTAAACAAACGCTGCCGTGAAGTCCAAACGCTACCGACCAAATCCCGTGTCGGAGCAAGCTTCCACGCGTACCTCGGACCGCTGAAGGCTGTTTGGAATCCCACGCGCACACCTTCCTGGAATCGGTCCACGCCAATACCTGTCCCATATCGGAATCCAAGGCGCGCCACACCATCCTGTTTTCGTCGCTTTCCAAGTCCACCGCGTGAGAAACCGCGTGGTCACCATGCCCGCATCGAGTACCGGCCAAAACGCGCGCCGTACGCTACCGCATCACGCCAAAACGCCAAAACATGCGCTGGCCAATCGTAACCGCGTCTCTTAACACAGGCCGTGTCAGATCGGAGTCCGATAGTTTCCAGGCTTCCGTACGCGCGAAAATCCCACGCCCACTTCTGTTTTGCACCACACTCGCATACACGCGTACAGTTTCTGCCGTGGGCTATTCGCAACACGCTTTTTTTTGTCGTTTTTACTACCATACGACACGGTTTCTAGTCTGATCTTTGATAAACCTTAGCCACAGCCAATCTACAGCAAAATTTTACGTACCACAACCCAAAGACTAGTTGTTTTCATTACTCTAACAGGCTGCTCATTTGATCACTAGTGGAGCTTGATACATAATATTTTGGACATTTTTGTGGACATATTTGAGCAATCTTGTGCCTGTTTTCATAGAGTATTTGCTAGTGTCTTTCTAGTGCTTGCAATAACTCTTCCATATAATTGCTAAGCCACATTTGTCTCCTAGAGTGAGTGTGTTCCTTTAGTGTTTTCATCACATTAGACAGTGCATTGGAGTTGCTATTTTGGTGTTGTTAGGATTCCCAACCAAGCCCCACCAAATACCCTGTTTTGCATTGTGACACTTGATATCCTGGATATTCTCTTCTCACACTTGGTACACTTTTTATTGGTACTTGTTGGTAAGTCGATCCTATTCACTTTGGAACAGTAAGTGAAGCCATCTTTGCTTGGTTTTGAGTGAGTTGTGAGAGAGCACCACAACCCATTGATTTTCGTTTTCACTAACATAATGGGTCTTTCTAGTAATGTTGAGTATGCGCAGGTTCACCAGGGAACTAAGAGAGTTGCTACACAAGCATCTATTCATGCTATGCATGAACAATTAGCCAATTTATCAACATTGGTTTAGAAAATACAACAAAGCCTTTCAGCAAATGGTGATTTAGGTGATGATGTGAGCTATAAAAAATTGCAGCCCTTGACACAAGGTGCAAATTCTGTGGATACATATTACATGGAGATGTTGATGTTGCTACAACTAGATCGGGTTGTAGAAGAACCAGAAAAGACAATGCAAAGATTCCTTTCGGGTTACAATTCAAGATTAGAATCATGGTGAAGCATTCTGAATATCATACCCTAGATGAATTATTGCAACAAGCAAGAAAGGAAGAGAGAGTGGCCAAGGAGGGTCCTATGGATCTAAGAAGCATTTTTCTATCAAAACCAAAGACAAACAATACCACTACTAATGAAATAATATATATTCCTAGTGTTGTTTCTTCTGATGTGCAGGTTGGTTTTGAAGAAAGGGAGGCCATAGTAACATCACCACCACCACCACCACATATATTGTAGGAACATGTCATTGTTTCTAGTGTTATTTCTTGTGATATGCAGGTTACTTTTGAAGAAAGGGAGCCACAACAAGTACAACCTGCATCACCACTTGAGATAGATGAATTAGTACCTACTAAATATGAGGAGGATGTTATTGATAAAGGTGCTGATTTTGTGCTACAAAATTTAAGTTCTGAATTATGTGAGTCTACTAATTTGCTAGTTGATTCTTGTGAGTTAACAAGCATATATAGTCCACACCCATGTGATAATGTGATAAATTCGAAATTTAACCATGTGGTTTTGGTTACACATAAGGAAGTACTTGCTAAAATACCACCTAATGATATTGTGTATTCCATCATGTTAATTGAACCAATTAATGTGCAAAGTGCTATGAATAGGATTGCTGAAATTTCATATGTCAATTCTAGCACCTATGATATTTGTTTCACTTTTAATTTGGTTGGTGACTATAACATGAATGAAATTTTTATGGTGGATCAAATATGTATAACTTGTGATAAAGCGGCTGAATTGAACATTATGTTATGTGAGCATGATTTTACACATATGTTTGGTTTGCCACAAAACTTGTTAAGTACATGGGCTAATAACTTATACTTCACTTATATTTGCAAATTGAGTTGCAACTTTCATAATGAGAATAATAAACATGTTAAAACCTTCGAGTGTACTATTAATTTTTTTTTATCATAGATCTTCTGTGAGAACACTTGATTTGATACTAAACAATAAAAATGTATACATAGATGTCTCTCCTTTTGATCATGATTTTATGAGCTTCAATTATATTTGCAATTGTGATTGCTATTTTATGAGATGCTATGACAATTATGTGATGTTTGCATGCAAATTTCGTGGTCACATGTCATGTGCAAAATTTTATGATTTTCTAACAACTAATGCATCACATTATAGATACATGTATTCTGCATACACGTTGTTCTTTTTGTTTCTTCCATTTTCAGCTTACCACAAGCCAAGGACGTCTTGTCTTGAAGAAAGGGACGATGATAGGGATATAATAGTGGTCCATGAAGATTATTCATGCTTAAGTTGGAAGGAAATATTGAGCCTCACTGATGTTTATTTTAAGGTGAATTCTTTCCTAGTAATAATTATTGTTTGTGATTATAAGGATGTTATACTACCTAAGCTATTGCATTATGTATTAGCAGGGTTATTGTTAACATAAACATGGATGGAGGAAGACCTCAAGACTTGCTGGAAAACAACATGGAGTTGATGGAAAACAAACTACAAGTGTTGAAAACAATCAAGCCACGGTGAAAACAATCATGCAAGTGGTGAAAACAATCCCGCAAGAAGGTGAAAACAAATGTATAAGTGTGGAAAACAACTCCAGGAATGTTCTTCCACACTGTGGAATGGTGAAAACAAGAGGAGGGAGCCCCATTGAAGATCAATGCGCCATATAGAAGTCCTAATTCAATTAGGCATGGCCTGTATGCCATAATGGTCGAACCCCCTAAAGTTGGGTCGGTTTGTATCCCTTCCTAGTCCAAGTAGGAGTCCTAGTAGAGTCCTCCTAGTCCAAGTAGGAGTGCTAGTGGAGTCCTAGTCCTAGTAGGAGAGGTGCTTGTGCAAGGGGCCCTCCACCTATATATACTCCCCACCTGCGTGTGGAATAGGGACACCAAGTTTGAGATAAACCCTAGATTTCTAAGATTGAACCATGTTCATCTGAAATTTATCAACCACCAAGTTCGTATCGATAGGGTGGTGTTACCATTGCAAAGTTGCGTGATATCTTGTTATTCCAATGGGAATAGGGGGATACATGACCCCTCGTGATCTTTGATTGCATGTGCAAGAGTGTGTAGTTGAGAATATCCAAAGGGATTGCTTGTTGTTGCATTGGCAACAGGGGTCATCCAAGTGAGAGGTCTCAGTGTAGCACTAGTTATCACAAAATCGAGAAAATCCACAAAAAGAGAGAGAAGCTCATTGAGAAGATCGGGCCACCCCTTATGATTTGGTATGGGTACACATTCGAAAGAACAAATTTCCTAAGCTCAGAAAGTCCAAGTTATTACCTCGAGGTGCTGGTCCCTACAAAGTGCTTGCCAAGATAAATGACAACGCTTACAAGATAGATCTTCCAATTGATGAGTTTGGAGTGAGTAATTCCTTCAATGTTGCTGATTTGACACCATATCATGGAGATGACCTTGATGTGGACATCAATGCTTTTCAAGAGGGGGAGGATGATGAGGACATCCCTAGTACATTTCCACTTAACAAGATGAAGTGAGACTTGGAACTATGACAAGGTCAAGGACCAAGCTACTAGAGCAACAGGTGAATTCACTCCTTATAGATTATGATGTTTGTGATAATGAGAATTTTATACTGCCTAAGTCTATGCATTTATGTATGATCAGTTTTATTTATAACACAAACATGATGGTGGAAAACAACCAAGATGAGCTGGAAAACAACATAGAGATGCTGGAAAACAAGATTACAAGTGGTGAAAACAAATGTACCATGGTGAAAACAAACATACAATATGGTGAAAACAAGACTCCCATGGTGAAAACAAATGTACAAGATGGTGAAAACAATCATGCAAGTGTGGAAAACAATTACTAGATTGTTATTCCACACTTAGAGAGAAGGAAAAAAAGAGGAGGGCGCCCCATTGAATATCAATGCGCCATATAGAAATCCTACTCATAGTAGGTATGGTTTGTATACCATATTTGGCCGCACCCCCTAAAGTGGGTCGGTTTGTATCCTTTCTAGAGTCCAAGTAGGAGTCCTAGTCCAAGGGGGATTGTTGCTTGCGCAAGAAAGCCCTTGTGGCCGCACCCCTCCCCCTTATATATTCCCCTCCTGCGAGTTGTGGAGGTAGATCCAGTTGAAACCAATTAAAAACCCTAGCCTCTAGTTTGTATTGCTGCCAAGCATACTACTTGAAGTTTACCATTGCAAAGTTGCGTGATATCTTGTTATTCCATTGGGAATAGGGGGATACAGGACCACTTGTAATCTTTGATTACTTATGCAAGAGTGTGTAGTTGAGAATATCCAAAGGGCTTGATTGTTGTTGCGTCTGGCAACAGGGGTCAGTCGAGTGAGAGGTCTCAGTGTAGCACTAGTTATCACAAAATCCAAAAAATCCACAAAAAGAGAGAGAAGCTCATTGAGAAGATTGGGCCACCCCATATCACTAAAAGAAGCCCTAGGGGCTGTATTTATGAGGGAAAAAGAGGGAACATTCGTGCTCCCATGGGTGGAGTCACGAAATCCAGCTTAAACCTCTTTTCCCCATCAATACGGACTCTAAAAATTTCCCAAAAAAGAGTATGACGAAAATACATGGGTCTAGCCCAATAATAAGGTGGCGCAACACCTACAAAAGGACTTGGTCAAAAATAATGTAGTGGTAACTTGTATAATTCGTCCAAGTCTTTATTTGGCATTACGGTGGCTTCAGGCTACGGTAGTCTTCCTCCATGGCAGCATCATCTTCACGACTTGTGCTTATTTCTGAGAGAAATAAACACATTTGATTTAGGCAGTATCATATTCGCATGTATATTAGGAGCAACTCGTAGAAACAATATTACCTGCTGATTAAGTTGGCGTGGATGAGCTCTAGTCATAGGTCTTTGTAATGATGTAGTAGTTGCGGTTACATATATAGTAGGGATGTCCTCATCATCCTCCCCTTCTTGAATTGAAGTCGTCCTTGATGTCATGTCATCATTATCTCCCAAATATGGCTTCAAATCTACAATGTTAAAGGCAGGACTAACTCCAAAACCTACAGATAACTCAAGTTTATATGCATTATAATTTATCCTCTCTAACACCTTAAAAGGACCATCAGCTCGTGGCATTAACTTGGACTTGCGTAACTCAAGAAATGGTCTTTTCGCAAATGCAACCAAACAAGATCTCCAGGTTCAAATATAAGTTCCTTCCTTCCCTTATCATCATACATTTTATACTTAGCATTCATGCGTTCCGCTAGTGATATGGATCAACGTGGTCCAAGAGGGTTTTGGCCCAATCTTTCACGACAAACCAACAACAGACACAGATAACTTCGGTCGGTGAGCAAATTTGATATACTCCACGACACGCGCAACAGATCCAGACGAATCAACAAGCAAAACGAACAATATTGGTATCCTACGACATGGGACCTTTTTCTGTATTCTCAATCTCAAATAAATTTAACCCCCCCTACATGGCGCGCACCCTAGGCTTTATATAATAGCCTCACACAACTAACTTGATACGGAAAGAAACAAGTAACCGACTTGAAATAATCTAAGGAAAATAAATAAAAATAGAAAGGACTCTTTCCTAACGTGATGGTATTGGACCCTGATTGGTGTGCCTTCCTAATGCACATGCAAGAGGTGGACCCCAGCCACATGCATGTATGGATAACTAATCCATCGGAAGGAACCTCCTTGCCAACATCTCAATCTTCTGCGGCGGACATGGTAGTCCAAAATAATAACAGCCAACTTTATCTCCGGCCGAATTATTTATTTCCTTGTATTTATATCTGACCGGCTTAAATAAAAATAGAGGATCTGATTTTGTTATGCTCTTGGACTTCTTAGAATGTAGATTATTTGCACATGTAACTACCAACGTGACAGTCAATTCTAAAACAACAGATTCATGTGCCGCAGTATACTTAACATCTAATATTGGAGGCGCCACATCACCCCCCCTTCTTCAAGAGAAACCGTCCTCGGTTTCGAATCGGCCTGTAAAACTGCAACAATATCATCCACAGACTGAAAATGCGCATGCATACTTACGACAAGTTGAGCATCTTTCTTCGTTGCTTCCTCTTCATTTTTCTTTTCGGCCAACCTGTCATCTCTCCAAGTTGTGAACACAACCACAACCATGGACAATAAATTATACTCCACCCGACCATATTTAACAGCATATTTGTAATACCTATTCACGTGATTTAGATAGGGAATTGTAGCATTATCCGTATACCCATGGTTTTCCAATAATAAAATGACACGACACCATGTACACCGGAATTATATCGCAAGAAACCTCTCCCAAAAATGTACCCATATGAAATTGCATCTTGTCCCGTTGGGTAACCGTGAGCTCGTTGGAACCCCAACGCAGAAAATATGGTTGCGGATGTGGTGTCGTCAACAACCCTAATTTTTCCACCATCTCGATGCTAGCAGCATTGATCAAACTCCAATGGTCCATCGTCAAAGCACACGCTCTGTCACACACAATTGCCTTTGTGTGAAACAGTTTATCTGTGAGGCCTCTTTCTTCGAGCCAAAAAGCCAATGGCATGACAGTCATATCATCCATAGTACTCGGCAAAAATGAGTTGCCGTGACGGAACATGGTGACTTGATGGAATTATTCAGTCCACGATCAGACCCAGCCTGGAGCTCCAGGTGACGGTGATCACCAGGAAAGGCACGCCCAACAACAATTAGCATCAAATCGTGGCGGCAGATTAGGAGCAGTAGCGACCAGACTTGTAGAAAAATCAGAATCCTTCTCCTCGTTGGAAGACAAAACGAAGTAGTACTAGTCCCACCTAGCACCAATACTAATCAGTTAAGACAAGAAAATGAAGTAGCAGTCCACTTACAATTCTTGATGGATGCCAAACGTATGCACTGCTATCAATAGACTTTTCTTGTTTAATATTGCCGCTGGGAACATGACAGGTAACATCAGCAGTCAATGTATTGGTGCAGTAGAAGAAAATCGAGACCCGCTCGTGAATCACAACATGGCGAAGAACTTCAAGCAGGTCGCGACTCGGAAAAGAAACCACGGTGCACCAAATGGCAAACTGCCAGCAGATCAATACGGCCGGCAGAGGTTTGGTAGCCAAATCTCAATCGCCTCCAAAATACAAACAACAGATCTAACACTGGTGTGTTGGCAAATTGCCTCCGGTAGCAACTTTTCAGCATATCAAACTCAGCAGATAAATCTTAGCACAAAATCGCCGTGAGCACCCCGATGCTCTAATACCAAGATGATATGGATCAACGTGATCCAAGAGGGTTTTGGCCCAATCTTTCACGGCGAACCAACAACAGACACAAAAAACTTCGGTCGGTGAGCAAATTTAATCTACTCCACGACACGCGCAACAGATTCAGACGAATCAACAAGCGAAACAAACAATATTGGTATCCCCCGACATGGGACCTTTTTCTGTATTCTCAGTCTCAAATAAATTTAACTCCCACTACATGGCGCGCACCCTAGGCTTTATATAATAGCCTCACACAACTAACTTGATACGGAAGGAAACATGTAACCGGCTTGAAATAATCTAAGGAAAATAAATAAAAATAGAAAGGACAATTTCCTAACGTGATGGTCTTGGACCCTGATTGGTGTGCCTTCCTAATGCACATGCAAGAGGTGGACCCCAGCCACATGCATGTATGGATAAGTAATCCATCGGCAGGAACCTCCTCGCCAACAACTCAATCTTCTGCGGCGGACGTGGTAGTACAAAATAATAACAGCAAATTTTATCTCCGACCGAATTATTTATTTCCTTGTATTTATATCTGACCGGCTTAAATAAAAATAGAGGATCTGATTTTGTTATGCTCTTGGACTTCTTAGCATGTAGATAATTTGCATATGTGACTACCAACATGATAGTCAATTCTGAAACAGCAGATTCATGTGCCGTAGTATACTTAACATCTAATATTGGAGGCGCCACATCAGCTAGTCGATGTAGAGCTTCATCAACGAAGGACAAATGAGATGCTACTACGATGCATCTCCTGCGAGAAAAGTTTGGAGCTATTGGCTGACATTCACCAAGGGTTGTGCTCCCATCATGTCACCTCTCGAGCCATGGATGGAAAGGTGGCACGCCACGGTTTCTACTGGCCCATGGCCCTTTCTGATGCTGAGCAATCGGTATGGACCTGTGAGGCCTGCCAGTTCCATGCCAAGAACGTCCACCAGCCTGCGTAGGCCCTGTAGGTTATCCACATTATCTAATCCTTTCTTATGTTTAATAATGTATCGGAAAGATTCAATGAATTTCACCCATTTAGCATGTCTCTTATTAAGATTGGATTGATTCTTTAAAAATTTCAATGCCTCATGATCAGAATGCATAATAAATTCTTTTGGCCACAAATAATGTTTCCAAACTTCAAGAACTCTAACAAGTGCATACAGTTCTTTATCATAGACAGAATAATTCAATTGAGCTCCATGTAATTTCTCAGAAAAATAAGCAATTGGTTTCTTATCTTGCATTAGCACACCTCCAATACCTATGCCACTAGCATCACATTCAATCTCAAATTGTTTATTAAAATTTGGTAGCATCCGTAATGGGGCCGAAATCAACTTATTTTTCAAAGTACCAAAAGCAATATCTTAAGCAACCCTCCACTCTAAATTCACACCTTTCTTAGTCAAATCATTCAAAGGGGCAGCAATAGTACTAAAATCTTTCAGAAATCTCCTATAAAATCCAGCTAGTCCATTAAAACTTCTTACTTGACTCACAGTCATGGGAATTGGCCAATTTTTAATTGCTTCAAATTTAGATTCATCCACTTCTATCCCATGTTTAGAAACAACATATCCAAGAAATATGACCTTATCTTTGCAAAAAGTGTACTTCTCTAAATTTCCATACAATTTATTTTCTCTTAGCACATGCAAGACTTGTCTAATATGATCAATGTGTTCATGTTCATTGTGGCTATATATGAGAATATCATCAAAGTAAACAACCACAAATTTGCCAATAAAATCTCTCAAAACATGGTTCATTAATCTCATGAAAGTACTAGGTGCATTAGTTAATCCAAAAGGCATTAATAACCACTCATATAAACCAAATTTTGTTTAAAAAGATTGTTTTCCATTCATCCCCCTCTTTCATCCTAATTTGATGATAACCACTATGCAAATCAATTTTAGAGAAAACAGCAGCACCACTTAATTCATCTAACATGTCTTCCAAACGTGGTATAGGATGACGATAACGAATAGCGACGTTGTTAATTGCTCTACAATCTACACACATGCGCCAAGTAACATCTTTCTTAGGAACTAAAATAACAGGAACAACACAAGGAGATAGGCTTATTCGAATATAAACTTTGTCAAGAAGCTCTTGTACTTGTTTCTGAATTTCCTTTGTTTCTTGGGGATTTGTCCTATAGGGAGCTCGGTTTGGTAATGATGATCCAGGAATTAAATCAATTTGGTGCTCAATCCCTCTCAATGGTGGCAATCCCGAGGGTACTTCTTCTGGAAAAACACCATCAAACTCCTGCAAAACATTAGAAACACCAATAGAAAGAGGAGTCATGTCATTAGAAACTGAAATTTCCCCCCTTGTGCATGAGCACTATAGGTACTAAACTAGGATCCTCTCCAAACTCTCTCAAGTCTTCTTTGGTGGCTAACATTGTCAAAAGGATCACTCCCTTATTTTTCCCACTCGGCCTAGGTTTGTTTTCACCCACAGAATTTGTGTTTTCTCTCTTCTCATCTCTCTCACTTTCTTTCTCGAGATTCACTTCAATTTTTTTGTTGTCTAGACTCATTCACAATCATTTGTGGTGTCATAGGCGTCAAGACAATATCCTTATTATTCCAATTCAATTGATATGTGTTTTCTCTCCCATTGTGTGTAACCTTCCTGTCGAATTGGCAAGGCCTTCCTAGTAATAGGTGACAAACAGACATGGGAACCACATCACAGTCAATTGTCTCCTTGTATGGTCCAATTTGAAACTCCACTCTCACAATTTGGCATACTCTGATTTGTTCCTTGTCATTGAGCCATTGAATATAATATGGATGTGGGTGTGGAATATATCTCAATCTTAGCTTTGCACATAAATCCTTGCTTGCTAAATTTCTGCAGCTCCCTCCATCAATGATCACCTTGCAAGCCATTTGAGGACCAACAATTGCCTTGGTTTGAAACAGATTGCATCTTTGGCTCTCATCACTAGGAACAATACTCAAAGCTTGTGTGCAAACAATGGTTGGATAATTTGTAGCATAAGCATCAATAGGACCATCCTCATCATATGTATCCTCCTCATTAGGATCAGCATCATCTCCAGTCTCATACTCATCATCAACATTAATAATCATGTTTTTCTTGTTTGGGAAATCCCTCTTAAAGTGGCCTTTTCCTCCAGATGTATGGCAAGTCATGTCTCTATTTCTTGTGGGAGGTGTATCACTACTAGAACCCGAAGCAGGTGGTGTTGTTTTCTTTGCACTTGAGGTGCTTGTCTCGGGTTTGGTACTTAAATTCCCACGTGTTGCAGGAATTGGAGGTGTAGGTGGTGAGAAAACAGATTTTTGAGATGAGAAACTCCTCCTAGCACTCACTTGTACCTCCTCATTTAGCCTCTTTTCAGCTTCCCTTGCTTGATGCAACAATTCACTCATGTTGCTATATTGGACATGCCTCACAATGCTCTTAATTTTGAATTGCAATCCTAACAAGAATCTTTGCATAGTTTGCTCTGGCTCTTCTCTAACCCGAGCCCTTTGAAGGATCAATTTCATCTCCTTGTAATAAGTATCCACATATTTTGTACCTTGCTTCAACTGTTGTAGCATGTCATAGATAGTTCTAATATAATTCCTTGGAATGAATCTTTCTCTTAGCAATTGTTTCATCTCTCTCCATGTAGTCACTTCTGTTTGTTCTTGTTCTTCCCTCAATCTTGTAATGCCATCCCACCACAAGAGAGCATAGCCATCAAACCCAGAAGATGCAAGCTTCACCTTCCTCTCCTCGGTATACTCATGAAGTCTCCATAATTTCTCAATATTTAGCTCCCACATCAAGTACTCTTCCACATACTCAGAATCACAAGCAAGACTAGGGATAGAGAATTTTGGTTTTCCCAAGCCATCATCCTCTCTATTATTTTCCAATGGTACTCTTCTTGCATAACCTCCACGGCCTCCATTGATATTCCCTCTCCCATCATCAATTGGAGCAATAGCTTCAGGTCTTTGTAGTTGTTCCACTAGAGTTGATAAATTTGTCATTTGTTGTGTAAATGTTCTCAAAGTCTCTTGAATAGCATCCACAAATTCTTGTGTAGCTGCAGCCTCTATCTTAAAATCAAGAGTATTAAGTTCTTGTCTCAATGTATCATCATTCTTGTCTATTTCAGTAGTAATCCTCTTGTACATAGTATCTCTTAGTGCTTCATATTCATTCCATTGCACCAAGTCCTCGGGTTTCTTCTTTGCCTGCACATCAACATCACTAGAAGTACTCATGATTAATTTGTTAGCAACAAAAATAATCAATGGGTTGTGGTGCTTCTCACAACTCACTCAAAACCAAGAAAAGATGGCTTCACTTACTGTTCCAAAGTGGATAGGATCAACTTACCAACAAGGAGCAATAAATAATGTGCTAAGTGTGAGAAGAGAATAACCGAGCTGTCAAGTATCACAATGCAAACAGGGTATTTGGTGGGGCTTGGTTGGGAATCCTAACAACACCAAAATAACAACTCTAATGCACTGTCTAATGTGATGAAAAACACTAAAGGAAGACACTCACACTTGGAGACAAATGTGGCTTAGCAGTTATATGGAAGAGGGATTGCAAGCACTAGAAAGACACTAGCAAATACTCTATGAAAACAGGCACAAGATTGCTCAATTGTACACACAAATATCCAATATGAAAAGCTTCCACTAGTGATAGTATGGCTCGGCCTCTTTTGATTTTTCTTTCTTTATACTTTTTCCTTTTTCTCTATTTTTTTAATTTTTCAATTGCCTTTGAATCAACTAGGAGCAACAAATAAATGGAAAACAGAAAAGGTGGACAGATTTGATAAAATTGAGCAGCCTGCAGAGCAATTAAACAACTAGTCTTATTGGTTTTGGTACCTAATATTTGCTGTAGAAAGGCAGTGGCTAAGGCTAAACAAAGATCATCACAAGAACCTAGAGATAAACAGGAGGAAACAGAAGAAAAACTAAGAAAAACAGAGTGGAAACAAGCTCACGGCAGCAATCTGTGCTCACGACAGAGAAACAACCGAAATCGTGTCGTACGGCAGCGAATCGGTGCGAAAAACGCTGTCCGACAGAGGTTCTAAGGCAGCGCGCGGGTGTTGCGGTGGTGTGCTGCGGGTGTGTTGCACGATGGAATTTTTAAGCGCACGCGGGTGGACTCCGAGTATGGCTAGGGTGGTGCGGGTGGGTGGCGGCAGCGTTTCGATGCGGTTTTGCACCACGGCAGGAGTCTGACAGGGACTAGGAGAGTGGGCATGGCAGCGAATTGGCGAGTTTTCTGCCGCGGGTAGGAAACAGATTTGAATCCGATTTTGACAAGGAGCCCGAGAGCAAACAACACCAATATTTTCTGCAGCAACAACAACTCAAAAAACTAGATCAACCTGTAAACAAGCTGTAGGTCTAGACTTTCCTGAGAGATTATACACACGGCAACAACTATTTTTGTTGGAATTTTCAGTATAGATCTAAACAAAGATGAACTAGATGAACCCTAACCCTAATAGATGAAAAACTAAAAATAGAAAATTAGATACGCAAATCAACAATAAACAGCAATTAGAGTAGCAATTTGGTGTTGATCTAGGCTCTGGCAAAACCTAACCCTAATATTTTTGGCTTTTTCTGGATAGGAAATAAAAACAACTAGACTATGGATAAATTTGCTCACCGAGTAAACCTGAGAATCTGATACCAAGATGATACGGGGTGGCCCAATCTTCTCAATGATCTTCTCTCTATTTTTGTGGATTTTGTGGATTTTGTGATAACTAGTGCTACACTGAGACCTCTCACTCGACTGACCCCTGTTGCCAGATGCAACAACAATCAAGCCCTTTGGATATTCTCAACTACACACTCTTGCACAAGTAATCAAAGATCACAAGTGGTCCTGTATCCCCCTATTCCCAATGGAATAAAAAGATATCACGCAACTTTGAAATGGTAAACTTCAAGTAGTATGCTTGGCAGCAATACAAACTAGAGGCTAGGGTTTTTAATTGGTTTAAACTGGATCTAATCTCCACAATTCGCAGGAGGGGAGTATATAAGGGGAAGGGGTGCAGCCACAAGGGTTCCTTGTGCAAGCAACAATCCCCCTACGACTAGGACTCCTAATTGGACTCTAAGAGAGGATATGTCGCACCCGGACTTCTAGAGGAGACACACAGCCCGCTAAATAGTAGATAATTGGTTTACGGGGCCTACCTGCACCCGCATCTCAATATGAGTAGGCCAACACGTAAACGTGTGACAACCATCCTCTACTATTCATCGTCTGTGAAACCATCCAATAGGAATCCGAATACTTCCATTGACGTACTTCATAACATACACACATGGTACGTCAACAGCATTTGAACAAGTGATACCACAACAAATCTCTAAGACACAAAGAAATAGAAATAAGTGGCAAAAGCTCTCACTAGAGCAGAGATAGCAAATACAGTCATGTAGAGGACACATGTCCCAACAAGTCATCATTACATCACAGCGGAAGCATCCAAAGTGTCTGAGTACAGACAAGATCCAAATAGGCCTAAGAGGCCGGAAATGAAAAGAACGGAGCCCATCCACGAAGTCTCGGATCCTGCCCGGGTCCGATATCTACTCGTCAGCAGCCTCGTCATACTCCACGTAGTAGCCACCATGGGGATCCTCGGAAACGTAGTCTGCAGAACCAGCAGCCCCAAAGGGGTCAGTACGGACGAGTACTGGCAAGCAAGACGCACAAGATACCAAAGTGTACCCGACAACACCAAGTACAGATGCTTTGGGTTCAACGGAAGATAGGTGATACAAAGGTGCGGCAGCGGGATGCACTAACCAACTACAGAGACACGCTACAACATCCGGCTAAAAGAAAGGGATAAGATAGCGCATCGGAGCCAACTACCACTAACCTCAAACAAACCCATCCTGGATCTCGCCCCTTATCCAAAGAAGCAATCCGAGGATAACCCACACAGTTGGATTAATGAAGGTTCAGGTTATTGTGTCAATATGCCTATTACTAGTCAGATTATTATTAATTAGGTGTAAGTGTTCTAATCCTTGTTAGCCAGCCCTATCACCAAGTCATCCATAACCGCGGACAACACGGCTTCTCGAGAAGATTTAGCCCTGCAGGGATGCACCAATTTGGCCGTACACGTAAGAATAACCCGCCAGGCGGGGATCAAACCCACCAAGCAGGCCCCTCAACACAACCCAACTCTTCTTCGCATCAAGCCCAAAGAACCCCGTGCAATTGAGCGCACGGCTAATCAAGCCCCACGAAGAAAAGGGGACCCTCATAGCACTCTAAGAACGTGTCTCCCTAAATGCCGACTACAAAAGTTACCACCCTGGCGCCAAGGGTTCGCACCTGCATATGCATGCGGCAAATGGAAAACCCGAACTAAATGAGGCGATTTGGACGAGATGCGAATCGAATCAAAGTTGCGGGGGGAGCCCATACACGCTTCCCACATGCGGTTAGCGCGCTCATCATGGATCTAGAGGACAAGAACCTTTCCTGAGTTCGACACTAGCAGGCCTCAAAACCATACCCGGCCTCCTGCCGGTGCCTTATCATCAAATTAGCATTACCTCAAACATTAACAGGTTGTTGTTTAACACATCAAGCCCCCAAAACATAATAACTATGGTTAAAGAAAAAAAAACGGACATCAGACTCGAGCATAAACAACACTAAGCATGCTAGTAAGACACAGGCCAACAAGCAACAGGGTTATAGGTGTCGAGGAGAGTCTATTTCAGGGTTACAGGATAACATGTCATAGGATCGGAACATAAGCAACGAATCATAAGGCTAGCAGGTTAGACAACGGAAAGTATCGGTATCAAGTGTGATACGGAAACAATGGTTCAGGTGAGTGAATACTTGCCTGCAAACTCAGTAGTCTGGTACTGGGCTAACTCCTCTGAAGTGGAATCATAAACCTCGTCTGTCTCAACGTCGTCGTCTATTCGAGAAGAAACAAACAAACAACGAAGAGAGATGGACAATCAATAACATGGCATAATGCACAAACATGGGATGATGCATGACATTTCAATGCAAGTAAGAGATCATGGACATGATCATCAAGTTAAATGAGTGTCCCAAATAAGTTTGCATTATTTGGAAACCTCTCATATTTATCTTAGTGGCCTATTATTAATATTAGTAAGACCAATACATCAAAAGTATTCCCACATGCATGAAATGATGCTTTTCTGTTATTAATTGAAGTTCTTTCCATTTTGGTATAGTTTCCATAATTTTTGGGTGAAGAAAATAATAAATAAGAATTAATTCTTATTGTTTTCATTTCTGCCATTTTTGGTAAACAATTTAAAAAGAGGTACTTTCGGTTACAAAAGCATGGGAAATACCTGAAAACATGTGGACAATGTTTCACTAAACATTTTGAGATATTAAACATAATTTTTGGATCATTATTGAATTTATTATGCATTTTTCCATAAGCATTTTTATTCTGCCCCTTTTAGTAAACAGAAGGAAACATGTTCAAATTTAATTCAATTGTGACCAAATAAAATACCACTGTGTAGAGTTTGTTAAGACAAAATTTTAGAGTCCAAGTTTGCTCAATTTGGGTGAACAGAACTCAAGTTATGAATTTTGCAAGATTTCAGTTTTTATTCCATTTTCTGTATTTAAATATTTAGTGCAAAATTTATTACAGAAACATGTTGCAACTTTGTTACTAACAGAAAGAGCACAAGATGCTGAATCCATAGAAATTTGAATCATTGAAATTGGAGCATTTTTCAATTTGTTATGGATTTTACAAATAAAGATTTAGTTCTGTTTTCTGGATTTCGAGAATAAAAGAAAATAGCCGAAACGTTTTCTACCGGGGCAGAGCCAGCCAGAGTGGTTGACAAGCGGGCCCAAACGCCACGCGGCGCTGACGAGGCGTGGGTGGCATCCGCACTGGACAACAAGGTCACCGACAGGTGGGACCGGATGCGCTCGGTACAAAATTGGAAAAAGTGGACGGAACGCCTCGGGTGAGATTCGAACCCGAGATCCAGGGGTGCGGATCGGTTGCGCTGCCACTAGGCTAACTTTGTTGTTGCGATGGATGCAGGTATCGTGGATACAAGAGGTAGCTCCTCGGGTGTTAACTGAACCTGACGGAAAAACACATGTTTCAGAATCGTAGGTGAACCACGACGGGCGGGAAGGACCATGTCGACCTCGATCTGGTGGCGTCGTGTGTGGTGCTGGTACGTTGCTAGAGGGGTGTGGTTGATGTATATCTATGTGCGTGTGGACTTGGCACGGGCGTGTGCTTGCCTCCATGGCATGGGACAGCTAGGTCCAGGGCGTCCATGGCGGACAGAACACGAGCAGGAAGAAAATCGCGGTGGTTACATGAATAATTAGAGAGGGGAACGGGCGGGAATCGGAAGAGGAACTCACCACAAGCCCGACCGTGTGCTCGGTGAGGTAGGAGGAGGTCGAGGACGGCGGCCGGAGCTCGCCGGAGTTGCTCCGGTCGGAATTCTTCAGAGAAAGGAGGGGAGATTGAGCAGGGAGGCTGATGAGGACATCCCTAACACATTTGTTATTCCTCCTATTGATGATGATGTTGCTGTTCAAGAGAAGCATGATGAAGTTAGAATTGGTCCAATGACAAGATCAAGAACTAAACTATTAGAACAGCAGGTGAACTCACTCCTTTTAAATTATGATGTTTGTTCTTATGAGAATTTTATACTACCTAAATCCCTACACTTATGTATGATTCAGGTTATTGATAACACAAACATCATGGGAGGCAAGGAGCATGGAATCATGGAGCAAGGCATTGGAGAACTCATGGAAGAAGATGATCATGCAAGTCCAAGGGAGAAGGAGGAGGCAGAATAATTGTTTTGTGTTCTCTCCAAACATAAGAGGCTGTCTATGGTTGGGAGAGAAGCCCATGCGCCCCAGGATGGTTCCCTCCAAACATAAGAGCCTGTCTATGGTTAGGAGAGAGTCCCACCCTAGTCTAATAAGGCCCTGTGTGGCTGGTTTGGCCGCACCCCCCTTGTGGGTCGGTTTGTACCCCTTTAGTCCGAGTCCAAACTTGTCTGGTTCGAGTCCTAGTTGGATTAGGTTGGTGCTTGCGCATCCAAGGTGTGGCCGCACCCCCTAGCCCTCATATATACCTCTTCACCTGCGTGTGAGAAGTTAGACTACCTTTATTCATAAACCCTAGAACTCCATTGTTGATTGCTTGAAGCATTCATCAGGAATTGATATTGCAAGTTTTGCGTGTTATCTGCTATTCCACTGGGAATTAGTTGATACAGGACCACTAGTAGTCAGTGGCTGCTCGTGCAAGTGTGTGGATTTACGAATATCCAAGGGATTGGTTGCTGCTGCAATTGGCATCAGGAATTAGCCGGAGAGTTCGTGGAGAGACACAAGTTATCTGATCCTTGTTATCGTGTGAGTTCATCGAGAAGATCGGGCAACCCCTTATCATCTTGGTATCAGATTTACAGGTTAACTCGGTAAGCTATCATGATCTTATAGATTAGTTCTTGTTTTCATTACCTACCCACCGAAAAAGCCACAAAAAAAATAGGATTAGTTCGAGCCATAGCCCTAGATCATCACCTCTCTCAAGTTTTAGTTGCTGTTTTGTGTTTGATTTTTGCGTTTTTTTCTCTTTTTTCTTTCGGTCTAGGTTTAGGGTTCTAAGTGTTCTTCAAGTTCTTCCACGGCTGCCCACAATTTTCCATCCAAAAACACCAATCCGATCCATATATACACCCAATTCGAGTTGGATTCGGTTTTGTACCGCGGCAGGAAAACAACCGTTTCTCTGCCGCCGCCGGACTCCTACCCGCAGTCGGAATCGGCCCCGTTGCGCGCTTACAAATCCGCCTCCGAGCCCTGTCTCACGCTTACCAATCCGAGCGCTGCGCGCTGCCGCGGCAGAAAATCGGCGCGTTTCGCTGCCGCGAGTACCCTGCCGCCCGCGCAAAACCACAACCATCCTCTGCCCTTGTGCGCGCGCGCGGCCTGCTGCCGTACGACAGCATTTTTGGCCGTTTTGGTGCCACGGCAGGCTGCCGTGAGCGAATTTCTTCGCTTTTCTCTGCCGTGAGTTCTTCCCCCTCTAGTTTCCTTTTTCTTTTTAGTTTTCGTTCACAATTATTTAGGATTTCTTTTCCAAACTTTGTGAACCATAGCTACTGCCTATCTACATATCAAATTAGGAGCATACCCATATAAGAATAGCTCGTTTTTGTGCTCACAGGCTGCTCAATCATCTGTTTCAACGTGCAGTTTTTCTAGAAAAAATTTCTCCGCGGTGCGACATATTGTGGTCAAAATAGAAAAAGGAAAAAAATTTGGCCCAAAAAGAGTGGAAAAATAAGAGAGAAAAACAGAAAATTAAGAGAGGAAACGAGGCCTCAAATTGTTGATCATTGCCACATGTTTTGGAGATGTTTACATGCTGTTTTGCACTAGTTCTTTGAGCAATCTTGTGCCTGTTTATAAGAGCTATAGCTATTGTCTTTCCAGAGCATTGCAATATTTTCCATACATATAATTGCATTGCCACAATTGTCTCCACTTTGGTGTGTGTTTCCTAGGTGCCATTTTTCAGTCATCACAAACAGCAAATAGGACTTGTTATTGGTGTTGTTAGGTATCCATACCAAGCCCCACTATATATCCTGCTTTGCCTTGTGTTAGCTAAAATCCCTGGGTATTCTTTTATTCACACCAAGCCATAGTACTACTGTTTTCTTGTGGTAAGTATTGCTATTCACTTTGGAATAGTAAGTTAACCCATTGCTTTGCTGTTTTGAGTGAGTTGTGAGAGAACACCACTTCCCATATTTTTGTTTTTCACTAACACATTAATCTATGGAGTCTTCTGTGGCTAGTGATGTGCAGGTGGATAAACATGGTGGGAAAGCTACTGAGGCTGCTGCTAAGAAATCTTTTGATGATCCTCTCACATGGGGAGACCTCTCCAAATTTAGAGACATGATCACATCCAGAATTGATAAAAAATTGGATGAATATGATGAAGTGGTAGCCACCCGAATGGATAAAAAGCTTGATGCCTATGATGAGAGTTTGAGGAGGGATTTACAGCAGATGGATATTAAAATTGAGAAAGCTGCTTCTCAAGAATCTGTTGATATTATGCAAGAATCTCTCACCAATTTGACTAGGCAAATCACACAATTGACTACTCAATTAGAGCAAAGAAATCATGATGATTGGGAACCAGGCCGAGTGCAAGCTTATAATGGCCGTGGTGATTTTCATGCTAAAAGAGTACAAGCTCCAAATAATACTAGAGAAGATGATGGTTTGGGCAAGCCAAAATTTTCTATTCCTCCTTTCTCTTTTGATTCTGATGATGTGGAGGAATATTTGATGTGGGAGCTTAAAATTGAGAAGCTATGGAGATTACATGAGTACACTGAGGATAGGAAGATTAAATTGGCTTCTTCTAGTTTTGATGGTTATGCTCTATTGTGGTGGGATAATATTACCAAACTGAGGGCAGAAAATGGTGATCCTGAAGTGGTTACTTGGGCTACTATGAAGCAACTCATGAGGAGCATATTTGTGCCAAAGAATTATGTGAGAACAGTATATGATAAATTGCAGCAATTGAAGCAAGGTACATTATCTGTTGATGCTTATTATAGAGAGATGGAGTTGATTCTTCAGAGGGCTAAAGTGAGAGAAGAACCAGAACATACTATGCAACGTTTTCTCTCAGGTTTGCAATTTAAAATCAGAAGCATTGTGAGGCACCTCCAATATACTGATATGAATGAATTGCTAGGTCATGCAAAAGAGGCAGAATCACAGCTAGCTGAGGAGGCAAAATTGAGTGCTAGAAGGCTGTTTCCACCTCGAAATAGTAATTTTTCTTCTCCATCATCACAGCCAGCACCTAGCCGTGGGGTATCTACACCCAAGGCCGAGAGCACACCCTCCACATCTAGGAGGCAAGTGCAACCAGCAGCAAGTGCTAGTGGATCCACCTCTTCCACAGCTCGAAATAGAGACATGTCATGTCACACATGTGGTGGAAAAGGCCACTTTAAAAGGGAATGCCCAAATAAAAAGATCATGCTTGTTAATGAAGAAAATGAGTATGAAACTGGAGATGATGCTGATCCTAATGAGGAGGATGATTCTGATGAGCAAGGAGGTCCATTGGATGCTTATGCTACACATTACCCCACTATTGTTTGCTCCCAAAAAGCTGCTGCTTTGAGTGTTATTCCTTCTCCAGAAAATCAGAGGTGCAATCTTTTCCAAACCAAGGCAATTGTAGGTCCTAAAATGGCTCGCAAAGTTATTATTGATGGAGGGAGTTGCAGAAATCTTGCTAGTAAAGACCTATGTGCAAAGCTGAAATTGAAATATATTCCACACCCTCATCCTTATTATATACAGTGGCTGAGTGATAAAGGAGAGATGAAGGTGAGCTACATGGTGAGAGTTGAGTTTCAAATTGGGCCCTATACTGACACCATTGAGTGTGATGTGGTGCCTATGTCTGTTTGTCACATGTTGCTTGGAAGACCATGGCAGTTTGACAGGAATGTTACACATAATGGGAGAGCAAACACCTACCAGTTGACTTGGCATGGGAAGGATATTATTTTGAGACCTATGACACCACAGCAAATTGTAAATGAGTCTCGTCAAAAAACTGAAGTGAATTTAGAGACTGAGAGTGAGAGAGAAAAACAAGAGAACTCTCCTTCTATGAGTGAAAAATATAAGCTGAGTGGTAAAAATAAAAGTGAGGGAGTGAGCCTATTATGTATGCTAGCCACCAAAGAGGATTTGAGAGAGTTTGGAGAGGACCCTACTATGCTTCCTATAGTGCTCATGCACAAGGGAGAAATTTTAGTTTCTTCTGACATGACCCCTATTCCTCTTGGTGTCTCTCATGTGTTGCAGGATTTTGATGATGTTTTTCCAGAGGAGGTACCAGCAGGGCTGCCACCATTGCGTGGCATTGAGCATCAGATTGACTTGATCCCTGGAGAAACATTACCAAACCGAGCCCCTTACAG
Source organism: Alopecurus myosuroides (assembly GCA_028641055.1). Lineage (NCBI taxonomy): Eukaryota > Viridiplantae > Streptophyta > Magnoliopsida > Poales > Poaceae > Alopecurus > Alopecurus myosuroides. The sequence continues at coordinate 110,021,512 of CM054063.1, read as the reverse complement.
GACTAATCCCCAAGAAACCAGGGAAATTCAGAAACAAGTGCAGGAGCTACTCGACAAAGGTTATATTCGTATTAGCTTATCTCCATGTGTTGTTCCTGTTATTTTAGTGCCTAAGAAAGATGGTACTTGGCGCATGTGTGTTGATTGTAGAGCCATTAACAACATCACTATTCGTTATCGTCATCCTATACCTCGTTTGGAGGACATGTTAGATGAATTAAGTGGTGCTGCTGTGTTTTCTAAAATTGATTTGCGTAGTGGTTACCATCAAATAAGAATGAAAGAAGGGGATGAATGGAAAACTGCTTTCAAAACTAAATTTGGTTTATATGAATGGTTAGTGATGCCTTTTGGTTTAACTAATGCACCTAGTACTTTCATGAGACTTATGAACCATGTTTTGAGAGAGTTCATTGGAAAATTTGTGGTGGTTTATTTTGATGATATTCTCATATATAGCCACAATGAAACTGTGCATGTTGATCACATTAGACAAGTCTTGCATGTTTTAAGAGCAAATCAATTATATGGTAATCTTGCTAAATGTTCTTTTTGCAAAGATAAGGTCATTTTTCTGGGATATGTTGTATCTAAACATGGCATTGAAGTTGATGAATATAAAATTGAAGCTATTAAAAATTGGCCTATTCCAACTAATGTTAGTCAAGTGAGAAGTTTTAATGGATTGGCTGGTTTCTATAGAAGATTTGTCAAGGATTTTAGTACTCTTGCTGCACCTTTGAATGATTTAACTAAGAAGGGTGTTGATTTTACATGGGGGTAGAACAAGATATTGCTTTTGATGAGATTAAGAACAAATTGATTTCGGCCCCATTGTTAATATTGCCTAATTTCAATAAACAATTCGAAATTGAGTGTGATGCAAGTGGTATTGGTATTGGTGGTGTGCTTATGCAAGAAAACAAACCTGTTGCTTATTTTTCTGAGAAATTGCATGGTGCCCAATTGAACTATTCGGTTTATGATAAAGAATTGTATGCACTTGTTAGAGTTCTTGAGGTTTGGAAACATTATTTGTGGCCAAAAGAATTTATCATACATTCTGATCATGAAGCATTGAGATTTTTAAAGAGCCAATCTAGCCTTAATAAAAGACATGCTAAGTGGGTTGAATTCATTGAATCATTCCCCTACATCATTAAATATAAGAAATGCAAAGATAATGTTGTTGCTGATGCTCTCTCTAGGAAAAATATGCTATTAACTCAATTGGATGTGAAAATTCCTGGTTTGGAGAGTGTAAAAGATTTGTATGCTCAAGACAATGATTTTAAAACTGCTTATGCGAATTGTTCTACTGTGAAAGCATGGGATAAATTTCATTTCCATGATGGATATTTGTTTAGAGCTAACAAATTATGTGTGCCCGAGTCGTCCTTGCGTTTGTTATTGTTGCAGGAATCACACAGTGGTGGATTGATGGGACACTTTGGGAGGGAGAAAACATTGATGATGTTGGCTGATCACTTCTATTGGCCACGTATGAGAAGAGATGTTGAGTGGTTTGTGAGACGTTGCATCACATGCAACAAGGCTAAGTCACAACTGAAACCTCATGGTTTATATACTCCTGTTCCTGCACCTACTACACCTTGGCAAGACATTAGTATGGATTTTGTGTTAGGATTGCCTAGGACTAAAAGAGGACATGATTCAATATTTGTGGTAGTTGATAGATTCTCTAAAATGTCACACTTTATTGCCTGCCACAAGAGCGACGATGCGTCGCATGTTGCTAATCTGTTTTTCAGGGACATAGTGAGATTACATGGAGTACCCAAGACTATTGTTTCTGATCGTGATGTCAAGTTCATGAGCTATTTCTGGAAGACACTTTGGGGGAAGTTGGGGACAAAGCTGTTGTTTTCCACTACTTGTCACCCCCAAACTGATGGACAAACGGAGGTGGTGAATCGCACATTATCCACATTGCTGCGAGCCATGATTAAAAAGAACCTGCGGGAGTGGGAGGAGTGTTTGCCTCATGTTGAGTTTGCATACAACAGGGCTGTGCATTCTACCACTCAGCTATGCCCGTTTGAGGCGGTGTATGGTTTCAAACCCATAACACCACTTGATTTATTGCCACTTCCTGTGGATGAGAGAGTTAATATGGAGGCTTCAAAACGAGCTGATTATGTTAAGAAGATCCATGAGAAGACCAAAGAAGCAATTGAGAAGACAGGAAGACATGTGGCTGAGAGGAGAAACAAGAAGAGGAAGGAGGTACTTTTTCAGCCCGGGGATTTGGTGTGATTACATTTTTGCAAGGATAGATTCCCCAAATTGCGCAAGTCCAAGTTGATGCCCCGTGGTGCTGGTCCTTATAAAGTGCTTCACAAGATTAATGATAATGCATACACAATTGATCTTCCTGGTGATGAGTTTGGTGTGAGTAATTCGTTCAATGTTGCTGATCTTTCACCATACCATGGAGAGGACCTTGATGCGTCGAGGTCGACGCCTTTTCAAGGGGGGGAGGATGATGAGGACATCCCTAACACATTTGTTATTCCTCCTATTGATGATGATGTTGCTGTTCAAGAGAAGCATGATGAAGTTAGAATTGGTCCAATGACAAGATCAAGAACTAAACTATTAGAACAGCAGGTGAACTCACTCCTTTTAAATTATGATGTTTGTTCTTATGAGAATTTTATACTACCTAAATCCCTACACTTATGTATGATTCAGGTTATTGATAACACAAACATCATGGGAGGCAAGGAGCATGGAATCATGGAGCAAGGCATTGGAGAACTCATGGAAGAAGATGATCATGCAAGTCCAAGGGAGAAGGAGGAGGCAGAATAATTGTTTTGTGTTCTCTCCAAACATAAGAGGCTGTCTATGGTTGGGAGAGAAGCCCATGTGCCCCAGGATGGTTCCCTCCAAACATAAGAGGCTGTCTATGGTTAGGAGAGAGTCCCACCCTAGTCTAATAAGGCCCTGTGTGGCTGGTTTGGCCGCACCCCCCTTGTGGGTCGGTTTGTACCCCTTTAGTCCGAGTCCAAACTTGTCTGGTTCGAGTCCTAGTTGGCTTAGGTTGGTGCTTGCGCATCCAAGGTGTGGCCGCACCCCCTAGCCCTCATATATACCTCTTCACCTGCGTGTGAGAGGTTAGACTACCTTTATTCATAAACCCTAGAACTCCATTGTTGATTGCTTGAAGCATTCATCAGGAATTGATATTGCAAGTTTTGCGTGTTATCTGCTATTCCACTGGGAATTAGTTGATACAGGACCACTAGTAGTCAGTGGCTGCTCGTGCAAGTGTGTGGATTTACGAATATCCAAGGGATTGGTTGCTGCTGCAATTGGCATCAGGAATTAGCCGGAGAGTTCGTGGAGAGACACAAGTTATCTGATCCTTGTTATCGTGTGAGTTCATCGAGAAGATCGGGCAACCCCTTATCAGAGGCGGCGGCTGGAGGGGAAAAGGAGAGAGCTAGGGTTAGGGTGTGGCTTCGGGGATTAAGTAGAGGGAGGAGGGAGCAGGTGGGGAGCTGCAGGTGGGGGAGGACCTCCCCTTCTCTGTCTCCGTACAGAGGAAGAAGAAGCCAAGCGATGGGAGGCGCTTGGGCCTAGTTTGGGGGGTTGTTGGTGGCTGACTGGGCCTTGTTGGCCCAGTTCGGCTGCCTCCCCCTTTTTCTTTTCTTTTTATTCCTTTTTTTTGTAGAAAAGAAAAGAGAAGGAAAAGAAGGGGTTTTTGGGATCCAACAATTTTGGTGATAATTTTTTATAAGTTCCTTATTGAAAAAGCCCAGTTGCACCAACTTTTGTTTTTCAAAATTTTAAATATTTGTTGATGTTTGAATTTTAAATGAATTTGCTTGAGCTTTGCAATAGTTGAATTATTTGAAAAATTAACCAAGTCACTCATTTGGAAAATCAAGTTTATGGGAAGCAATTAAACTATTTGATTTGAATATTTTATTTGAAAAGTTGTAACAGACCAAGTGTGAAACATATTGATTTGAATTTATTTGAAATTCCACACATGAATGCATTATGATGACATGATGCAAGACTTAAATTTAACCAGAAACAAAGCAATTGGGATTGTTTTCATACTTGGGATGTTACAGGATACAAACCGACCCACTTTAGGGGGTGCGGCCAAATATGGTATACAAACCATACCTACTATGAGTAGGATTTCTATATGGCGCATTGATATTCAATGCGCCGCCTCCTCATGTTTTCCATCTCCCTAAGTGTGGAATAACAAGCTAGTAATTGTTTTCCGCACTTTCATGATTGTTTTCACCATCTTGTACATTTGTTTTCACCATGGTAGTCTTGTTTCCACCATCTTGTAATCTTGTTTTCACCATGGTGCATTTGTTTTCACCACTTGTAATCTTGTTTTCCAGCATCTCCATGTTTTTTTCTAGCTCCTCTTGGTTGTTTTCTTCCACCATGTTTGTGTTATCAATAAACCTGATCATACATAAATGCATAGACTTAGGCAGTATAAAATTCTCATTATCACAAACATCATAATATATGAGGAGTGAATTCACCTGTTGTTCTAGTAGCTTGGTCCTTGATCTTGTCATAGGTCCAAGTCTCACTTCATCTTGTTTAAGTGTCAATGTACTAGGGATGTCCTCATCACTTCCTCTAGCTCTTGTGTTGATACTAACCATGTAGAGGGAATCAGAGAGCTCAAGGCCCAAGTCACTTCCTTGAAGAAAGACTTGGGGAAGTGTCATAAAGGGAAGTCCACACTTGAAAATTTGTTGCATGTCCAAAAATCCCCCAATGACAAGAGAGGACTTGGAGTCATTTCCAACTATAAGAACAAGTCCAAGGTAGACAAGAAGAAGATCCATGAACAAGTCAAGAATTTGGCCAAGATTGTTTGCTTCAAGTGCAAGGTTGAAGGGCATCATGTTATATCATGCCCTTTGAAGAAGAAGCAACTTAGTGAAAAGAAACAAGGAAAGCGGCCACAAGTTCAACCTCAATTTCAACTTGAAGTTGAAGAAAGGCCTCTTCCCAAGAAGACTCAAGCTAGTGTTTCTCAAGTTGAGAAATCAACTAAGAAGAATGGAAGTAGCCCGTGTTTCTATTTATGTCGTGAAAAGGGCCATCTTTCTTCTTCATGAACTAATGGTACATTATTCAACCCTATCATAATTGATGATGTGTATTCCAATCGTAAGGATAATGTGGGCAATGTGTTTGCCAAATATGTTGGTAATCAAAGTGGTGTCAGGAAAAGAACCAGTTGGGTTGCCAAGCCTATTGTGACTAACCTCTTAGGACCCAACCTGGTTGGGGACCAACAAGCTGAAACTTGATCAATAGGTGTTATAGGAGGGCATTGGAGACTTGGCTATATCATGAAGAATTAAGAGATATTCATCACTTATAGTTTTCTCAAGCCAAGTCATTTAGATTATCATGTCTCTATGTCATATTCCATGCTCCTTCTTGCAGTAACTTGTATTTACATTTTATATATACATTGAAAGTTGATTGCCCCTTTGCATGTGTTGATTTTGTACATTCCTTGTATTTTCTATATGTTGTGCTTACTACTTACTTATCCTTGAGTAATCTAGTATGTGTTTGTTGGTTCGCACAACATGTATGTATGAGTTTTCTTTGAGCCTTATTGTATCTTGCTTGTATCTTATTTGGCTCTTTTGAGTGATTAATGGACTATCCTATTTTGGGGGAATGATATGCCTTGGCACTTCATAATCCTAAAATTTTTGTACATGAGCAATACCATTTAGTGTTGACATTTAAATATTGTCTAGCCTCTATGTGTTATGTCATGATCATGAGACAATCAATTCTATAATGTCTATTAATTATCTCTAGTTGGTCTTTATTTGCCTCTTGTTAAGAAGATAAGGATTATCACATTATGGGGGAGTAATATCCTTTGTGCATATTACAAACCTAAAGAATGTGAACATTTGAGGTTTTTCCACCTAGAATTGATATTTTAAATTATCGTGATCCTATGTGGCATGTGTGCTCAAACAAGTTTCAATTTTCTTAAATGCCTTTATTTTCTCATCTTTTGGATCTTGTTTGTGAGAGAGTCTCTTGGTGCGGTTTTATTCAAATGTGCAGTAGTGTGTATTATCTCGTAAACCGGTTGCTTCATATTATATTAATTATTGCTTTGCATGATCATTCGACTATTGAAGCCACCAAAATTATCTATTTAAGCATGGTTTTTTAATTCCTATCCTTTTCATATACTTTTATTTTGTGAATATGATCATGAATATATATGAAACATACCACCGAGAGATAACTCCTTACTCCTTCTCCTTGATGTAACATCCCAAGTATGAAAACTTACATTTAGAATGTTTGATTCTTGTTTTATTAAAGTTTCGCATCATGTCATCATACTCATTACTTTGTTTGTATTTGTTTCATTTGTTTTCAGTTGGTTTGCATCTGTTTTTATTTGTTTTCACAATGGGAATTCAAACAATATTTCAAATGCTTTGTTCATACTTGTTATGTTACAACTTTCCAAATAAAAGGTTCAAATAAAACTTCCATTTGTTTCCATGAAAAATAACAAAAAGCTCAACTATTTATTTGTTCTTTAATAATCCACTTAATTCCAATTTGCAGTCAAAATTCAAATCAAATCACAAACAGCACCCAGTTTGAAATTATGAAAATTACCAAAACAAGTATAATCATTTGTTTCCCTTTTAAACCTTAAGGTTCAACCTATTTAAATTCTTGTTTTCAATAAGTCACTTAATCCAAAATTCATTCAAATTTGAACCAATTTACAAACAGCAAGTTTTTTTGAACTTTTTGGAAATCAAAACTTGGCAAGTGGTTGCTGTTGACCTAATCAACTCACACAAATTTTCTCAAAAATTTTCCTAACTCAAAACCCTAGTTTTCTTCCTATTTTCATTTCTGCAAAAAAAAAACTAACAGAAGAAAAATAAAAAAGGAAAAAAAACGCTCACAGAGGGGGGAGCAGCACAGCCCAGCCCACCTTTTTTTCTTCCCCGCGCGGCCCGGTACCCCTTCGCGTGTTCTTCTCACGGTACGGCGTGCATCCGGCACCGCCACGTCGGCGCCGTCGCGCGAGAACGGCCAGCAGCTGCCCCCTAGCCCTATATAGTGCACCCCCTATGTCCCCGAGCTAACCCTAGCCACCTGCCTCCCTCCTCCCTCGAGCTGCGCCTCCAATTCCCTCTCTCACCGGCGATTTCCCTCTCTGCCTCTGAATCTCCGAGCGCCGCCGTGTCTGAAACCATGGTGGTCACCGTCGTTGCCGTGCTCCTCCGTCCTGGCTAACTACGAGAACGAGATCCCCGTAGTCTCCTCGAGCTGGTGGACACCTCTGCGAGCACGGGAGCAGCTTGGATCTCCACCGCCATCCTCGCAGCTGCCGGCGACCTCCACCTCGCCGTCGAGCTCCTCCCTCTGAAGATCCTCCCGGTGATCACCTCCTCCTCCCTCCTCTCCTCATATCTCTCTGTCCGCGAGCACGCACGGCACACCAGCACGCACACCACCTACGCAGCAGCCCACCAGCACGGCAGCAACCACGGCAGCTCGCCGCCGGCATCGATCTCTGTCAGGTTCAGACAAACGCGCGCGCAGTTAAAATTCAGTTAACCTAACTGAACTATTTCCTCACTGCAACCCCTCTTCTGTCAAAACTGAAAACGTATCGCACTGGTAGCGCTCCACTGCGCGCTCGTCCGTGGCCTGGGTTCGAGCCCTGCGCCCGCGGAATAAACCCCAATTTTTGCGCAAGGCACTGACAGGCGTGGCCCACCTGGAAGTGGCCTCCGCTGCCACCTGTGCTGCCACGCAGCCCAGGGCCCTCTGTCAGTGGCAGTGGCTAGCCACTGCGGAGTAACAAACCTTTTTCTGCCTTTTCTTTTTAAATTAAATCTTATTTCTTTTGCAGTTTGGTCCCTGAAATGAAAATGCAAATAACTTTTATTTTATAAATCCAACTAATGCAAATAAAATATGTTTGTTGAACCAAATTTAATTCTCTACCTGTTTATAACATTTGTATTCTGTTTTGAATAATTCAAATGCATCCAAATTTCAAATTCAAACAATTCATTTAAAATTTGATTAATTGCATAACTAATTCATACTTAATCCAAATAACATAAATAAAATATGTTTTCCATGCCATTTTGAACCACCTTTTCAAATATAAATTTTGTTTCATGTTTTGAATAATTAAAATTGCTTAAATAATTTAAACCTTGTTTAAATCATTTAAATTTGCTAAATTCATAACTTGCTCAAATTAAATTATTTTTGAACATGAAAAATATGTTTTCAAATCAGAAAAACATAAACTTTTCAACTATGAATTTGAATTTATGTTTGGAACAAATAAAATTCAAATAATATTCATACTTGTTTTAAATTCAATTAAAACTTGTTTAATCTTGTTTAATTCATAATAAATTCATCCCAAATCCTTTTTCAACAAGTGAAACATGTAATCCACCCAAAATTTTATGATCTTTTCAAATATGAATTTTGTTATTTGTTTTGAACAATTAAAATTGGTGAAAACAACAAATGCTTGTGTAACACCTTTAAGGAACCAAAATTCCTTAACTTAATAACTAAAATTCCAAACTTGGTAAACCTTATTTCAAAATTGTTTCTATTGTTGTTATTTTTCTGTTTTCCTCATCCATGCATCATACTAATCCACTTTCACCTGTTGATTAGTGGTAAAACAAATATTCCAACCTTAATTGATGGGCTTTTCATATGCAACTCAAATTGCATGTGGGTCCATTTAATCATGTTATGTTACCATGTCAACTAGTTTATTTTGATGCATCAATTAAATGGTCATGCATCATCCCATGATTGTGCACTATGCCATGTTATTGATTGTTTGTCTCTTTGCGTTGTTTGTTTGCTTCTTCTCGAATAGACGACGACGTTGAGACAGACGAGCTTTACGACACCCCTTCTGAGGATCTAGCTCAGTACCAGGCTGCTGCGTTTGCAGGCAAGTATTCACTCACATGAACCATTGTGTTCCTTTCAACATTGGATACCGATACTTTCCGTTGTCTATTCTGCTAGCCTTATGAATCGTTGCTTCTGTTACGAACCTATCACATGTTATCCTTTAACCCTGATATAGCCTCACCTCCACACCTATAACCCCATTGATTGTGGCCCGTGTCTTACTAGCATGCTTAGGGTTGTTTTGCTCGAGTCTGTTACCCGTTACTTCCTGTTACTATATTTTCATTATGTTCTGGGGCTCGATGTTAAACAACAACATGTTAATTTTGAGGTAATAATAATTTGATGATAAGGCACCGGCAGGAGGCCCGGCGTGGTTTTGAGGCCTGCTAGTGTCGACCCTAATTAGGAAAAGGGTCTTGTCTACTGATCCATGATGAGCGCACTAACCGCCTGTGGGAAGCGTGTATGGGCGCCCCCCTCAATTTGATTCGATTCACATCTCGTCCAAATCGCCTCATTTAGTTCGGGTTTTCCATTTGCCGCATGCATATGCAGGTGCGAACCCTTGGTACCAGGGTGGAACTTTTGTAGTCGGCATTTAGGGAGACACGTTCTTAGAGTGCTATGAGGGTCCCCTTTTCTTCGTGGGGCTTGATTAGCCGTGCGCTCAATTGCACGGGGTTCTTTGGGCTTGATGCGAAGAAGAGTTGAGTTGTGTTGAGTGCCCCGCTTGGTGGGAGGCATTCCATCTGGCGGGTTATTCTTACGTGTACGGCCAAATTGGTGCACCCCTGCAGGGATAAATCTTCTCGAGAAGCCGTGTTTTCCGCGGTTATGGTTAACTTGGTGAAAGTACTGGCTAACAAGTACTCAGAACAACTTACACCTAACTAATGATAACCTGACTAGTAATAGCCTTATTGCCACAATAACTTGATCCATCACTAATCCAACTGTGTGAGTTATCCTCGGATTGCTTCTTTGGATAAGGGGCGAGATCCAGGATGGGTTTGTTTGGAGTTAGTTGTTAGTTGGTTACGGTACGCTATCTCATCTCCTTTTCTGTTAGCCGGAAGTTGTAGTAAGTTCTGTAGTTGGTTAGTGCAGCCAGCTGCCGCATCTTTGGTATCACCCTTTCTTCCGTTGAACCCAAAGCATCTGTGCTTGATGTTGACGGGTTACATTTTGGTGAACTGTGAGTCTTGCTTGCCAGTACGTTTATGTACTGACCCCTTTGGGGCTGTGGTTTCCGCAGACTACGCTTACGAGGATCCCCGTGATGGCTACTACGTGGAGTTTGACGAGGCTGCTGACGAGTAGATAGCGGACCCGGGCAGGATCCGAGACTACGTGGATGGGCTCCGTTTTCCTTTCATTCCCGGCCTCTTAGGCCTATTTGGTTTTGTTTGTACTCAGACCTGTTGAATGCTTCCGCTGTGATGTAATGATGATATGTTGGGACATGTGTCCTCTGGATGATTGTATTTGCTATCTCTGCTCTAGTGAGAGCTATTTGCAACTTATTCCAATCTTTTGTGTCTTAGAGATATGTTGTGCTATCATTCTGTTAAACGCCGTTGACGTACCATGTGTGTATGGTATGAAGTACGTCAATGGTCGTATCCTGATTTCTATGGGATGGTTTACGTAGACGATGAACAGTAGGGGTTGGTTGTCACACATACGTGTGTTGGCCTACTCGTAAGAGATGCGGGTGCCGGTAGGCCCCGTAATCCAATCAACTACTGTTCAACGGAACTGCGAGTATCCTCTAGAAGTCCGGGTGCGACAAATGGTATCAGAGACTGTCTGCCTGTAGGATCCCTTTTACTGGTCGCAGTTGAGTCTAGAAAGTATTTTGTAGCTATATAGGAAAAATGAAACGTGAGAGTAGGAATTCTGCCATTTTATTTCTTTCCCCACCCACCCTCCCTTTTCTGGTAAGGAAGTGCAACGTTGTTTTCTCTTCTCGTCTAAACTTTCAAGTTAGGATTTCACGAATCCTGGTTTCTCTGGGATAGTTATATCTACTAGACCATAGGAATGGAGGTGGTTGTGACATGATTTATCATGTTGCCTACTCACGATTGAGAACGAAGGCGTGTAAGCCCCGGAAGCAAATCCTCTATTCCTTAAGCAGTAGATATTGATCCTTTAGAAGCCCGGATGGGGTTTCCGTAGTACCTCAGGAGTTTTTGGTCTCGTGTTTCCCGATGTTGCTTCGATATTCTGTCCTTCTCAACATCCTTTCGTCCGTTGAAACCTTGTTGTTGCTTTCCACTTCAGTTCTTCTACCGGCGTCTAATCAAAACTTCCCCGATCATCTGCAGATGGATCTCAGGTTCTACCCGCAGGTGGTTCGGATGACTCGTTGCGAGAGCACTGCCGGTTATCCGGAGATGCTGAGAGACATGGTCACTTATCTGGGGTTCCGTTGGGCACCAGAGTACCAGGTCTACGAGCAGCAGCGAGAGTTTGACCAGACCTACTACCAGGCTATCGTCTACATTCTGTCAGATGATGGCATGAGCGTAGTCCACCGCTACCAGGCAGTGGGTTCCACAGTGGATATGGCCGTGCAGCAGGCAACTTACGTGAGTCTCACCGTCCTTCGTGCTGACTACTGGGGATTTGACGATTCTATCTATCGCCACATCCCCCGTGGTTACATCACTTCGGAGGGAGCTCACTTCACTCTCTACGACAACTTGGATGTTTATGAGCATGATAACTCTAGGCTGCACACCACCGCTCAGTTTGTGAGGCACAGTGACGCAGTTGCCAGCACACTGTCTCAGGAGTTGGCTTTAGTCAGAGAGCAGCTCTACCTTGCTTTGACTCGTCTGGCGACTTATACCACAGACTTTGTTGGAGATGAGTGCTTTGCACGTTTCGATCAGCCAGTTGGTCGTCGTCTGCCAGATGCTGGGGGTTACGAGCCGATCAGAGGTCCACTCCTCAACCTCGGTGCTGGTTACACTGGGATTCCACGCTTTGGAGCACAGGGAGTCGAAGCTATGTACTTCACCACACCTAGAGTCGCTCTCAGACCACGTCAGATCTATGTGGATCCTCGTTCTACCTACTTTCGTGGGCGTGCTCCTCACCGTACCTCTCGCCGTACTCCTAGTCGCCGTCCTGCGTGATGAGCATGGGAGTACCGATGTATCCATTTTTAGCTATGTTTAGTTATCCTTTGACATTCGAACCATTTGTGGTGTGTGGGATATTCTGATGTATTTGAACATGTGATGATGTACCTGTTGGTTATCTATTCATGCGTCGGAATAATCTCTCTTTCGGTTTCCAAGTCTATCGTTATCTATTGTTGTGCTAAAATGCATTTCCATTCAGGATGCCGCCAACAAGGAACACCCCGCCTGAGCTACCGCCAATCACGGAGCTGTTGACTCAGATGACCCAAGTCATGGCACAGATGGCCCAGTTCCAGACTAACCAGCACAACAACCAGAATGCTCCACGAGTCAGTATCAAGGAGTTTCTCAGTCTGGGGCCGAGAGCTTTCGTGGCAACACGCGAGCCTCTGGATGCTGATGACTGGATCCGTGAGATAGCTAGGGCTCTGGAGATTGCTCACGTTGCTGAGGAAGACAAGGTCAAGTATGCCTCCTACCTGTTGAAGGGCCAGGCAGCTACTTGGTGGGAAAACTACCAGACCATGAGAGCTGGCTATCCAATCACCTGGGGTTGTTTCAAGGAAGCTTTCCTGAAGCACCACATTCCAGATGGTCTCATGGAAAGGATGCGTGAAGAGTTTTGCTCTCTCAAGCAGGGCAAGCTGGACGTCATTGGCTATCAGAGTGAGTTCAATCGCCTCGCTCGTTACGCTGGTGATGAGGTGTCCACTGAGGCTAAGAAGATGGCAAGGTTCCGCAGAGGTTTTAACCCGGAACTCAAGTACGCCCTCACCAACATCAAGACCAAAGACTTCGAGGAGCTCGTGAACACCGCGATCAATGAGGAAAATGGGCGCAAGGCGTTCGAGGAGTCTCGGAAGCACTCGCGTGAGGGTGGTTCCTCCTCCAACATGACCACCCCTCCGCAGAAGCGCCGCATCTGGGTGCCAAATGGTGCTGTCACTCGGGCTCCATATGCCCAAGCTTCTCCAGGCTTCGCTACCCGCCCACCCAACCCTGTTCAGATGCATGATCAGAGGGCTTCGATGGGGCAGCCAAGGCCAGGGCCTCCTCGTGTCGTCACTTGCTACAAGTGCAAGCAGACGGGGCACTACGCTGACAAGTGCACGCAGAGGCAGCTACCTCCACCACCACCTCGTCCCAACACAAACCAGGCAATGGTGCGTGCTCCCCCGGCTAAAGCCTTCAACTCCAACAACAGGCCTGTCGGGAGGACTGCAAGGGTGAATCATGTCAACATCGACAAAGCTGAGGAAGCTCCTGACGTCGTTCTCGGTATATTACCCGTAAACTCTTTTCCAGCTAAAGTGTTGTTTGATACCGGAGCATCGCATTCTTTTGTGTCAAAGATTTTTGCCGCAACAAACAACCTAATGGTGGTTCCACTAAGCAATCAAATCACTGTTCACTCCCCGGGATCTCAAATGTTGACTTCCAAGATAAGTAAGGATAATCAAATCCTAATTGGAGGCCACATTTTCCTTGCTTCACTCATGTTGCTGGGAAGTTCTGACATTGATGTCATTCTTGGTATGGATTGGTTGAAAGCTAATAAAGCTACGATTGACTGTGCTCAAAAGTCAATAACTCTGTTCCACCCCTCTGGCCAGATAGTCTATTCTCCAAATGAATCAAGTTCTGTTCAGCTATTCACCCTCGATGCAAAACCTCTACCTCTACTTGAAAATGTTCCGGTGGTTTGCGAATTCCCTGACGTCTTTCCAGAAGAGTTGCCAGGGATGCCTCCGGACAGAGCAGTTGAGTTCATGATCGAGCTTGAACCAGGTACTGCTCCAATCTCTAAGCATCCATACAAGATAGCTCCTCCTGAACTGAAACTGTTAAAGGAGCAAATCGATATGTACATGGAAAAAGGTTACATTCAACCTAGTTCCTCGGCTTGGGGTTGCCCAACTCTGTTCGTTGCGAAGAAGGATCACACAAAGAGACTCGTTGTTGACTATCGTCCTCTTAACGAGAAAACCATCAAAAACAAGTATCCAATTCCTCGCATCGATGATCTTTTTGATCAACTTGCTGGAGCCTCAATATTCTCCAAGTTGGACTTGAGGATGGGTTACCATCAAATAAAGATCAGAAAGGAAGATATTCCAAAAACAGCCTTCACCACTCGGTACGGTCTATATGAATACACCGTCATGTCCTTTGGTCTAACCAATGCACCGGCGACATTCTCTCGACTCATGAATTCTGTTTTCCATGAATACCTCGACAAATTCGTTGTGGTATATCTTGATGACATTCTGGTCTACTCAAAATCTGAGGAAGAGCATGAAGAACATCTTCGTCTCACTCTCATGAAACTTCGCGAGCATCGTCTATATGCCAAGTTCTCCAAATGTGAGTTCTGGATTCCAGAAGTTGCTTACCTTGGTCATATCATCTCTGCCAAAGGCATAGCCATTGATCCAGAAAAGGTTAAAGCAATTGTTGCTTGGAAACCTCCTAAGACGGTAAAGCAAGTAAGAAGTTTTCTTGGCTTGGCTAGCTATTGCCGTCGTTTCGTCCAAAACTTCTCCAAGATTGCCAAACCTCTCACTGATCTCACAAAGAAGGACAAGAAGTTCGTTTGGTCTCCACAATGTGATGAAAGTTTCAATCTCCTCAAGACTAAACTCACTTCTACCCCAGTTCTAGTTGGCCCAGATACTACCAAACCTTTCCAAATATTCTGTGATGCATCTCTCCAAGGTCTAGGTGCAATTCTTATGCAAGAACGTCAAGTTGTGGCTTATGCTTCACGTCAGTTGAATGCCCATGAGCAAAACTATCCCACACATGACCTTGAACTAGCAGCAGTTGTGTTTGCCCTCAAGAAATGGAGACAATACTTGTTGGGTAATCGCACTGAAATCTTTTCCGATCATAAGAGTCTGAAATACATCTTCACTCAACCAGATCTAAACCTCAGGCAAAGGAGATGGATTGAAAAGATTAAAGACTTTGATCTCACCATTTCTTACACTCCAGGCAAGGCTAATGTTATGGCTGATGCTCTCAGTCGCAAATCCTATTGCAATAATCTCATGATCATGGAAAGCCAACCTCCACTTCATGAAGAATTCCAGAAGCTGAACCTTGGTCTTGTTCCTCAAGGCTATCTTGCAAGCTTGACAGCCAGTCCAACTCTCGAGGACAAGATTCGTTCTGAACAACTTCGTGATGCTGAAATCAAGAAGATGGTTGAACACATCAAAGAAGGCAAGGAGAAATTTAAGTCCTTCTCAATTGATGACAAAGGAACTGTGTTCTTCGAAGGACGCATTGCAGTTCCTCAAGTTCAAAGTCTCAAAGATGTTATTCTCAAGGAGGCTCATGAAACTCCTCTCTCCATCCACCCTGGAAGTACAAAGATGTACCAGGATCTTAAGACGCTGTATTGGTGGCCTGGCATGAAACGTGAAATTGCTCAATACGTTTCTGAATGCGACGTTTGTCAACGTGTTAAGGCAGTCCATAAAAAAACAGCCGGTCTTCTCCAACCTCTGAAAATTCCTGAGTGGAAGTGGGACATGATTGAAATGGACTTTGTCACTAGTTTTCCAAAGTCCAAGAAGGGAAACGATGCAATCTTCGTTGTTATTGATCGTCTCACTAAAGTAGCTCACTTCTTTGCTGTCAAACAAACAATCTCAGCTAGCCAGTTAGCAGAACTCTACACAGCAAAGATTGTTCCTCTTCATGGTGTTCCATTGGAAATAAGCTCAGACCGTGGAAGCATATTCACTTCTCATTTCTGGAAAAGCTTCCAAGAAGCATTGGGCACCAAACTTCTGTTCAGCACAACTTACCATCCTCAGTCTCAGGGGCAAGTCGAAAGAGTCAATCATATTCTCGAGGATATGCTCAGAGCATGTGGTATCTCTTTTGGCATGAAATGGGAGGAATGCCTTCCATATGATGAATTCTCCTACAACAACAGCTTCCAGGCAAGCCTAGGCATGGGACCATTTGAAACTCTCTATGGCCGCAGATGCAGGAATCCAATCAATTGTTCTGGAGCTGGTGAACGTTCACTCTTAGGCCCTGACATTGTTAAGGAAGCCGAAGAGAAAGTTCGCATCATTCGTGAAAATCTCAAGATTGCTCAGTCTCGTCAGAAAAGCTACTATGACAGCAAGCACAGGGATATGATATATGCACCTGGCGACAAAGCATATCTCCGTGTAACTCCCCTCAGAGGCACTCATTGTTTTGGTGTGAAAGGAAAGCTTGCACCAAGATACATTGGTCCTTTCAACATTCTCTCAAGGCGTGCGGAAAATGCCTATCGTCTTGAACTTCCAGAAAAACTATCCAAGGTGCACGATGTGTTTCACGTGTCACAGCTCAAGAGGTGTTTCAAAGATCCAGATCGTGCAGTTGATCATGATTCAATTGAACTGCAAGATGATCTATCTTATGAGGAGCACCCTGTTCGTATTCTTGATGAGACCGAGCGTAAGACTTGCAACAAGAGCACCAAGTTCTTGAAAGTGCAGTGGTCGCATCATTCCGATAAAGAGGCAACGTGGGAGACCGAAGAGGATCTTCGCAAGAAGTATCCGGACCTTTTCTCTTCTCAGTAGGAATCTCGGGGCGCGATTCCTTCAAGGGGGGCGTTTTGTACCATCCCAAGTATGAAAACTGCCATTTAGAATGTTTGATTCTTGTTTTATTAAAGTTTTGCATCATGTCATCATACTCATTACTTTGTTTGTATTTGTTTCATTTGTTTTCAGTTGGTTTGCATCTGTTTTTATTTGTTTTCACAATGGGAATTCAAACAATATTTCAAATGCTTTGTTCATACTTGTTATGTTACAACTTTCCAAATAAAAGGTTCAAATAAAACTTCCATTTGTTTCCATGAAAAATAACAAAAAGCTCAACTATTTATTTGTTCTTTAATAATCCACTTAATTCCAATTTGCAGTCAAAATTCAAAATTCAAATCAAATCACAAACAACACCCAATTTGAAATTATGAAAATTACCAAAACAATTAGAATCATTTGTTTCCCTTTTAAACCTTAAGGTTCAACCTATTTAAATTCTTGTTTTCAATAAGTCACTTAATCCAAAATTCATTCAAATTTGATCCAATTTACAAACAGCAAGTTTTTTTGAACTTTTTGGAAATCAAAACTTGGAAAGTGGTTGCTGTTGACCTAATCAACTCACACAAATTTTCTCAAAATTTTTCCTAACTCAGAACCCTAGTTTTCTTCCTATTTTCATTTCTGCAAAAAAAAACTAACAAAAGAAAAATAAAAAAGGAAAAAAACGCTCACAGAGGGGGGAGCAGCACAGCCCAGCCCACCTTTTTTTCTTCCCCGCGCGGCCCGGTACCCCTTCGCGTGTTCTTCTCGCGGTACGGCGTGCATCCGGCACCGCCACGTCGGCGCCGTTGCGCGAGAACGGCCAGCAGCTGCCCCCTAGCCCTATATAGTCCACCCCCTAGGTCCCCGAGGTAACCCTAGCCACCTACCTCCCTCCTCCCTCGAGCTGCGCCTCCAATTCCCTCTCTCACCGGCGATTCCCTCTCTGCCTTTGAATCTCCGAGCGCCGCCGTGTCTGAAACCATGGTGGTCACCGTCGTTGCCGTGCTCCTCCGTCCTGGCTAACTACGGGAACGAGATCCCCGTAGTCTCCTCGAGCTGGTGGACACCTCTGCGAGCACGGGAGCAGCTTGGATCTCCGCCGCCATCCTCGCAGCTGCCGGCGACCTCCACCTCGTCGACGAGCTCCTCCCTCTGAAGATCCTCCCGGTGATCACCTCCTCCTCCCTCCTCTCCTCATATCTCTCTGTCCGCGAGCACGCACGGCACACCAGCACGCACACCACCTACGCAGCAGCCCACCAGCACGGCAGCAACCACGGCAGCTCGCCGCCGGCATCGATCTCTGTCAGGTTCAGACAAACGCGCGCGCAGTTAAAATTCAGTTAACCTAACTGAACTATTTCCTCACTGCAACCCCTCTTCTGTCAAAACTGAAAACGTATCGCAGTGGTAGCGCTCCACTGCGCGCTCGTCCGCGGCCTGGGTTCGAGCCCTGCGCCCGCGGAATAAACCCCAATTTTTGCGCAAGGCACTGACAGGCGTGGCCCACCTGGAAGTGTCCTCTGCTGCCACCTGTGCTGCCACCCAGCCCAGGGCCCTCTGTCAGTGGCAGTGGCTAGCCACTGCGGAGTAACAAACGTTTTTCGGCCTTTTCTTTTTAAATTAAATCTTATTTCTTTTGCAGTTTGGTCCCTGAAATGAAAATGCAAATAACTTTTATTTTATAAATCCAACTAATGCAAATAAAATATGTTTGTTGAACCAAATTTAATTCTCTACCTGTTTATAACATTTGTATTCTGTTTTGAATAATTAAAATGCATCCAAATTTCAAATTTAAACAATTCATTTAAAATTTGATTAATTGCATAGCTAATTCATACTTAATCCAAATAACATAAATAAAATATGTTTTCCATGCCATTTTGAACCACCTTTTCAAATATAAATTTTGTTTCATGTTTTGAATAATTAAAATTGCTTAAATAATTTAAACCTTGTTTAAATCATTTAAATTTGCTAAATTCATAACTTGCTCAAATTAAATTATTTTTGAACATGAAAAATATGTTTTCAAATCAGAAAAACATAAACTTTTCAACTATGAATTTGAATTTATGTTTTGAACAAATAAAATTCAAATAATATTCATACTTGTTTTAAATTCAATTAAAACTTGTTTAATCTTGTTTAATTCATAATAAATTCATCCCAAATCCTTTTTCAACAAGTGAAACATGTAATCCACCCAAAATTTTATGATATTTTCAAATATGAATTTTGTTATTTGTTTTGAACAATTAAAATTGGTGAAAACAACAAATTCTTGTGTAACACCTTTAAGGAACCAAAATTCCTTAACTTAATAACTAAAATTCCAAACTTGGTAAACCTTATTTCAAAAGATTATATTGTTGTTATTTTTCTGTTTTCCTCATCCATGCATCATACTAATCCACTTTCACCTGTTGATTAGTGGTAAAACAAATATTCCAACCTTAATTGATGGGCTTTTCATATGCAACTCAAATTGCATGTGGGTCCATTTAATCATGTTATGTTACCATGTCAACTAGTTTATTTTGATGCATCAATTAAATGGTCATGCATCATCCCATGATTGTGCACTATGCCATGTTATTGATTGTTTGTCTCTTTGCGTTGTTTGTTTGCTTCTTCTCGAATAGACGACGACGTTGAGACAGACGAGCTTTACGACACCCCTTCTGAGGATCTAGCTCAGTACCAGGCTGCTGAGTTTGCAGGCAAGTATTCACTCACATGACCCATTGTGTTGCTTTCAACATTGGATACCGATACTTTCCGTTGTCTATTCTGCTAGCCTTATGAATCGTTGCTTCTGTTACGAACCTATCACATGTTATCCTTTAACCCTGGTATAGCCTCACCTCCACACCTATAACCCCATTGATTGTGGCCCGTGTCTTACTAGCATGCTTAGGGTTGTTTTGCTCGAGTCTGTTACCCGTTACTATATTTTCATTATGTTCTGGGGCTCGATGTTAAACAACAACCTGTTAATTTTGAGGTAATAATAATTTGATGATAAGGCACCGGCAGGAGGCCCGGCGTGGTTTTGAGGCCTGCTAGTGTTGACCCTAATTAGGAAAAGGGTCTTGTCTACTGATCCATGATGAGCGCACTAACCGCATGTGGGAAGCGTGTATGGGCGCCCCCCTCAATTTGATTCGATTCGCATCTCGTCCAAATCGCCTCATTTAGTTCGGGTTTTCCATTTGCCGCATGCATATGCAGGTGCGAACCCTTGGTACCAGGGTGGAACTTTTGTAGTCGGCATTTAGGGAGACACGTTCTTAGAGTGCTATGAGGGTCCCCTTTTCTTCGTGGGGCTTGATTAGCCGTGCGCTCAATTGCACGAGGTTCTTTGGGCTTGATGCGAAGAAGAGTTGAGTTGTGTTGAGTGCCCCGCTTGGTGGGAGGCATTCCATCTGGCGGGTTATTCTTACGTGTACGGCCAAATTGGTGCACCCCTGCAGGGATAAATCTTCTCGAGAAGCCGTGTTTTCCGCGGTTATGGTTAACTTGGTGAAAGTACTGGCTAACAAGTACTCAGAACAACTTACACCTAACTAATGATAACCTGACTAGTAATAGCCTTATTGCCACAATAACTTGATCCATCACTAATCCAACTGTGTGAGTTATCCTCGGATTGCTTCTTTGGATAAGGGGCGAGATCCAGGATGGGTTTGTTTGGAGTTAGTTGTTAGTTGGTTACGGTACGCTATCTCATCTCCTTTTCTGTTAGCCGGAAGTTGTAGTAAGTTCTGTAGTTGGTTAGTGCAGCCAGCTGCCGCATCTTTGGTATCACCCTTTCTTCCGTTGAACCCAAAGCATCTATGCTTGATGTTGACGGGTTACATTTTGGTGAACTGTGAGTCTTGCTTGCCAGTACGTTTATGTACTGACCCCTTTGGGGCTGTGGTTTCCGCAGACTACGCTTACGAGGATCCCCGTGATGGCTACTACGTGGAGTTTGACGAGGCTGCTGACGAGTAGATAGCGGACCGGGCAGGATCCAAGACTACGTGGATGGGCTCCGTTTTCCTTTCATTCCCGGCCTCTTAGGCCTATTTGGTTTTGTCTGTACTCAGACCTGTTGAATGCTTCCGATGTGATGTAATGATGATATGTTGGGACATGTGTCCTCTGGATGATTGTATTTGCTATCTCTGCTCTAGTGAGAGCTATTTGCAACTTATTCCAATCTTTTGTGTCTTAGAGATATGTTGTGCTATCATTCTGTTAAACGCCGTTGACGTACCATGTGTGTATGGTATGAAGTACGTCAATGGTAGTATCCTGATTTCTATGGGATGGTTTACGTAGACGATGAACAGTAGGGGTTGGTTGTCACACATACGTGTGTTGGCCTACTCGTAAGAGATGCAGGTGCCAGTAAGCCCCGTAATCCAATCAACTACTGTTCAACGGAACTGCGAGTATCCTCTAGAAGTCCGGGTGCGACACTTGACAAGCGATAATCTTATTTGTGGTAGAATTTATTGATCATATTTTACTTGGGATATTGCTTTTATTTTCCAAATTTCTTGCCAAGGAATTGCTTTGTGCTCACTCCCATCATCTTCCTTTCTTATTGAGAATCCCTTTGTTTACTCGTATTTGTTTGGTGTTCTAATTTGTAAAGCTAAAGAAAGGATCCCATTTGTGTGCATATTGTATTAAAATTCAAAATTATAAATAATGCACAAATCACGGGGGAGCTTTCCTATATTATTAAAAACACTAGTTTTTTTTTCTTTAGATCTTTCTCAATTGGTATTTAATCCCGATGACGTGTCTTTAGGGAAGACAAACCTTTTCGTGCTGGTACTTTGTGCCATCATGAAAAGTGTAGAGGGTTTGGTTTAGTTGTTGGAACCTTTCTCTTTTTAGGAGTTGTTATCTTACTAATTGCTTTATTTTCAAATTGATCTATTTTGGATAGTGGACTTCTTTTCGTTAATGAATCTTTCTTTTGACATCTCTTTTGGGAGTTCAATATCTCATTTCTTGATGTAACTTCTAATTGGTTTCTTTGAAGTGTCAATTGGTTCTTTGTGATCTCGTTTTCACTTGTCTTTTGGTTCTTGAAACTCTTTGCATTCATATTTACTAATGTATTTCTTGTGGCGTGCTTATTTTCTTTGATCCAATATATAGGGTAAACTCCACCGAATCATAAATCGGCTAAGATGTGCATGGAATTAAATTTCATACCTATATGCACATATTTATGTGGAGCTTATCCTATGTATTGTAGTTTGTCTAACTACTTTGGACCCAATGTATTTGGGGGCCATTTTGTGCTTAAATATGTTTTAGGTACATTTGAGATGCCTTGGATGCTTGCATTATTCCGAAGGAAGGTGTTGTCACCATGTGCTTATCGGAGTCAAGCAAGCATGATGGATTAATTCTTATCTACAAAAACATCTCCAATGCCATCTCGGTAACAAGTATCTACCTCATGCACACATTTCTAGTACTCAACCTTGTGTAGGTTGCATCATGGCATGAAAATTCTTTATTTGCAAAAACTTTTTCCCTTTGTGATACTTGCTTCTATCAAAACATTGCAACTATCTCTTTTTCACTTATTGACATTTGTGATGTCTTTGGTGTGTTTGTGTTGGAAATTCATGTATCCCCATTTAAGATAAAATTGAGCTATGTGCTATGCTTTCAATTAAAAAAATCTTATTGGTGTATTTATGACTTCCTCTTGGATATCATGTTCTTCACTTTTGTAACTATTTTGTGTGTACATGCTTCTTTGTGGATACATATTATCATGATTTGTGTCCACTTAGAAAATTATACACATGAGAGGAGTTACATCTCTTTTTGGTATCCTATTCCTTTGGAGTCCACCCTTCTTATACCCTTCTCATTTTTTGTGACTCCGGAAAGTATTTTCCTTATGAGTGCTTGTCTTATATTATTTCATCTTGTGCACTCATTTGTTTTTGAGTTTTTTTGTCTCTCATGCTTACCTTGGTGGGCATGTTGGTTTCCTTATGTATGGTTGAGCCTTGTCTCATGGTGTTCCGTTCATTTGGTATCTTCAAGTGCTATGCCCAGTTTGCTTTTTTATGCTCTCTTGCACTTGTTTTGTGTTTTAGAGGATATTGGGGGAGTGATGATACCATATTTGTGCACTTTGTATTCAAATGCAAAAGATCTAAATAGTGCATGAACATTGGGGAGCTTCATGATTTTCTTTAGAACACTATTTTGCTAAAATCATAAAATCTTTGATTCCATTAGTTTTTTGGATCCTTTGTTTGTGCTCCTCCTCTTGGAAGAAGTGTTAAAGGAATATAATCTTATTTTCAATCTTTGGATCCTCCATATAGTTTGATCTCCCCCATCTACTCGTCATTGAATATGCATGTGTTTTCACTCATATTATGAGAAATGCAATAATTGTAGGGGAGCTCTTACTATATTGGCCTTCTACATTTTTCTGCCCATTTCGGCAATCGATGCCAATGGGGGAGAAGTTTAGAGGGTTTAAGGGAATTTGGTTTAACGTTTTGGTTTTGTTCTTAAGCATTTTTGCCTTCCAGGCTCATGCATCCATGTGTATTGCTTTGCATGTTTGCTTAATACATTATATAAACCCTTGTAAAAGGGATTGTCATCAATTACCAAAATGGGGGAGATTGAAAGTGCATGGTGCCCCACTTGTGCTGTTGGTAATTAGTTACAATCCTTATGGACTAATAGTTTCATTGAGATATCCTTGTAGGTTTGTCCATTGGAACCACTTGAACTCCATGTGTTGGATTCAAGGTTGGATGCCATCAAGATCATTGCTTATAATGAATATATTTGATATGATCAGGAATAAGAATTGCCAGGATATTATTGATCATATTGCATGTATGTCTTGAAGAAGGAGATTTTGTGAACATTCATGTTTACCTTCAAGACATTATCATCATGAATAAAGAGAAGATACTTAGTTGATCAAGTTGAAGTGCAAGTTCAAGATGAGCATCAAGAAGAGTTCAAATGCTTGATGCTTGCCACCCATATGGAGATTATTTTCAAGTTAAGATGTACATGTGATAAGCTCTCCCATATTATCTTATGGGGGAGCAATTTACATGTCATTACAAAGCAAAGCGCAATCAAGAAAGGTGATCCAACTTGAGGTGAATAAGATCGTCATCATCTATCTCAATTGGAATGCGCAAGACAAATGTGACATTGATAGGTTTTCTATTTTACCAGTCTCATAATGTTAGTAGAGAGACCGGGTTATAGGATAGATAACCGTTCTATCAAGAGGGGCTCTCGAATGAGTTGCTTGATCGTGTCGTTCGTGGAGAGCTCAAACCTTTGCATCCTTGGCATCATCTTTCTTGGTTCTTAATTTTTATCCACGTACGGTTTTAGATCTTGTCTTTTTCTTCATGTCCAGCTCAAGTTCATCAAAAACGTATTCGTATAGAAAACTTATTGTGTTTTTGTTATTGGAGGTTTTGCCGGTTCCTATCTTATAGAGAGATCTAGAAGTTGCCCATTTAGTTTTATTCTCCCTTGTTGGACTATGATGTTTCTCTGCATATTCTTGTAGTGCTCGTTGCTACGGTTTCAACGAGCCCAAGAACGTCGAAAACGGAGTCCGGGTGCAAAAGATATGATCGTTTTCGTATCAATGTTTTCGCAGTTTTCAGGGGGGGGCGGAAATTCCGGTCTAAGGCCGGAAATTTCCGGTTAGAACGGAATATTCCGGGGAAATATCCGGCCCGGCACCAGAGAATGGCACCCGCGCTCCAGGGGGCCTTGGGTCGTCCGGAAATTTCCGGCCTTAGACCGGAATTTCCGCCCCCCTGAAAACTGCGAAAGCATTGATACGAAAACGATCATATCTTTTGCACCCGGTGGGGCGGAAATTTCCGTGGTAAGTGAAAAATTTCCAGCCCGGACGACCCTAAATGCCATATTTCATGGGAAGCTATAAATAGCCTTCTTCTTCCTCAAGAGGAGGCTGCCCAACCCATTTTCTCTCTCCTCCATTGTTGACCTTCAAGAGCTTTGGTTTCTCTCAATCCCTCTAATTATTCTTGCCCCTTTTTAGGAAAAAGAGAGAGGTGATCTAGATCTACTATTCCACCGATCAATATCTCCTCTTAGTGAGAGGAATCCTTTGGATCTAGATCTTGGGATTCATATGTTGTTTTCCTTGTTCTTCCTCCTTCCTCCCTCCATAGAATTAGTTGCTTTGGTGGGATTTGGGAGAGAAGGACTTGATGACTTTGTGTGTTCTTGCCATTCCATTAGGTGCATCGGTTTGAGTTCCCCACGGGATTCGTGAAAAAGAAGTTCGTGAGCTTGTTACTTTTGGGTGCTTGGTCACCGGAGAGATTGTTCCTCTTGGGTGTATTGAGCACCCTAGACGGTTATTTCTTGGGGCTTCCACCTTGTTTCAATAAGCTTCGTTGAGAGCCTCCAACTTACTTGTGGAGATAGCCTCAACCTTGTGTAAGGTTTGGTCACCGCCTTCAAGACGGCCTCATAGTGGAAACGAGAATCTCCCTCACCGGAGAAGCTCAAGGAGAATAAGGTGTGTACATCCGTGCTATTGAGGAGCGCCTAGGTGGTTCCCCACCTCTCTAACGAAGACGTACTTCCCTTGGGAAGGAACTTCGGTAATCACATCTGTGTCTCCTTGTGCTTCGGTTATTTCTATACTCTAGCTCGTTACTTATGCATTTACCTTTGTGATAGCCATCATGCTTGAAGTCATCTTTCTTGCTATCACATAGTTGTATATCTTGCTTAGCATATGATGAAGTGTTGACCTCTAAGTTGGCCCGATCTTCACGAATCGACAAGAACGAACGAAGAACGCACGAAGAACGCGATGAACACGATGAACACGAGAGGGGGAATCGAGGGGAAATCGAGGGCAAACGCGTGGGAACACAAAAGGGGAAAGATAACTCGTGAAGCCTACGAGGGATCGCGAACCCAAGTCAACAACACGCTAATTGAAACCGTTTCTCTTACCGGCCGGTCCACCGATCCAACAGAAGCCCAAAAGGGGAAGGTTGGCAAGCGCTACTAGAATCACTATGTGAGAGAGTAGCTCCTTGGAGAGATCTTGATACAATCCTAGATGAACATCGTCAACATAGGAGTAGCCTCGTAAGAGGGATACAAGGGCAAAGCCCTAAACTCTCGAAAAACAATGCTCAAAACTATTCCTAACCCTAGATCTAGCCACCGGAGTCCTTTATATAGTCGGGGTCGAAACGGGGGTCGAAACGGTGCCAAAACGGTCAATTCCCGTGTATTTCGGGGCCACCCCCGCCTGGGAGCCGGCCTGGCCGGCCTGGAACCCGGCCTGGGGCCAGGGTGGGGCGTAGAGGCCTGGTGCCCGGCCTGGGGCCAGGGTGGGAGGCCGGCCCCCTCGGGCTGGTGCCCGGCCTGGGGCCAGGGTGGGAGGCCGGCCCCCCGGGCTGGTGCCCGGCCTGGGACCAGGGTGGGATGAGGAGGCCGGCCTGGGGCCAGGGTAGGCCGGCCTGGGGCCAGGGTGAGGCCGGGAGCCTCCTTTTCCCTCCGTTCTTCCTCCTCGGAACTCCGATCTTGACGCCGTCTTCACCCACGTTCTTCCTAGCTTCATGCGCACCTTCTTGGATGTGTTCTTGAGCATCTTGGGCACCATCTTGGGTCTCCATGTGGTGATCCCACCTATGCATGTAGAGGGGTATTTCATGAGGTAGAGCACCGTTCACCAAGTCACCGGAAACGTACGGAGATAGGAGTGAGTTCACCTTGTTGCGTATCGATGTTGTGCTTGGTGGAATACGGTGGGCTACATCATCTCCCCCCCTTGAAAAAGAGTCGTCCTCGACTCTCGTTCCATCCATATGTGAGCGGGAGAAGGAATCTGGACGACGAAGATGTCGTTGAAGTTGAGCCGCTTGTCGAAGTCCATGTGATGGTAGGCTCGTAGTGGGGGCGGTCCAAAGGTGATGAAGATCATGAAATGCCCCCCCGTGGATTGTTGAGGAAGATCTTGCGAGGCGGTGTAGTCGTTGAAGTTGAGCCTCTTATCGAAGATCATGCCAAGGTATGCTCGTGGAGGGTGTAGTCCAAAGACGATGACGATCTTGACATGATCCTCCATGGGTGGATGAGGATGAGCTTGACATGAGATGTAGTCGTCGTCGAAGAGCTCAAGAGGGTGTTGCTCCATTGGTTGCGGAAGCGGTAGAGTGTAAATGAACTTGACGATGGTGGCATTGTCGTTGATTCTCTTGTCGAAGTCCATGTACATCTTGGTGGTTGGCATGTAGTCGTGGTAGTCATTGTCGTTGACACGCTTGTCGAACTCCAAGTGCATCTTGACGAAGGGGATGTAGACGTGGTAGTCATTGTCGTTGACGCGCTTGTCGAACTCCAAGTACATCTTGACGTAGGGGATGTAGATGGAGAAGTCCTTGTCGTGGAGGTGCTTGTTGAACTCCATGCACATCTTGACATGTGGTATGTAGGCGTAGAAGGCATTGTCGTTGACGTGCTTGTCGTACTCCATGCACCTCTTGACATGTGGAATGTAGGCGTCGAAGGCGTTGATGTCGAAGTTCTTGTGACGCGCCGTGTAGATCTTGACTTGAGGAATGTGGATGGAGAAGGCATTGTCGGATAAGGGCTTGTCAATCTCCATGTGGATCATGACGAGCGGAATGTGCTCCTTCCAACTCTTCAAGTCGGTGTCGATGTGCATGCTTTGTGGAGAGCCTTGTATGTGGAGAAGGCGATGATGTCGAGGATGCTTGATAGGGTCACCAAATCTCTGCAAAATAGACAACAAAGATGGAGAGAAAGTTGGTAAGCCGTTAGTGTCAATAAGCACAAATGGGGTTTTGCTCTCAACTCTCATCTCACTTTTGGTGGCTAACAAGGCGAGGCCTCTACGAACACTCATGCTTTTTCCACTCATTATGGGCTTGTGGCTCTCACTCACGTGATGGTGGATCTCTCTCTCACCACTCATCTCACTAGAAGCTTGAGAAGGGACACTAGAAGGCTCCAAAGTGTTGGCACTTGAGGTGTGCGCACTTGTCGAAGTCATTGCATTGCTTGGAGTCGGTAGTGTCATAGCATGTGGCGAGGAGGAGTCGAGCATCTCATCTCTTGGGTTGAGCTCCAATTGTGGGAAGGGTAGCTTTCTTGGAGGAGGAGGTAGGGTCATGGCTTGTGTCAAAGAAGGCTCCAACATCTCCGTGATGTGGTAGTGTAAGCCATGCCTTGTAGCATCCTCAAATGGTCGATGATGATGATGATGAAGATTTCCTTGGCTAGAATGGTGGCTTCAGCGTGGCCTTGTAGAGGTTGGCATGAGATGCTTTGAAGTCAAGGGGAGTGTGTCACCCAATTCGTCGCTACCTCCATCAATGATAAATGGGCCATTGACGCCGGCTCTAGAGAGGTTGCATCGTTGGTCCTTATCTTGAGGATAGGCTTGAAGAACTCGTGTCAACACTCGCGATGAGTTCGCGGCCTCATTGCAATAGACGCTTTCGTCACCATTGGTTGGCATATCCAAGGAACTGAGAGCTAGTTGGTGCAAGGCATAGTATTGGCCTTCACTCATGTAGTCATGGTCACCATGTTGGTTGGCAACCATGATCATCTCATTCGTAGCATTGGAAGCTCTCTTGTGGATGGTCGGAGTTGTCACTTGTGTCATTGGAGACGAAGAAGAAGAATGCCTTAGAGATGATGGCAAGGGATGAGCCTTATTGACAATGGCACATGCATCAACGTCTTCATCATAGAGTGGTAGAGTGGTCTCCTCATGCATATGGTGATGTTGATCTTGTGTCATGGGAGGGATAGCTTCGCACTCTTGATGTTGTTGTTGCGCTTGTGGCGATGATGGAAGCTCATGCTCTTGATCATGAAGGTCATTGTCCTTCCTCAAAGTTGGTCGCTCATGGAAGTTGTGGTTGGGTGTTGGTGGAGAAGTATCTATCGCCTCTTGCCTTGACGAGGTAGTGGTATCATAGTGTCCATGGCGAGGATGTTCTTGATCCTTGTCGAAGGCGGGGTGCGAATAGAAAGCACAATCTTGGTGAAGATGAGGAGGCGGCTCCCATTCCTCATATGGATGATGACGCTCATGGTCCTTGCACCTTGTAACATTGAGGCCAACGGCGCTCAAGTCGTTGTCTTCATGGCCTAGATGATGTGGTGCTTCATCCAATGTGGTAGGAGAAGAATCATGGATGGCATCTCCATTTGACGCACCATCTTGGTCGCCGCCTTGGCAATCCCACATTATGTGACCATGGCCCTTGCAAATGGGGCATAAGAGGTCTTCATCTTGAAGGAGAGGGGAAAGTAGGCTCATAGCATCCGTGCCTAGTGGTGGTCGAAGTGGGTGCTCATAGGGGTCCTCATCAAAGATGGGAAGTGAAGTAGCAAATTGAGCAATCCCACATGGTTGTTGTCGATGGTGGCGCTCAAAGGAGTCTTCCTCGAAGATGGGGAAAGACAAGCCATAGGGAGCATTCGCACTTGCTTGATGTTGAGAAGGGCTCTCATTTGGGTCTTCATCAAAGACGGGCGGTGGAAGCTCATGTGGGTCATCCTCGTTGGTTTGGTGATGGCGATCATGATGGAGAGGATGGCGCCGATGGTCATTGTGGTGGAGTCGAGGGAGGCATTCACTAGAAGCCATGTCGAGGTCACCTTCTTGATAGTGGCTTTGGTCTTGGTGGTCATTGTGGTGGTGACACACATTTTGCCTTGGAAGCCTTGAATGTGGGCAAGAACCATCCATGAAGCCATTTAGACCAATGTCATGAGTCGAGCTTGGAGAAGGTGTGTGATGAAGAATATCCGGTCATAGAGGGTGATCTTGAAGAGGGTCACCACGGCCTTGTCGGTGTCTAGGTCGAGGTAGTGGTGATGGCGAGCGATGCTCAAATCAATGTCGTCGCGGAGCTTGTGGTGGAAGATGCGGTGAGGTGGGTGTACCACTCTCTTCCATATGGCGATGGTGATCATGGCGACGGTCTTGGTGATGAGCGTGGTGAAGAGAGCTTGAAGCTTGTCGATGACGAAGCTTGCGGCGTTCCCGCACGTCATGTGGGGGATGACTCCGCAAGTCATTCGGATGCCTTGGCTTCTTGGCCTTCTCGCTTGATGGAGCCTCGATGATTTCCTTCTTGTGGCGCCGTCTTGATGTTGAAGGAGACCATCGTGACGTTGCCAACTTGTCGGATTTCTTGTCGTTGCGCCATCTTGAGGTTGAAGGTCGTTGTGGTGTCTTGGCCTTGGCATTCTCCTTGAAGCTCCATGGTGGTGAGCATGAACCATCGGACATGTGATGTCTTGGCAACCGAAGCTTGGCGAGGAAGCGCTTGTAGGTGAGCTCGTCCATGTCGGAGTCATTGTCGGTGTAGAACTACGCCATGCTAGAGGATGCGTTGTCGGTGTAGTAGGGCTCCATCTCGTCATCCAAGCTGGCGTCATCATTGTTGTAGTAGTGGTTCATGTCGATGTAGCTCATGGAGTCGAAGGTGGCGTGGTGGTTGTGGTACTCCTCCGTGTCGATGATGCTTGGGGAGGAGTAGTCGGTGTAGAGCTCGACGTCGTGGTCGTAGTAGTGGTGGTGATCCACCATGTCATGCTCGTAGTAGTGGTCATCCACGATGTCGTGCTCGTAGGAGTAGTGGTCGTCCACCACGTCATGCTCGTAGGAGTAGAGGTCCATGTCTAGCTCGTTGTAGTCGTAGTGGTCCATCATGGACTCATCATGATCATCATGGCCTCCAAAGTCTTCGCTCTCGCTATACATGGTTAGTGAAAAGCGCAAGTGTATATATAGAGTGCGAGGACCTAAGAGCTCAACCCTCACCTTTTAGCAAATGTTGGAAACTAGTGGACCAAGCCAAGAGAAACCGATAGCAAAAAGAATGAAGTGACTTGAGTTCGAAAGATCCCAAAAACACGCTCCAAAACACACACGGCTTATGGGTGGATTGCAATGGGTTAGAAATGTGGTGAGAAAACAACAAATCCAAAGAGAAATATGTTGTAAAACGTGGAGAAGAATCAAAGAAAAGTTAGCACGAAAACCAAACCTAGTGGAGGAAAATGATATGGTGGAAACAAAAAAAAACACACACACACAAATGATAAATGGGGTTAGTGCGGCCAATGGACGAGCGGAGATGAAATGTACCTATCGAAGACTAAGCTCAATGCCACACCAACGCAAGGAGGACGCTAGCTCGAACCGCAATTAACAAGAGGCAACAAGATTCACAATGTGGCAACCGGTCACTCTCTTTTCTCTCGCAACTCGAAGCTAGGCGTTCCTACAAATGATAGCAATTGGCATCGATCTTTGCTTCTTTTGGCTCTTTTTGCTTCTTGCTCTTTCTCCTTTCTCTTTTTTTTTTGATTTTTGATGATGATGATGCGGAGATGATTCCCAAATGTCAATGCCTACTCGAAGCTATTCTCTCACAAGCGCAAAACTCGCACTCTCGGTGCCACAATGCGATGTCAAGCGATGTAAAAGAGCTAGTCCGAATAGGTAAGGTACACAAAGGAAAGGGTTAGTTCAAGCGGAAGCAAGTTATACCTATGCGGTGGATGATCTCGGACTTGCGGCCGGTGGATGTCGATGTCGTGTGGATCCGATGATGTAGATGCGTAGGCGATGTCGATGGCGACGCGTAGGAACTTGCCTCACTCAAATCGGAGCAACCGACAAAGAAAAATAAGTTACGAAATCTGTCCAAGAATCGAAGAGCAGGATTTTTCTGAAATTTTTTGCTCAAATTCGAAATTTCTCCCAAATCAAGAAATTTTTTTTGGACAAATTCAAGAATTGTGGATGAATAGGAAGATGGGGAATGGTTTTTGGCAACAAATCTATGAAACAAAACCACGAAAAACTCAACGAATCAAGAGATCGGTCGAAATCCCTTTCGGCTATTTTTGGTCAAATTTTCGAATTTATGGTGGATAGAAGAAAAATTGGTGGTAGGGGAGGGGGTGGGGTGTCGGATTCGTGTCAATCTAGCTCTGGATACCAGATGATGAAGTGTTGACCTCTAAGTTGGCCCGATCTTCACGAATCGACAAGAACGAACGAAGAACGCACGAAGAACGCGATGAACACGATGAACACGAGAGGGGGAATCGAGGGGAAATCGAGGGCAAACGCGTGGGAACACAAAAGGGGAAAGATAACTCGTGAAGCCTACGAGGGATCGCGAACCCAAGTCAACAACACGCTAATTGAAACCGTTTCTCTTACCGGCCGGTCCACCGATCCAACAGAAGCCCAAAAGGGGAAGGTTGGCAAGCGCTACTAGAATCACTATGTGAGAGAGTAGCTCCTTGGAGAGATCTTGATACAATCCTAGATGAACATCGTCAACATAGGAGTAGCCTCGTAAGAGGAGTCACCTCAAAAGAGGGATACAAGGGCAAAGCCCTAAACTCTCGAAAAACAATGCTCAAAACTATTCCTAACCCTAGATCTAGCCACCGGAGTCCTTTATATAGTCGGGGTCGAAACGGGGGTCGAAACGGTGCCAAAACGGTCAATTCCCGTGCATTTCGGGGCCACCCCGGCCTGGGAGCCGGCCTGGCCGGCCTGGAACCCGGCCTGGGGCCAGGGTGGGGCGCAGAGGCCTGGTGCCCGGCCTGGGGCCAGGGTGGGAGGCCGGCCCCCCCGGGCTGGTGCCCGGCCTGGGGCCAGGGTGGGATGAGGAGGCCGGCCTGGGGCCAGGGTAGGCCGGCCTGGGGCCAGGCTAGCCCGGCCTGGGGCCAGGGTGAGGCCGGGAGCCTCCTTTTCCCTCCGTTCTTCCTTCTCAAAACTCCGATCTTGACGCCGTCTTCACCCACGTTCTTCCTAGCTTCATGCGCACCTTCTTGGATGTGTTCTTGAGCATCTTGGGCACCATCTTGGGTCTCCATGTGGTGATCCCACCTATGCATGTAGAGGGGTATTTCATGAGGTAGAGCACCGTTCACCAAGTCACCGGAAACGTACGGAGATAGGAGTGAGTTCACCTTGTTGCGTATCGATGTTGTGCTTGGTGGAATACCGTGGGCTACATCAGCATACGTTGTCGGTGCACATAGGTAAACCTAGCTTGTATAGGTTTTGTGCTTGATAAATTAAACCCTAGTTTATTCCACATTTATTCAAGCCTAAACCATAATTATTTTAAAGCGCCTATTCACCCCCATCTAGGAGGCATCCTTGTACTTTCACCCGTGCCTCTGGCTTTTGCTTTGAACGCGACCTCCATGGTTCTTGTGCTCGAGGCGTCCTGTATTGGCCCGGGCAGGGCGACAGAGAGAGCCAAATGCATGGTGGCCCTTCCGTCCAACCAGCATGGGGAGACAATTCTTCACGTAAGTAGAGTGGAGCTAGATACCCTTTCTGTGTCGTCGTACCCCTTTTTCTACCACACTCTCTTCGCGGGGTTCATTCCCCTTCTTCACCTTTTTTCTCACCGTCTTGGCCCACTACTAAATCCAGCCTCTTCACCTCCACCCCAAGTCCGCCTTCATCATTTGCATCTTTGCCTTTTAATCTAAGGTATTCTTGGGCATGAGGCCCTCAATCGCCTTCTTCCGTTGTTTCTTCGCGGCGTCGGGAGTGTCTCCTTCCATGTCGGCTCCAATATGGGCGCGTGGTTTCCTCAGCTGGACATCCCGAGGGGGCGGATGACTTCCATGCACGCTGGGTCTATCTGGACACACGTGATGTCTGTCGCACCCGGACTTCTAGAGGATACTCACAGCCCGCTAAACAGTAGATAAATGGCTTACGGGGCATACCGGCACCCGCATCTCAATATGAGTAGGCCAACACGTAAACGTGTGACAACCATGCTCTACTATTCATCGTCTGCGCAAACCATCCCATAGAAATCCGACTACTTCCATTGACGTACTTCATAACATACACACATGGTACGTCAACGACATTTGAACAAGTGATATCACAACAAATCTCTAAGACACAAAGAAATAGAAATAAGTTGCAAATAGCTCTCAGTAGAGCACAGATAGCAAATACAATCATCCAGAGGAATCATGTCCCAACAAGTCATCATTACATCACAGCGGAAGCATCCAAAGTGTCTGAGTACAGACAAGATCCAAATAGGCCTAAGAGGCCAGAAACGAAAAGACGGAGCCCATCCACGATGTCTCGGATCCTGCCCGGGTCCGCTATCTACTCGTCAGCAGCCTCGTCGTACTCCACGTAGTAGCCACCATGGGGATCCTCGGAAACGTAGTCTGCAGAACACGCAGCCCCAAAGGGGTCAGTACAGACGATTACTGGCAAGCAAGACGCACAAGATACCAAAGTGTACCCGGCAACACCAAGTACAGATGCTTTGGGTTCAACGGAAGATAGGTGATATAAAGATGCGGCAGCGGGCTGCCTAACCAACACGCTACAACATCCGGCTAAAAGAAAGGGGATAAGATAGCGTATCGGAACCAATTACCACTAACCTCAAACAAACCCATCCTGGATCTCGCCCCTTATCCAAAGAAGCAATCCGAGGATAACTCACACAGTTGGATTAGTGAAGGTTCAAGTTATTGTGTCAATAAGCCTATTACTAGTCAAGTTATCATTAATTAGGTGTAAGTTGTCTAATCCTTGTTAGCCAGCCCTATCACCAAGTCATCCATAACCGCGGACAACACGGCTTCTCGAGAAGATTTAACCCTGCAGGGGTGCACCAATTTGGCCGTACACGTAAGAATATCCCGCCAGATGGGAATCAAACCCACCAAGCGAGGCACTCAACACAACTCAACTCTTCTTCGCATCAAGCCCAAAGAACCCCGTGCAATTGAGCGCACGGCTAATCAAGCCCCACGAAGAAAAGGGGACCCTCATAGCACTCTAAGAACGTGTCTCCCTAAATGCCGACTACAAAAGTTTCCACCCTGGCCTCGGGTTCGTACCTGCATATGCGTGCGGTAAATGGAAAACCCGAACTAAATGAGGTGATTTGGACGAGATGCGAATCGAATCAAATTGAGGGGGGGCGCCCATACACGCTTCCCACATGCGGATAGTGCGCTCATCATGGATCAGTAGACAAGACCCTTTTCCTAGTTAGGGTCGACACTAGCAGGCCTCAAAACCACGACGGGCCTCCTGCCGGTGCCTTATCATCAAATTAGCATTACCTCAAACATTAACATGTTGATTGTTTAAACATCGAGCCCCCAGAACATAATAAATATGGTAACAGAAATAACGGACAGCAGACTCGAGCATAAACAACCCTAAGCATGCTAGTAAGACACAGGCAACAAGCAACAGGTTTATAGGTGTGGAGGTGAGGCTATATCAGGGTTACATGATAACATGTGATAGGATCGGAACACAAGCAACGATTCATAGGGCTAGCAGAATAGACAACGGAAAGTATCGGTATCCAATGTGGAAAGGAACACAATGGTTCATGTGAGTGAATACTTGCCTGCAAACTCAGTAGCCTGGTACTGGGCTAACTCCTCAGAAGTAGCGTCGTAACCCTCGTCTGTCTCAGCGTCGTCGTCTATTCGAGAAGAAGCAAACAAACAACGCAGAGAGACAAACAATCAATAACATGGCATAATGCACAATCATGGGATGATGCATGACAATTTAATTGATGCATCAAAATAAGCTAGTTGACATGGTAACTTAATTAAATGGACCCCTATGCAATTTGGGTTGCATATGGAAATCCCATGAATTTAGGTTGAAATAATTGTTCTACAACTAACCAACAGGTGAAAGTGGATTAGCATGATGCATGGATGAGGAAAACAAAAAGAAAACAACAATAGAATCAATTTGAAATGAAGTTTACCAAGTTTGGAATTTTATTTATTAAGTTATGAAATTTTGGTTTCTTAAAGGTGCTACACAAGCATTTGTTGTTTTCACCGATTTTAATTGTTCAAAATAGATAACAAAGTTCATATTTGGAAAGTACACAAAATTTTAGGTGGAATACATGTTTCACTTGTTGAAAAAGGATTTAGAATAAATTACTTATGAATTAAACAAGTTTAAACAAGATTTAAATGAATTTAATTCAAGTATGAATTTATTTGAATTTTTATTTGTTCAAAACATTAAACCAAATTCATATTTGAAAAGTTTATACTTTTCTGGTTTGAAAACATATTTTATATGTTCAAAAAGAATTTAATTTGACCAAGTTATGAATTTAGCAATTTTAAATGATTTAAACAAGGTTTAAATTATTTAACCAATTTTAATTATTCAAAACATGAAACAAAGTTTATATTTGAAAAGGTGGTTCAATTTAGCATGGAAAACATATTTTATATGTGACATTTGAATTAAGTTTGAATTAGTTATGGAATTAACCAAATTTAAAAGGAGTTGTTGGAATTTGAATTTTTGAAACAATTTGAAATGTTCAAAACAGAAAACAAAATTTATATTTGGGTAGATAATTTAATTTGGTTCAGACTACATATTTTATTTGTATTATTTGGATGTGTTATGCAATTATAAAGGTTTGAAATTTAGGGATTAATCTGTAAAAAAAATGGACTTAAATAAAAAGAAAAAGGGGCAGAAACATTTTTACACCGCGCACTGACCTAGAATAGGCCACTGCCAGTGGACCCTGGCCACATGGTGCCTAGGTGGCGTGCGGAGTCGCTGACAGGGGGCCCCACCTGTCAGCGCTCCTCGCGAAAAAGGTTTGGGATTTAATCCCAAAGGCAGGGATCGAACCCTGGGCTCGGGTGCGCGCGCACGGGTGCGTTGCCACTGCGGTGGCTGCTGAATCTTGTCAGGTAAGGGGGTGTGGCGGGTATGAGCTTCAGTTAGGGCGTTAACTGAAACTGAACGAATTTCGGCTAACTAAAACTGACAGAGGGGAGCGGCGATCACCGGCGGCGAGCTGCTGTTGCTGCTGCTGCTTGGGTGCGTGCACGGATGCAAAGGGGTGCGGTGTGCGTGCTCGTGCTCGAGATGCAGAGAGAAGGAAAGGAGGAGGGCAGGGTGGTGCTCACCGGAAGGAAATCGAGCTCGGGGAGGAGGTGGACGACGACGGCAGACGGCGGCGGCGTTGCAGCGACTCTCCGTGCCCGCTGTGGTGTCGAGGAAGTCGAGGAAGCGACGGGGGATTCGTTCCCGTGGCTAGCCCGAGGGGAGGTGCATCGCAACGGCAGCGATCAACGGAGGTTCAGAGATGGTGGCGGTGGTGATGGTTGCAGAACAGAGAGAGAGGAAGGAGGAGAAGAGGAAGACGACGGCGCGAGAGGAGGAAGAAAGGGAGGAGCTAGGGCTAGGGCAGAGGGAACTCGCGGCCTAGGGTTTTAAGGAGGGGGAGAGCGAGCTCGTGGCCGTCTGCTCCTTCTCTGCATCGACGTGGACATGGCGGATGAACGCCGTACAGGAGGTGGAAGAAACGGGGGGGGGGGGTAGCAGGCCGTGGGTTAGTTGGGCTGGGTCTGCTGCCTCCCTCTGCGTTTCTTTTTTAATTTTTCTTTCTGTTTTTTTTTTTGCTGAAAAGGAAAAGGAAGAAAAAGAGAGGTTTTTGGTGGTTAGAAAATTAGGAAAATTTTTGTATTGATTAATCATGGTAACAGCAACCAGTACAAACTTTGGTTTTCCAAAAATTTGAAATTAGTTGCTGTTTGCATTGTTATTTGAATTTGATTGAATTTTTGGTATTAATTGATTAAATGAAAAGAACAATTTAAAAGTTTTTAGTTTCAAATGTAATGATAACAAATGATTGATTTGTTTTTGTAATTTTCATAAACTTCAAAATGGTTGCTGTTTGGAAAATTAATTGTATTTGAATGAAATTTGAATTAAGTGAATTATTGAAAAGAACAAGTTAATAGTTTGAGCTTTCTATTTTGATGGAAACAAATGGATGTTTTTATTTGAATATTTCTATTTGGAAATTGTAACAGAACAAGTATGAAACAAAACACTTGAATATTGTTTGAATTTTAAATGAGAAAACAAAGGAAAACAGATGAAAACAAATATAAAACAAATGCCAAAACAAATGCAATGATGATGTCATGATGCAAAAAAAAAACAAGAAGCAAAACATTCTAAATGGGAACTTTCATACTTGGGATGTTACAAAACGCCCCCCCTTGAAGGAATCGCGCCCCGAGATTCCTACTGAGAAGAGAAAAGGTCCGGATACTTCTTGCGAAGATCCTCTTCGGTCTCCCACGTTGCTTCTTTATCGGAATGATGAGATCACTGCACTTTTAAGAACTTGGTGCTCTTGTTGCGAGTCTTACGCTCGGTCTCATCGAGAATTCGAATAGGGTGCTCCTCATAAGAGAGATCTTCTTGCAGTTCAATGGAATCATGATCAACTGCACGTTCTGGATCTTTGAAGCACCTCTTGAGCTGTGACACGTGAAACACATCGTGCACCTTGGATAGTTTTTCTGGTAGTTCAAGACGATAGGCATTTTCTGCACGCCTTGAGAGAATGTTGAAAGGACCAATGTATCTTGGTGCAAGCTTTCCTTTGACACCGAAACGATGAGTGCCTCTGAGGGGAGTTACACGGAGATATGCTTTGTCACCAGGTGCATAGACCATGTCCCTGTGTTTGCTGTCATAGTAGCTTTTCTGACGAGACTGAGCAATCTTGAGATTGTCACGAATGATGCGAACTTTCTCTTGGGCTTCCTTAACAATGTCAGGGCCTAAGAGTGAACGTTCACCAGCTCCAGACTAATTGATTGGACTCCTGCATCTGCGGCCATAGAGAGCCTCAAATGGTGCCATGCCTAGGCTTGCCTGGTGTCGCACCCTGGCTTCTAAGGGATACTCATCGTACGAACTGGATAGTAGGTGCTTGGATTATGGGGCATAACTGCTCCCACGTCCCAGCTTCCTGGTAGGCCTGCGCTTATGCGCGACAACACAAGCCCTACTATTCCACCGTCGATGTAAACTATCCATTAGGAGTCACAGGCACTACTGTCGACGTACTTCATAACAAGCACGCACTGTACGTCAACAGCTTTGAACGAATGATTATCACAACTTATCTCTACGACACAAAAGATAGAAATAAAGTTGCAACTGGCCTTCACTAAGGCAGAAATAGCGAATACAATCATCCAGAGGACACATGTCCCAACATATCATCCATTACAACAGCGGAAGCAATCAAAGGGGTCTGAGTACAGACAAATCCAACAGGCTTAAGAAGCCGGAGAAAATAAATAAGACGAAGCCCATCCACGTAGGTCCTGGATCCAGCCCTGGTCCAGCTAACTACTCGTCTGCAGTCTCGTCGAACTCCACAAAGTAGCCATCCTGGTGGTCATCGTAGCCGTAGTCGTAGTCTGCGTAAACCACAGCCCCAACGGGGTCAGTACATCCAAGTACTGGCAAGCAATACTCACAGTTCATCAAAGAGTTACCCGTCAACACAAGCATTGATGCTTGGGATCAACGGAAGAAGCGGGGTGATATGAAAAGTTGCTGCTGGCTGCTCTAACCAACTACAGAAGATAACTACAAGTTCCGGCTAACAGAAAAGATAAGATCGAGGATTGTAACCAACTGAAATATAGCTTCAACCAAACCCATCCTGGATCTCGCCCCTTATCCAAAGAAGCAATCCGAGGATAACTCACGCAGTTGGATTAAGATGAATCAAGTTATTGGTGTGAATAACCTATTACTAGTCAAGTTATTAATCATTGGGTGAAACATGATTGATCATTATGTTGAAGTTGTCCTGAGTACTTGTTAGCCAGTACTTTCACCAAGTAATCCATAACCGCGGAAAACACGGCTTCTCGAGAAGATTATCCCTGCAGGGTTGCACCAATTTGGCCGTACAC
The DNA here is from genome assembly GCA_028641055.1 of Alopecurus myosuroides. Classification (NCBI taxonomy): domain Eukaryota; kingdom Viridiplantae; phylum Streptophyta; class Magnoliopsida; order Poales; family Poaceae; genus Alopecurus; species Alopecurus myosuroides. The sequence goes on along the minus strand of CM054063.1, from coordinate 109,981,857 downwards.
GCAAGAATAACCCGCCAGATGGGATGCCTCCCACCAAGCGGGGTACTCTACACAACCAACCATTCTCCGCATCAAGCCCAAAGAACCTTGGGCGCACGGCTAATCAAGCCCCGAAGAAAAGGGACCCTCATAACACTCTAAGACCGTGTCCCCCTATATGCCGACTACAAAAGTTCCACCCTGCGCTGGGCTCGCAAAAACATGCATGCGGCAAATGGAAAACACGAACTAAATGAGGCGATTTGGACGAGATGCGAATCAGGTCAAGTTGAGGGGGGCGCCCATACTCGCTTCCCACATGCGGGTAGTGCGCTCATCATGGATCAGTAGACAAGACCCTTTTCCTATTAGGGTCGACACTAGCAGGCTCCAAAACCTCTCATGGGCCTCCTGCCGGTGCCTTATCATCAAATTATTATTACCATTAGCAATTAACAGGATTGATTGATCAACATCGAGCCCCCGGTGCAATTAATAATATAGTAAAAGCAGTAACCGATAACAGACTCGAGTAAAAGCAACCCTAAGCATGCTAAGTAATACTAAGGCACAAACAAAGGCTGTAGGTATGGAGGTGAGGCAGTATCATTGGTTCAGGGTATCATGTGATAGGTTCGGAGAACAAGCAACGATACATAGGGCTAGCAATAGTAGACAAAAGGATAGTATCGACAACAAGTGTGGAAAGGAACTCGATGATTCATGTGAGTGATAACTTGCATGGCAGCTCAGTAGCCGGGTACTGGGCTAGGTCCTTAGTAGTGGTGTCGTAAGGATCGTCGGTCTCAACGTAGTGGTCGTCTAACCGAGAAGAAGCAAACAAACAAAACAGGAATGTAAACAATCATTGCCATGGCATTTTGCACAATCAAGATGATGCATGACAATTTAATAGGTGCCTCAAAATGAATTGACTAACAAGATAGCACAAATTAAATGGACCCATATGCAAGGGTTGCATATGGAAAAGGATCCATTGAAAATAAGTGGAACAAATGGTTTACAACTAGTTATTAGGTGAGAGTTGTTATCATGATGCATGTATGATGATGATGACAAGATAACAACAAAATAACAATATTAATTGCAATTGTAATGAGGGTTAACAAGTTAAGAAAACAATTATTAAGTTTTGGAAATTATTGGTTACTTAATGATGTTAAACATGTAGTTGTTGTTTTCATCAAGTTAAAGGGTGCAAAACAAATAACAAAATTGATATTTGAAAAGGTTATCAAATTTTAGTTGGAATACATGTTTCACATTTTGAAATTGGACTTAGGATTAATTAATTATGAATTAAACAATATTAAACAAGTTTTAATTGAATTAAACAAGATTTAAATTGTTTAGGCAATTTAAATTATTCAAACCAGAAAACAAAATTTATATTTGGAAAGTACATGAAAAGTTGATTGAAAAACATATTTGGTTTGTGAAATTTGGAATTTTTATGAACAAGTTATGAATTTTGCAAATTTAAGTGAATTTGACAAGAATTCAAATTTTGCATCAATTTAAAATATTCAAAACAGTAAACAAATTTTATATTTGGATAGAACATTTAATTTGGTATTGAAAACATATTTAAAAAGTTAATTTTGGAGTTAAAATGAATTTGTTATGCATTTTAGAAGTATAGGGTGCAATCTGCCATTTTAATGCCTCTAGGGACTTAGGAAAAATTTTCCATGGGCTAGAAATAAGGGCCAGGGGCCTATGTGTGATTCCTGGAAGTTTCTGGGTTAACACAATTGTGGAAAAAAAAGTTTTGGATTTATGGGTGCAGGGGGGATCGAACCCTGCACCTCACTGCTGTGCTCAAGGGGACTAACCAGATGGGCTGTGTGCTCGCATGTGACAGATAAGGGAACCCATGGGGGTTATGGTTCAGGGAAGGCTACTGCACAAATCGAAAAAAATAGAAGCAGTAAAAGGGGTGGGGATGGGAATCAAACTCGAGACCTGCGGGTTCTGCTGCGCGCGCTCCAACCAGTGGGGATTCGCTGCGTTTGTTGATGGGTTAGGGTGCGGGGTGGTTTTGAAGCTTGCCAACGCGATGGAATCTGAAACTGCAAGCGCACCAAGCGCACGAACATACAGCAGCTATGGTTTCAGTCACGAACAGAGCACGAGGTGATCTTTCGGGCAAGAATTGGCGACCAATACATCAGGGAAAGGAGGGAGTAGGAGTGGGAATGGAGAGGTGGGCTTACCCTCTTCGCAGGGACGCCCTCGGCGCGGCCGGAGGGGGACGGGTGCGGCGGCGACGTGCGCCGGCGGCCGGTGGCCGTGGCACCAGGTACAGAGGAGATCTTCCTCGAGGTGGCGGCGGCTGGGGGAGAGACAGGAGGGAAAGGAGGCGCCTAGGGTTAGGGTTTAGCTCGGGAGGGGAGAGGAGAAGATATAGGAGAGGGGATTCCCATCGGATGGCTCAGGAGGAGGGGCAGGTCGCTGTCCTCCATGGTGCGTCATCCTCCGTACGGAGGTAGGAGGAGACCGAGCGGGCTGCCCCTTGTGGGCTGGGCCTTCTCCTCCACTGAAACGTTTTGATCCCTTTTTTTGTATTATGAGATGTTCTGTTTTTTTTTGTGGCTGTAGCTTTTGGAAGAAAAACATGGCTTTTTGTTGATAGAAAATTCTGGAAAAAAAAATTTGGATAACTTCCCTAGGTTAGTAGCAATCATTTGGTGGCTTTGGTTTCCAAAAAGTTGAAAGTTGGCTTGCTGTTTTAAAAAAAAGAACCAATTTAATTGAAAATTGCAATATTAGTTATTATTGGAAAAACAAGGCAAAATCAATAGGGTTTCCCCTAGAGTTTTAAAAGTGATTCAAAGAATTCCAATAGTGGTGAACTTTATGGATTCAAGAATGAGAAGGTTTGAGAAATGGTTTGAGTTTGGAAAATGATTTGGAAATAAGTGTTTAATTGAATAGTTGATTTAAGCAACAATTTAATAGATGAATTATAAAGGAATTAGTTGGAAGCAATTGATGTTCTGATTTGCAATTCTTTATTTGAAAGATTGTAACAGACAAGTGTGAAAACAAAAGTTGATTGAGTTGGCCTTTTATTATGAAAACAATGCAAACAGAAATAAATATGGGGATGATGCCATGATGCATTGCATAAATAAAACAAAGAACAGAAACACTAGGGTGTTTTCATACTTGGATGTTACAAAACGCCCCCCCTTGAAGGAATCGCGCCCCGAGATTCCCTACTGAGAAATGAACAGGTCCGGATACTTCTTGCGAAGATCCTCTTCGGTCTCCCACGTTGCCTCTTTATCAGAATGATGCGACCATTGGACTTTCAAGAACTTGGTGCTCTTGTTGCGAGTCTTACGCTCGGTCTCATCGAGAATACGAATAGGGTGCTCCTCATAAGATAGATCATCTTGCAGTTCAATGGAATCATGATCAACTGCACGATCTGGATCTTTGAAACACTTCTTGAGTTGTGACACGTGGAACACATCGTGCACTTTGGAAAGTTTTTCTGGAAGTTCAAGACGATAAGCATTCTCTGCACCTCTTGAGAGGATGTTGAAAGGGCCAATGTATCTTGGTGCAAGCTTTCCTTTCACACCAAAACGATGAGTGCCTCTGAGGGAGTTACACGGAGATATGCCTTATCACCAGGTGCGTAGACCATATCCCTGTTCTTGCTATCATAATAGCTCTTCTGACGAGACTGAGCAATCCTGAGATTGTCACGAATGATACGAACTTTCTCCTCGGCTTCCTTAACAATGTCAGGGCCTAAAAGTGAACGTTCACCAGCTCCAGACCAATTGATTGGACTCCTGCATCTGCGACCATACAGTGCCTCAAATGGTGCCATGCCTAGGCTTGCCTGGTAGCTGTTGTTGTAGGAGAATTCAGCATATGGAAGGCAATCCTCCCATTTCATGCCAAAAGAGAGACCACATGCTCTGAGCATATCCTCGAGAATCTGATTGACTCTTTCGACTTGCCCCTGAGACTGAGGGTGATAAGCTGTGCTGAACAGAAGTTTAGTGCCCAATGCTTCTTGAAAACTCTTCCAGAAATGAGAAGTGAAGATACTTCCACGGTCTGAGCTTATTTCCAATGGAACACCATGAAGAGGAACAACCTTTGCTGTGTAGAGCTCTGCTAACTGGCTAGCTGAGATAGTTTCCTTTACAGCATAGAAGTGAGCAACCTTAGTGAGACGATCAGTAACAACGAAGATTGCATCGTTGCCCTTTTTGGACTTTGGAAACCCAGTAACGAAGTCCATTTCAATCATGTACCACTTCCACTCAGGAATTTTCAGAGGTTGGAGTAGACCTGCTGTCTTCTGATGGACTGCCTTAACACGTTGACAAACGTCGCATTCAGAAACGTATTGAGCAATTTCACGTTTCATGCCAGACCACCAATACAGAGTCTTGAGATCCTGGTACATCTTTGTACTTCCAGGGTGAATGGATAGAGGAGTTTCATGAGCCTCCTTGAGAATGATATCCTTGAGACTTTGAATCTGAGGGACTGCAATGCGTCCTTCGAAGAACACAGTTCCCTTGTCATCAATTGAGAAGGACTTGAACTTATCACTGCCCTCCTTGATTTGCTCTACCATCTTCTTGATTTCATTATCACGAAGTTGTTCAGAACGAATCTTGTCCTCGAGAGTTGGGCTGGCTGTCAAGCTAGCAAGGTATCCTTCAGGAACAAGACCAAGGTTCAGCTTCTGGAATTCTTCATGAAGTGGAGGTTGGCTTTCCATGATCATGATATTATTGCAATAGGATTTGCGACTGAGAGCATCGGCCATAACATTAGCCTTGCCTGGAGTGTAAGAAATGGTGAGATCAAAGTCTTTAATCTTCTCAATCCATCTCCTTTGCCTGAGGTTCAGATCTGGCTGAGTGAAGATGTATTTCAGACTCTTGTGATCGGAAAAGATTTCAGTTTTGTTACCCAACAAGTATTGTCTCCATTTCTTGAGGGCAAACACAACTGCTGCAAGTTCAAGATCATGAGTGGGATAGTTTTGCTCATGTGGGTTCAACTGACGTGAAGCATAAGCGACAACTTGACGTTCTTGCATAAGAACTGCTCCTAGGCCTTGGAGAGATGCATCACAGAATATCTGGAAAGGTTTTGTGGTATCTGGGCCAACTAGAACAGGTGTGGAAGTGAGTTTAGTCTTCAGGAGGTTGAAACTCTCATCACATTGTGGAGTCCAAACGAACTTTTTGTCCTTCTTTGTGAGATCAGTGAGAGGTTTAGCAATCTTGGAGAAGTTTTGGACGAAACGACGGCAATAGCTAGCCAAGCCAAGAAAACTTCTGACTTGCTTCACCGTCCTAGGGGGTTTCCAATCAACAATTGCCTTAACCTTTTCCGGGTCAATGGCAATGCCTTTGGCAGAGATGATATGACCAAGATATGCAACCTCTGGAATCCAGAACTCACATTTGGAAAACTTGGCATATAGACGATGCTCGCGAAGTTTCATGAGAGTGAGACGAAGGTGTTCTCCATGCTCTTCCTCGGATTTGGAGTAGACTAGAATGTCATCAAGATATACCACAACGAACTTGTCGAGGTATTCATGGAAGACAGAATTCATGAGTCTTGAGAAGGTTGCCGGTGCATTGGTGAGACCAAAGGACATGACGGTGTATTCATATAGACCGTAACGAGTGGTGAAAGCTGTCTTAGGAATATCTTCCTTTCTGATCTTTATCTGATGGTACCCCATCCTCAAGTCCAACTTTGAGAATATTGAGGCTCCAGCAAGTTGATCAAAAAGATCATCGATACGAGGAAGTGGATACTTGTTCTTGATTGTTTTCTCGTTGAGAGGACGATAGTCAACCACGAGTCTTTTTGTTTGATCCTTCTTGGCAACAAACAGAGTTGGGCAACCCCAAGCGGAGGAACTAGGCTGAATGTAACCTTTGTCCATGTACATATCGATTTGCTCCTTTAACAATTTCAGTTCAGGAGGAGCTATCTTGTATGGATGCTTAGAGATTGGAGCAGTACCTGGCTCAAGCTCGATCACGAACTCAACTGCTCTGTCCGGGGGCATCCCTGGCAACTCTTCTGGAAAGACGTCAGGGAATTCACAAACCACCGGAACATTTTCAATTGCAGGAAGGGGTTTGGCATCGAGGCTGAACAGCTGAACAGAACTTGATCCATATGGAGAATCGACTATCTGGCCTGAAGTGTGGGAGAGAGTTATTGACTTTTGAGCACAGTCAATTTTAGCTTTGTGGGTCTTCAACCAATCCATACCCAGAATGACATCAATATCAGAATTTCCCAGCAACATGAGTGAAGCAAGGAATATGCGACCTCCAATTAGGATCTGATTGTCCATGCTTATCTTGGAAGTAATCATTTTAGTTCCCGGAGAGTGCACATAGATTTGATTGCTTAGTGGAACCAGAGCTAAATTGTACGTTGTAGCAAAGATCTTTGACACAAACGAATGCGATGCTCCAGTATCAAACAACACTTTAGCTGGAATAGAGTTTACGGGTAATATACCGAGAACGACGTCAGCAGCTTCCTCGGCTTTGTCGGCCTTGATATGGTTCACCCTCGCGTTCCTCCCGACAGGCCTGTTGTTGGAGTTGAAGGCTTTAGCCGGGGGAGCACGAACCATTGCCTGGTTGGTGTTGGGGCGAGGAGGTAGGGGTAGCTGCTTCTGAGTGCACTTATCAGCATAGTGTCCAGTATCCTTGCACTTGTAGCAAGTGACGACACGAGAAGGACCTGGCCTTGGCTGCCCCATAGGGAACCTCTGACCCTGCATCTGAGATGGGTTGGGTGGGCGGGGACCAAAGCCTGGAGAAGCTTGGGCATTTGGTGCCCGAGTGACAGCACCATTTGGCACCCAGATGCGGCGCTTCTGCGGAGGGGTGGTCATGTTGGAGGAGGAACCACCCTCACGCGAGTGCTTGCGCGACTCCTCGAACGCCTTGCGCCCATTCTCCTCATTGAGCGCGGTGTTCACAAGCTCCACGAAGTCCTTGCACTTGATGTTGGTGAGAGCGTACTTCAGTTCCGGGTTAAAACCTCGGCGGAACCTTGCCATCTTCTTGGCTTCAGTGGACACTTCGTCACCAGCGTACCGAGCGAGACGATTGAACTCGTTCTGGTAGCCGAGAACGTCCAGCTTGCCCTGTCTGAGAGAGCAGAATTCCTCACGCATCCTTTCCATGAGACCATCTGGGATGTGGTGCTTCAGGAAGGCATCCTTGAAACATCCCCAGTTGATAGGAAAGCCAGCTCTCATGGTCTGGTAGTTCTCCCACCAAGTAGCTGCCTGACCCTTCAGTAGGTAGGTGGCATACTTGACCTTATCCTCTTCCGCAACATGAGCAATCTCCAGAGCTCTTGCTACGTCACGGATCCAGTCATCAGCATCCAGGGGCTCACGTGTTGCCACGAAAGCTTTTGGGCCCAAGCTGAGGAAGTCCTTGATGGTGACCCTTGGAGCATTCTGGTTTTGGTGCTGGTTAGCCTGGATCTGGGCCATCTGTGTCACCACTTGGGTCATCTGAGCCAACAGTTCCCCCATTGGTGGTGGCGGAGGCGGGTTGTTCCTGGTTGGAGGCATCCTGAACAGAAATGCATTTTAGCACAACAATAGAACATGATAGACTTGGTAACCGAAAGATAGATTATTCCGACGCATGAATAGATAACCAACAGGTACATCATCACATGTTCAAATACATCAGAATATCCAACAGACCAATACATGGTTCGAAAACGAAAGGATAAACTAGACACAGCTAGTAATGGATACATCGGTACTCCCATGCTCATCACGCAGGACGGCGGTGAGTAGTACGACGAGAGATACGGTGAGGAGGAACCCCACGGAAGTAGGTATGACGACGATCCCTGTAGATAGGAACTGCTCTGAGAGCAACTCTCGGTGTGGTGAAGTAGAAAGCGTCCTCTCCCTGTGCTCCATAGCGGGGAATCCCTGTGTAACCAGTTCCGAGGTCGAGAAGTGGGCCTCTGATCGGCTCGTAACCTCCAGCATCTGGCAGAGGAAAACCCAGTGTCTGCTGGAAACGCGCAAAGCGCTCGTCTCCAACGAAGTCTGTGGTGTACGTCGCCAGACGCGTCAACGCGAGGTAGAGCTGCTCCCTGACTGAGGCTAACTCCTGAGAAAGTGCGGAAGCAACGGCGTCACTGTGCCACACGAACTGGGCAGTGGTGTGCAGCCTGGAGCTATCATCCTCGTAGGTATCCAGGTTGCGGTGGAGAGTGAAGTGAACTCCCGCTGCCGTGATGTAACCACGGGGGATGTGACGATAGATGGAATCATCAAACCCCCAGTAGTCAGCACGGAGAACGGTGAGACCCACGTACGCTGCCTGCTGCACGGCCATATCCACTTTGGAACCTACTGCCTCGTAGCGGTGGGCAATGCTCCTGCCATCATCCGACAGAATGTAGACGATGGCCCGGTAGAAAGTCTGGTCGAACTCGCGCTGGTGCTCGTAGACCTGGTACTCTGGTGCCCAACGGAACCCCAGATAGGTAACCATGTCTCTCAGCATCTCCGGAAAACCGGCGGTGCTCTCACAGCGAGTCATGCGAACCACCTGCGGGTAGTAGCTGAGACCCATCTGCAGATGATTTGGAAGGTTTTGATTAGACTCCGGTAGATGAAAAAGGATGTGGAAAACAACAACAAGGTTCAACGGACGATAAGGATGTTGAAAAGAACATGATATCGAAGCAACATCGGGAAAACGAGACCAAAAGTCCTGAGGTACTAAGGAGAACCCAAAACACGTGAAATCCTAACTTGAAAGTTTAGGTGAGAAAAGAAAAACAACGTTGCACTTCCTTACCAGAAAAGGGTGGGTGGGTGGGGAAAGAAGAAAAATGGCAGAATTCCTACTCTCACGTTTCATTTTTCCTATATAGCTACAAAATAGTTTCTAGACTCAACTGCGACCAGTAAAAAGGGATCCTACAGGCAGACAGGCTCTGATACCATTTGTCGCACCCTGGCTTCTAAGGGATACTCATCGTACGAACTGGATAGTAGGTGCTTGGATTATGGGGCATAACTGCTCCCACGTCCCAGCTTCCTGGTAGGCCTGCGCTTATGCGCGACAACACAAGCCCTACTATTCCACCGTCGATGTAAACTATCCATTAGGAGTCACAGGCACTACTGTCGACGTACTTCATAACAAGCACGCACTGTACGTCAACAGCTTTGAACGAATGATTATCACAACTTATCTCTACGACACAAAAGATAGAAATAAAGTTGCAACTGGCCTTCACTAAGGCAGAAATAGCGAATACAATCATCCAGAGGACACATGTCCCAACATATCATCCATTACAACAGCGGAAGCAATCAAAGGGGTCTGAGTACAGACAAATCCAACAGGCTTAAGAAGCCGGAGAAAATAAATAAGACGAAGCCCATCCACGTAGGTCCTGGATCCAGCCCTGGTCCAGCTAACTACTCGTCTGCAGTCTCGTCGAACTCCACAAAGTAGCCATCCTGGTGGTCATCGTAGCCGTAGTCGTAGTCTGCGTAAACCACAGCCCCAACGGGGTCAGTACATCCAAGTACTGGCAAGCAAGACTCACAGTTCATCAAAGAGTTACCCGTCAACACAAGCATTGATGCTTGGGATCAACGGAAGAAGCGGGGTGATATGAAAAGTTGCTGCTGGCTGCTCTAACCAACTACAGAAGATAACTACAAGTTCCGGCTAACAGAAAAGATAAGATCGAGGATTGTAACCAACTGAAATATAGCTTCAACCAAACCCATCCTGGATCTCGCCCCTTATCCAAAGAAGCAATCCGAGGATAACTCACGCAGTTGGATTAAGATGAATCAAGTTATTGGTGTGAATAACCTATTACTAGTCAAGTTATTAATCATTGGGTGAAACATGATTGATCATTATGTTGAAGTTGTCCTGAGTACTTGTTAGCCAGTACTTTCACCAAGTAATCCATAACCGCGGAAAACACGGCTTCTCGAGAAGATTATCCCTGTAGGGTTGCACCAATTTGGCCGTACACGCAAGAATAACCCGCCAGATGGGATGCCTCCCACCAAGCGGGGTACTCTACACAACCAACCATTCTCCGCATCAAGCCCAAAGAACCTTGGGCGCACGGCTAATCAAGCCCCGAAGAAAAGGGACCCTCATAGCACTCTAAGACCGTGTCCCCCTATATGCCGACTACAAAAGTTCCACCCTGCGCTGGGCTCGCAAAAACATGCATGCGGCAAATGGAAAACACGAACTAAATGAGGCGATTTGGACGAGATGCGAATCAGGTCAAGTTGAGGGGGGCGCCCATACTCGCTTCCCACATGCGGGTAGTGCGCTCATCATGGATCAGTAGACAAGACCCTTTTCCTATTAGGGTCGACACTAGCAGGCTCCAAAACCTCTCATGGGCCTCCTGCCGGTGCCTTATCATCAAATTATTATTACCATTAGCAATTAACAGGATTGATTGATCAACATCGAGCCCCCGGTGCAATTAATAATATAGTAAAAGCAGTAACCGATAACAGACTCGAGTAAAAGCAACCCTAAGCATGCTAAGTAATACTAAGGCACAAACAAAGGCTGTAGGTATGGAGGTGAGGCAGTATCATTGGTTCAGGGTATCATGTGATAGGTTCGGAGAACAAGCAACGATACATAGGGCTAGCAATAGTAGACAAAAGTATAGTATCGACAACAAGTGTGGAAAGGAACTCGATGATTCATGTGAGTGATAACTTGCCTGGCAGCTCAGTAGCCGGGTACTGGGCTAGGTCCTGAGTAGTGGTGTCGTAAGGATCGTCGGTCTCAACGTAGTCGTCGTCTAACCGAGAAGAAGCAAACAAACAAAACAGGAATGTAAACAATCATTGCCATGGCATTGTGCACAATCAAGATGATGCATGACAATTTAATAGGTGCCTCAAAATGAATTGACTAACAAGATAGCACAAATTAAATGGACCCATATGCAAGGGTTGCATATGGAAAAGGATCCATTGAAAATAAGTGGAACAAATGGTTTACAACTAGTTATTAGGTGAGAGTTGTTATCATGATGCATGTATGATGATGATGACAAGATAACAACAAAATAACAATATTAATTGCAATTGTAATGAGGGTTAACAAGTTAAGAAAACAATTATTAAGTTTTGGAAATTATTGGTTACTTAATGATGTTAAACAAGTAGTTGTTGTTTTCATCAAGTTAAAGGGTGCAAAACAAATAACAAAATTGATATTTGAAAAGGTTATCAAATTTTAGTTGGAATACATGTTTCACATTTTGAAATTGGACTTAGGATTAATTAATTATGAATTAAACAATATTAAACAAGTTTTAATTGAATTAAACAAGATTTAAATTGTTTAGGCAATTTAAATTATTCAAACCAGAAAACAAAATTTATATTTGGAAAGTACATGAAAACTTGATTGAAAAACATATTTGGTTTGTGAAATTTGGAATTTTTATGAACAAGTTATGAATTTTGCAAATTTAAGTGAATTTGACAAGAATTCAAATTTTGCATCAATTTAAAATATTCAAAACAGTAAACAAATTTTATATTTGGATAGAACATTTAATTTGGTATTGAAAACATATTTAAAAAGTTAATTTTGGAGTTAAAATGAATTTGTTATGCATTTTAGAAGTATAGGGTGCAATCTGCCATTTTAATGCCTCTAGGGACTTAGGAAAAATTTTCCAGGGGCTAGAAATAAGGGCCAGGGGCCTATGTGTGATTCCTGGAAGTTTCTGGGTTAACACAATTGTGGAAAAAAAAGTTTTGGATTTATGGGTGCAGGGGGATCGAACCCTGCACCTCACTGCTGTGCTCAAGGGGACTAACCAGATGGGCTGTGTGCTCGCATGTGACAGATAAGGGAACCCGTGGGGGTTATGGTTCAGGGAAGGCTACTGCACAAATCGAAAAAAAATAGAAGCAGTAAAAGGGGTGGGGATGGGAATCGAACTCGAGACCTGCGGGTTCTGCTGCGCGCGCTCCAACCAGTGGGGATTCGCTGCGTTTGTTGATGGGTTAGGGTGCGGGGTGGTTTTGAAGCTTGCCAACGCGATGGAATCTGAAACTGCAAGCGCACCAAGCGCACGAACATACATCAGCTATGGTTTCAGTCACGAACAGAGCACGAGGTGATCTTTCGGGCAAGAATTGGCGACCAATACATCAGGGAAAGGAGGGAGTAGGAGTGGGAATGGAGAGGTGGGCTTACCCTCTTCGCAGGGACGCCCTCGGCGCGGCCGGAGGGGGACGGGTGCGGCGGCGACGTGCGCCGGCGGCCGGTGGCCGTGGCACCAGGTACAGAGGAGATCTTCCTCGAGGTGGCGGCGGCTGGGGGAGAGACAGGAGGGAAAGGAGGCGCCTAGGGTTAGGGTTTAGCTCGGGAGGGGAGAGGAGAAGATATAGGAGAGGGGATTCCCATCGGATGGCTCAGGAGGAGGGGCAGGTCGCTGTCCTCCATGGTGCGTCATCCTCCGTACGGAGGTAGGAGGAGACCGAGCGGGCTGCCCCTTGTGGGCTGGGCCTTCTCCTCCACTGAAACGTTTTGATCCCTTTTTTTTTGTATTATGAGATGTTCTGTTTTTTTTTGTGGCTGTAGCTTTTGGAAGAAAAACATGGCTTTTTGTTGATAGAAAATTCTGGAAAAAAAAATTTGGATAACTTCCCTAGGTTAGTAGCAATCATTTGGTGGCTTTGGTTTCCAAAAAGTTGAAAGTTTGCTTGCTGTTTTAAAAAAAGGAACCAATTTAATTGAAAATTGCAATATTAGTTATTATTGGAAAAACAAGGCAAAATCAATAGGGTTTCCCCTAGAGTTTTAAAAGTGATTCAAAGAATTCCAATAGTGGTGAACTTTATGGATTCAAGAATGAGAAGGTTTGAGAAATGGTTTGAGTTTGGAAAATGATTTGGAAATAAGTGTTTAATTGAATAGTTGATTTAAGCAACAATTTAATAGATGAATTATAAAGGAATTAGTTGGAAGCAATTGATGTTCTGATTTGCAATTCTTTATTTGAAAGATTGTAACAGACAAGTGTGAAAACAAAATTTGATTGAGTTGGCCTTTTATTATGAAAACAATGCAAACAGAAATAAATATGGGGATGATGCCATGATGCATTGCATAAATAAAACAAAGAACAGAAACACTAGGGTGTTTTCATACTTGGATGTTAGACCTGGAAACTGTTGTTGTAGGAGAATTCAGCATATGGAAGACATTCCTCCCATTTCATGCCAAAAGAGAGACCACATGCTCTAAGCATATCCTCGAGAATCTGATTGACTCTTTCGACTTGCCCTTGAGACTGAGGGTGATAAGCTGTGCTGAACAGAAGCTTGGTGCCCAATGCTTCTTGAAATCTTTTCCAGAAATGAGAAGTGAAGATGCTTCCACGGTCTGAGCTTATTTCCAATGGAACACCATGAAGAGGAACAATCTTTGCTGTGTAGAGCTCTGCTAACTGGCTAGCTGAGATTGTCTCTTTGACAGGAAAGAAGTGAGCTACTTTAGTGAGTCGATCAATGACAACGAAGATTGCATCGTCGCCCCTCTTGGATTTTGGAAAACCAGTGACGAAGTCCATTTCAATCATGTCCCACTTCCACTCAGGGATTTTTAGAGGTTGGAGAAGACCGGCTGTTTTCTGATGAACTGCCTTAACACGTTGACAAACGTCGCATTCAGAAACGTATTGAGCAATTTCACGTTTCATGCCAGGCCACCAATACAGTGTCTTGAGATCCTGGTACATCTTTGTACTTCCAGGGTGTATGGAGAGAGGAGTTTCATGAGCCTCCTTGAGAATGACATCTTTGAGGCTTTGAATTTGAGGAACTGCAATGCGTCCTTCGAAGAACACAGTTCCCCTGTCATCAATTGAGAAGGACTTAAATTTCTCCTTGCCTTCTTTGATGTGTTCTACCATCTTCTTGATTTCAGCATCACGAAGTTGTTCAGAATTGTCGGGGGGTTACCCCCGAGTAGGGTAAAGGCAAGTGGTAAAGGCGACTTACAGAAGAGAGGTTTGGTCGAGTAGCCGACTACCCGGTACCCGCTACCCGGTCGACTGCTACTCGGTCTCACCTCAATATGACCAGAAGGAGATATCGATCAAGTTCTGTCCATTCGAGTAGAAGAGTTGGCCCGAGTAAAATTGGCGGGAACCTACTCGGGCCAGAAAGTCAAAGGAGCCGTTCTGACACAGGATCCCGCGTATCCTGGGTCCGTACTTGGCAGTATTCGAACTACTGTTCATCTGGGACCGGCCTGCCTGACAGTGACAGCATGGAAGCAGGCCGTGGCAGGATAAGGGGGGCCTACTCTGTGTTTGGCACAGTGATACCAGTCTGTCCCCTTGTTTTGCCCAACGACTTTCTAGATGCAGCCAAGATTAGGAACCAAAGCTGTCAGCGGGAACCCGGAAGAAGGACGATGTGCACACTATGTCGACACTTGTCCATGTTTGGACGTATCCGGCTGGGCACCATGTATATAAGGTGCCCCGCCGCCTCCTGCGTGAGGATCGAACCCTAATTCTTGACCTAGGTTGCATACTGGGGCACTACAAACCCTAAGTTCTTGACCTAGTTCATCATCTAGAGAGGAGAGTGGCTACTCGGTAGCAAGAACATTGTACTGTGGCTACTCGGCGAGACACCAGAATACACAAAGAAAGGCAGGAGTAGGGGTTTTACCTCCTCACGAGGGCCCTGAACCTGGGTAGATCGTGTTGTTTGCAGTGTTTACTTCGTACCTCACGCGGCTACTCGTCGCGTGATCCCCCCCGAGCACCTCCAGCGTCCTTCGTCCCCACATCTTTAGCCATCCCATGGCATCTGCCGTGACACCACCACGACAGTTGGCGCCCACCGTGGGGCAACCAGCGGCGCTGGCTGGAGTTTCTGTTCGGACGGGATCTTCTTCAGCGGAGCGCGTGGTCTGTGGCCTTGTCCACAGATTCGGCTCCTTCGACTTCGTCACCGACAACGCCGGCGATTTCGGCGGCAGGGCCATGCCGGAGGGCGGATCGGTGATCTCCTTCGGCTCTCACCTTGTCTACGTCGCCACCATCGCCAACCACGCGTACCCCGAGCTAGTGCATGACGCGGAGGATCCTCCCGCGGTGATCGCTGCACGCGGAAAGCCCGCGTGCCGCTCTGCGAACTGCGTTGAGGTGATGGTGGCGGGCTTGGCGGCGAACACTGGCGCAGCCGCTACTGGCGCTGCGGCCGTCGTCGAGGAGATTGACGCACCGGCTGGTGGCAGTGTTCACCGGCCCTACGAGAAGGAGAGCAACTTGCCGCCTTCCACGTCTACGGTCATCCCCGCGTCAGCTACGCGACCTGGCATGCCCACTCCCACCGACATCGAGCTCCTAGCCGTGAGGGAGCAGCTCGAGCGGCAGCGCCAGGAGCTGCTTGCCGAGCAGGCGGAGTTGGACAAGATCAGGCTTGAGCTGAGTCTAGATCAGCTCGAGTACAACAAGGCTCATGGCTTCACGCCAGTCGCCAGGAGGCCTAGCAGAGTAGGCGCTACGCGGCGCAACTTGGGTGTCGAGATGGCAACGGTTGCGGAGGTTCCCGCTCAGTCCGCCACCGCGAACACCTTCACAAGGCCAAGATATAGCACACCCGCCAAGACACTTAGAGCTGCAGAGGCTGTAGCTGCCGAGTTGCCTCGCCTGGATGGCGATGCGCGTCTTAGGCAGCAGGAAAGGCTCAACGAGTTGGTGTTGGAGGCTGCTAGGCAGAACGAGGAGTTCCGGAAGGCCAACCCGGGTGCTGGGGCTTCGCAGGTGGTTCACTCGCACGCGGCTAGATCTAACGATCAGGCCTCGTCTCCGCATCCTAGCCGCGAGAAGAGCCGCAGCGGGCGTTCGGGCAGAGATAGGCAAATGCAGGTGTATGACCCGGCTGCTGCCGCGAAACAGCTCGCTGTGCCGCAGCAGCCCGGGCAGGAACACAACGCTGCAAGAGCAGGCTCTCAAGCCCATCAAGCTCAAAGCCGTGCCCGAGAAGCCGCACGTCCAGGTCCTTCTCGGCAACCCGCAGCTCATCCTACTCGGCAGAGGCAGCAGCCGCGCGCAGTGGCACCAGTTGCCAACCCGGTGGAGCAGCCTGCAGCTGTGCAGGTGGACAGGTATGATGATGGCTACTCGGCTATGGAGATGGCTGGCTATGATATTCATGACCGTGTTGGTGAGCGCGTGCTGGCGCCTGGAGATGCGAGGCATCAGTTGGACCGGATCAGCTTGTCGGCGCGGCTGGAGAGCACGGGTCCTCCTGGCCCCGAGTGCTTTGGCCCGCGCATCATGAACGAGCCGTCCGTGAAGAACTTCCAGCTTGCAAGAGGCACCAAGAGCTACAATGGCAGCACCAAGCCTGAAGATTGGCTCAATGACTACGTCACCGCGGTCCATATCGCGAATGGCAACAGAAGATGGGCTGTGCGCTATGTTCCACAGATGCTAGAGGGTCCAGCCCGTACTTGGCTCAACAACTTGCCCAAGAACAGCATTAACTGCTGGCTGGACTTCTCGGACGCCTTCATCAGCAACTTCACGAGCACATACAAGAGGCCGAATAGGCCACAGCAGCTATCAGCTTGCAGGCAGCGAGAAGACGAGACGGACCGCGAGTATCTTACTCGGTGGAGCACTTTGAGGAACACCTGTGAGGGTGTGAATGAAGCACAGGCCATCACTTGGTTTGCGCAGGGATGCAGGCATGGCAGTATGTTGTGGCAGAGATTGCAGAGGGAGATGCCGAACACTCTGGCGGAGACCATCAAGATTGCGGATCAGTACGCACTTGGTGATCCTACTCAGCCACTGATGGACTCCTCTGAGCCGAGAAGAAACTTCAGCAACAGCAAGCGCAACGAGTTCCGCAACAAGCGCCGAGTAGATAATCGGTATGATCCCGAAGAGGTGAATGCAGTGACTGTTAGAGCTGGTGGCAGCTAGAGGCAGAAACCTGCTGGAGCCTACGGGCAAAACCAGAACCAGGGCCAAGGCAACAAGAAGCCATTTCGCACCTCTCAGTCGGGTAGCGGGAACTCCGAGCAGCCGAAGAAGTTTGTCTTCGATGACATGAAGGATGGCCCATGCAGCTTTCACACTCACCACCCCTCGAGGCCTGCTAACCACACTACTCGGCAGTGCGAGTGGTGGGAGGCGATCAAGAGTGATGGCTTGCCTCCTCCTCCTCCTCTGCCACCAGCCAATGCCAATGTGCAGCCTACTCGCGCACCCGCAGCTTGGCCGCCAGTGTACCCGAGAAGAGAGAATGTGAACCAGGTGGCTTTAGGAGCCAACCAGAACTTCAACAATGAGAGATACCGCAACAACAACAACAACTACAACCGCAACAACAACAACAGAGGCAACAACAACAACTACCAGGGCAACAGCAACAATGGCAACAATGGGGGCAATGGCTCCAATCAGTACCAAGAGCACCATGAGAGCTACATGATCTTCACTTCCGAGCCAGTCGACAAGCAGTCACAGCACAGGCGGGCCATGGAGGTCAATGCAGTGATTCCTGCTGTCCCTCACTACATGTACTGGTGTGACCAGGAGATCAGGTGGACCCGAGCAGATCATCCCAAGGTGATGCCCAATCCGGGTAGCTATGCCTTGGTGCTGGATCCTACCTTCCTGGGCCCCGAGAAGAACGTGAGGTTCAGCAAGGTGCTAATCGTCAACGGCAGCAGCATCAACATTGTGTACAAGGACACACTCGAGAAGCTTGGCCTGGCCGAGAACATGATGCTGCCTAGCAAGACCACCTTCCATGGCATTGTGCCCGGGATCTCGTGCAACCCGATTGGCCGAGTGTGGATCGATGTGCTATTCGGTACCCGGGAGAACTGCCGCACAGAGCGCCTGCAGTTTGAAGTGGTTGATCATCAGAGCCCCTATCATGCTCTACTCGGCAGGCCTGCTCTGAGCAAGTTCATGGCCTCTACACATGTGGCATATCTGAAGATGAAGATCCCTCGTCCCAATGGCATCATCACCATCTCTGGAGATTACAAGAAGTCCATGGAATGTGCCTCTGCTAGCTCCCAGTTGGCGGAGTCGATGGTGATTGCTGCCGAGAAGAAGAAGATGTACGAGGTGGTGGCCATGGCTCAGTCCGCACAAGCTGGCGCACAAGGTGTGCCGAGTACCCAGCACGGTACTGCTTTCCAAGCTGCCAAGGAGACAAAGAAGGTCCAGGTCGACCCCGAGTTCCCCGACCGCGTAGCCATCATTGGCTCCGGGTTGGCGGAGAAATAGGAAAGCGAGCTCACCCACTTCCTCCGTGAGAATCGGGATGTATTCGCCTGGTCCAATGAAGATCTACCAGGAGTCCCGAGGGAGTTGGTTGAGCACTCATTACATGTGCGTCCTGACGCCAAACCAGTGAAGCAGGCTATGCGCCGTTTCAGAGATGAGAGAAGGAAGGCCATTGGTGACCAGATCACCAAGTTACTGATAAGCAATTTCATCATGGAGGTGCTGCATCCGGATTGGCTAGCCAACCCGGTCATGGTCGAGAAGAAGAAGGAGGATCCCAAGGCTGCCACTGCATGGCGCATGTGCGTCGACTACACCGACTTGAACAAGGCATGCCCCAAGGATCCTTTCCCGCTACCTCGCATCGATCAGGTGATCGATTCCACTGCTGGTTGTGAACTGCTGTCTTTCATAGATGCCTACTCTGGTTTCCACCAGATTGCACTCAATCCTGCTGATCAAATAAAGACTGCTTTCATTACCCCGTACGGGGCTTATTGCTATCGTGTCATGTGTTTTGGCTTGAGGAATGCGGGTGCAACCTATCAGAGATGCATGCAGAAATGCTTGCACGACCAGCTCGGCAAGAATGTGCAGGTGTACGTAGATGACATTGTCATCAAAACAAATAAAACACATACTCTGCTTGCCGACCTGGAGGAAACCTTTGCTAACCTACGCAAGTACAAAATGAAACTGAATCCGAGTAAGTGCACCTTTGGTGTACCGGCTGGAAAGCTACTCGGTTTTCTGGTTTCTAGTCGGGGCATTGAAGCCAATCCTTCAAAGATAAAAGCTATTGAGAGCATGTCTTTACCGAGATCACTGAAAGATGTGCAGAAGTTCACAGGTTGTTTGGCATCTCTGAGTCGGTTTCTGGGTCGAATGGGCGAGAAGGCCCTGCCTCTGTACCAACTAATGAAGAAAAGTGACAAGTTTGTCTGGACTCCGCAAGCGGATGTGGCATTCAATGAGCTAAAAGCAATGCTGGCTAGTGCTCCCATCTTGGCTAGTCCGCTACCCAAGGAGCCAATGCTGCTGTACATTGCTGCGACTAACCGAGTAGTCAGTGTGGTGATTGTGGTGGAACGAGAAGAAGAAGGCAAGAGTGTGCAGCGCCCAGTATATTATCTTAGTGAAGTGCTGTCCAGTTCAAAGCAAAACTACCCGCATTACCAGAAGATGACCTACGGCGTGTACCTGGGCGCCAGGAAGCTGAAGCATTATTTCCAGGAGCACCCTATCACAGTTGTGAGCTCTGCTCCCATCTCAGATATCATGGGCAACAAGGAGGCGAGTGGCAGAGTAGCCAAGTGGGCGATCGAGCTAGCAGCGTATGCTCCCGCGTATATGAGAAGAGAAGCCATCAAGTCTCAGGTCCTGGCGGAATTTCTTGTGGACTGGGCCGAGGTGCAGTATGAACCTCCTGCTCCAGTTTCCAATTACTGGAAGATGCACTTTGATGGCTCGAAGGTGAAGGAAGGCCTTGGTGCTGGTGTCGTGCTTACGTCACCCAAGCGAGATCAACTCAAGTATGTGCTGCAGATTCACTTCAAGGCATCTAACAATGTAGCAGAGTACGAGGCAGTAGTGCATGGTTTGCGAGTAGCAAAGGAGGTTGGCGTGCAGCGCATCATATGCTATGGAGATTCAGATCTGGTGGTGCAGCAAGTCTCGGGCACTTGGGATGCTTTGGATGCCAACATGGCATCGTATCGCTTCCTGGTGCAGTCTATGACTGGGTTCTTCGAAGGTTGTGAGTTCCAGCACATTCACCGAGCAGAGAACGAAGCAGCAGATGAGTTGTCCAAGTTGGGATCTTCTCGGCAATCCATCC
This sequence comes from Alopecurus myosuroides, assembly GCA_028641055.1. Lineage (NCBI taxonomy): Eukaryota > Viridiplantae > Streptophyta > Magnoliopsida > Poales > Poaceae > Alopecurus > Alopecurus myosuroides. The sequence continues at coordinate 109,961,657 of CM054063.1, read as the reverse complement.
CGGCGGGAATCGCCTTGGAGCATTTGAGGAAGCCATCCATCAAGCCTTCTCCCAACTCGGAGTCCATATTTGTTCCTTCTCTGCCAAGTGAGGAATCTGACCCAATGGAGATTGACTGGGAGAGTGCTGCAGGAAACCCGGGGACTGCCGTCCTCTACTCGGGGACTGCCACTCCCTACTCGGGGACTGCCACTCCCTACTCGGGGACTGCCACTCCCTACTAGGGGACTGCCACTCCTTACCCGGGGACTGCCACTCCTTACTCGGGGACTGCCGTCCTTAATCCAGAGGCTGTCGCATTCATTGAGGAGGTCCTTGCCAACCGATCAGGGCTACAGAGAAGCGCTCCTACTCCCCCTGAGCAACCACAAGAGCCTGTCCCAATGGAACTGGACGAACCAGTGTTTCCCACACGGGAGACACCGAGTTGGGCTATGCCCATATTATCCTTTCTAAGGGACGGCACTCTACCTGAAGATGAGGTGACTGCGAGGCAGATTCAGAGAAGATCCAAGGGCTACACTATTGTCCGAGATGTGCTGCACAAGAGAAGTGCCACAGGCGTGCTGCAACGTTGTGTGGATCCAGCAGAAGGAGAAGAGATCCTGATAGAGATACACCAAGGAGAATGCGGGCACCATGCCTCTTCTCGGGCGCTGGTCCAGAAAGCTTTCCGGCATGGATTCTATTGGCTCACAGCACTGCAGCAAGCTGAGGATATCGTGAGGAAGTGCACAGGCTGCCAGATGTTCGCAAGTAAGATTCACATGCCTGCTTCCGAGTTGAAAACAATTCCTATCACCTGGCCATTTGCTGTTTGGTGTTTGGACATGGTTGGGCCTTTCCAGCCGGCTAGAGGCAACATGTCTCACATTTTGGTCATGGTGGACAAGTTCACCAAGTGGATTGAAGTGAAACCTATTCGGAGGTGTGATGGGGCCACAGCTGTGAAATTCGTGAAGGATATAATCCTGAGATATGGCTACCCACACAGTATCATCACCGACAACGGCACAAACTTTGCTGAGGGAGCAATGGTGCGGTTCTGCAGAGATAAGCATATCCGACTAGACGTTGCGTCAGTCGCGCACCCTGCTTCCAATGGACAAGTTGAAAGAGCAAATGGTATGGTACTGGCAGGCATCAAGCCAAGGCTGATGGAGCCGCTGCTGAAAACGCCTGGGTGTTGGTTAGACGAGTTGCCAGCGGTGTTGTGGAGTCTAAGGACTACCCCTAACCGGTCAACCGGCTACACGCCATTCTTCTTGGTATACGGGGCTGAGGCCGTGTTGCCAATAGACTTAGAGCATGACTCCCCCCGAGTAGCCCTCTACACTGAGGTGGAGGCGAGAGAAGCTCGATGTAACATCCCAAGTATGAAAATACCCCTAGAATGCTTTGTCCTTTGTTTTATTTCAAGCAATGCATCATGTCATCATGTTTACTTATTGTTTGCATTTGTTTTCCATCTGTTTTATCCTGTTTTCACAACTCAAATTCAAACCTTTTTCAAACATGGTTTCATACTTGCTCTGTTACAACCTTTGGAACCAGAATAACAAACAAAAACAACCCTTTTATTCCTTGTTTTCACTTATGAAATTGTTTCCTCAAATCATTCCTTTTAATTCCACCAATTAAATTCAAACCATTTCCAAATTCTCAAATCAGTACCTTTTGGGAAACCATAAAAATCACCAAACTTTTCTACCCTCTAAATCATTCTAAAACCCTAGGGGTAACCCTATTTTTGTTATTCATGTTTTATCAAGATTTTATTAACCTCAAATCCCCTATTTTTGAATTCAAACACAAACCACAATTTTAAATTTCAATTTTTGAAAACCAAGTTTACAATGTGGTTTCTAATTGTTTAAAAAGCTTAACTTAATTTTTCTATAATTTTTCTCAAATAAATCCTTAACAGATTTCTTCCAAAAGCAAAAGTACAAAAAAAAATAAATAACAGAAAAGAATAAAAGTGGGCAGCAGCTAGCGCGCGCAGCAGATAACCTAAGCCCAGCCCATCTAGCCTACCCCGCGCAGCAGCCCAGCCCGCTCTCCTCAACTTACCGCTTCGAGCGCGCGGAGATTCGTGCGAGCCCCCTCCTTTCTTCTTCTCGCGGTACGGCGCGCATCGGCCGGTGCCACCGCGGCACCGAACGCGACGCCGGCGGCCGTCCCGTCACCGTGGCGCCTATATAACGCGTGCCCTAGCCCCTAGCTGTGCCCTAACGCTCTAGGGTTCCTCAGCGCCGCCAAAAACCTCTCCCTCTCGCCGGAATCCCTCGCTCCCCCCTCTCTGATTCCCATCGCCGGCGCCAACCCTCTGAAGATCGCCATGGCCTCGCCACCCCCGACTCCCTCCTAGCTACCAAAACCCGGGAATCAGCTCGCCCCCCTACCATCTATCTCTTGGACACCAGAGGAGCCCCTGGTAAGCCTCCGATCGTCGACGCCGTCTTCTTCTTTCCCTCCGGCCGCCGCGCCCCGTTATCTGAACCTGTACACCCCGTCGCCGTTGCAGAGCAGCACTACGGCTTTGGAGCACGGGAGTAGCACCGCCACCATCTCCTCTACATCTTGGACACCCGCGGGGGCACGGGGAAGCACGAGATCGACCACGCCATCCACGACATCGCCGCCGTCGAGCGCTGTTCTCCTCTGCAACCGCGGCAGCATCCCGGTGAGCACCGTCTCCTCCTCCCTCTGTTGCTCGCGTCCGTGCACGCCCGCGTCCACCCAAACACCCCACAGCAGCGTGCTGGCCGTGGTTCACGCCGGCGAGCATCGCCACCTCCTCTGTCAGTCGAGCAACGCTCGCTCGTCAGGTTTCGTCAGCAAAGTTCAGAGTTTCGAACTGAAACTATATCCTCTCCGCGTCGCCTCCTCTGTCAGCTGAACGCGAACACCGCAGTGGTACTGAACCTTTGCGCGCTGCGCCTGGGCACGGGTTCGAGTCCCGGAAGCCACAAACTTTTTGGGGATTTCTTCCCCACGCTGAGCCCCACCAGGCAGTGGCCCTGGAGGCCACGCCAGCGTGTGCGCCACGCTGGCCCCTCTGGCCCACTGCGCAGTGGCAGTGGGTATATAGACCCTGAGTAACAAATGTTTTCTGCGAATTTCAGAAATTCCAAATTCTTTTTTTAAATAACAGAATTAATTCAAAACTTTAAAATTCAATATCTCCCATTTTATAAATCCAACAAATGCAAACTTGATGTCTATTCTGATCTAAATTTCATAATCTTCCCAAATATGCCATTTGTGTTCTGTTTTGAATATTCAAAATTCATTTAAATTTCAAATTTGAATAATTCAAATGCAATTTGAAATAATTCATAACTAATTCATACTAATTTCAAATAATTCAAATAAAATATGTTTTTCACACCTTTTTGAATGCTCTATGCAAATATAAATTTTGTTTTCTGGTTTAAATAATTTAAATTGCCTAAGCTATTTAATCCTTGTTTAATTCAATTAAAAATTGTTTAATTTTGTTTAATTCATAAATAAATAATCCTAAGTCCAATTTCAAATTGTGAAACATGTAATCCAACTAAAATTTGATAAACTTTTCAAATATAAAATTTGTAATTTGTTTTGCACACTTTAAATTGATGATAACAACTTTTAATTGTGTGCCATGTTTAAGTAACAAAATTCCAAACTTGATAAATGCCTTTCTAAATTGTTAATTATTATTCCAATTGCATTTAATCTTGTTATGTTATTGTCACTCATCATGCATGCATCATACTAATTCAACTACACCTAATGCTTAGTGGTAGAACAATTAATTCAACTCCAAGCATGGGCTTCCATATGCATCCTTTTGCATATGGAATCCATTTAAACTTGTGTTTCATGACAAGCAAGTTATTTTGGTGCATCTATTAAACATGACATGCATCATCCAATGCTTGTGCACTTATGCCATGTATTGATTGCCTGTCTTCCTTCGTTGTTGTTTTTGCTTCTTCTCGATTAGACGACGACGTTGGTACCGACGAGCCTTACGACACCACTACTCCGGACCTAGCCCAGTACGAGGCTGAGCTGCCAGGCAAGTTATCACTCACATGAATCATTGAGTTCCTTTCCACACTCGTTGTCGATACTATCTTTTGTCTACTATTGCTAGCCCTATGTATCGTTGCTTGTTCTCCGAACCCATCACATGATACCTTGAGCCCTGATATTGCCACCACCTCCATACCTACAGCCATTGCTTGAGCCTGTTATTATCTAGCATGCTTAGGGTTGCTTTTACTCGAGTCTGTTGTCGGTTACTACTGTTACTATCTTATTATCTTGTACCGGGGCTCGTTATTAATCAATCAATCCTGTTAATTGCTAATGGTAATAATAATTTGATGATAAGGCACCGGCAGGAGGCCCATGAGTGGTTTTGGAGCCTGCTAGTGTCGACCCTAATAGGAAAAGGGTCTTGTCTACAGATCCATGATGAGCGCACTACCCGCATTTGGGAAGCGAGTATGGGCGCCCCCCTCAACTTGACCTGATTCGCATCTCGTCCAAATCGCCTCATTTAGTTCGTGTTTTCCATTTGCCGCATGCATGTTTTTTGCGAGCCCAGCGCAGGGTGGAACTTTCGTAGTCGGCATATAGGGGGACACGTTCTTAGAGTGCTATGAGGGTCCATTTTCTTCTGGGCTCGATTAGCCGTGCGCCCAAGGTGCTTTGGGCTTGATGCGGAGAATGGTTGGTTGTGTAGAGTACCCCGCTTGGTGGGTTAGCTTCCCATCTGGCGGGTTATTCTTGAGTGTACGGCCAAATTGGTGCAACCCTGCAGGGATAATCTTCTCGAGAAGCCGTGTTTTCCGCGGTTATGGATTACTTGGTGAAAGTACTGGCTAACAAGTACTCAGGACAACTTCAACATAATGATCAATCATGTTTCACCCAATGATTAATAATCTGACTAGTAATAGGTTATTCACACAAATAACTTGATTCACCTTATCACAACCGTGTGAGTTATCCTCGGATTGCTTCTTTGGATAAGGGGCGAGATCCAGGATGGGTTTGGTTGAAGTTATTTTTCAGTTGGTTACAATCCTCGATCTTATCTTTTCTGTTAGCCGGAACTTGTAGTTGATTTCTGTAGTTGTTAGAGCAGCCAGCAGCAACTTTTATATCACCCTTTTCTTCCGTTGATCCCAAGCATCTATGCTTGTGTTGACGGGTAACTCCTTGATGAAATGTGAGTCTTGCTTGCCAGTACTTGGATGTACTGACCCCGTTGGGGCTGTGGTCTACGCAGAGTACTACTACGACTACGATGCTTCCCAGGATGGCTACTTTGTGGAGTTCGACGACGCTGCAGACGAGTAGTTAGCTGGACCAGGGCAGGATCCAGACCTTCGTGGATGGGCTTCGCTTTTATTTATTGTTCTCAGGCTTCTTGAGCCATGGATTTGTCTGTACTCAGACCCCTTTGTTTGCTTCCGCTGTTGTAATGGATGATATGTTGGGACATGTGTCCTCTGGATGACTGTATTCGATATTTTCTGCCTTAGTGAAGGCCAGTTGCCCTTATTTCATTCTTTTGTGTCTTAGAGACATTCTGTGTTATCATTCGTACCAAACTGTTGACGTACCGTGCGTGTTTGATTATGAAGTACGTCGACAGTAGTGCCTTTAGGTTCCTAGCGGATAGTTTACTTCGACGGTGGAAGCAGGGCTTGTGTTGTCGCGCATAAGCGCAGGCCTACCAGGAAGCTGGGACGTGGGAGCATGTTTGCCCCATAATCCAAGCACCTGACTTCCAGTTCGTGCGGGGAGTATCCTCTAGAAACCCAGGGTGCGACAAATGGTATCAGAGCCTGTCTGCCTGTAGGATCCCTTTTTACTGGTCGCAGTTGAGTCTAGAAACTATTTTGTAGCTATACAGGAAAAATGAAACGTGAGAGTAGGAATTCTGCCATTTTTCTTCTTTCCCCACCCACCCACCCTTTTCTGGTAAGGAAGTGAAACGTTGTTTTCTGTTCTCACCTAAACTTTCAAGTTAGGATTTCACGTGTTTTGGGTTCTCTGTAGTACCTCAGGACTTTTGGTCTCGTTTTCCCGATGTTGCTTCGATATCATGTTCTTTTCAACATCCTTTTCGTCCATTGAACCTTGTTGTTGCTTTCCACATCCTTTTTCATCTACCGGAGTCTAATCAAAACCTTCCAAATCATCTGCAGATGGGTCTCAACTACTATCCGCAGGTGGTTCGCATGACTCGCTGTGAGAGCACCGCCGGTTTTCCGGAGTTGCTGAGAGACATGGTTACCTTTCTGGGGTTCCATTGGGCACCAGAGTACCAGGTCTACGAGCACCAGCGAGAGTGTGACCAGACTTGCTACCGGGCTATCGTCTACATTCTGTCGGATGATGGCAGGAGCATTGCACACCAGTACGAGGCAGTAGGGTCCACAGTGGATATGGCAGTGCAGCAGGCAGCGTACGTGAGTGTCACCGTTCTCCGTGCTGACTACTGGGGGTTTGATAAGTCCAGTTTTCGTCACATCCCCCGTGGTTACATCACGGCAGCAGGAGCTCACTTCACTATCCACCGTGACATGGATACCTACGAGACTGATAGCTCCAGGCTCCAGGTCACTGCCCAGTTCGCTAGTCACAGTGATGCCGTTGCTTCCGCACTTTCTCAGGAGTTAGCCTCAGTCAGGGAGCAGCTCCGCCTTGCTCTCACTCGTCTGGCGACGTACACCACAGACTTTGTTGGAGACGAGCGCTTCGCACGTGTCGTTCAGCCAGCTGGTCTTCCGGTGCCAGATGCTGGAGGTTACGAGCCGATCAGAGGTCCACTTCTCGATCTCGGAGCTGGTTACACAGGGATTCCCCGCTATGGAGCACAGGGATACGACGCTTCCTACTTCACGACATCGAGAGTTGCTCTCAGCGCAGTTCCTATCTACATGGATCGTCGTGATACCTACTTCCGTGGGATTCCTCCTCACCGTATCTCTCGTCGTACTACTCACCGCCGTCCTGCGTGATGAGCATGGGAGTACCGTTGTATCCATTACTAGCTGTGTCTAGTTTATCCTTTCGTTTTCGAACCATGTATTGGTCTGTTGGATATTCTGATGTATTTGAACATGTGATGATGTACCTGTTGGTTATCTATTCATGCGTCGGAATAATCTATCTTTCGGTTACCAAGTCTATCCTTTTCTGTTGTTGTGCTAAAATGAATTTCTGTTCAGGATGCCTCCAACCAGGAACAACCCGCCACCGCCACCACCAATGGGGGAGCTGTTGGCTCAGATGACCCAAGTGGTGACACAGATGGCCCAGATCCAGGCTAACCAGCAACACAACCAGAATGCTCCAAGGGTCACCATCAAGGACTTCCTCAGCTTGGGCCCAAAAGCTTTCGTGGCAACACGTGAGCCCCTGGATGCTGATGACTGGATCCGTGACGTAGCAAGAGCTCTGGAGATAGCTCATGTTGCTGAAGAGGATAAGGTCAAGTACGCCACCTACCTACTGAAGGGTCAGGCAGCTACTTGGTGGGAGAACTACCAGGCCATGAGGGCTGGCTTTCCTATCAACTGGGGATGTTTCAGAGATGCCTTCCTGAAGCACCACATCCCGGATGGTCTCATGGAAAAGATGCGTGAGGAATTCTGCTCTCTCAGACAGGGCAAGCTGGACGTTCTCGGCTACCAGAACGAGTTCAATCGTCTCGCTCGGTACGCTGGTGACGAAGTGTCCACCGAAGCCAAGAAGATGGCGAGGTTCCGCCGAGGTTTTAACCCGGAACTGAAGTACGCTCTCACAAACATCAAGTGCAAGGACTTCGTCGAGCTTGTGAACACCGCGCTCAATGAGGAGAATGGGCGCAAGGCGTTCGAAGAGTCCCGCAAGCACTCGCGTGAGGGTGGTTCCTCCTCCAACATGACCACCCCTCCGCAGAAGCGCCGCATCTGGGTGCCAAATGGTGCTGTCACTCGGGCTCCAAATGCCCAAGCTTCTCCAGGCTTTGGTACCCGCCCACCCAACCCATCTCAGATGCAGGGTCAGAGGTTTCCGATGGGGCAGCCAAGGCCGGGTCTTTCTCGTGTCGTCACTTGCTACAAGTGCAAGGAGACTGGACATTATGCTGATAAGTGCACTCAGAAGCAGCTACCCCTACCACCTCGCCCCAACACCAACCAGGCTATGGTTCGTGCTCCTCCGGCTAAAGCCTTCAACTCCAACAATAGGCCTGTCGGGAGGAACGCGAGGGTGAACCATATCAAGGCCGACAAAGCCGAAGAGGCTGCTGACGTCGTTCTCGGTATATTACCCGTAAACTCTATTCCAGCTAAAGTGTTGTTTGATACTGGAGCATCGCATTCATTTGTGTCAAAGATTTTTGCAAAAGCATACAACCTAGTTCTGGTTCCGCTAAGCAATCAAATGACTGTTCACTCTCCGGGACCGCAAATGTTGACTTCCAAGATAAGCATGGACAATGAGATCCTAATTGGAGGTCGCATATTCCTTGCTTCACTCATGTTGCTGGGAAATTCTGACATTGATGTCATTCTGGGTATGGATTGGTTGAAGACCCACAAAGCTAAAATTGACTGTGCTCAAAAGTCAATAACTCTCTCCCACACTTCAGGCCAGATAGTCTATTCTCCATATGGATCAACTTCTGCTCAGCTGTTCAGCCTTGATGCCAAACCCCTTCCGGCAATTGAAAATGTTCCGGTGGTTTGTGAGTTCCCTGACGTCTTTCCAGAAGAGTTGCCAGGGATGCCTCCGGACAGAGCAGTTGAGTTCGTGATCGAGCTTGAGCCAGGTACTGCTCCAATCTCTAAGCATCCATATAAGATAGCTCCTCCTGAACTGAAATTGTTGAAGGAGCAAATCGATATGTATATGGACAAAGGTTTCATTCAGCCTAGTTCCTCCGCTTGGGGTTGCCCAACTCTGTTTGTTGCCAAGAAGGATCAAACAAAGAGACTCGTGGTTGACTATCGTCCTCTCAACGAGAAAACCATCAAGAACAAGTATCCACTTCCTCGTATCGATGATCTTTTTGATCAACTTGCTGGAGCCTCAATATTCTCAAAGTTGGATTTGAGGATGGGTTACCATCAGATAAAGATCAGAAAGGAAGATATTCCTAAGACAGCTTTCACCACCCGTTACGGTCTATATGAATACACCGTCATGTCCTTTGGTCTCACCAATGCACCGGCAACCTTCTCAAGACTCATGAAATCTGTCTTCCATGAATACCTCGACAAGTTCGTTGTGGTATATCTTGATGACATTCTAGTCTACTCAAAATCCGAGGAAGAGCATGGAGAACACCTTCGTCTCACTCTCATGAAACTTCGCGAGCATCGTTTGTATGCCAAGTTTTCCAAATGTGAGTTCTGGATTCCAGAAGTTGCATATCTTGGTCATATCATCTCTGCCAAGGGCATTGCCATTGATCCTGAAAAGGTTAAGGCAATTGTTGATTGGAAACCCCCTAAGACGGTGAAGCAAGTTAGAAGCTTTCTTGGCTTGGCTACCTATTGCCGTCGTTTCGTCCAAAACTTTTCCAAGATTGCTAAACCTCTCACTGATCTCACAAAGAAGGACAAAAAGTTCATTTGGACTCCACAATGTGATGAGAGTTTCAACCTCCTGAAGACAAAACTCACTTCCACACCTGTTCTAGTTGGCCCCGACACCACCAAACCTTTCCAGATATTCTGTGATGCATCTCTCCAAGGCCTAGGAGCAGTTCTTATGCAAGAACGTCAAGTTGTGGCTTATGCTTCACGTCAGTTGAACCCACATGAGCAAAACTATCCCACTCATGATCTTGAACTTGCAGCAGTTGTGTTTGCCCTCAAGAAATGGAGACAATACTTGTTGGGTAACAAAACTGAAATCTTTTCCGATCATAAGAGTCTGAAATACATCTTCACTCAGCCAGATCTGAACCTCAGGCAAAGGAGATGGATTGAGAAGATTAAAGACTTTGATCTCACCATTTCTTACACTCCAGGCAAGGCTAATGTTATGGCCGATGCTCTCAGTCGCAAATCCTATTGCAATAATCTCATGATCATGGAAAGCCAACCTCCACTTCATGAAGAATTCCAGAAGCTGAACCTTGGTCTTGTTCCTGAAGGATACCTTGCTAGCTTGACAGCCAGCCCAACTCTCGAGGACAAGATTCGTTCTGAACAACTTCGTGATAATGAAATCAAGAAGATTGTGGATCACATCAAGGAGGGCAGTGATAAATTCAAGTCCTTCTCAATTGATGACAAGGGAACTGTGTTCTTCGAAGGACGCATTGCAGTCCCTCAGGTTCAAAGTCTCAAGGATATCATTCTCAAGGAGGCTCATGAAACTCCTCTATCCATTCACCCTGGAAGTACAAAGATGTACCAGGATCTCAAGACTCTGTATTGGTGGCCTGGCATGAAACGTGAAATTGCTCAATACGTTTCTGAATGCGACGTTTGTCAACGTGTTAAGGCAGTCCATCAGAAGACAGCAGGTCTACTCCAACCTCTGAAAATTCCTGAGTGGAAGTGGGACATGATTGAAATGGACTTCGTTACTGGGTTTCCAAAGTCCAAAAAGGGCAACGATGCAATCTTCGTTGTTATTGATCGTCTCACTAAGGTTGCTCACTTCTATGCTGTAAAGGAAACTATCTCAGCTAGCCAGTTAGCAGAGCTCTACACAGCAAAAGTTGTTCCCCTTCATGGTGTTCCATTGGAAATAAGCTCAGACCGTGGAAGTATTTTCACTTCTCATTTCTGGAAAAGCTTTCAGGAAGCATTGGGCACTAAACTTCTGTTCAGCACAGCTTATCACCCTCAGTCTCAAGGGCAAGTCGAAAGAGTCAATCAGATTCTCGAGGATATGCTCAGAGCATGTGGTCTCTCCTTTGGCATGAAATGGGAGGATTGCCTTCCATATGCTGAATTCTCCTACAACAACAGCTACCAGGCAAGCCTAGGCATGGCACCATTTGAGGCACTGTATGGTCGCAGATGCAGGAGTCCAATCAATTGGTCTGGAGCTGGTGAACGTTCACTTCTAGGCCCTGACATTGTTAAGGAAGCCGAGGAGAAAGTTCGTATCATTCGTGACAATCTCAGGATTGCTCAGTCTTGTCAGAAGAGCTATTATGATAGCAAGCACAGGGATATGGTCTATGCACCTGGTGATAAGGCATATCTCCGTGTAACTCCCCTCAGAGGCACTCATCGTTTTGGTCTGAAAGGAAAACTTGCACCAAGATACATTGGTCCTTTCAACATCCTCTCAAGACGTGCAGAGAATGCTTATCGTCTTGAACTTCCAGAAAAACTATCCAAAGTGCACGATGTGTTCCACGTGTCACAACTCAAGAAGTGTTTCAAAGATCCAGATCGTGCAGTTGATCATGATTCCATTGAGCTGCAAGATGATCTATCTTATGAGGAGCACCCTATTCGTATTCTCGATGAGACCGAGCGTAAGACTCGCAACAAGAGCACCAAGTTCTTGAAAGTCCAATGGTCGCATCATTCTGATAAAGAGGCAACGTGGGAGACCGAAGAGGATCTTCGCAAGAAGTATCCGGACCTGTTCATTTCTCAGTAGGGAATCTCGGGGCGCGATTCCTTCAAGGGGGGGCGTTTTGTAACATCCCAAGTATGAAAATACCCCTAGAATGCTTTGTCCTTTGTTTTATTTCAAGCAATGCATCATGTCATCATGTTTACTTATTGTTTGCATTTGTTTTCCATCTGTTTTATCCTGTTTTCACAACTCAAATTCAAACCTTTTTCAAACATGGTTTCATACTTGCTCTGTTACAACCTTTGGAACCAGAATAACAAACAAAAACAACCCTTTTATTCCTTGTTTTCACTTATGAAATTGTTTCCTCAAATCATTCCTTTTAATTCCACCAATTAAATTCAAACCATTTCCAAATTCTCAAATCAGTACCTTTTGGGAAACCATAAAAATCACCAAACTTTTCTACCCTCTAAATCATTCTAAAACCCTAGGGGTAACCCTATTTTTGTTATTCATGTTTTATCAAGATTTTATTAACCTCAAATCCCCTATTTTTGAATTCAAACACAAACCACAATTTTAAATTTCAATTTTTGAAAACCAAGTTTACAATGTGGTTTCTAATTGTTTAAAAAGCTTAACTTAATTTTTCTATAATTTTTCTCAAATAAATCCTTAACAGATTTCTTCCAAAAGCAAAAGTACAAAAAAAAATAAATAACAGAAAAGAATAAAAGTGGGCAGCAGCTAGCGCGCGCAGCAGATAACCTAAGCCCAGCCCATCTAGCCTACCCCGCGCAGCAGCCCAGCCCGCTCTCCTCAACTTACCGCTTCGAGCGCGCGGAGATTCGTGCGAGCCCCCTCCTTTCTTCTTCTCGCGGTACGGCGCGCATCGGCCGGTGCCACCGCGGCACCGAACGCGACGCCGGCGGCCGTCCCGTCACCGTGGCGCCTATATAACGCGTGCCCTAGCCCCTAGCTGTGCCCTAACGCTCTAGGGTTCCTCAGCGCCGCCAAAAACCTCTCCCTCTCGCCGGAATCCCTCGCTCCCCCCTCTCTGATTCCCATCGCCGGCGCCAACCCTCTGAAGATCGCCATGGCCTCGCCACCCCCGACTCCCTCCTAGCTACCAAAACCCGGGAATCAGCTCGCCCCCCTACCATCTATCTCTTGGACACCAGAGGAGCCCCTGGTAAGCCTCCGATCGTCGACGCCGTCTTCTTCTTTCCCTCCGGCCGCCGCGCCCCGTTATCTGAACCTGTACACCCCGTCGCCGTTGCAGAGCAGCACTACGGCTTTGGAGCACGGGAGTAGCACCGCCACCATCTCCTCTACATCTTGGACACCCGCGGGGGCACGGGGAAGCACGAGATCGACCACGCCATCCACGACATCGCCGCCGTCGAGCGCTGTTCTCCTCTGCAACCGCGGCAGCATCCCGGTGAGCACCGTCTCCTCCTCCCTCTGTTGCTCGCGTCCGTGCACGCCCGCGTCCACCCAAACACCCCACAGCAGCGTGCTGGCCGTGGTTCACGCCGGCGAGCATCGCCACCTCCTCTGTCAGTCGAGCAACGCTCGCTCGTCAGGTTTCGTCAGCAAAGTTCAGAGTTTCGAACTGAAACTATATCCTCTCCGCGTCGCCTCCTCTGTCAGCTGAACGCGAACACCGCAGTGGTACTGAACCTTTGCGCGCTGCGCCTGGGCACGGGTTCGAGTCCCGGAAGCCACAAACTTTTTGGGGATTTCTTCCCCACGCTGAGCCCCACCAGGCAGTGGCCCTGGAGGCCACGCCAGCGTGTGCGCCACGCTGGCCCCTCTGGCCCACTGCGCAGTGGCAGTGGGTATATAGACCCTGAGTAACAAATGTTTTCTGCGAATTTCAGAAATTCCAAATTCTTTTTTTAAATAACAGAATTAATTCAAAACTTTAAAATTCAATATCTCCCATTTTATAAATCCAACAAATGCAAACTTGATGTCTATTCTGATCTAAATTTCATAATCTTCCCAAATATGCCATTTGTGTTCTGTTTTGAATATTCAAAATTCATTTAAATTTCAAATTTGAATAATTCAAATGCAATTTGAAATAATTCATAACTAATTCATACTAATTTCAAATAATTCAAATAAAATATGTTTTTCACACCTTTTTGAATGCTCTATGCAAATATAAATTTTGTTTTCTGGTTTAAATAATTTAAATTGCCTAAGCTATTTAATCCTTGTTTAATTCAATTAAAAATTGTTTAATTTTGTTTAATTCATAAATAAATAATCCTAAGTCCAATTTCAAATTGTGAAACATGTAATCCAACTAAAATTTGATAAACTTTTCAAATATAAAATTTGTAATTTGTTTTGCACACTTTAAATTGATGATAACAACTTTTAATTGTGTGCCATGTTTAAGTAACAAAATTCCAAACTTGATAAATGCCTTTCTAAATTGTTAATTATTATTCCAATTGCATTTAATCTTGTTATGTTATTGTCACTCATCATGCATGCATCATACTAATTCAACTACACCTAATGCTTAGTGGTAGAACAATTAATTCAACTCCAAGCATGGGCTTCCATATGCATCCTTTTGCATATGGAATCCATTTAAACTTGTGTTTCATGACAAGCAAGTTATTTTGGTGCATCTATTAAACATGACATGCATCATCCAATGCTTGTGCACTTATGCCATGTATTGATTGCCTGTCTTCCTTCGTTGTTGTTTTTGCTTCTTCTCGATTAGACGACGACGTTGGTACCGACGAGCCTTACGACACCACTACTCCGGACCTAGCCCAGTACGAGGCTGAGCTGCCAGGCAAGTTATCACTCACATGAATCATTGAGTTCCTTTCCACACTCGTTGTCGATACTATCTTTTGTCTACTATTGCTAGCCCTATGTATCGTTGCTTGTTCTCCGAACCCATCACATGATACCTTGAGCCCTGATATTGCCACCACCTCCATACCTACAGCCATTGCTTGAGCCTGTTATTATCTAGCATGCTTAGGGTTGCTTTTACTCGAGTCTGTTGTCGGTTACTACTGTTACTATCTTATTATCTTGTACCGGGGCTCGTTATTAATCAATCAATCCTGTTAATTGCTAATGGTAATAATAATTTGATGATAAGGCACCGGCAGGAGGCCCATGAGTGGTTTTGGAGCCTGCTAGTGTCGACCCTAATAGGAAAAGGGTCTTGTCTACTGATCCATGATGAGCGCACTACCCGCATTTGGGAAGCGAGTATGGGCGCCCCCCTCAACTTGACCTGATTCGCATCTCGTCCAAATCGCCTCATTTAGTTCGTGTTTTCCATTTGCCGCATGCATGTTTTTTGCGAGCCCAGCGCAGGGTGGAACTTTCGTAGTCGGCATATAGGGGGACACGTTCTTAGAGTGCTATGAGGGTCCATTTTCTTCTGGGCTCGATTAGCCGTGCGCCCAAGGTGCTTTGGGCTTGATGCGGAGAATGGTTGGTTGTGTAGAGTACCCCGCTTGGTGGGTTAGCTTCCCATCTGGCGGGTTATTCTTGAGTGTACGGCCAAATTGGTGCAACCCTGCAGGGATAATCTTCTCGAGAAGCCGTGTTTTCCGCGGTTATGGATTACTTGGTGAAAGTACTGGCTAACAAGTACTCAGGACAACTTCAACATAATGATCAATCATGTTTCACCCAATGATTAATAATCTGACTAGTAATAGGTTATTCACACAAATAACTTGATTCACCTTATCACAACCGTGTGAGTTATCCTCGGATTGCTTCTTTGGATAAGGGGCGAGATCCAGGATGGGTTTGGTTGAAGTTATTTTTCAGTTGGTTACAATCCTCGATCTTATCTTTTCTGTTAGCCGGAACTTGTAGTTGATTTCTGTAGTTGTTAGAGCAGCCAGCAGCAACTTTTATATCACCCTTTTCTTCCGTTGATCCCAAGCATCTATGCTTGTGTTGACGGGTAACTCCTTGATGAAATGTGAGTCTTGCTTGCCAGTACTTGGATGTACTGACCCCGTTGGGGCTGTGGTCTACGCAGAGTACTACTACGACTACGATGCTTCCCAGGATGGCTACTTTGTGGAGTTCGACGACGCTGCAGACGAGTAGTTAGCTGGACCAGGGCAGGATCCAGACCTTCGTGGATGGGCTTCGCTTTTATTTATTGTTCTCAGGCTTCTTGAGCCATGGATTTGTCTGTACTCAGACCCCTTTGTTTGCTTCCGCTGTTGTAATGGATGATATGTTGGGACATGTGTCCTCTGGATGACTGTATTCGATATTTTCTGCCTTAGTGAAGGCCAGTTGCCCTTATTTCATTCTTTTGTGTCTTAGAGACATTCTGTGTTATCATTCGTACCAAACTGTTGACGTACCGTGCGTGTTTGATTATGAAGTACGTCGACAGTAGTGCCTTTAGGTTCCTAGCGGATAGTTTACTTCGACGGTGGAAGCAGGGCTTGTGTTGTCGCGCATAAGCGCAGGCCTACCAGGAAGCTGGGACGTGGGAGCATGTTTGCCCCATAATCCAAGCACCTGACTTCCAGTTCGTGCGGGGAGTATCCTCTAGAAACCCAGGGTGCGACACTCGAGAAGACGACGTTGACCTGCTTGAAGAAGCAAGAGAGCTGACTCTGTCACGTTCGGCTATCTACCAGCAAAACCTGCGGCGTTATCATAGCCGAAAGGTGAACCCAAGGGTTTTCCGAGAAGGAGACATGGTCCTTAGGCTTGTACAGCGCACAGCCGGGATGCACAAGTTGTCTCCTCCATGGGAAGGGCCCTTCATTGTGAGCAAAGCGCTGCACAACGATGCTTACTATCTTGTAGATGTGCGTCCACCACAGGCGAACAGGGCTGATAAATCTGGAGAGGAAACCAAGCGCCCTTGGAATGTAGCTCTACTCCGTCGTTTTCATTCGTAAGCAAAGATGTGTATGTACCCTCTTATCCGAGTTGAAATTCTACTCTGCAATCTGAAATTGTTCTCGGGGACTGCCCTCGTCCAAAATCGCTCTAAGTGTTTTTACTCGGCTTTACCTTTTGTCTATTCGGTTGCTTCACTTCAGAACTCATAAGCGTATTGAGTACTGTGTCTAAACCTATATGCCAACTCTTCGACTCTGCTGCTGTCCGAAACCCGGCTTCATGGCAAGCAAGAGAACAAGCAAAAGGTCAATGAGCACACGAAAATCGCTAAGGGAGAAAAAGTGCAGGAACCGAGTAGAGTGTTTGTTACTTTTGTTCTCTGTTTCGTCTTTTCGGCTAAGTGGTGGGCTGCGTTACTATGATTGTTTCTAGTGGCTAAGTATTTGCAGCTCTGCTCTTTGACTCTCGTGACTCGAATACCAAAAAAGCAACAAGTTGCGGGTAGAGCAGGGATGAAAAGAGAGGGTGAATAAGAAACGCAACTCGGGGACTCGCATGGAAACGCAACCCGGCATTGAGCCAGGGCTGCTCAAAATGATTAAATTAAAGATAACATGTGGAAATAAAATTGAGTAGCAAGAAAAGCATAAATAAGTCTGATACATATGCTCCCGGCATCCCGGGGATCTGATAAATGTTGGAGTAAAAAAGCGTGCAGGATAAGATCATGTCGAAGAGGCGGTGTTCTCGGTGCTCGCCTGGGTTGCTTCGCCTTCCTCAGTGGCCTTGGTGACGTCCGCTTCTGCGCTGGGATCAGCAGTCTTCGATTGCTCGGCGTCAGGCTCGGTGGCGAGCTGCTCAGAAGTAGCAGTGGCCACCGACATGGGCGCCGTCGCGGAAGCAGAGCCAGTCTCGGGTGCGTGGGTGCGCACCGTGTCGTCGAGTGCAGCCCCAGATGAGGTGCCGAAGTCGAGGGCGGCTGTGTCGATCTCCTCCATCTCTTCGTCGCTACTCGCGACGGCGACATTCTTCCCCTTCCCGGCCTTGCCTCGAGGCGAATCGAAGAAGCCGTCCAAGTCGGACTCTGTGTCTTCATCCGCTTCCTCGTCCTCCTCCACTTCGGTGTCGGGCTCGGGGAGGCCGTCGATGAAGACGTCCGTCTCAGCGCACTCCGCGACTTCGTACGCAATCAGCTTGCGCATGGCCACGCAGCTGGGGTCTGTCTCCCACTTGGAATTGTTGCGCTTCCCGCGGATGATCTCCATGTTCAGATTCTCGTACCAGGAAGCGATGCAGAGAAGCATCAAGTCAGCACCCGCCCGAGCTCCCGAGGCGCGCCATTTCTTCAGCTCGGCCTTCACATTCTGCAGCTTCAGAGCAAGGCCATCAATCGTTGTCGGCGCGGAATCTTCAGGCCAGAACAGCTTGTGGAGCGCGAAGCCGACGCGCACCAAGTCGGTGCCCACGCCGGCTAGGCGTTCGAAGTGCCCTTTCATCACCAGCAGGCTGTCCTCGATCTCGGCTCTGGTGTCCGAGGCCTCGCCCTTTTCAAGGCGAGCTGCTCGGGCTTTGGCCAAAGCTGGCGCGCAAGCGGACACGAGATCAGGGAAGATTTCTGCACAAAAGCAAGGGAGAAATTCAGTCACAGGAACCGAGAAGAGGCAGCACCGAGAAGAAAAGATGCAGAAAGGAGACTTACTATGAAGCTCGTGGCGCAGCTGCTGCAACTGGATTTTCCACTCCTCCTCATTGGAAATGTGCTTCTCCTCGAGCAAGCGAAGTCCGTCCAACTGAGTGAAGTACCCAGCATTGGATTTTTTCAGCGTTTCGCACTCCTGCTCGAGGGCTTTGATCTTGGCATTGAAAGTTGTCTCAGCCTTGGCCTTCTCAGCGATAACTCTGTCCCTCTCGGCACCAAGGTCGAGAGCATCTTGGAGGGCTTTCTGCAGCTGGAGTTGCAGCTGCTCCATCTCTGTAGTGTGGTCCTTCAGCAGCTCAACGGCCTGGTCGGACAACCGCTGCTGCACTTCTTCAGGTTTGGCGCAGTCTTGGTGTTCTTCAACAAACAATTTATGATCTTCTGAAAAGAGCAAAGCACGGTTAGCAGAGACGCAAAGGAAGCAGACACAAGGGCAAACCGAGTAGACGGAGGTTTACCTTCGAGCTTCTTGATGGTGTTCTCGGCATTTGCAACAAAGGTGCGACAGTTCTCGTGCTCGTCAGCCAGGGCCTTCAGTTTCCCTGCAGAGTAGAAAAGGATAGCGCAAGAAAGCAGAAGCGGGCGTAAAAAAAAAACGCAAGAACCGCGCGGCTAGAAGCGTACCTTCCACCTCAGACAGCTTCAGAGTGCTGTCCTTAGCATCCTTACCGACTGCCTCCGCAGCTGCTTTCTCTCTTTCCAGTGCAGCAATTCGCCTCCTAGCGATAGCATGATTCCAGAGAAGCTGGCGATGCAGACTGGTACGCTTCAGAACGCTATCCTGAGAAGCGAAAAGAAAACAAGTTAGACAGAGAAGTGAAGATTCAACCCGAGAAGGCGGCTACTCGGTAGAGCATCCGCCTACTCGGCCAGAATCTCGGGGACTGGGTGAGGGTAAAGGAAAATGAAGACGGATAGGAGAGAAGAAAAAATGCTACTCGGAGAGGACAAGTTAAGACTTACCGCGTAAGACTGCTCGAGATCTTCTGCATTCTTGCGGTGCACAAACATCTTGGCAGCAAGAGTAGCGGTGCTGGAGGAGACGGTCATGGGTTTGTAGCCCAAGTCCACCTTGTTCCAGTCGACCCGCATATGATCGATGTCGCCCAGGCCAAGGCCGTGCCATTTCTCTGTGCCGAGAAGCTTGCTGTCCCACTTGGCATCGATGAAACCAACCAAGTCGAGTACCTGCTCGAGGCTCTGGGATGATATCGCCTGATCTTGAGCTCCCCGAGAAGCAATGGAGACGGGGGCCGGGGGCCTGGAGTCCGTCGCCACGGCCTTCCTTCCTTTCGTGAGAGCAATCTTCCGGTCCTCGACGGAAAGGCCAATCTGGCGCTGTTGGCTGACCTTCACCATATAATCCAGGTAGAGGGGCTGATCAGCTATGTTAGCAGCGGCAGGAACCGCACTAGGGTTGCGGATAACAAGCTGCTTGGACTGATCAGCTGATGTCGACGGCGGCTTGTCGGCAACTTTCTTCTTGGCTGTCTCTTTCTGGGCAGGCGATTTCCCGGAGGTTGGCTTCTCGGACTTCTGAGCCTCGGCTGCTTTCTTCTCAGCCTCTGCCTTCTCAGCAGCTTCTTTCTCGGCTGCCCTCTTCTCGACCTCCTCCTTCAAAGCATCTAGGGCTTGTTGCCTGGCTTGGTCAGTTGGCGGCGCCAGGGGCGCGCTATCCGGTGCGCCAGTTGGCTGGGCGCTACTCGGTGCGGCGCCTGTTGGCGCGTCGCTCAATGGATAGTGATCTGTCCTGGTGGCATCTGTCACGGTGGCATCTTCCACCCGCTCTTCGGCAGTGGGATTCACTTGGCCTGCAGCATCTGTGGTTGGCTGCTCCTGTTCAGCCTCTGGCCGCTCGAGGGCGGTGTTATCCTGCATCTCTTCGTCTTGAGTCTCCTCGGCAGTATTGGCCGGAGGAGAAGGGGGTCTCTCCTGGTGGGCGGCAGTGTCCTGTGCTGCTGACTCCGCACGGGACTGCTTCTCCGAATCTGCTCCTTGAGCATCAGTACTTTGTGCGTTGGCGGTGTTGTCCTCGTCATCGTCGAGGTTGATAAGTGGCGCTGCTGGCTTCTTAGCCTGGTCGGGCGCGAGAGCAGCGTTCGCGTCCATGGGAGGTCTGCAGAGAAAAAAGAAATTCAGAAATTAGAAGAGGATTGGGGAAAAATAACATAGTACGAGAAGGGAGACGACAGAGAAGAAACTTACGCGCTGGTGGAGGCGAGCTTTCGCCTTGGTCTCTTCACGACCTTCTTGGTCGCCTTCTCGGTCAGCTTCTTCTTCTTGGCGGGGGGCTCTACGGCACCGCTGCTAGTCCGCTTGCGAGTAGCGGGTGCAGCGACAGAAAGAGGGTTGACGACAAGGGCTTTATCGCCCTCGTTCTCGTTCTCGTCTTCGTCCTCATCCTCGTTCTCTTCAGCAACATCATCTGCGGATTCAGGAAAAGAAGAGGAGCAAATCAAAAACAACAAACAGTGGATTGGTGCCTCTCGTGAACAAGCAAAGCAAGTGCGCAGTTACCTTCAAATTCGTCCTCAGGCCAGTCGCGGAGAGACGTTTCCGCGTGCTGCTTCTCCATGGTGGGGGAACGAGGGAGGTTGATCTGGTCAGCGGTCTCAAAAGAGGCCTTGTCGTCCTCCTCTCGGTCAGGAGACCAGTTGCCTTCAAAACGTTCACAGCTTTCCATACGCTGGCGATTGAGGACCTGAAGAGCGGAGAAGTGTCACAAGTTAGCCGAGTAGCAGGATGGTATCCTACTCGGATAGGCGTGCAAACACAAAGCACACTAAGCCTAAGTATTTTTACCGAATGTTCTACTCGGAAAGGCGTGCAGGCACCAAGCACACTAAGCCTATACAACTCTACTAAGTACTCTACTCGGTACAGACTACGATCGCTAGTCGCGACGAGAAGAGGAAGTTTCCTACTCGGAATCCATATACAGAAAGCAGGGAAAGAAGAACGTACCCGCGGAATCGGCTTTGTACGGCTGAATGGGACGAACCCATACTGCCAATGCTCGGCGAGGCTCGTTGTCAGGATGGCCCTGGCGTGCTCGGGAACGTCTGCGTTGTCGACCTCGATGGTGGTCGTCCTGGTGCAGTCACGGGGGCCTCCCATGTAACACATCAGGTGGCAGCGTTCTTGCAGAGGCAGAACGCGTCTCTTGATCCAGCACGCCACTGGATCATCACTCTTGAGGCCCTCGTCGATTAGAGCGCCGAGCCGCGCCTCAATCTCCTTCGCGTTGAGGTCGTTGGAGGGCTTCTCCTTCCAATTCTTCCCGGTGGGAGCACGGAGGCTCCAAGCGGGAAGATTGATTCTATCAGTTACCTGTCCTCCTTCGGTGGCGGGGATGTTCTTGACGTAGAGGAACGTCTTCTGCCACATCCGGACGGACTCCAACCCCTTGATACGGGGGTGATTGGTCCCCGACCGCTGCACCATCATGGCGCAGCCGGTGTCGGTTGCCCGTGGCACACCCGTGCCTTCCTTCTTCCCGGTGGTCTGCTGGCGGAGGTGGAAGTACTTGAGCCAGGTGTCCGTTGTTGGATGGATGCCGAGGAAGGCCTCGCACACCACGGCGTGGTAGGCGAGGAAGACGACGGCATTAGGCGGCAGGTGATGCATTTGGAGTCCGAATTGGTCGAGGAAGCGGTGGAGGAAGTCGGAGGCCGGCAGGCCGAAGCCGCGCTCGAAATGCGCCAAGAACACAACGTGCTCGCCCTCCTCCGGGGCAGGCACGAGCTCGCCCCTAGATGGCCGGCATTGAACACCAGGAGGAACCCTCCTAGTGTTCACAAGCCAGGCGCAGTCCTCGGCGGTGACGTGCGAGCCAGCCCAGCCGGCGCGAGACATGGTTGCGAGTAGGAGGGGTGGAAAGAATCGGAAGGATTTGATTGGCTGGATTGGATTCGCGGCGGCGCAAAAGATTGCGCGGCGGCGGAGAGCTCGGCGGCGGAGAAGAACAGAGAGATGAAAGAGGAAAAGTGCGAGGGAGGGGAAAAGGAAGTTACCGGCGGGGGTATTTATACCCTCGCCTCAGGCTACCGTTACCATCGGGGAAGTGGGATCGATCGTGGCGTGTGGTGGGATCTGTGGCCGGCTGGAAACGCACACAAGCGCGGGATGCGCGCGTAACGGCCGCAATTGATCCCACCACCAGATCGTGGCCTATTATTACTCTTGATGGGACGTGGCGAGTGGTGGGCCCACTGCCTGGAAACCAGGCGCGTGGCACGTCGTGCCCTGGGCAACGAGACGACGGGGGCCTGGATGCTTGACACGTGTTCAGTTGCTGTGCGAAGGGCTGGATCGTGCTCAGCGCTGCAGAGGCTCAATTCAAGAAAATTCTCCAAGTCTTTTTACTCGGTCACAGAGTAGAAGTCATCCGCTACGCGGAGAAGAGGAAACTTAAGGTACTATTCAGAGAGCTACTCGGAGGCTCTACTCGGCATCTTGAGGTTCAAGGGCTATGTTGCAAAGATTGGTTTTAAGCTGGCAGAGCCTAGTGAACGAGTTCGCAAGACTCAACCAGCTTCGGGGACTGCTGTCGGGGGGTTACCCCCGAGTAGGGTAAAGGCAAGTGGTAAAGGCGACTTACAGAAGAGAGGTTTGGTCGAGTAGCCGACTACCCGGTACCCGCTACCCGGTCGACTGCTACTCGGTCTCACCTCAATATGACCAGAAGGAGATATCGATCAAGTTCTGTCCATTCGAGTAGAAGAGTTGGCCCGAGTAAAATTGGCGGGAAACTACTCGGGCCAGAAAGTCAAAGGAGCCGTTCTGACACAGGATCCCCGCGTATCCTGGGTCCGTACGTGGCAGTATTCGAACTACTGTTCATCTGGGACCGGCCTGCCTGACAGTGACAGCATGGAAGCAGGCCGTGGCAGGATAAGGGGGGCCTACTCTGTGTTTGGCACAGTGATACCAGTCTGTCCCCTTGTTTTGCCCAACGACTTTCTAGATGCAGCCAAGATTAGGAACCAAAGCTGTCAGCGGGAACCCGGAAGAAGGACGATGTGCACACTATGTCGACACTTGTCCATGTTTGGACGTATCCGGCTGGGCACCATGTATATAAGGTGCCCCGCCGCCTCCTGCGTGAGGATCGAACCCTAATTCTTGACCTAGGTTGCATACTGAGGCACTAGAAACCCTAAGTTCTTGACCTAGTTCATCATCTAGAGAGGAGAGTGGCTACTCGGTAGCAAGAACATTGTACTGTGGCTACTCGGCGAGACACCAGAATACACAAAGAAAGGCAGGAGTAGGGGTTTTACCTCCTCACGAGGGCCCTGAACCTGGGTAGATCGTGTTGTTTGCAGTGTTTACTTCGTACCTCACGCGGCTACTCGTCGCGTGATCCCCCCCCGAGCACCTCCAGCGTCCTTCGTCCCCACATCTTTAGCCATCCCATGGCATCTGCCGTGACACCACCACGACAAGAATGAATCTTTTCCTCGAGAGTTGGACTGGCTGTCAAGTTTGCAAGATATCCTTGAGGAACAAGACCAAGGTTCAGCTTCTGGAATTCTTCATGAAGAGGAGGTTGGCTTTCCATGATCATGAGATTATTGCAATACGACTTGCGACTGAGAGCATCGGCCATAACATTAGCCTTGCCTGGAGTGTAAGAAATGGTAAGATCAAAGTCTTTGATCTTTTCAATCCATCTCCTTTGTCTGAGGTTTAGATCTGGTTGAGTGAAGATATACTTCAGACTCTTATGATCGGAAAAGATTTCAGTGCGGTTACCCAACAAGTATTGTCTCCATTTCTTGAGGGCAAACACAACTGCTGCAAGTTCAAGGTCATGAGTGGGATAATTGAGCTCATGTGTGTTCAACTGACGTGAAGCATAAGCCACAACTTGACGTTCTTGTATAAGAACTGCACCTAGACCTTGGAGAGAAGCATCACAGAATATTTGGAAAGGTTTGGAGGGATCTGGGCCAACCAGAACTGGTGTAGAAGTGAGTTTAGTCTTTAGGAGATTGAAGCTTTCATCACATTGTGGGGACCAAACGAACTTCTTGTCCTTCTTTGTGAGGTCAGTGAGAGGTTTGGCAATCTTGGAGAAGTTTTGGACGAAGCGACGGCAATAGCTAGCCAAGCCAAGAAAACTTCTTACTTGCTTCACCGTCTTTGGAGGTTTCCAATCAACAATTTCTTTAACCTTTTCTGGATCAATGGCTATGCCCTTGGCAGAGATGACATGACCAAGGTAAGCAACTTCTGAAATCCAGAACTCACATTTGGAGAATTTGGCATAGAGACGATGCTCGCGAAGCTTCATGAGTGTTAGACGAAGATGTTCTTCATGCTCTTCCTCGGATTTTGAGTAGACAAGAATGTCATCGAGATATACCACAACGAACTTGTCGAGGTATTCATGGAAGACAGAATTCATGTGTCGAGAGAATGTCGCTGGTGCATTGGTGAGACCAAAGGACATGACGTACGGTGAATTCATATAGACCGTAGCGAGTGGTGAAGGTTGTCTTTGGAATATCCTCTTTTCTGATCTTTATTTGATGGTAACCCATTCTCAAGTCCAACTTGGAGAATATTGAGGCTCCAGCAAGTTGATCAAAAAGATCATCGATACGAGGAATTGGATACTTGTTTTTGATGGTTTTCTCGTTAAGAGGACGATAGTCAACAACGAGTCTCTTTGTGTGATCCTTCTTCGCAACGAAAAGAGTTGGGCAACCCCAATCCGAGGAACTAGGTTGAATGTAACCTTTTTCCATGTACATATCAATTTGTTCCTTCATCAACTTCATCTCGGGAGTTCCTATCTTGTAAGGATGCTTAGAGATTGGAGCAGTACCTGGTTCAAGTTCGATCACGAACTCAACAGCTCTGTCCGGAGGCATTCCTGGCAACTCCTCTGGAAAAACGTCAGGGAAGTCGCAAACCACCGGAACATTTTCAAGTGAAGGTAGAGGTTTCGCATCGAGGGTGCATAGCTGAAAGGAACTTGATTCATTTGGAGAATAGATTATCTGGCCAGAAGGGTGGGACAGAGTTATTGACTTTTGAGCACAGTCAATCCTTGCTTTACTGGCCTTCAGCCAATCCATACCAAGAATGACATCAATGTCAGAACTTCCCAGCAACATGAGAGAGGCAAGGAAAATGTGGCCTCCAATTAGGATTTGATTGTCCTTACTTATCTTGGAAGTCAACATTTGAGATCCCGGGGAGTGAACAGTGATCTGATTGCTTAGTGGAACCACAATTAGGTTGTTTGTTGTGGCAAAGGTTTTTGACACAAAAGAATGTGATGCTCCGGTATCAAACAACACTTTAGCTGGAAAAGAGTTTACGGGTAATATACCGAGAACGACGTCAGGAGCTTCCTCAGCTTTGTCGATCTTGACATGATTCACCCTTGCGGTCCTCCCGACAGGCCTGTTGTTGGAGTTGAAGGCCTTAGGCGGGGGAGCGCGCACCATTGCCTGGTTTGTGTTAGGACGAGGTGGTGGTGGAGGTAGCTGCCTCTGCGTGCACTTGTCAGCGTAGTGTCCCGTCTGCTTGCACTTGTAGCAAGTGACGACACGAGGAGGCCCTGGCCTTGGCTGCCCCATTGAAGCCCTTGGATCATGCATCTGAGCAGGGTTGGGTGGGCGGGGAGCGAAGCCTGGAGAAGTTTGGGCGTATGGAGCCCGAGTGACAGCACCATTTGGCACCCAGATGCGGCGCTTCTGCGGAGGGGTGGTCATGATGGAGGAGGAACCACCCTCATGCGAGTGCTTGCGAGACTCCTCGAACTCCTTGCACCCATTTTCTTCATTGAGCGCGGTGTTAACGAGATCCTCGAAGCTGTTGGCCTTGATATTGGTGAGGGCATACTTGAGTTCCGGGTTAAAACCTCTGCGGAACCTTGCCATCTTCTTAGCCTCAGTGGACACCTCATCACCAGCGTAACGAGCGAGGCGATTGAACTCACTCTGGTACCCGATGACGTCCAACTTGCCCTGCTTGAGTGAGCAAAACTCTTCACGCATCCTTTCCATGAGACCATCTGGAATGTGGTGCTTCAGGAAGGCTTCCTTGAAACAATTCCACGTGACTGGTATCCCAGTTCTCATGGCCTGGAAGTTCTCCCACCAAGTAGCTACCTGACCCTTCAGCAGATAGGAGGCATACTTGACCTTGTCTTCTTCAGCTACGTGAGCAATCTCCAGAGCCTTAGCTATCTCACGGATCCAGTCATCAGCGTCCAGAGGCTCGCGTGTGGCCACGAAAGCTCTTGGGCCCAGACTGAGAAACTCCTTGATGCTGACTCGTGGATCTGTCTAGTTGTTATGCTGATTAGTCTGAAACTGGGCCATCTGCGTCATGACTTGGGTCATCTGAGTCAACAGCTCCGCGATTGGCGGTGTCTCAGGCGCGTTGTTCCTTGTTGGCGGCATCCTGAATGGAAATGCATTTTAGCACAACAATAGAAAAGGATAGACTTGGAAACCGAAAGAGAGATTATTCCGACGCATGAATAGATAACCAACAGGTACATCATCACATGTTCAAATACATCAGAATATCCAACACACCATAAATGGTTCAAATGCCAAAGGATAACTAAACATAGCTAAGAATGGATACATCGGTACTCCCATGCTCATCACGCAGGACGGCGACTAGGAGTACGGCGAGAGGTACGGTGAGGAGCACGCCCACGAAAGTAGGTAGAACGACGATCCACATAGATCTGACGTGGTCTGAGAGCGACTCTAGGTGTGGTGAAGTACATAGCGTCGACTACCTGTGCTCCAAAGCGTGGAATCCCAGTGTAACCAGCACCAAGGTTAAGGAGTGGACCTCTGATCGGCTCGTAACCTCTAGCATCTGGTAGACGACGTCCAACTGGCTGATCGAAACGTGCAAAGCGCTCGTCTCCAACAAAGTCTGTGGTGTACGTCGCCAAACGAGTCAAAGCAAGGTAGAGCTGCTCTCTGACTGACGCCAACTCCTGAGATAGTGTGCTGGCAACTGCGTCACTGTGCCTCACAAACTGAGCGGTGGTGTGCAGCCTGGAGTTATCATGCTCATAAACATCCAAGTTGTCGTAGAGAGTGAAGTGAGCTCCCTCCGAAGTGATGTAACCACGGGGGATGTGGCGATAGATAGAATCGTCAAATCCCCAATAGTCAGCACGAAGGACGGTGAGGCTCACATAAGCTGCCTGCTGCACAGCCATATCCACTGTGGAACCTACTGCCTCGTAGCGGTGGACTACGCTCATGCCATCATCTGACAGAATGTAGACGATAGCCTGGTAGTAGGTCTGGTCAAACTCTCGCTGTTGCTCGTAGACCTGGTACTCTGGTGCCCAACGGAACCCCAGAAAAGTGACCAGGTCTCTCAGCATCTCTGGATAACCGGCAGTGCTCTCGCAACGAGTCATACGAACCACCTACGGGTAGAACCTGAGATCCATCTGCAGATGATTGGGGAAGCTTTGATTAGACGCCGGTAGAAGAACTAAAGTGGCAAGCAACAACAAGGTTTCAACGGACGAAAAGGATGTTGAGAAGAACAGGATATCGAAGCAACATTGGGGAAACACGAGACTAAACACCCCTGAGGTACTACGGAAAAACCCATCCGGGCTTCGAAAGGATCAATATCTACTGCTTAAGGAATAGAGGATCTGCTTCCGGGGCTTACACGCCTCCGTTCTCAATCGTGAGTAGGCAACATGATAAATCATGTCACAACCACCTCCATTCCTATGGTCTAGTAGGTATAACCATCCTAGAGAAACCAGGATACGTGAAATCCTAACTTGAAAGTTTAGATGAGAAGAGAAAACAACGTTGCACTTCCTTACCATAAAAAGGGAGGGTGGGTGGGGAAAGAAATAAAAGAACAGAATTCCTACTCTCACGTTTCATTTTTCCTATATAGCTACAAAATAGTTTCTAGACTCAACTGCGACCAGTAAAAGGGATCCTACAGGCAGACAGGCTCTGATACCATTTGTCGCACCCGGACTTCTAGAGGATACTCACAGCCGGCTAAACAGTAGATAAATGGCTTACGGGGCATACCGGCACCCGCATCTCAATATGAGTAGGCCAACACGTAAACGTGTGACAACCATGCTCTACTATTCATCGTCTGCGTAAACCATCCCATAGAAATCCGACTACTTCCATTGACGTACTTCATAACATACACACATGGTACGTCAACGGCATTTGAACAAGTGATATCACAACAAATCTCTAAGACACAAAGAAATAGAAATAAGTTGCAAATAGCTCTCACTAGAGCACAGATAGCAAATACAATCATCCAGAGGACTCATGTCCCAACAAGTCATCATTACATCACAGCGGAAGCATCCAAAGTGTCTGAGTACAGACAAGATCCAAATAGGCCTAAGAGGCCGGAAACGAAAAGACGGAGCCCATCCACGATGTCTCGGATCCTGCCCGGGTCCGCTATCTACTCGTCAGCAGCCTCGTCGTACTCCATGTAGTAGCACCATGGGGATCCTCGGAAACGTAGTCTGCAGAACACGCAGCCCCAAAGGGGTCAGTACAGACGATTACTGGCAATCAAGACGCACAAGATACCAAAGTGTACCCGGCAACACCAAGTACAGATGCTTTGGGTTCAACGGAAGATAGGTGATATAAAGATGCGGCAGCGGGCTGCCTAACCAACACGCTACAACATCTGGCTAAAAGAAAGGGGATAAGATAGCGTATCGGAACCAATTACCACTAACCTCAAACAAACCCATCCTGGATCTTGCCCCTTATCCAAAGAAGCAATCCGAGGATAACTCACACTGTTGGATTAGTGAAGGTTCAAGTTATTGTGTCAATAAGCCTATTACTAGTCAAGTTATCATTAATTAGGTGTAAGTTGTCTAATCCTTGTTAGCCAGCCCTATCACCAAGTCATCCATAACCGCGGACAACACGACTTCTCGAGAAGATTTAACCCTGCAGGGGTGCACCAATTTGGCCGTACACGTAAGAATATCCCGCCAGATGGGAATCAAACCCACCAAGCGAGGCACTCAACACAACTCAACTCTTCTTCGCATCAAGCCCGAAGAACCCCGTGCAATTGAGCGCACGGCTAATCAAGCCCCACGAAGAAAAGGGGACCCTCATAGCACTCTAAGAACGTGTCTCTCTAAATGCCGACTACAAAAGTTTCCACCCTGGCCTCGGGTTCGTACCTGCATATGCGTGCGGCAAATGGAAAACCCGAACTAAATGAGGCGATTTGGACGAGATGCGAATCGAATCAAATTGAGGGGGGCGCCCATACACGCTTCCCACATGCGGATAGTGCGCTCATCATGGATCAGTAGACAAGACCCTTTTCCTAGTTAGGGTCGACACTAGCAGGCCTCAAAACCACGACGGGCCTCCTGCCGGTGCCTTATCATCAAATTAGCATTACCTCAAACATTAACAGGTTGATTGTTTAAACATCGAGCCCCCAGAACATAATAAATGTGGTAACAGAAATAACGGACAGCAGAATCGAGCATAAACAACCCTAAGCATGCTAGTAAGACACATGCAACAAGCAACAGGGTTATAGGTGTGGAGGTGAGGCTATATCAGGGTTACAGGATAACATGTGATAGGATCGGAACACAAGCAACGATTCATAGGGCTAGCAGAATAGACAACGGAAAGTATCGGTATCCAATGTGGAAAGGAACACAATGGTTCATGTGAGTGAATACTTGCCTGCAAACTCAGTAGCCTGGTACTTGGCTAACTCCTCAGAAGTAGCGTCGTAACCCTCGTCTGTCTCAGCGTCGTCGTCTATTCGAGAAGAAGCAAACAAACAACGCAGAGAGACAAACAATCAATAACATGGCATAATGCACAATCATGGGATGATGCATGACAATTTAATTGATGCATCAAAATAAGCTAGTTGACATGGTAACTTAATTAAATGGACCCCTATGCAATTTGGGTTGCATATGGAAAGCCCATGAATTTAGGTTGAAATAATTGTTCTACAACTAACCAACAGGTGAAAGTGGATTAGCATGATGCATGGATGAGGAAAACAAAAAGAAAACAACAATAGAATCAATTTGAAATGAAGTTTACCAAGTTTGGAATTTTATTTATTAAGTTATAAAATTTTGGTTTCTTAAAGGTGTTACACAAGAATTTGTTGTTTTCACCGATTTTAATTGTTCAAAATAGATAACAAAGTTCATATTTGGAAAGTACACAAAATTTTAGGTGGAATACATGTTTCACTTGTTGAAAAAGGATTTAGAATAAATTACTTATGAATTAAACAAGTTTAAACAAGATTTAAATGAATTTAATTCAAGTATGAATTTATTTGAATTTTTATTTGTTCAAAACATTAAACCAAATTCATATTTGAAAATTTTATACTTTTCTGGTTTGAAAACATATTTTATATGTTAAAAAAGAATTTAATTTGACCAAGTTATGAATTTAGCAATTTTAAATGATTTAAACAAGGTTTAAATTCTTTAACCAATTTTAATTATTCAAAACATGAAACAAAATTATATTTGAAAAGGTGGTTCAATTTAGCATGGAAAACATATTTTATATGTGACATTTGAATTAAGTTTGAATTAGTTATGGAATTAACCAAATTTAAAAGGAGTTGTTTGAATTTGAATTTTTGAAACAATTTGAAATGTTCAAAACAGAAAACAAAATTTATATTTGGGTAGAGAATTTAATTTGGTTCAGATTACATATTTTATTTGTATTATTTGGATGTGTTATGCAATTTTTATAAAGGTTTGAAATTTAGGGATTAATCTGTAAAAAAATGGATTTAAATAAAAAGAAAAAGGGGCAAAAACATTTTTACACCGCGCAGTGACCTAGAATAGGCCACTGCCAGTGGACCCTGGCCACATGGTGCCTAGGTGGCGTGCGGAGTCGCTGACAGGGGGCCCCACCTGTCAGCGCTCCTCGCGAAAAAGGTTTGGGATTTAATCCCAGAGGCAGGGATCGAACCCTGGGCTCGGGTGCGCGCGCACGGGTGCGTTGCCACTGCGGTGGCTGCTGAATCTTGTCAGGTAAGGGGGTGTGGGGGGTATGAGCTTCAGTTAGGGCGTTAACTGAAACTGAACGAATTTCGGCTAACTGAAACTGACAGAGGGGAGCGGCGATCACCGGCGGCGAGCTGCTGTTGCTGCTGCTGCTTGGGTGCGTGCACGGATGCAAAGGGTTGCGGTGTGCGTGCTCGTGCTCGAGATGCAGAGAGAAGGAAAGGAGGAGGGCAGGGTGGTGCTCACCGGAAGGAAATCGAGCTCGGGGAGGAGGTGTGAAAGTATAGTATGGGCACCTAGAGGGGGGGTGAATAG
Organism: Alopecurus myosuroides; assembly: GCA_028641055.1. Taxonomy (NCBI): domain Eukaryota; kingdom Viridiplantae; phylum Streptophyta; class Magnoliopsida; order Poales; family Poaceae; genus Alopecurus; species Alopecurus myosuroides. The sequence goes on along the minus strand of CM054063.1, from coordinate 109,930,170 downwards.
GTGCTACGGCAAATTTTAATTTTTCTCAAATTTAGGCTTGACAAGAAAGGTAAATTCTCTAGATAGTGCAACTAGTGATGAATTTACCTATATGACAAGACAAGCAATCAATGCAACAAGTACAAGTAAGTAAAGAGAGTGAGGAACGAGGTAACCGATGGAAGCACACGGAGACACGATGTATTTCCGAGTTCCTCCTTTTTAGGGGAGTACGTCTCGTTGGAGGGGTGTGAGCTCGCCACAAAGGCCTACTCAACGCCACTAAGGCTTCACCCTATTCTCCGATGAACTTCGCCACAAAGGCCTAGTTCACCTTTCACTATAGAACCCCTTTGAGGCGGGGATCAAATCCTTTACAAACACCTTGGGGCACACACCCACAACTTAATTGGGGGCTCCCAACAACTCTTGAATCACCAACAAGAAACAAGACGCCTAGGTTCTCCACAAGAGGAAACCCTAGGCAAGATCCCTCTAGCTAGAGAGGGGGAAATGAAGAACGGGTCGGTGAAGATGTAGATCGGGGCCTTCTCCTTCAATCCTCCAAAGATCTTCAAGATTGGGTGGAGGGATTGGGAGTTATGAGGGATTTGGTGAGTTCTTAAATGCTCATCAATGCTAAGGGGAAGAACTAGATCTTGAGGAAGAAGAGGAGGGCTATTTATAGTCCCTCCTCACAACTAGTCGTTGTGCAGGAAAAAAGGTACCGGAATATCCGGTCAGTTTGCTCCACGCAGATCTGTAGTGCTGGACCGGATTATCCGGTTGATCTGAAATAATCCGGTACAAATAATCCGGTAGATGCCAGTACGCAAATCTTCTAGTCCTTAGCCATTTTTCCACTTCTTCAACTGCAACCGGAATATCCGGTATAGATATGAAATATCCGGTACAAATAATCCGGTTGACTCCAGTAGCTCAAAACTTCCAGTCCTTAGCAGTTTTTCGCAGCAACCGGAATATCCGGTCCGGGATGAATAATCCGGACCAAATAATCCGGTTGATTCCAGTAGCTCAAAACTTCCAGTCCTTAGAAATTTTTCGCAGCAACCGGAATATCCGGTCCAGGATGAAATATCCGGTACGAATAATCCGGTTGACTCCAGTATGCGAAATTCTCAGTCCTTAGCCATTTTTGAGCTCCTTTCTCAGCAACCGGAATATCCGGTCCAGGATGAATAATCCGGTCCGAATAATCCGGTTGAGTTCTGTCCCAAAAACCTCAGGCCAAACTTCACCGACTTTTCAGTGCTCGATGCCGATGTTAAGTATAATACCTGCACACTAAACACCTCGATAAATAATGTACTTAGTATTGTTAACTAACACACAAAACAATGGGAAAACGAAATGCACTTTCAATCTCCCCCTTTTTGGTGTTAGATGACAATACTAAGATTTGCAATAAACCTTGACAGTAATCATGCTTGAAACAAGATGAAAATCTCTCCCCCTATCTCTATGCATATCTTTTGTTTGCCTCAAACGCAAATGGATGCAATGATGTATAGGAAGAGATTTTCAACAAGTAGCAAACATGACAATGAGACAACATCACCAATATGTTGAGTGTAAAGAAGTATATACCTTGTGCGAGAACGATATATCCAAGAATAACCAAGCACAACCATAGATAATCTCCTCAACATATACGATAGATAACCAACACACCATAAATAGATAACCATGATAATATCCAGATAACCAATAGTCACACACATAATAGCACACATAGTTTTAAACGACAATAAACGACAATAAACGACAAGTTCACAAGCACGACAAATGAAGATAAAATGGACACAAGCTCTCAAAGGAAGGATAAAAGCAAATGCTTGTGCCCGAACCCATGCAAATCCCGTAGTCTATAATAGCTACTTCTCCCCCTTTGGCATCGAGACACCAAAAAGGAGGGAAATAGCTAACTAACGCCCCAGACACGGTCTAAGCATCCGACTCGTCTCCAGACTCCTGCTCATCATCAGACTCCTCCTCATCAGCAGCAGCATCATGAGCTCGGGAAGCAGTCGCCTGAGTAGACCTGAGAGCCGACTCAATGCTCTCCCAAGGAGTGAAATCCTCAGCAGACCAAGCAGAGTAGGACTGAGCATAAAGAGGAGCAGGAACATCACCAGTGCCACCACTCACGTGATGGAGAATCTGACGCTGAGAGCTAGCCAAGTCAGTGCCCCTGCGATACGCCCTGTACTGTTCCTTGTGAATGTCCACCTTCATGCAGAGCACGTTGCGCTGAAACCAGGATAGCTTCCTGACGTTGCGCAAGGTGGTGATATCAGACACAGGCACCCTGGGAGCAGACTGAGAGCTAGAAGGACCACCCATAGAGGAACCACCCTCAAATGGAGCACTCTGAGAAGCAGCCGCAGTCTTCACCTTCCTCTTGACATACAGCTTCCTCACCTTGTGCTCAACCATGAGTAACTCGGTGTACTCCTTCCTCATCTCATACTTGATAAGCATCATGATATAGGGAGCATAGGGTATGGTGTAGCCACCAATCATAGCAGCATAGAGCTCGTGAAAGATGATGTCCATCACATCCACAGTATAGGAGACAGCCGGGTCCTCTTCCTCCATACACTCCTTAGCCAGAATCAGAAGGTTGCACAGAGGAGTGGTGAGAGCATCGTTGTTACCTCCACTCGGCACAAGGAAAGCTCTGAAGATACGCACCAGCTGATCATAAAGTGGAAGAAGTCCCTCAAGTCCCCCAACAGTGAAACCAGGGGCATATAGCTCAGCCATGGACACCTCCCTCCTCGGCCTATCAACCTCATGGACGCAGTGACCAAGAGGAGGGTGCTCGCTGTAAGAGTAGCCAAGACGCCGAGCAAACATCTCAAAAGATGCTTCACAAGGTGTATCCCCAGACATCCACTTAAGACGGGTCACAATATCACCAGTGGAGTACACGAGGGTGGACATAAACTGCATCACAAGCTGTGTGTTGTAGTTGCACTGAGTCTCCATGAGCTTCACCAGACCGAAACGCTCAACAATACTGGCTGCATCAGCAAACTCCTCCTTGGCCTTGAGAGCGGCATGGTCATATGGATGCATAGGGCGGCACGGATAGCGGTAGTCACAATAGATGTCAGTATAAATGTAGGACTGCTCCAGATTCCAGAAACGAGAATCAATATTGCCAACCCTCGGAGAAAGATAGGCATCCTGCTTTCTGAGCTCATTGAACTCCTGAGTAGGAATGTCGGTCTTATAGTTGAGCCGAGGTTTCCTCTTGTTACGGGTAGAAACTAGCTTCTTGCGCTTCGGAACGCTTCGATCGTGGTCACCATCTGTGAAACAAGATAGAATAGGAAAAGCACAAGATGAGTACACTAGTGTCATACAACGGATACAATCATACATAGAAACGATAGAGGAGATTACAGGAAACAATCGAGGTAGAAATCTGGGAAAGATCCATTTGGGGCTGCCCTTAAAACAGTACTGGACTTAGCCGGATATTCCGGTTCAAACCTGAACCGGATATTCCGGTTACCCGGATATTCCGGTTCAGTCGTGGACCGGATATTCCGGTACATTGCGGAACAGCACAAAATCAACCTAGATCTCAGATTTCCACATGGATTGCAAACAAGTAATCTACTCTATGGTTTCTAGCATGTATGGGGGGTCCTCTTCGGAACGAAATCTACCAAGCAAGCCAACAAAACGCACATCCATGGAAGGTGAGGTTATAGCACCAAGATTCAAGAGATTTGAACAATACCGGGATCCATGGAGAGAAAAGCTTGGGTAGAATCGTTCCAAAACGCGAGGAGATCAAGATCAGGGCCAAATCTCCAAGATCTTGCGGAGGAAACGGCCCGGGAGGCCAAGAACCACGGCGGCGGCGATTTGGTGGAGAGGAGCGGACGGGAAAGAGGGCAAGAACTGCCCATCCCCGTCGGGCTCCAGGTTATATGGATTTCGCCGAACCGGATATTCCGGTTCAAGTTTGAACCGGATATTCCGGTACAGCCGGATATTCCGGTTCAAAACTGAACCGGAAATTCCGACTGCCTCCTGATTCGAAATTTCCTCGTTTTCAACGGACGACACTAGTGCTTAGAAAGAAAGGCTTTTTGAGAGAAAGGCTTAGGATAGATTTTCCAAACTGAGACTAGTACTTATCCCTCTCAAGAGCAAGAAGCAACCAACTAAAATACCAATTGAGTGGGATTTTCCTAGGAAGAAACACTTAGCCGGGAAAAACACACGAAATGCAATGAAATGACAAGTAGAAAAACCCAACTAAGATCCAACTCTTCGAAATGAAGAGGTTGGTGGCCGAAGCCACCATGTAAGAGTTCTTGGTATGCAACCGCGAAGATATATCTTGGGGGCATTGCCAAAACTCAACATTGAAGCTCACAATTCAACATTAGAAAAAGAGAGATCACAATGAATTTTTGCTATGGGCATAATGGGGGGAGGGAGAACCCAATGTGTTAGGATAGCACTCCCCCTATGTCCATGCCTACATCTAAGCTCGAACACGTTTCATCTATAGGGGTGTGCGCAAGATAGTCAAGCCAAACTCCTTGAATCAATCACATTTAGCTCATTCCTCAAGAACATGAACCTTGCATCATCAAGTGGCTTCGTGAAAATATCCGCAAGATTGTCCTTGGTGGGCACATAACCGAGTGCAATGTCTCCTCTCGCCACGTGATCACGGATGAAGTGGTGGCGAATCTCAATGTGCTTCGTCCTTGTGTGTTGCACCGGATTGTATGCAATCTTGATAGCACTTTCATTGTCACATAGAAGAGGTACTTTGTCCAAATGAACTCCATATTCCTTGAGAGTTTGCCTCATCCATAGCAATTGGGTGCAAGCACTTGCGGCGGCAACATATTCGGCTTCGGCGGTGGAGAGAGAGATGCAATTTTGTTTCTTCGAGGACCAACTTACAAGGGACCTACCAAGAA